>OX388200.1:23504246-24735913 GCA_947578815.1 Epinotia ramella | reverse complement strand
AACGACTTCTTCTTCAAACTTTTATTCGTGACAAACAATTAAGTACGGTCGAGGAAATTGAATGTTTGGCACATGTCAACTCTATTAGAATGACGTTAAGGTCCAAAAGTGATAAACATTCAATTTCCTCGACTGTACATACCTACTTACAGAAAATACTAGAAAAATAATAAAAATGACACGTTTTTGTCACGAAATGCTTTACAGCCAGCGCTACTTCATTTTATAATACCTCTAGATACCTACTGTGTAGTAAAATCTGCCAGACATTCAGTTGGAACTTTAGCAAGCGTAGTGGCCCATGTGCGCATTAGGCCTCTAAAAGTGTAAACAAGGGAGAAGTGTTTGACGACTATCACCGGAGCAAATTGAAAGACCCTTCATAAACTGTTAGGCGGGGTGTATTAGAAAACCATTAAAGTCTGCTCCCTTTTGTTATTATTATTTGGCTACATTAACAGTAGTTATCATTGGTTAATTTCTTTAAGGTGAGTTGTAGTCGTAAGGTACCGAGTACCTAGTACAAATAGTTATAGCATAGTCCTAGCCTAGTACATTTTATTCCAGAACAATACGAGATTGTGTTAAAAAAGTCGTTTGAAATTCTTGCTGCTAGTGCTGATTCCCCTCCGTGGGCGGCCCCCGGCCCCGGCTCGCCGCTCGACTCGACTCGTTCCAGGTCGGATTTTTCTCCTATAAAAAGACGAAATGACTTTTCCCGCGAGACATAGTAACTTACCTAGTACCTAAACTAGGTACAATACCTTACTTTACTGTTTTCGTTGCCTTCACATTTTTAAACTCTTTTGTTAATTCCGTGTCAATATTAGCATAGCATAAACTTATAACTAATCTCTTTTTCAATTAGTAAAACACCATAAAATAAAATACAGAAGAGATTAAGTTGCACGTGCGCCTCTCAGCCGCGACGCGCCAAGCACCGACACTCCGGGCTGCTGATATGATTTACAACGCCCTCTCTGCTAACCTTTACCACTCGCCCCTAAGTAGTTTAACTTGGTCCCGAAAATCGTAGCATTTATGCGTACAGACGTTAGACTTATACTGGTTTGTCTGAGATGAGTTGTCGGTAGGTAATCGTTGTGGTTGTGAATACAGCCCGTTCACAACGTTACCAAAGCCTGCCTCGGTGGAACCAGTATTCCAGTCATGGACCTCTAATACTCAGGACAAGCTATATGGTATTAATAATACTTACCAATAACACTTAAATTATTTGAGATCACGTAACTAAACATAGGTTGTGCCGTTATATCTTATAAAATCCAACATAATTAAAAATTTAAAAAAAATATTTTCATCTTCTAAATAACTTCTAAAACGACAAGGGCCTGACGGTCTAGGGACTGAGGAATTGGAACAAAATCACCCGGAATTTCCTTTTATTTATATTTTTCAAGTATTATTAAAATACCGAAACTTGTGGGTAACTATAACATCAGAACAAACAAATCACATATACACACAAGTAAGAGAAAACAATAAATCACTAACTTTCTATAAAACAGGTAACTCATCCAGGTAAGGCCTGACAAATTGACCGGCACAGCACGCGTTTCCTCAGCCGACCGCACTGACGGTGACGTCAAGAATCAAGATGGCCTACGCATATATTATGGCTAACTTCATGTCGTTTCTTTTGAATGAATGGGTTTTATATACATTGGTTTTAAACACTTATTTAGCTCGGATGCTGCGTATTTTTAAATTTTCAAAGTGGCTAGGCTAGGGCCTGACTATAATTTTAGATGAGTCTTATTTTCTTACAAAAAGTTATTAAAAATAATAATTATTGTTCATTAAATCGTTTCGGTTAATGTAATTTTTAAGATAAGGTTCAAATATCATCATGGCATAATAAAACCGGACGAACGAAAACAGCATTTTGGAGATGTGACAAAAAAGGATCTTAATAAAAATAAAAAAAAATCAGTGACGTGATTGAGAAAAAATACCTTGTTTATATAAAATATCACTGGAACATAAAGTTACCCAACTTTTATGGAACCACTCATTAATCAAATTCGAACGGCAAATACCTAATGCTTTTAAACATGTTAAAACATTCGACACCAGATATGCAATGTTAAACCTTTTTGATCAATTTATTATATAACTGGCATTCTTACAATTGTTAACCAAGTAAATAATAAGGTTCAAATCTGTCATTATAGAACAAATCAATTTTTTTTCCGGATTGTATTGTATTTTGATATTACTAAATCCTATTTTGATTTTACTTTTCAAAATGCCTATTAAACTATTGCTAGCCCGTCAAATATTTGATTCTACTGGAATCCCGACAGTGGAGGTAGATCTGGTTACTGAACTTGGACTATTTCGTATCGGTGTACCAAACACAGACGTCAAAAAAAACGCCGAAGCAGTTCAGCTTCGTGATAACAATCCCGCGGAATATCGAGGAATGGGAGTCAAACTAGCAGTAAAAAACATTAATACCATCATTGCCCCTGAACTGATAAAGCAAAATCTAGAAGTCATCAATCAAAAAGAAATCGATGATTTCATGATTGCTCTTGATGGGTCGGAGAACAGGTCACGATTGGGCGCAAACGCCATCATGGCCGTTTCATTAGTCGTGGCTAAAGCTGGAGCTGCCAAGAAAGGTATCCCAATTTACAGGCACATTTCGGATATGGCTGGCACCAACACTATTATACTTCCCGTGCCTCATCTCACCATTCTGACAGGTGGCATCCTTTCTACGAACGGACTGCCATTTCAAGAATATTGCGTAATGCCTACGGGCGCCGCTAATTTTGCTGAGGGAATGAGAATCGGGACAGACATATATCACTACGTGAAGCAGCTTGTGCATGAAAAGTATGGAGTACTAGCCACATATGCCGCAGTTAATGGGGGCCTCTCTGTTCCCATGGAGGGTCATCGCGATGCTCTCGTTTTTCTCACTGATGTCATCAAACAGTGCGGTTACACGGGAAAAGTAGAAATCGCAATCAACGCGGCGGCCACTGACTTTTACAAGGATGGTTCTTACGATTTAGAGTTCAAAAATCCTCATTCTAACCCACAAGGATACATGTCTTCAGATAAACTCGCCGAGGTGTTTTTAGACAATATAAAAGAGTTTCCTGTGTGCTCCGTCGAAGATCCGTTTGATTTTGATGATTGGGGGGCATGGTCTAATATGGCCAGTCGCACGCAGGCCCAAGTGTGTGGAAACGATTTGACACAAACGAATTTGAGGAGAATAGGACTAGCGATAGAGAAAAAATCCGGCAACTCTGTAGCTTTGCGGCTCAATCAGGCAGGAACGGTGACGGAGATCATCGAAGCTTTCAAGCTTGCAAAAACCAACGGATTCGGGAGTATAGTAGTGGACCGCGCGGGCGACACCGAGGACTTGTTCCTGGCGGACCTGGTCGTGGGGCTGTCCTGCGGACAGGTGAAGTGCGGCGGCCCGTCGCGCGGCGAGCGCGTATGCAAGTACAACCAAATACTGAGGATTGAGGAAGAACTTGGTGCCTTAGCTAAATATGCCGGAAAGAATTTCAGGGGCCAACCACAATGAAAGCACGATCAATCGCCCCAGGCGATGAGGAGTGGTACCTATTCATATTTATTTTTATTGGTATCTTATTAAATGGTCTTTAAATTTATGAATACTTGTTTTCATTCGCGTTGCAGTAGGTAAATTAAATTAAATAGGCATTAACTATGTCAAATACCTAATAGAGTTCGAAACATGTCGCCCGCAGTGTTTAATACGTGAACCGTGTAATTATTACCATTACTTTAACATCTCTCACGAAAGTTTAAATTCGAATACCTAATACCTTCAAAAAGTTATAGGTACAGTCATATAGATTGCTCATTACAAATAGATATGCATATGTCAGAATAATCACCACTCGTACCTACACAAGTGCCATACGCGACAACCGGACTAATTGCCGGAAACACTCATTATGTCCACTGTGAGATCGTCTAAACTGTTATTAATGCACTCGCCGAACATATGGAATAGTGTGGTCCCAGAATGTCGATAGCAGGTGTGAATATGCATCTGTGTGCCTATTATATTTTGTACAATGATCCTACTTACATTTGGTAGCTGCTTTAGTTAACGGATAAAATAAATAATTTAAGTAGGTGTATCATCGTCTACTTATAGTACCTACTTTGTTGTTACCCATAGTGTGCAAGCTTTGCGTAGTTTAGGAATAAAGTCGATTTATGTAATATTGTCCTCAAATATTTAGTAAGTATTTTATTGTTAAAAAAAAACTATACCGCAAGGTGAAACTTATCAACGTTGTTCAAGTGTTAATTGTCATATCAATCGACACAGGTCAAACCCTATCAGCGCTATCGACGAGGGGGCTAAGTTTGAAACATAACATCGCGCACGTGCGCGACCCTCACATTACACCCCACGAATAAAAGAATAACACTCGGGTATTATACCACATTCGCGAATACTTAGTTTGGATTGTCCTCGGGGGCCACTCTGCGCTCTCGCCTAAATAATTGTGGATAAATAAACCTTAAATATACTTACTCACGTTAGGGACGCCCCAATTCGATTAAAAATACAATGAAAGAAAGGCGATTGGAGATTAGTTTTTTTACGGTCTAATTCAATGTTCTTTGTTCTGTTATTGAAAAGGTTTATTATAATAGTTTGTTACCTACCCAGGCATTTCATGTTACCTATCTACTTAAGTAGTAGAAACTTAGTAGACCCGGGCTCCATAAGGCGGCGCAAAACAAACCTTACAGATTTACGAGTTAAGTAATCTATAGGTACCTTCGTTGCATTCCTTGCTGAGTAATGTCGCCAAATGTCGGGGTTTCCTTTAGGTCAGACAAAGGGTATGTGATAGGTAGGTTCCTATAGGTATGTAGTTTGGTTACATTTGGAGATTCATGTGATGTGTTCATCGTTTACGGTGGCCGCTTACCATAAGGCGGCCCTTAAGGCTCCCGTACACAATCAGCCATTATGGTCCCTCACACAGGAACCAACTAGGTATGCGTTAATAAGACATATTTCAATCTCGTTCCACTGTATAACTGTGTCCTTGTTCTGCGTTATGATGGTTCATTGTGTAGAGGAGCTTTTATATTGTTTGCCTCCGCCCTCCGCCGTGTCAGTCATCCCTAGAGCCGTAACAAAATACGATCCGAGGCCAAACTTATGGATATTGACTGACGACTTGACGAGTTTTTAGCAAGCAGGCGGCATATCTACTTATAAAGAAGAATACTATTACCGTGCCTAAATATAAGAAATAAATCTAAATATCTCTCGTAGTACTTACTGGTATTACAGTGCCGATTTAGATAAATCCAGATAAAACCAAACGCTATTTCAATTGCGACACTAGCGACTGGCAATGTTACTAAATTCTGCAGCATGCTGCTGAAAACCGGTGACAGGCTGACAGGTGGAATGCGATACAAACTTGTTAAGTAAGAAATGTGTAAAAACTGTTTGTTTCAGGTAACAACTTCCAATCGCACTCGCTGTCGTGGTCGCGGCGCGGAGAGCGCCCGCCCGGCGGCTTGCTGCACGCCAAGATATGGATACCAGAGGACCCCAGATCCATCACCACAACGAATGACAAAGAAGACCTGAGATAGAACTCTAAAATGTATTAGAGTTATAGTAGGTAGCGATAACTCCTTTGATCTCATTTTAGGTAATTATTTATTATGTTAGACCGGGCTCTTCAGTTGACATCGCACGTCGCGTAGGTACACCTACTTACGGCGTAGGTAAAGTTGTACAGAAAATTGAAATGCAGCTAAATTTCTAAAGAACGAGATGAATTAACGTGCGGCGCCAACAGGAATCCACCAAAGACTTATAGTATATAAAGCAATACAGTTCACGCAAGAGGTTGAAGACGTATTTCTTACAGCATAAGTACAGTCAGCATCATATAGTTAGTAGCAGCCAAATATATCGGAACACGTCTTTATTACTACCTATAGGAGTAAGGAAGTGTTACGATATATTTGGCTACTACTAACTATGTGATGCTGACTGTACCTTACCTAGTACCGGTACCTGTATTTAAACGCATACTTAGGTACGGTACGGTGGGCGATACTCGTCCAGTATAACTGCAAAGTGCAAGAGAGGATCACAGTTAAACTTGCCTGAACTGTATTCATAAGTATTCCCTATTGTGATTTCCGTCAATTGTACACAATTACTTAGCCCTGTTATGCTGTACATAACAATAGGTCACACATTGACCTATGAAGTATTTATTACCAGATGTAAAGGTGTTCAATAAGAAAGCATATTTCTGCACTAAATAATTAATAATAAATACCTGCTATTCCAATTTAATATAGGTATCAAATCAAGTTTTTTTTTTCTTTATCCTAATTAACCTACTAGGCAGAGATCCCTTGAAGAAATTGATACCCTCATCTGTTATTTTATAATGACCAATATTAGGTACTCGTTAGATAATATATAGGTTGATAATTCGCACGTAGGTTGCCTAGCGAAGTCCTGGACTGAAGCTGTTAAATAAAATAAATAATAAGTAACTTTTTTGGGTCGACTAATACCCTCATGTGTTATTCATAAAAATCAAGCATTAGCTGGAAGAATATGACACAAGGAACAGGAAAAATAGGGGTTGCCTACACTCAGCCGGGACTGCTATGAGGTGCCTGGTTTGAAGAGGTCACCGAGTGGAGTAAATAAACCCTCATCTGTTATTTAATAAATAGTTATATCAAAAGATAGGTTTTTTGTATTTCCTGTCAAACGGTGTTAGGTTGCCTTCATTTGTATGAATAACACATGAGGGTAGTTGACCCAAAAAAGTTACTTCGTATTTATTTTATATAACGGCTTCAGTCCAGGATTTCGCTAGCCAATTAACCCATGTGCGAATTATCCACCTATATATTATCTAATATTGGGCATTATCAAATAACAGATGAGGGTATAAGTTTCTTCAAGGGATATTAGACCATAAGTTTGTTCCAGTTAAAATGACGAAAAGTAATTAAAACCAACCATTAACGACATCTATTGTTTCACTGTTATCTTCAAGTAGGGTTGCAAAACAAATACGCATAAACAATAGAATAAACAGGAGCAACTCCAGTACACGTGCCACATTTCGGTCAGTTTTATGACGTATCCTTCATATTTAGCAACAATAGAAGTTGTAAAATCCCACGTTAAGTGCATTTTCGTAATTTTAACTGGAATAAACTATACCCACACAACTGAATGTTATCGCCTTGCAGCGAGGGCTTACCAGACATTACGCAGAGTAGGTAAGTAGTCTCCATGGGTCTGGAGCGTGGGTTAGTTATTTCTGTAACGCCCCCTTTGTCTCATCGACGAACGTCTACGCCCCCCAACCCATGTTCATTAGACGGTAAGTACATGTTGTTGTTGTAAGCCTGATTTTAAGAATTTTGTGTTGCGCCCTCACATTGTAAACCTCTGCGGCGCTACCACGAACTTCGAAAGTCGAAGTTCGGGTATTTCCATCTCTATCGCACTCCCTTACTCGAGTGACAGGGATGCATGTATTACGAACTTCGACTGTCGAAGTTCGTGGTAGCGCCGCTGGGCTGTTATTCGCTACGCGCTAATGCGGCTCACCCCGCCAGTCACCCGTCACGAAACTAAACCTCTACCTACGCTTAGTTACTACGCATCGCGGTGTCAAGATATATTTGTGGGTGAGCTTCAAACAAGTTACAGAATAGGGGTAGATACATATATCAGCTTCGAAGTCTTTATCTACCTACAGATAGGTGTCACAAATCCCAGCTTCCTAACAAACATACCCCGGGGTTTTGGGTGCGGGAATGAATGACATAAGCCAAAGAATAGGTATGAATTAAATAACAGAATGTATACTTACCTACTGAATAATTAATTGAATAAAAAAATACAAAAAAAGCATACGTTCAATTATTGATTTATTTGAAAATATTTCATTTAACTACACTTACGAAGCCGCGGATATTTTTAATAAACTAAAGTTGGTGTTAAATAAAAATTCTGGCTATAGCACACTAAAAACTATGAATGAATTGTTACAAGGCAAAGAAATAGAATTGCAATCGCAAACACATCGTGCAACAACTGACTTCTTCAAAAAATTTAAATTTGCACCTATTACGACTGCCGACGTAGAAAGATCGTTTAGTTTGTTGAAATGGATATTTACAGCTAGACGCCGAAGCTTAACTGTTCCAAATGTAGAAAAAATATTAATTGTATTACAGTGTACAGTAAAGGAAAACATCGTGAGGAAACCGCAATCCCAATAAGGTGTAGTTTTCCCTCTGATTTGGAAGGTTAGATGGCAGTAGCTTTCGTAAAACTAGTGCCTATGCCAAATCTTGGGATTAGGTGTCAAAGCGGACCCTGGAATCCTTTAGGGCACAACCGGGAATAACGATAGGAGGATGATGAGATATTAGGTATTGTTGATTGAGTCTTCGAATTATTCCTTTACCTACTTGTAATGTAAGACCTTAATTCTTGTTAAGTTTCATAATTTTAGGCCAATGGGAACTACTCTGTCCAATACTTGTAAAGTAATGCCTACTACCTACCTATTAGTACATTACTACCTATAGAGGCCAGGAAACGAAGGGTTGCAGCAGGCCAAGAAGATATTAGATAGGTACGAGGGTAGTCCCAAAAATATCCGACCTGACAAAAAAAAACAAAAGAAAATCTAAAACTTTTATTTTATTTTTCTACATAATCTCCTTTTAGTTCTATGCACTTCGCCCAGCGATGTTCGAAAGCTTCAACGCCTTGTTTGTAGTGAGATTTGTCGAGCTCGTCAAAATACCCATCAACCGCAGCCTCCACTTCATCATTGCTGGCAAATCTTTTTCCACCAAGCCATTTTTTTAAATTTGGAAATAAAAAATAATCGGAAGGGGCCAAATCGGGCGAATAGGGTGCATGCGGAAGTAATTCGAACTTTAACTCGCGGATTTTAGCCATGGCCTTGGCACACGTGTGTACTGGTGCATTGTCATGGTGAAACAACATTTTTTTTTTCGCCAGATGCGGTCGTTTTTCACAGATTTTTTCACTCAATTGATGCAAAAGGTTAGCATAATACTCGCCATTGATAGTCTTTCCTTTCTGAAGATAATCTATGAAGATTATCCCACGGCAATCCCAAAAAACGGAGGCCATGACCTTTCCTGCTGATGGAACGGTTTTTGCCTTCTTTGGGGCCGGTTCTCCTCTTCGAGTCCATTGCTTAGACTGTTCTTTCGTCTCTGGTGTGTAATAATGCACCCACGTTTCATCCATAGTGATAAAACGCCGCAAAAACTCCGCTTTATTGTTGTGAAATATTGCCAAACACTCGGTCGAAATATCTTCGCGACGTCGTTTTTGTTCGTCTGTGAGCAATCGCGGCACCCACCTTGCGCACATCTTTTTCATATCCAAATTTTCAGTCTGAAATCCCTGCCATGTCTGCTAGCTCGCGTATTTTCAATCTACAGTCATCTAATACCATTTTGTAGATTTTTTTTACTGTTTCTGGCGTAGTCACTTCATTTGGTCGACCACATCGATGTTCATCTTCGCAACTAGAGCGACCGCGTTTAAACTCTGCCACCCAATATTTTACTGTTGTAAACGATGGAGCAGACTCCCCGAAAGTAGAATCTAGCTCCGCTTTAATAATAGTTGGACTAAAACCTTTCAAATGAAAGTATTGTATCACATAACGATGGCCAATTTTCTCCATGTCTGAAAATTTGTTCACAGCGTCCACTATTGATGGCTACTAAACAAAAGACAAACGACGCTGCGTGTTCGAATTTCAAATGTAAACTTTTTAAAGTGCATTATTTTCAAAAAGAGTATTTAATCAAAATAAAAACCTCTTTAAGCGTGTCAGGTCGGGTACTTCTGGGACTGCCCTCGTATACGCGGCCGGCAACCCTGTTTCTCTTCGAGATTTAAATAGTGTTTTTTTCAAACTTGCAATGAAATAAAAAGTAGTCAATATGTTCGTAGGTTAACACAACTAAATATTACGTTTGGCCCCGTATTATGGTTGGCCTTATCACGCGATAAGTGACAAGATAGAGCGTCCGTCATGATACGGGGCCTGAACTGCACCGCCGCCGCCGCGCCGCCAGCTCCGGGCCCGCGACCTACGCCGCGCCCCCCCGTTTAAAAACAAAAAAAGGTTAGGCCTAGGTGTGTAAGGCTGTATGAATTTCCTTTACATATCATCTTCACTCATCGCACCGGATACATAGTATTTCCGGAACCAATTTGAAGTAAGTCATGTCAACATTTCATTGCAAGTTTGAGAAAATTATAGTTCCCGTTGATTCATCATGAAATTTCGGAAGAATCAACTTATTGTCATTAAAAGTAATAATTCCCAAAAATTGGGCTAGACATGCACTCTGTTTTGTTAGCATACCCCGGGGTTTTGGGTGCGGGAATAACTTGAGAAAGAGTAGAGATAAACAGATAGGTTATATTGACAAATAATCATATTGTGCCTAATGAATAAAGACCTTCCTGCGAATTGTAAACATACTACATAACATAACAAAAAACTAAACATGCCCACTGACGATACTTACGTGGAATGTACATTCACCAAACTGTATACAGTGGAAATACCTCCGAGAGACAAATGGTTAAACGACCAAATGGACTTCAAGGAGGGAAGCCACGTATGGTATACAGATGGATCTAAAAAAGGTGACGATGTTGGATGCGGTATCTACGGTGAGAGGCCAAAGCTCAAAGCCAGCGTCAGCATGGGGAAAGAGGCCTCAATCTATCAGGCTGAGCTCTTCGCAATAAACAAATGCGTGGAGTTCAATCTTGAAAGAAACCTAAGAAACCAACACATCTACATCAACTCAGACAGCCAAGCTGCTCTGCTGGCACTAGAATCCCTAGAGTCCTACTCTAAACTAGTCCAGAACTGTAAAAACAATTTAAACACCCTGGCTAATACCAACAAAGTCATACTTAGATGGGTACCAGGACATTCCGACATATTAGGAAATGAAAAAGCAGATGAACTTGCAAGGAAGGGCGCAGACACAACCCTGGTCGGCCCAGAACCGTTCTGTGGTATCACAAAACGGAAAGCATATTCTCTGCTAAACAACACAGAAAAATCAGAGGCAATAAAGTTGTGGAAGTTCGCCAAAGGACAAAAGCATGCTAAAGCCTTGATCAAAGGGTACACCAATAAACTGTCTAAAGAGCTATTACAACTCAGAAGACACAAAACCTGCGCAGTGACAAGAATTCTGACAGGACATTGCAAACTAAACAAGCACCTGTTTCAAATGGGTATGACACAGGACGCAACTTGCAGGTTCTGCCAGGAGACAGAGGAAACAGCAATGCACATTCTCTGCTCCTGCGGACCACTCATGCACAAAAGAAGTATCTACCTAGGGCGGCACATCGTGCACCCAGAAGAGGTACAACATATCACCGCCCAAAGAATCTGGAATTTCTTAGAGGCAACGGGTCTTAACGGTGAAATCTAAAACAAAGGGCTGCCACAATAGATCACTTGCTGGTCGAAGCGACATATAAAGGCCCACAATAACACAATAATAAAAACATACTACAATTTAATTTTAACTTAAGTAGCAGGGACTTTAGCATTTCTACCAAGCCCTTCGAGATAATAATAAAAATAATGTTAATTAATTACCTGCCGTCAATTAGTATTTAACACGATTTTCAAAATAATATTCCATATTAGGTAGGGTAGACCGGGGTCAATAGTACCATCGCCTACAACTCTGCAACCACATCGAAATATTCATGTGTGTGTATACTGTGTATACACCAGTGTGCCTTGAGCGTGTCTCGACCTGCTTACTAGTCGGCCACTCGCTGCCGTGCGAAAAGCATGTGCTAGAGGACGATTTGCATTTTTGACTGAACAAAGTAAGTATTTACGATTTACGTTTGCAGGCCAACAAACCATCACTATTTATTATTAAACGATATGAAACAGAGAAAGAATATAATGGAAAAATAAACCATCTTCGTCTGTAGCCCTCGACAGGATTCGAACCTGCGACCTTTCTATTAACGCTAGACTGCTCCCTCTGCTGCTGAATCCTGTCGGCGGCTACAGACGAAGATGGTTTATTTTTCCATTATATTCTTTCCCTGTATCATATCGTTTATAAAATGATCGGGGTAACTTCCTCGTTAAAAATAACACGAAACAAAAATATTTAATTAAATAATTTGTTTCGTGAAAAGGGTACTATTTATTATTATAAAAAAAAACTGTTTATTCCTTTTTTGTGTATTTTTATGTTTGCATTTTAGTTAAGTATATATTTCCTTGAATTTTTTGTTTGTTACTTTCCGTGCTCTCACCGAATGGACCCAGCGGAAGACCAGCGCTGGCTGCAAAGCTAGCAACATGCTGAGCTGGGTCCATTTTGTGGCAAAGCAAAATGTGCTTCTTATTTTATTTCTTTTATTATCTGTGTTGTGTTTGTCACGAATAAATGTTTTGATTTGATATAAATAGTCGTAGTGTGAAAGTTGTACTGAATTGTGGTTCTCTAGTCATTAAAGTTTTTCATGTGTCACAGTGTCGGGGTCAGTTAGATATAGAAATCGAGATTTGTGAAGGTTAGTGAGTGCGAGTAAAAAAGGACAATTGTACCACAACACTCGGGTTTAATTGTAACGTTACAATTGACCCCGTGCTACAATTGACCCAGAGATTTTTTACACGACTGCTAAAATAAGGCAATTGAAACTAAGTAATTATTTTTGTAACAAGTTACATCTCGGGTATTTTATATTATACCTATGATTCATCCCGACGATTCATACGATTCTTCGGGATGCCATCCGTTTCAGCGGTATTATTTAAAATTTAGTTGTGGGGAAGGATGGGGTTGATTGTACCAGGGGTCAATTGTAACTGTATGGGATTAGTAATTGTTAAATAATTCGTAATTTTGTTGTATTGAGATGTTGTTATTGCTTGAAAGGTGTGTGCTATGACTGCTATGAGAACCCCTAAGTATTTTTTTTATAATAAGTTGACATAATATGTTTAAAAACTTGGAAAATATTATTTTACGTTTAGTTCAACTGAAATGCTACCTTTGTCTAGTGTAAATACGAGTCTCTATAATTAAGACTGATGTAACGTAACAGACTGATTCGTATTAAGAAATTAACAATAATTACTGATTGATTAAAACATTATTTTGGGTTTTATTTACCTCTGATTATCTGGTACAATTGACCCGTACTAGGGGTCAATTGTAACACAAGGACTTCATGAACAAAAACTCAATTTGCACCATTCTGATGAGATTAAATGAAAATATTTTTCTAGATTCTGATAGCCAATGAGACTAGAATGTGATATATCCTAAGCGATTTTTACGTGGTAGCTTTAGATTCAGAGTTATAGGTCATTACTTCTAAAGTGGTACCATTGCCCCCGGTCTACCCTACATAAGCAGTGGCGTATCTAGGCCTGTTTGCCAGAGGGGCCCGGCAGGTTTTGACTAGCATGGAATTTTGAGTCATTGACCAGCATCCTGGGGTGGGCAATGCCCACCCGGCTCCCCCCCCTTTACAGGGTGTAATAGTAAGTAATATGTACAGTGTAAGTTCCGAAAATCGCATTGGTAAGTATAAGTATCTACGAGCCGGAATTAGAACCCACGACCGCCGCATCACTGAACCACTAGGCTATCGTAGCTCTCTAATAATCTCGTAATACCTATCCCATAAAAAACATTCCATGTAAAAAAGAGGCCAAGTCTCGAAACTCTTCCATCGTAAAAAGTTTAGAGATATTTCGTAGTACCAAGTCTCAGGCATTGTAGGTTATTGTGTTATCAATACATACAAATTATGAATGCAGTGTCATTCTTGCTTTTTCATTTTTTGTCCCATGCACAGCAAATGTAACTTTGTAGGTAATCTCTCACTTATATTATAATTAATCTCTAAATTAAAAAAGGAACCCATCCAGTATCATCAAACTAAGCATTGTGTGTCTTGCGTGATCTGAGCTTCCCATGAACGGAAAAACATGTAACTTTTTTCATAAGTACATTATTACTCTGGCTTCTGTTTAGGATAGGTTTTATCCGACTGCAACGATTATTTAATTTTCGGAAACATTGACCTCATTAAATTATTCATTTCTTCTGCTTGAAATCGTAGCAGCCATATATGTCAACTGTCAGTGACGTTAAAATGGCGGGCTTGCCATATCTATCCAACAGTAATGATTTCGATTCGGTGTTGTGTGCGATAGACCTTTACAAAACGCATATTAAATTCCAAAGCATAAAAAAATAATCGATTCTGATATGGAAACTTATATGCGCTAAATTCGTATTGAGGCATAATTTCAATAAATGTATCAACAAATTTCAACAAAATAACGTCTAACGTCAAAAGTCTGCCTCGTCCTTTTTTTTAATAGCATGGCATAGCGCTGGTCTCGCTTTCAGCCATAAAGTCTACTTGAGTTTCTGCAAGATTACACGCTGAGTATTTGTCACGATACTGCACGGCTATCACAAGACGGTGCGCGAGCTCTCGATTTATCTCTCTCTCTCTAAGTTGTCTAATAAGAGAGAGACGGATAGTTCGAGAGAGCTCACGCGCCGTCTTGTGATAGCCGTGCTGGTTTGCCAGTATTTATATTTATCAGCAATAAACAGTATGTATTAAATCAGTATAAATTCAAAAAGTCCTTAACGGACGTCCTCTTCTCTACTCACCCTGAATAATACTAAGTTGTTACTCTAACTTTTGTTTTAGATTTGCTTAAGTTCGTTTCAGACGTTTTTAACATTTTGGACTTGTTTTTGTGATTTATACTTACTGCATATGATATTAATATTCAATGCAGATTCGTCGCTGTTGCTTGCATACGCGCTAACTTGCTGATCATGCTGTGTGCACTTGCCTTGGATGTCATGCTAGTCTATAAGCTATTCATAAAGAACCATTGTATCTCATAATGTATGATATCTGTAAAGTGTACCTAATAAATAAATAAATAAATACATAAGTATACAATGGGCCTTTTATAAACATTAATTATCAAGCGCGTCAGTATTAAGGCAGTATTATAATTTCGTACTTCGCGCCTTCAAGTTCATATTCAGCCATTGGCCAACATACAGGAAAATACTTTTATCATAAAGTCTGCAACACACATTCATTAAGTTGGCAATGGCGGGAACATACACAAGATTTGGAAGAATGTGATAGTGCGATTTGAAACATTGCAATATGAAAAAAAGAAACATATTACTTTAATATTTTTAATAATTAACTTTAATAGAAAGGGACTCGGACTCGCGTTATGGTTGTAGAACTTACCTAGTGGTTAGGTTAGGTGGAAAATATAAATTGGTCGTATGTTGTCTACCTTGAGTTATGTTACTAGAGTAGACATCACCTAGCATAAGTTTGCGCATGTCAACATACTCTCATGAGAGTATCTTGGTTTAGTTTGTGGCGGGCAGTGATGGCGGTCGGTTCGAGTGCAATTTTAACTCAAAACTTTAAAAAAATTGCGCATTTTTGCATTGCCATAAACCCAACAAAATCACTAAACAAAAAAACTAAATTAAGACCATTTTCTGTTTCAGTCAGATCCATACACATTTAAGGTCCCACGGGATCCTCAGATATATATTTTGAAAGCAATTAGAAATTAATATAATAATTATAGTCTCCTAAATTGCTAATGGGTTCATATTATATAATATTTTAAATATTTTACTTCAAAGTTATCTGACAGAAAACTTGGCTGATCATAAATATTTCCATGGTCCACATTGTGTTGATTGTGATGTGCATACAATTTGTCAGTACAACTCGTTTGACGATACGCCTCCAGACGATAACAAATCGTGACATGTATACACCCCATCAAATAGAGTATAAGGCCGAACGCAAGAACATCGCTATGCCATGCCATTAAAAAAAAACGACGAGTCAGACTTTTGACGTTTCACGTTATATTGTCAATCAATACTACCTCAATACTAGCGCATTTTTTATGCTTTATGCGTCGTATGCTTAGACACGGATCCGTGCCAAGCATTTGAACCTACAGTTTTCAATCTCAAGGTCATATTTTGATCAGCAATTTTTGACATCCGCATACGAGGGGTTAATATGCGTTTTGTGAAGGTCTATCACAACACCGGATCGAAATTATTACTGTTGGATAGTTATGGCAAGCCCGCCATTTTAACGTCACTGACAGTTGACAGATATGGCGGCTACGATTTCAAACAGAAGAAATTAATAATTTAAAGTCAAATGTTACCGAAAATTAATGAATCGTCGCAGCCGGATAAAAACTATCCTAAACGGAAGCTAGAGTAATAATGTACTTATAAAAAAAGTTACATGTTACTTTCTTGGGAAGCTGAGATCACGCGGGACAAACCAATGCTTAATTTGATACTGGCTGATTCTTTTTTTAATTTAGAGATTTATTATAAGTGGGAGATAATTTAGAGATTTATTATAAGTTGGAGATAAAACCAGGGATTGTAACCCGGTTACAAATTTACCGGTTTATTTATGTTAAAGTGTTTAGGTTACGTTCGAACTATTTGATTTGGGAGCGTTATTTCGGAGCGCTCTCTAACCGGTTACTCGGTGTTTCGATACGGGATCATTGACTGCTGTCGCGCCGCCCGCGCCGGTTGCTTTGAATAGATAATATTCGATAAGTATTTGAATCTTTTCCCATACACGCAACGATAGGTAAATACGTGCCGTACCTCTTACATTACATGTAATGTGAGAGGAGAATTGATTTTAAGTGGGTATAATTTAGCTTGCGACTCTTGCGAGCGAGCGAGCGGTCATTCACCGCGTACACGGAGAGAACGCTCTCTAACCGGTAAATGGATTTCGTTCCCTGTTTGCGCTCCGAGATATGCACCAGAGAGAGAGCGTTGTACTTGCGAGCGTAACTTTTATCATGGGTAAGGCTCTCAAAGTGTGGCTCGAACCGCTACGGCAAAATGAACGGGGTTACAATGTGGGGCCTGGATAAAACAGTGTTCAAAATATGTAGAGAAGAAGATCAATAAACATTATATCCTACCTGTTGGATCTATTGCCACAAACATCTACTAAATTTTTACCCCCTTTTCATAATACTTACTTAAAATACCTGTGTTAAATAAAACGAGTTTTGTCCCTTTCTTACTCATTTAAATATCAGCAAGACAAACGAATTTTAACGGCATTTTAGCTAAAATAGGTTTGTTCAACGTTTTACTTGATAGGTTAAATTAGAACTCCCACCACATTACCATGCGAACGTAGTCGCAGGTACAGCTAGTCCAGAAAACGAGACCGAAATTGTAAAATATTTTAGTTTTCAGTCAGTCAGTGACAAAATTAAGAAACTTTGACATTCTTAAACAGCTTACTGGTTCAAATTGAATGAAATTTGAAATATACCGTGTGTTTATACAGTGCCTGCTTGGTTACTGAAAATTCAGGCTTCTAGTTTTATCCACAATGAAGTTATTGGGGGGTTGAAAATGGCCTGAACTGCTTCGAGAAAAGAATGGTACAGTCGCCATCAGATATATCGGAGCGGCCAAGGTGCTCACAAATATCTGAACACGTGTCTAATGCCTCGACAATAGAGACGTGTTCAGATCTTTGTGAGCACTTTGGCCGCTCCGATATATGTGATGGCGACTGTACAGCCGTGCCGCTGTTTTGCTTGACTTGGCGGGGGCACTACCGTGCCCCCAGGTACCGCGTAACGTTTTCTACCAAGTGGTAGTCATAGGTGAGTCATAGGCTGTGATAGGAGGATGGACGTCTGTATTCGTGGTTTTGTATCGTCCTCCCTAATATTAACTGTTCTGTGCTACCATTAGCCAGATGTTGCTATTCCCAAGGGGTTTGTTTAGTAGGTAGGCAGGCGTTTTTCATGGTAGCTAAAGCTACCTACCTACATCTATGGCGAATAATGTATGGAACAGTAAGCAGTAGTGCAATACTCGAGTAAAATTAAGTTAGCCCTAATCTCCGAACTCTGGAACCGCTTGTCCGATTACAAAATTAATTCACCTGAATGTAGTGTGGGCTTCTGCGGCGCTACCACGAACTTCGAAAGTCGAAGTTCGGGTATTTCCATCTCTATTGCACTCCCTTAATCGAGTGACAGGGATGCATGTATTACGAACTTCGACTTTCAAAGTTCGTGGTAGCGCCGCTGGATGGTTATCGGCCAACGCGGGCTCTCCTGCGTTTTTTGCAATACGCGGCCGCCGAAGCCGCGCGGGCAACTAGGTAGTTGGATATATATAGAACAACTATATTGATGTTGTGAATATTCGTGAGGCTTTGGGTGGGTCTGGATCAATATCCGGCGCAGAGGGACGTGTGCAGGTGTCCGCTCCCACGCTCCTACCCTGCCGGAGCGCTAACTCGCAGCTCGCCACATTAAATCTGGCAGTGTTCTGCAAACTATCTATTGTTGCTAATCTTTATTCGCAGCTTCCTAAGAGTCCAGATTTCTGCCGTCGCATATTTCCATTTATGTAGCTTGTAGGATGCTGATTTCTATCGAAACTTTACATTCATTAATTTGTAGTGTTTCAGGGTGGGTTGCATCAACCCGTCTGTAATCGTAAGCGGTGTTCGTTAAAAAAATGTGAAGTATGGAAAGTTTGACAAGTTTCCATGGGATGACAGCTGCCGGCGCCATATTTAAGGTTGTTTGGTCTGTTATCGTAAGTTGGTCCAACCCGCCCTTGTAGGTATGTTAATGGCAAGGAATAAGATAGGCAGGAAATGCTGAAATGAAAACCAAATGTGAAGTCACATGCTTTCATGGAAACCGAGGCAGACTACAGTGAAGTTTTGGCCTGGTTATAATGAGCGTCACCTTCCAGTTTGAGGTAGGTAAGGAAAAGTAGGGAAATAAACAATATAATATGAAGTATTTTATATGGGTTTACACTTGTTTTTCCGACAAACGTTTCATCGTAGGTACCTACCTACCTAAAAAAATACCGGTTTCTGAGAAATGAAAATCGATGAAATGAAATTCGCCGAAACAATACATTCGATTAACGCTTGCTGGTAAAATAAGGGACTCACCTCCGCCACTTTGAGTATTTTATAAGGAGACTTTGTCAAACAAAACTCGATAATTTAATTTTGATAGATGAAGATACCCTATTGGGATCTAGGTCCGCGTCTCTCTGTGCACATGCTCTGTGCCAAAGTTAAGGGCTATAAGTAAGTAGGTAATGCCTAATTTTTGGTTGAACTCTGAATCCGCATAAACGGCGTCGCCTCTTCTATAATTCTATGCGATAATAACATACTATGATATTATATATAAAAACATAAGCCTATTTGACCATTGAAAAGACGATTTTTGTTTTAATGGCTGACAATGACCAAAATACAATACAATTACTTTTTATTCTACACCTCAAGTGTATGAAACCACCAACAAACCATAAAACTTAAAAAAGTAGCAGTAAACAATAGGCGGTCTTATTGCTACAAAGTACCTACAGAGTGATATTTTTCCAGACAACGCAACGCATTGAATGAGCGAGCGAAGTAATCGAGTCTGATTCAGCTAGGGACAAAATTCTTTCGAATATCCGGATGTCCGTTTGTCCAGCTGTTCTGCTCTACAGGTTGAGATTCTCGTGAGATATTGATTATATTATTATCGATCCTGCTCAATACACACAACAACACTTATAAGCAGTGATCGGTTATTTGGATTCTCCCTCGCGGGATATCAAGTAGAAAAGTTAATATAGATACGACAGTTTTCCGCGATACCGAACAAACCGTACAAAAATAAAACAATTTAAATTATCTCTAAGGAATTCTTTACTCTTACATGCCAACCAGTTGAGACATACACTTCTATTCTTTTCCTAATCTCTACACTTTATTTTAAACAAAATATATTATTAGCTTATCATGATGGAAAAAATAATTCAAAATCTTGACATTGACATTTCATATTAGGCATTTGTATAATATTAGGTCACAGGTTATCGTATAAGTGCAAATACATAGATCTTATAGCTCAAAGGCGATCCAATAAATAAGTATCCACGTTAAGTTCGCACACTATGATTTATGGTTCAATTTTCATTTCATCGACTTGTTTCTGAGATTATCTTTTACGACAACTGTGGCTTACTCTAATTGAACTTTTGATTCGCGTATGATTGGAATATTCTCGGGGAGTACAAGACCGTAAGGCAGTGTTACATACTAGTTGGCATGCCGCGAAAACCTAATTCTTTCCCTAGGGATGAAACTATTCTAAGTTGGATCGAGCCCCACGTTGACTTGATGTATGAAGCCCGGATTCCCGGGGCATATCCATACTAACATAATGATTGAGGTCGTTCACCCCATGTCGAATCCAAAAAACCGATCACTGCTTATAAGTCTTTATTGTTCATTCAGTTTTTTAGGGTTCTATAGTCAACAAGGAACCCTTATAGTTTCGCCATGTCCGGTTGTCCGTCTGTCTGTCTGTCTGTCCGTCTTCGGCTTAGCTCAGTAACCCTTACAACTAGAAAACTGCAATTCGGCGTCAATCACGCGGACCAAACTAGATTAAATCCAAAAAAAAAAAATTATTTTGGGGTACCTCCCCAACATGTAAATTGGTGATGTATCTTTTTTTTCTCGTTAAACCTATAGTGTGGGTATCGTTGGATAGCTTGTTCAAAAATATTATGGGTTTTTTAAAACTATTTTTCAACTCAGTTATGCGTTTGCGAGATAATGGGATTTAAAGCCCTAATTTTTGTTCGAGCCATGTGTCCCCCCTGCCATGCCGGCTAAATGGCTACTACTGGGGACGTGAAAAAAATCGTGGCAGTAGTACATATAATGAATTTAAAAGGAAAACTATCACAGTTAAGTAGACATAACTAGTTAACGAGTAGTAGACATAACTAGTTAACTGGTAAGAAATGCACTCCATTTCATTGGAATTTGAGCCTTTTACCGTGGACGGTAAGTTGCTTTTTCACGTTCGGAGATTTTCGTAATTATTTTACGCAAATAACCTGTTGCTGGTAAAAGTTTGCGATCTGCGGTTCGATTAAGTAGTTTGTGTGGTATCTAATATTTACGATTTTTTACGAGGGTAAGCTATAATAAAAACCCCAAAAGCCCCTTTTAAGTCCCCATTCTGTGACAGACGGGCAACTACGGAACCCTACCCTGCGCGTGGCCCGACACGCACTTGGCCGCTTTTTTAGGGTTTCATACCTTAAAAGGAAAGAACGGATACGTTATAGGATCACTTTTTTGTCCGTCTAACCTCGTCCAGGAACCCCGAAATCGGCGGTTTTACCCGAAATCGTCGATAAAATCTATGATTTAGTTTTAACGGACAGACGAATGAAAATACGTGAATTAGCGGAAGCCAGAAACATCTCTTCTGAGCGGGTGCATTTTATTTTCCACAAGGAATTGCACATGAAAAAGCTTTGTGCAAGATGGGTGCCGCGGTTACTCACTCCAGAACAAAACCTCTGTATCTGAGAAACGTCCAGGAATGGCGAAGAAAAAAGTGATGTTTCATCACGACAATGCACCGGTGCATTCATGTCGTGTCGCTGTACAAAAATTTACTGAGTACGATTTGAACTGCTTCCGCACCCTGCTTATTCACCAGATTTAGCTCCTTCGGACTATCACATATTCCCAAAACTCAAAAAAATTCTGTCAGGGCAAAAATTTAATTCGAATGAGGACGTGATACGGGAGGTAAAGGCATATTTCGAGGGCCTTGAAGAAACTCATTTCCGCGAAGGCATCGAGAAGTTGCAGAAACGTTGGGACAAGTGTGTCGAACTTCGGGGAGATTACGTGGAAAAATAATATATATATATGTAATCCCTAAATAAGTATTTTTTTATATCAAACCAAGTTACTTATCAAACCTCGTACGCTCGAAAAACATAACCTGGCAGAGGCAGTAGGGAAAAAAGTAGTACAAATTATGACTAAATAAATTTTATTATAGTATTAACATTTGCGAAACAATATTTAGAATTCGATTGAACGCGCAAGTAGGTACCTACCTATATTTTTAAACTATTACTGTCGTTCTAAATAGTGGACTATAAAGGACCCAATTTCATTCTGTGTAAGTAATCGTATCTATCTGTTATATTCAGAGCAATGACGCGTAGTTGCAATGTCCAAGAGGCAGCCGGATTGCTCGCGGTATTTGAGCTCCCGAAATGTTGCGGAACCACCCAGTGCAACTCGAACTATAGGCAACTTGAACTGGGGCGGAAATACAAAATATGTACCTATGAAAAAAAATTTTTTTGTTGCGAGGCAGCCGATTGATACAGCGGTTGCCCGAAAGTGCGTACGCTGTTTATACATATAATGAAATGCTGTTTCAATCGAATACCTGGCGACAATTTTTTTGTAATACAGCATCAAAAAAATATGATGACATAAAAATAAAAATATGCGTGATCATAACTAAATCTAAACATAATTCATTGATCGTGAAATCAAATAATAAACAATAAAGTACAAATCGGTTGAGCCATATTGCATACAACTAACAAAAGTAATAAAGAAAAGACCTTTTCCACCACGTAACTGGCAAAATAAATAAAGAACCTTTCAGCGCGCAGCCGCGCACACGAAGTGTCATAGGGTCGCAAGTTAAACTTTACATGAAGGAAGAAATTGACGCAGCACTTGGAGCTCGCGCGTCTTGGGCGCTGACAGGGTTAAAGGTTACATTATAACTAGACTAACTATTGGGAATAATGTTACAGCTTGTTCTTCTTTAGTATTATCTGCATAAGGGAGAGGCTACAAATAAACACAAGTCACGCAGCGCTACTCAAGAACCCCAGCTAAACTATTAATGATGATATACAATTAAATGATGCAAACTGCCTTTTAGCAAAAGTAAACAATAATACATTAATCATTTCCATATACCGTCCGCCAAGTCAAAGAAATACATCTAACTTTATCGAATCTCTAAACAGTCTTCTAAGTACCTACTCCTTGGTTCAGAATATTATCATTGTCGGTGATATAAATATTGACATCTCAGACCAGGGCTCAGATAATAGGGCGCCTACGTATCTAAACGTGTTAGCGATGCACGGTATCCTGCCAGCTCATAACCTCCCAACACATAACAAAACATGTTTGGACCACATAATGCTAAAATGTAAACAAGCGGCTCGGTGCTATGTTTTACACTCAGCATTAAGAGCCTTATCACACTTGCGATTTCCAAGCGTATTTTGTATGAAGGCGATCACGCAGCGTGTTCGCCGCGACTGATAATTGTATAGAAAACACGCTCGCAAATCGCAAGTGTGATAAGGCTCTTACGGACCACGAGTGTGTAATACTGTCCCTAGACCTAAAGATATCTAATGATCGTCCCAAAAAAATTATTCAAACTACGGATCATAAAAAATTAGACCTGGATATGCAAAATCTGGACCTTACACCTATTTATAAATTAGACAATGCTGACAGAGCTGCTGTTTTTCTTGTAGACTCCCTGACTTCAATAATCGACGCCAACACTACTACTGTCAAAATATCAAGCAGACGACGAATAAAAAAGCCATGGATCACACCTGGACTATTAAAATGTATTAAAAATCGGGACAACCTACACAAAAAACTGAAAAAACACCCTGACAATGAAATACTAAAAATCACATACAAAAGGTACAGGAATTTCTGCAACTCACTTTTAAAACGAATAAAAAGAGAATATGAAAGAAATGCGATAAAAACTGATGCTAAAAATAACAAAAAACTGTGGGGAATAATAAAGGACATAACTTACACTGCAAAACGTAACGAGTCTGCATCTGAACTTCTATCTATCTCTAACCCAAATCTTTCTGTTAACTTAGCAAATAAATATTGGACAATCACTGGCGGAAAGGTTTATTAATAATAGTTTTATGCCTGCGTCTGTACATAGTGCAACAAAGAGTTCCTGCACTTCAATGGCTATGTTTCCTACTGACGAAAAAGAAATTGATACCTTAATAGGAAATATCAAGACCGACTGCGCTGTTGGCTCTGACAAAATCTCAGGAAGTTTTCTTAAAAAATATAAAACACAGTTAGCAAAGCCTCTCACGCATGTATGCAACTTAGCACTTGCTACCGGTATCTTTCCACAGATTTTTAAGAAATCACAGATAACCCCTGTCCACAAAAGTGGAGACATTGACTGTGTTAAAAACTGGCCTATATCTATCCTCCCTACACTATCAAAAATCTTAGAGCGCATCATAAATTTGAGACTTGTTCAATATCTAGAAAATAACAATATCCTTTCCCCTACACAATTTGGTTTTAGAGCAGGTAAGTCCACCTCCGACGCTGTACATGAACTGACAGACCACCTAGTAACTCACCTTGATGACAAGAAAAAAACTGTTGCAATCTTCTTAGATCTAGCCAAGGCTTTTGACACAGTCTTTGCCCCCATCCTGATCACCAAACTAGAAAAAATTGGCATCAGAGGACTCCAGCTAAAACTTTTTGAGAACTACCTGTCGGATAGAACTCAGTGTGTCAGAGTGGGCGGTTATATTAGTGAGGAAATTCAAGTTAACTATGGTGTCCCTCAGAGCAGCATCCTTGGACCAACGCTCTTTCTAATATACATAAATGATCTATGCCAACTCCAGCTGCCCAGAGGGAAAACCATTACTTATGCAGATGACACTGCCCTGTTGTTTCATGGATCAACGTGGGAAGAAGCTTTTCAGTACGCACAAAATGGCTTTAATATAGTATCGGAGTGGCTAACACAACATTTTCTCACGATCAACGTCGAAAAAACGAAATATGTTACTTTCTCCCTCAAATCTGAAATAAGTATTAACGCTGCTCAAAACATAACCGCCCACTCCCGACCCAACTGCAATAATTCTAACTGCTCCTGTCCAAACCTAGATAAAACAGACACGATTAAATATTTGGGCGTCATAATAGATGAAAAACTTAACTTTCAACCACACATTAATGTACTAACATCTAGAACAAGAAAACTCATATATATCTTTCGAAATCCCCGTCATGTTGCGGATATGAATATTTTAAAAACAGTTTATTTTGCTTTAGTCCAATCAGTCCTATCCTACTGTATTGGTTCTTGGGGTGGAGCACACAAATCGCATATGTTAAAATTAGAGCGAGCCCAAAGAGCTATTCTGAAAGTCAGCTCCTTCCTACCCTTTACATATCCCACTACTGATCTGTACGAGATCTTTAATGTCCTTACAGTTCGCAAACTTTTTCTTCTCAATATTTTGCAAAAAAAGCACTCATATTTGTCGTTTGACCCCTCAAAGATGGTAAACAGACGCCGCATAGGTCACACTTGCCCCACAAAGAAGTTTAACACACGTTTTGCTCAGCGTTTCTTCTGTTTCCTTGGAGGTTTCCTTTATAACAAAGTTAATGCAGAATTTTCTATTTACTCCCTCACAAAAACAGCCTGTAAAAGGTGTATTACAAACTGGCTTCTTACCTTAGACTACGCTGGTACTGAAAACGTTATGAAACCTGTAAAGTAACAAACACACACACACACACACACACACACACACACACACTGGCATTAGATTAGATAAATAGTGTATAAGCTGAATAGTTTTTAGTTTTTATGAATGTTGTTTTAATACTTATCTACTACCTTGTTTCTAACTCCATTTCAAATAAATAATAAAAGTGAGTGCACTGTTACTTCCATTGCTATATACATCTGAGGTTTGGAGACCTGGCGACCTGACATACAGGTTCAACCTAGTTCGGGCACCAGTCTCCGCCGCACAAGTTATGCACTTATTGTATTTTATTTACTTTAAGAAAACTAATGTACACATTGTATACTTTGTGGTGGAGTCAATAAATACTTTTTTCATTTTTTATTCATTTTTTTTTATTAATGCGATATCTAAGGTAAACATCCCAATTTAATAGTTGACACCCATGTGCAAGTTGATGCATTTAGATCGAGAGTAAACGTAATGTAGATTGAAAGTGTCGCGTATTGGGCCTACTGGGATGATTAGATACCTTACTTGTCTAACTCGCGAACTACCTACCTACTTATTAATAAATACGATAATTTTAAGTTGGAGTTATATTTCAATGCCGTGAAGGTTCTTTTCACTAGGGTCGGGTCGGTAACAGTGGCGCGGGTTTTTTCGGACGACTCAAAATGTTAACTTTGTTAATTAACGAAGAATCCCCCGTGTGGTGTCGGGTTAGAATAGCACCATCGCCTTTCTTCCTGTGGGTGTCGTAAGAGTCGACTAAGGGAACAGGGTTGAAGTGTGTTGTGGGCGATGGGCTAGCAACCGGTCACAGCGATATCACATTTTGTCGATATTTTATACCCACATTTATGCTAAAAGTGGTACTGGAACACATGTTTCAATGTGCTTTGCCTAGCCCTTTTAGGGATAAAGGCGTGAATGTATGTATGTATGTATGTTAATTAACGATTAATGGATTAACGGTCTTGTTCCCAGCTCTGGTGCAGGGTGGTATATTTGCTACTTTACAATTAGAGATGGGTAGGGGTGGGTAAATACCGGGTAAATACCCGGTATTTACACCATGCACCCGGTAAATACCCGTTTCTACCCAAATTGGTGGGTAGAAACTATTTCGAATGGATTTTTTCAAAAAGTGAGATTTTCGGGTTAAGTTTTTTTTAATGAAATGTTCAAAGCCTTTTGAACAAGTTTTGTCATTATGAAATATCCATTATGATGCATAGTTTATGAGAATATTTTTTTTCTTATTCAAAATACCACATGCAATTTTTTCCGAAATTATATAAAGTTAAAACGGGAGCCACTACTAGAATTGTAACTATAAGCCTAATCAAAATGTAAGAAGACTATTGAAATAGTGTTGCCATCTACTTATTGTGCAAGAATGATTTAAATAAAGCTCTAAAAAAGGATTTTGTTTAGTAGTGTTAGTCAAATTATTGTCTATAAGTTAGATGACCATAATTACTAAACTAGGCACATAATAATTATGTCATTTTGAGTAAATGCGTAAGTACAGCTTGGCAAAAAAAAAAGTCTAGAAACTGAACTTTTTTTTTCGACCCTGCTTACTTCGTTAAACTTGTCTTATGCTATTTTTTGGTCTGTGGAAAATAAGACATAGTCACATACATATGTATGTATGTGACTATGTCTTATTTTGGTAACATATGTACGTTCGAAAAACATAACCCTCCTCTCCTTCGGCAGGCGGGTAAAAAGTAATCTCATTGTAAAATATGAACTGGTAAAAACTTAACTTGTATTCAATTATTTTTTACTTAATCCTTACTTCCCGGCTATTGTATAACTTTTATGATCATTTCGATAACTAACATAGGAACTAGAATAGTTATCCTTTCGGATGTTCAGTTATGTGGTACGGAAGGTATCTGTGTGTGGTACGTTAACAATCCTATCTCACTCTATGATTGACTACTGCAAAGAAATGACAGCTAGCATCATCACTTAGGCAGCAGACCTTCTGTACCTTTAGGTACCTACTACGTCCCTGAACGCAGACGGACACGGCGGAACTGTAAGGGTTCCTTGTTCACTACGGAACCCTAAAAACACTGTGCAGGCTCAAAACGCCAAACGAACCTCCACAGGAGGTTACCAGAAACAAACTTGGTTTCGCGCCAAATTGACAGTGGGATAGGCCTGCCCTTACTAGTAGTATATATGTCGGCGGCCGATCGTAAAATCCGCCAGATCACGAAATTCCTAGGCATATCGTGAAACGCCGCCATTTCATGATTTGGCTAAAGGACATCCGCCATATCGTTCAAAACTTAACGTTTAACGATTTGTCTAATGACGTTTAGGCAGATCATGAAATTCCTAGGCATATCATGAAACGCCGGCATTTCATGATTTGGCCAAGCCAGTGACGTTTAGGCTGATCATGAAATTCCTAGGCATATCATGAAACGCCGGCATATCGTTCAATACTCACCGTTATACGTAAGTAGGGTGTCCAAAATTGAATTAGGTAAATTAAAAAAAATAAGAAGTGCGGACTGATAATCTCCAGCGAGTCGACGCCACCCCGCTGCGCGGGGTGTCTATTTCTGGTCTGAGGGACAACCCTAACCTAACCGACCTAAGACAGAGTTCGCTTATGACAAACCATTTTTGTCCGCCCTGATTATTAGCCCCCAACAAAAACGGCCGCCATCGCATGTGCAGCGCCACCAGTGGCCAAGAAAGAAACTATTTTACGATGTGCCCGGTATAGAGCTAGGAATATCGACGAATGCGTTGCTCTAATCGATCTGCCGTATTGTTTATCAGGCACATCGTGATAAGCCTAGCCGACTTTTAGGCATATCATGAAATGGCGCCGTTTCACGATATGCCTAGGAATTTCGTGATCTGGCGTATTTAACGATCTGCCGCCGACATATATATAATCTGTAATTCGGTATGGGTATATAAATCAATCACGACGACAAAACAGTAGTATACTCTTTAAAAAAAATTAGTTATGGTTACACGTACACGTTAAGTAGGGATCTAATTCTTTTTTCTCTTTTAACCCATGATGTGGGGTTTTTCTAACTTCAATAGATACATTCACCGCGCTTCTTGTTCTACCTTTAAGCATTACATTTGATCCATAAATAACGGCATTATTTAAAACTCTTGAAAGTGGTACACACTATAATAATATGAAGCAGATGGAAATTACTTGTTTAACTTTGTGCATATTGCCTCACAGCCATACATATTATGCTAGGAGTATTTTATTATTATTAAATCAAGGATAATCAGTATTATTAGTGCCATTATTTATACAGAATAAGAGAAAATCTGCAGAACAATCTTTGTAATAACTTTTATAGCATTTATAAGAAAGTTAAGGTGGTTTGACGACCATACAAAACGTCTTTTGACATTCGCCGGCTAAGGGCGTGATATTTTAAGAAACTTGTGTAATAATCTTTCATAAATTGGCTTTTTATTTGCGTGAAATTCCCCATTTCCTAGAATAAACTTGTATGTACAATAGAATAATTAGAAATTAGTTTGTCACGTCATACTTTTCGGAAAACGATTATTCTAAAATTATTCTAGTTTATACAGGTTTATTAAAGGGGGAATTTCGCGCGAATGGAAAGCCAATTTATGAAAGTGTATTACATAAGTTTCTTAAAATATCACGCCGTTAGCCTGCGAATGTCAAAAAACGTTTTGTATGGTCGTCGAACCACCTGAATGTTGATTAACTTAATAGCGGTGATAGAAATAGGGCAGGTACGTGGTAGCAGCTATTTTAGTAAACAAAGCATCATAGATTTTACTAAGAGTTACTTGTGTAAGTATTTATAATTTTACTAAGTATCACTACCTATCTACTTCAGAAACTCGCATTAAGCACAAAACCTTCTTTATCACATTTCTATTACTAGGTCCTACAATCAATTTCACACGCTATAAAGAAAACTTCCCAAAATTTAGTAAAATAGGATAACTAGGTCTGTCATTGCATCGTCTAGCATTGCGATTTTTATATGTACACGTGATTAATTACATGCCAAACACGTTAAACTGTACTTTTCCACAATGACACGGTTATATGATACGAACAAATCCAAATTAAATGCGATATCTTCTGAATCTAAGAATATACTCGCTGTGATTGATATTACTCGTATTAGTAGTTAGCATGTCAACTTCTCGCTTATACTTTCAATATATTCGCATCGGAGTATTTATCTCAGACCAAGACCCTTATTTTCACTGAGTCTTCGCCTTACAGTATTTGAGTCCTTTGACAACGAGTGGTCTATAGAGAAAAGCCCATGGAATGAATAGCAAAAATCCTGAGAAATACAGACTTGAGTAGATGCTCCACCACTTGGGGAATACTTTAAGGTCGAAAGGTACCAAACTCCAACCCATGAACACTATTGTGTACAGCTTGAGCACCGCGTACAAAACGTACTGCAAGATACTGTTCGACCACATACTCTGATAAAATTCATGTTTCACCAAAATAGACTCCAATCCTTTCTCCATGAATATGATAATGAATTCGTTAAAGAAAGTCACATAGTACCCCGACCTGGTTCCATGCCAAAGGGCTAAAAAGAATAGAGTGAAGAATTGACTGGCATTTCTGTTGCCGAGAAATTTGAGTCGTTTGTAGATGTATTCGGCGGCGAAGTGGTTGGTGTTGCAGTTGAAGCTGTCGATGTAGTGTTGGAACTTGGTGGCGAACTCGAAGCGTACCAGCTTGATGTTGCTGCATCCGTCCCAGCGCGGCGCGGGCGCGCTTCCCGCCGCCGCCGGCGCCGCCTCGCCGTTGTACGACAGCCCGAATCGAATGCACGACGCTAAACACACAAAAACAATATACTTTTTTACGCCACTGCTCGGAAATGTGGCAAAAGATGGTCAGAAAACAGGCTTCAAAGCTCGGGTTAGTTGGACATCGCACGAACAGGCCAACTATGAGTTCAAACTGTCCAACAATGTTATTGTTGGACAGTTTGAGCAGCGATTCGCTCAATCACAGCTCCCCCCCGCCCCCGTCGCCACCTAGCTCGCGTGTCGGGGGGCACCGCGCGGGGCGGCCCGGCGCGATGCCCCACGACACGCGAGCGGCCGCGCTAATAAAGTGTTTCATATTATGATCTTTAATTAGGTACTTAATTTTGACTTATAATTATAATTATTTGCAATTTCCTCGCAGTGGGCGTGAAAAGCACTATGTAAGGTCTCGGCCATAAGTGCAATAGATGGACTCGTCTCCTTGAACCCACTCGTCCATCTATTGCCTACTTTCTAGCCTTTACAACAATGTAGTAATGCTGGTAAACTTCACATTTAGAGCCTGTGCACTTCTATCCGTAACTGTCGGTGTCGGATCGGACGATGGCAATGTTTGTATGGAGCATGCTCCGATACCACTATCGGAGTCCAGTATCTATCCAGTCCACACTGGGCGGTGTGAACATTGAACAGTAAGCATTTTTGAAGTGAAAACTTCTTTAGCGGCACTGTGCACTTTTTGTGATGGGGAAAAACTTTTAAACTCGCGACAGGTCACGTGACCGACAGATTCGTCAGATTGAAAATTCGTAAGACGGACACGTGACCTGATCGGAAAACTGTTACAATGTCATTGAGTTTTAACTTCTACCGGCACTACCTGAGTGCAACCCGGTCTTTTTGAAGTGAAAACTTCTTTAGCGGCGCTGAGCACTTTGGGATGGGGAAAAATTGTTAAATACGCGACAGTTTTGTGACGTCAGATGTGAAGTAGGTCACTTTTTGCTGCTAGTCGATTCAACTTCATTCAAAACTGAACGCTATTCGTAAGAGTATAAAGCCGTTAAACACTTTTTGCAATAGCATATTCTGCAAATAAATTTGTAATAATACCAACGCGTTCTTCACCGTTTTGCTATTGACAAAATTCGAATAGTTCGAATTAAGGCGTTATTCCTAAAGAGATAAAGCTTAGAAAAATATTTACCAACGGCAAAAACAAATTGATATTTTGGTCGCCACCGCCGTCTGCTGTGCAAATTCGAATAGTTCGAATTTAGACGTTATTCCTAAAGAGATAAAGCTTTGAAAAATATTTCGCAATGGAAAAAACAAATTGGTATTGTGTTTGCCGCCACCCGTCGGCGCGCCGGACCCCGGCACCGTTGCGCCGCGGCGGCGCGTTGGGCCCGTCCCACCCAACGCGTCCGCGGGCCGTCCGCCTAAATAATTGATAATTGTTTATAAATTTGCGTCAAATTCATTTTTAGGGTGACACCGTAAGATGTCACGTGACCTAATCGAAAAACTGTTACAATGTTATTGAGTTTTCACTTCTGCCGGCACTCCCGGAGTGCAACCCGGTCTTTTTTGTTTTCAATACATTTACTTGCCCTCCGATATCCTTACTGGATCCGTCACCGATAGTTACGGAGATGTGCTAAGACAAAACAAATTCACATAATTATGCTCTTGTGCACAAACAGAAATCAAGAGTAAGACAATACAGTGTACCAATAATGGGGTGTGAATCGATCAAGAGCATAACAGGTATCGTGTTCTGATAAGAAAAAAGTAAAAGATTATCTTCTAATTTAAAGGCAGAATGGTCAAGTTGTGTCATCCTTTTCACACCTAGAATTCAATATCGATCCTCGCGTACCGGTTCCACCTAAAAATAGTCTCGTTGATCGACCATTTGCTTACTTCAACGCTACAAAAATTATGCATTATAAATAAACTTGAACAGTAAACAACGCGGGGTGACCGGTGACTTTTTTCCGTCGCTATAATTGCTCGCCACGTCACACACAATGGAATAGTAATTATGTGATGTAAAAATTTTTTTTTCACTTGTCATGCTCGCTAAGTTCGCCGTGCTGGCTACACAAAATGCAACTTATATGCTCTAGTAAACAAAGTATTTTATTAAGACTTAAGATAATCGGACGTTATAGCCACGCGCAATAAGATTTCGTAGATGAAACTTGTTATTTTATGTCATTTGCTTTAATCTATTTCAGTGTTTTCTATTACTAATTGAATAAAACCAGAATCGCATTTCTATGCCTTGACTTGGCAATATGAAGTAACTACAGTCTAATATCACATGTCGAAAATTAATCATAAAACTACCCTAAAATTGACAGAGTATCTAAAAATGCACACATTTTTTAGTTAGCTTTTTGTTTTTTTTTCTAAAACTATTTTTGCGCTTTATGGTGCGCAAACGAGACTTGTACGCACGATTTTTGTCTTACTTTGCAAAGTTTAGGTTTAAAATGTAGAGTCGCGGGAATGCACAACAGTAATTATACAGCCTGGAAGTCTAATACGAGCAAAGAATTAAACCAGACATAGGGTTTAATACCGTAATCATTAATTACTGGGACTTTTTAAGATACACTTAATAGAAAGCCTGTAATTAATTTTTGATAAATTACCGAGCAGCAATGTAAAGCAAACGTAGCTGTCCAAATACTTGACAAGTAACTGTCAAGGAGCCTTAACTTGAATATTTTGCGTTACATTGCGGGCTGAATTATTTTGTATGGTTAATTTTTTCGTTGTAATTTTAGACAAAAGGTATCTAAATAAACTTCTTACTAACCACCATTTAAAGATTTGCTCGTATTAGATTTCCACGCTGTATATAACTCGAGCATAAAGCATAAATGATCCATTTTGTCCCTCGAAATAACTATACACCCTCGCCGGTGACTCGAATGAATACGTCTCGGGTGAAAATGACTCCTTTTATGCACTAGTTGTATTCTACAATCTACAATGTTTTCTTGTTTTTAATAAGTACCTATTATAGGAAAAAGTCGGCTAAGTGCGTGTCGGGGCATACGCAGTTTAGGGTTCCATAGTTGCCTGTCTGTCTTAGTTACTTAAGGGTGCGGTTTCGTCGGCCGAATTTGTACGAAAGTTGGCCTTTGTAAGTGCTTTGTAAATACATTTTAAGTTGGTCGACTATTACTCGGTAACTAGTTACAAGGGCTGCTACTTATGTATCCGGAATCCGGGATTCCAAACTTTTTAAGCATTATATGTGTGAATTGCAAAAAAATTGTACATTCCAAAATTGGAAATGTCCTCCTACTTCTAAATTCTATAAAAAATAAGTATTAATCTAGTCTAGTCGTAATCTTGTTCACAGTTTAATAGGATTTGTAGTTTAATATAATTACTTTGATAAATATGAAAAAAAATGCATTACTTAATGAAAAAAAAATGTTTGCTCCCATACAAATTTTATCTGTCTTTTGTGTAACACACAGGAACCAAAAAATCATAACTTTGATTTAAACAGCTCTGGCTAAGAAATGTGCTTGTGGTCTGCTTAACACCATGTAAAACTGCAAGGACATGGTTTTTCAGGTCTCTAGAACTAATATTTTATATCAACATCTTATATCAAAGTTCGGGGAAAGATTTCGTTCCTTTGTGTTACGGCAGCTGTGTAACGCTACATTTTGCGCTTTATTGCAGATAATTCTGCAACCGTAACATTTTTATGTCAGGCAATAATTAAGCTACAATCAACAGAAGCGCATGTGTTGATAGCCATTTTCGTTTTTATGTTGTGGCACGAAAATTGAAAAAGAATGTTTAAAAACCAATATTGTGTTATGTCTTAAATAGATAATTTCTTTGTTTTTTACTGCTGTTTTTACATAGTTGGGTGGTGAAATAAACAGGTAATCGGCTGGGCATATTCGAATTTTAAGATACATACCTTTCGGTTTCTTTATAGGTATATGCTTCCCAACGCCAATTTTGCTTCATTTGTGTGACGTTTTTGTGTCATTTGTGTGACGTTTTGGTGTTACACGATTTTTTCCCCATACAAATTACAAATTTGTGAAACATTTTTGTTACGTATTGTATAGAATATCTGACCTCCATGGTAAAATTTCAACTTTTTTTAACCTTTTCAACGCCAAGAGCCACTAAAGTGGTCGAGTGCTGTCGTGCCCACCACGCCAACAACCCATAAAAAGGTCGGAATAAAGTACGGTTACCGAGGCTAGTAAATTTTATCGATAAATGTTTTGCACAGCACTACGAGATTCGTCATTTTTGATAAGGCAACAGCTCTTGGCGTGTGAATGATCACTTCATTCAAATATGAGAGCGTTGAAAAGGTTAAATACTAGCCGCTATTTTTTTTTCTCATGTTCGATAGTCTTTTGTTTTTGGGGGGTTAAAAATGTCATGTCGTTGCAAGAATGGAACTTACTCGTGAAAATATTCGTGCTATGATTTATTACGACTTTCGGCGTGGCTTATTGCGACAACAGTACATAGATCAACTAACTTCAACTTTTGGTGATGAAGCTCCGTCAAAAACTACTGTGTATCACTGGTTTAGTGAGTTCAATCGTGGACGTAGTATGCTCACGGACGAAGTTAAGGAAGGTCGCCCGAAATTGGTCGTTGTACCACAAAATATTGAAGCTGTGCGAAAACTCATAATGCATGACCGTCATGTTGCGTATTGCGAGATAGAGGCGACTCTGGGAATATGTATGACGAGTATTCATACGATATAACCAGATCATCTAGCTGTAAAAAGAATTTGTTCGTGTTGGATACCATACCGCACAATTTAACCAAGGTTCAAAGCGTCGAATGGTGCAAGAAAATGTCGAAGAAATATAACTGTGGTGAGGGTTTGCAATTCGAATATTCAAATTATTCGAATAGTACAACACGAACTATTCGAATGATTCGAATATTATGTAAACTACAAAACAATGGAATATAATTACTGTTACACTTAATAAAACCGTAGGAATCTGTTTTTGCAGGTAGACTTATAAGGAATTCATATAAAACACAAAATATGAAAGAACCAAAACTTAATAATTTTTCTCCTTATCTAGTCGTAATGATACTCGGAAAGTCGGCCACTCGACGTGTTAAAATTTAAATGGATATGCAGGAAATCCCAGGAACTTTTTTCTACCTGCTAAATAATTAGTATTACTTTAAGTTTATGGCTCTGCTAATCCCACCACGGTCATATAAGCAGTACTTAGCAGTTCTGGGACTTAGTTGTTATTGTTTTTTCATCACACTTGCTCGAAAAGGGCTTCATAATGCACAGACATACAGAGCTGTAATAGCCTGTGTTACGCCCACGGGCGTAATGGTTTTTTTCTTAAATTGTATCTGTCACTCATGCGGCAGTGACAAAGCAAAGAGGTTTTATATCAAATACGATGTCTCGAAACGTATTTATAAATAAATTTAAACTTAAAAAACTACTTAAACATGTTTAACTGAATTATTTACAGATTTAATATGTAGTTATTTGGTGTCTATGTAAAATGTTTTTAAGTGTTTTCAAATCGTGGCGGTATACCGAAGGGTCTTTGCCATACGCGCCTCACGTCAAATTCAACAAAATGTACGACTGACATGATGCAGTGTATATTACGATTTGTATTCATTTCATCTAAAATGTATTTGTTTCCTGGCAAATGTGATGAAAAACATTGTGTATAACACGGGCGTAAGAATATTGCAAACTCGAGTCATCAAAAGCCTGATAGACTCTTGTTCGCAATATTCCACTTCCGCCCCTCGTTAAACAATGTACTATTATTGTGCCGTGCGTAGAGTGGACCTATTAAAATTGTGTTATTAACAATTAAAGTGCATGTGTTTAGTTTGACACCCTACTGCTGGCCTGGATGATTTAAGTAAATTGATTTTTTGTATGCATTACTCTGGTGAAAATAATTAGACATTAAACTGATACCTATTTTACGTGCAAATTATGATCTAGTATGATTTTACATAAGGCAGTAAAATGCGATGAAAGGTATCACGTCTATAAACTTTATTTATACTTTGATTGCATCAGTTAAACAAAAACAGTATTATATATATTATATTACACGTATTTGTTCATGAATGCAAAATAATCCTATTGGTTATCCACAAATTCAACGATACGAAAACTATTAAGAAAAATTCAAACAATTTCATTGAATAAGAATAATTAATAATAAAATAATTTTTATTTTCTTACTTATTCGATTTTTCTTTGGCAGATCAAGTGCGTTTACTCATGTTGAGCAAGAAAGGCAGCTATGAGAATATAATGCAAATAATGGCTTAAAATGGAGGACAATAGTGAATTCACCGAATAACTTCAAATGAAGAAAAAAACTCTGTGACTATCGATATTTGATACCTAATACATATACAATTTCAAGAATGTTAATTTGTATAACGGTCTTAAATGGACTACTTTTTTGTAGTCTAATTTTATAATTGATATTACATAACTTTAAATCGAAATTTTGTTTCATTTTCTCAAATATTCATATTATTCGCAATATTCGAATAATGAAAATTTTACTATTAATATTGCAAAACGACGAATAATGCAAACCCTAGGTGACTCAAAGGCTGTGTATAATATCTACACAGGTGACGAATCCTGGATCTATGCGTGTGATCCCGAAACTAAACAACAATCAACAGTAGGGTGTTTCAAAATGAACCGAACCCTACGAAAGTTACTTGTGCAAAAAGTACCTTGAAGCAAATGGTGGCCTGTTTTTTAGTATTAATGGCCAAGTGGCTACAGTGCTATTAGAAAATCGTAAAAGGGTTAATTCAGTGGTACACGACACACGACCATTTTTTTGCCGGAAGTGTTTGAAGAAATAAGTAAGAACAACCAGCTACGAAGAATCATTCTTCACCATGACAATGTCGGCTGTCATACATCACGCGAAACAACTCGTTTTTTGGAAGGTCAAAATACTGTATAGAATTAACGGGTCATCCACCGTACAGCCCCGGTTTAGCAGCCAATGATTTTTATTTATTTCTAAATGTGAAGAATAAATTAAGTGGTCAACGATTTTCGACCCGTAAAGATGCAGTCGACGCGTTCAAACAACACGTTTTGGAGATACCTCATTCAGTATGGCAAAAATGCTTCAAAAATTGGGTAACACGTATGCAATCATCACGGAGAATATTTTGAAAAACAATAAAACAAACGTATATGACTAAATAGTCATATACGTTTGTATATTTTTTCTATTCCGGATACATAGGTTTTTCTTTTAAATTAATTATATGTACTACTGCTGCTACCATTTTTTTCACATCCCCTAGCGCAGTTAGTCATTTAGCCGGCAGCGGGGGACATGATTCGAACAAAAATTAGGGCTTTAAAGCCCAATATCTCGCAAACTAATCATTGAGTTGAAAAATGCTTTTAAGAAACCCATCATATTTTTGACCAAGCTATCCAACGATATCCCACGCTATAGGTTTATCGAGAAAAAAAGTTAACATTCGCACTTTACGTGTAAGGTTTAGTAGTAACACAGTAGGTATAAAATATATAAGTATAATATACCTTAGGCACTAAAAAAAAACTTTTGTAAGTTGTATTCTTCTGTTTTGTCAGCGTGATTGATTTATATACCCATGCCGAATTACAGTTATCTAGTTGTATGGGTTACTGAGCAAAGCCGAAGATGGACAGGTGGACGGACATGGCAAAACTATAAGGGTTCCTTGTTGAGCAAAATATATATATTTTTTTAAATTTAAAGTGTATTAAGTAAGCTTATCTTGTTCACATCTTATCATGATTTTACTGACAACCCAAGTCCTGTAATATCAGAAGTCTGACTTACTAGTGCCAGTGTTCCGTACGTAACAAAGGTGCCAATCTAATCTACTTCCGTAAAACCAGGCGTCATTGCCCGAGTTTTGCAAACTTTATTTAAATATGTATTATGAGTTATGACGACCGGTTCGCCTAGTGGATGGTGACACTGCCTACGAAGCTGAAAATACTTTTTGTCTAGCTCTGAAAAATACCTCCTATGTATAACCTGTAAGTCATTTAACGCCTCAAATGATTAAACTACCGTACGTACGCTTAACTGTAACTGTGTACTTACTGCACATGTAAATTATGACACAAAAACCAACCAGCGACTCATTGTTCGACTCAGCGTGGAGCAAGAGTATATTAAAGAATTACGTATTTACAACAAATAAATAATATATGCAAGGAAATTGTTAGTCAAGGAATAATGAGTTATGATCTCTGACATTAACTGTTGTCACCAAGGGAAAATAAATATGTTAAGGCATATTATTATAAACACGCCAAACATGAATATCTATGAATACAATCTTTCACAAAAATCCAAGAAATACAAATATACGGTTAAGTATTTTTGAACTGCTATAAATAGATATGTATTATCTATATAGCTTATCAACATTTACATTACGATAATGACTAGCCTAGTACTGGGCATCGGCATCGTATGATTGTTAATTACCTTCAGTCAACAGCCAGCAGGAAATGTACTTGTAGAGAGCAAAGTGCGCCCACAGACCGCAATACAGATGGCGATAGAAAATGGACCGATCCCAGAATTCGTCTGATAGCATATAGTTCATGCTAAATACGCTCACTGAAACATTCAAATAATTCATCAATATATAAAACTTATAAGTAGCACAATATCACTCATAGCAGTAACAGCATAACATTACTATAGCACTGATGCAAAATAATTTAAATAATTATGTTATGGTTAGGAACTTAGTACCCACCTAGGTAGTTATCACATCCTACTGAGAATTGTAATTAGGTAAGTACATGCTGATATAAAACATCCTTACTGCAAATTTGTAGATTACTCTTAAAGTAGAAGACATTTATTAAAATCTGCTTACCTCCAAGTTGAAATGCGCTCAAATAAAGAATGCCTTGCAGAAGCCTCTTGATGGATTCCCTTTCATACACACCAGCATACTGCTCCAATGGAAACTTTCCATATACGAAATCACGGTAGCGTTGAAATGAAAACTGAGGACCAACAAGAAAACACGATGGGAAGTAAACAAATCCCAGCAACTCCACGAGTGTGGGAGGGCTCTCAATTGCGGTCTTTTTATTACTAGCAGACAATTGCTCTCCAGCTTTCATCTTTTGGTAATCCCACATGTCAAATGACAAAGCTATCAGCTTCAAAGTCAGGACACAGTGAGGCATTGTCCATGTAATGTCATAATCTTCAGATTCAGTCAAAATATATCCGGCCAAGAGATATGTTACATTGACAGCAAATGTTACAATAACATTCATCTTCCCTGGCCCAAGTATCAAGGTAGTCAGATATATACCCAGTGTCGGGATAAGGTTATGGTACATTGATGTACCAAAATTGTATAGAGCCATATCAACGCCAGTCACAATGAAGTAGATATTCCGTAACTCTTTGTGTTGCTTGACATATTGATGGTATACAATTGCCAGAGGATAGCCCATAAAAATTGATATTAGGAGTTTGAGAGCTGGTTCAGTTGTCCCTATCAAGCCAGCGACGAATGGGACTGGGCTGAGTCCCACCCAATTCAGAAGGGATAGGAATAAGCCCCACATGTTCTGAAAATAAACAAATAATAAATATTATAATAACTTATGTAAAAAGTTGTAAATTACAATTACTTTTTTCACAATTTTGTCTGCAAATTGACCAGATGTAATTTGTTTATGGGTAAGGACCAAATTCTTGGCCAGAGCTTACCCACTCAATTACATTTTCTATGAAAGTTTTCCGTTGTGACACGAAAATTAACCATACAATTCTATTGTTAATTTTTGTGTCACAACAGAACTTTGTTCACTACTTCAGTTTGTATAGCTAACTACCGACTAACCAGGCTAACTACTGGCTAAGAATTTGTTCCTAACCCTTATATATTTCATCAAAATACATTGCATATAGGGTATATTTTTTGACATTTTTGTTTTCGAGTTCCAAGAATTTCAAGTTTCAAAAATGCCAATTTTTCGTGTTTTCACCGGTCTCGATTCTTTCGTCTTTATAAATCAAATCAAATCAAATCAAATAATTTATTTCGGAAGTGTTTCCATAATTTGTTAGTAATAAAGGTCTTATGGTCGCACTACACTTGGGAATGAGTGTTCGCGTTGCGTCGTTGCCTCTCTTTCATTTGCCGTAGGAAGAAAAAGATGCAGCACGAATATTTGGGCAAATACCGCCAAGTGTAGGCCACTATTAAAAACTATGTTAGTAGGTATTATATATTACTATTTGCAAGTCAGTTGGATGCCCTATGCAACCTATTGAACCTATCCCAGTGGAATAGGAAGGGACCATCCAGGCGCGCCGCCACCGTTTGCATCATCATAAAATCTTTTTATAATATTTTACCATTTTTTTATCATTTCACTAAACGTGTCTAGTGAAATGATAAGACGAGTTGACTGCGAGTTAGTTTCGTCAACTCACTGACGCCTTTCAGGGATTTTATCAAATCACCAAACAAATCTAGTGAAATGAAAAAACGAGTTGCCTTTTTGGCCGATTTCGTCATTTCACTAAACAGATTCAGAGATTTGATCAAACGACTGATTTTTTCTAGGCAAATGATAAAATGGATTCGCCATTTTAACATCCTGCGTGATTTGATCATATCCCTTGGAGGTTTGTTCAAATCTCTGTTTCGGCCATTTCCCTGCGACATATATAACAAACAGTGTCGTTTGAGGACAATACGGAAAAATAAATTCAAATAAGAATATCCACATCTTGGAAAAAGTACCGGGGATTAAAGGAGATCATGAAAAACGGCTCTGTCCATATCAATATAAAGAAAAAACTACACGACATGACTATACTTCCATCCTTGACATATGGTTGTTAGACATGGTCTTTAAGGAGGAAAGATAAAGAAAAAATCGCTGTTTGTCAACACAAGATGGAAAGGAGTATGCTCGGGTTAAAGCTAGCAGAAAGGGTAAACAACCACAAAATAAGAAAAACAACTAAAGTATTAGACGTTAAAACCAAAATGAGGAAACTAAAATGGCAATGGGCAGGCCACATATGCCGCATGGAGAACAGGTGGACGAAGCGTTTGGTGGAATGGTATCCGTACGAAGGGAAGAGAAAGCGAGGACACCCGAGGAAGAGATGGAAGGATGTCTTCACCGAAATAACGGGCGCCGATTGGATGCGTAAGGCTCATGACAGACAACTGTGGAAGAGCATGGGGGAGGCCTGCGCCACGCAGGCGACTACTATTACCTGAAGTAAATTTTATGAAACAAAACAAAAATTATTATGTAAGCAAATGTAATATAATCAAAATAAAGGCTATTTTTATTTTTATTTTATTTTATTTTAATGATGACAGCGTATCTGTAGACCTAGCCTATAACCTAAGTCTAGAAGTAATGTTAACCTCTAAACAAAATAAGTTTGTTTAGAGTCTAAACAAACTTATTTTTGTCTTGGAAAAATAGTATTTCAAGAATATGATAACATTAATCAACTTGTTCGAAATTGACTTATTTATGTCACAATGTTTGCAGCTAGGCTAAGAACATGCTCATTGTTGGTTAAAGTGGGCTTGACTATCATGAACATTTGGAATAAACACTCTAGATTCGGTGTACATATATCCCTGTTGATTATATTATTATTAAACTTCTTGCGACTTGGTATTATTAGCGAAAAGTAATTGCATGGCACGCCTGGAGAAATTACAATCCGGAACTTGAGAAATCTAGTCTCTGTATTTTTTTCTTGTCTCTAATGAAGCCAAATTTCTCAAGTCCGAGCAGAAACCCTTATTGAATACCTATGCTCACTTTTATCTTTAATGATAAATATGATAAGATCAATTGGGGTTATTCCTCCTGCGAGGTGAAGTCTGTGACTTCGACTGCATTGACCCGGGATAAAAACTATCTAACCCAGGCTATAAACTCTCCTCATGCAAAATTTCATCCAAATCGGTTGAGCCGTTTAAGCATGAACAATCATCAACTTTCGCATTTATAATATTAGTAGGATTCTGCATCAGTAAGAGCAGACACTTAAGAACCAAACTTTGTTAAGACAAGGGCAAATGATAGATATAGGTCTGGGATTGATTTTTTCAATTATAATTTGGAACCTGCATTAATTCCATTATAGTTTAATTTGAATTTGTACTAGTATCTAGAGCATTATGAGGTTAACATCAAACAAAACAGTTAAAGATTATAGTGAATATTGTGGAACATAATTCAAAAATTACTGGTTCCCTAAATGGTGATGTTTAGTTAAAATAAATTATAATGAAGCAAATCTTTACTTCGAAATATATGAGGATTCCAGATACAAATCGTAAGTAAAAGTGTAAGTCTTCGGCAGACATTCATGAGTTTTGCCTTTTTGACGAAAACACTACTTGTTTCCAAAAAATAAGAAAGCTGTGACCCACTTCAGAATATTATTAATAAATGAAGGCCTAACAAGTTTTACTGTCTAAAGACTGCAACGAATACGTACTTATCAGTCGCGGCACTTCGTTGCACAGCTTGCTATACCACTAGAGTATCACGTACACATATATTATTATGCAATAAAAATTAGCTAACTTCACGGTATCTCAAATAATGTCTCCCGGCAATGTGAAATTCGTCACAAAAATAAAATTACTGAACCCTTCGGCCTTATAACATTAATCTGACTGTTACTTTTCCTGCATTTTCGTCCCTTTGATTTTGATGTGACAGCATCAGCAAAATTCAGAAAATCATATTCATAGACAATTTTAGTCAAATCGTCGTTGATCAATAGACACTCGCTTCAGCGGCGGATGGACGGAATAGTCGGCATAAGCTGACGCCAAACGTCCGAGCGCGGCGCACGGCACGAGCGGTACGGAAGCATAAGATAGAGCGAGATAGGGATATAATTTAGCAGGATACCGAAGTTATATTCTCTTTAATATTCACACGGACTGAAATCACGCGATTCACGCGGCGGACTGACCACATGTATTCCGAGGGGCGTACCGAGGAAACTTAACGCCCGGGGCAAACGTCAAAATTGCCCCCGTAAACCAGAGGGGTTACCGCGAGGTGAAAACGAACTTCGTTCTAGTATCTCCCTCTCTGTCGCATTTGCTTGTTCGAGCGATAAAGACGGAGATACACGAACGAAGTTCGTTTTCGTTTCGCGGTAGCCCCTCAGAGGGCCCACCGGGAAACGAAAACGTACTTCGTTCTTGTATTTCCTTCTCTGTCGCACTTGCTAGTTCGAGCGACAGAGAGGGAGATACAGGAAGTACAGGAACAAAGTTCGTTTTCGTTTCGCAGTAGCCCCCTCAGTTCCGTACAAAACTAAACTTAAAATAAACCAGCCAAGTGCGTGTCAGACCACGCACAATGGAAGGGTACCGTATATACGAAGTAATAGTAAGCCAATGTCCTGCTGCTGTTATAACTTAGATAGGCAAGAAATCCCTAGTTCCTGCCGAGGTGTGAATACCTAGTCATCATCATCATCATCATATCAGCCGAAAGACGTCTACTGCTGGACATAGACCTCCCCCAAAGACTGCCAAAGTGATCGGTCCCGCGCCACCCGCTTCCAGCGGACTCCCGCCACCTTTACCAGGTCATCAGTCCACCTGCCTACCCACGCCGCGGCTTCCGGTACGTGGTCGCCACTCGAGAACCTTTCCGCCCCAACGGCCATCGGTTCTACGTGCTATGTGCCCCGCCCACTGCCACTTAAGTTTAGCGATTCGGAGGGCCATATCGGTTACCTTGGTTCTGATGCAGATAGCCTCATTTCTGATGCGATCACGCAGTATACCTAGTGCTTTTCACAAAAAAGAGGAAAGTTGAAAAAAAAAACAAAGTAAAATTCTATAATTCCGTAATAAAGCCGCGCGAAAAATTTGCACGAACGCGTGAATGTGGAGCCGCCTTGTTCGCGCACCTGAGGGTCTACCGCGAGACGAAAACCAACTTCGTTCGAGTATCTCTCTCTCTCTGTCGCTCGAACCTGTAAGTGCGACAGAGACGGAGATACACAAACGAAGTTCATTTTCGTTTCTCGGTAGGCCCTCTGCAAATGTGAGCCAAGGAAGAGTTCACGCGCGATTCACACCGCAATACGCGCCGCGATTCACACCCGCTAGACGCGCGCGAACGTGGAAGGGCCTTAATTTATCGCAACGAACGTAACGTCTAATGTAATATTTATATTTCCGAGCGATCTCAACCGCGATTAGGCGAGTTGACATAGATTGTAAATAGCATAATATTAGAATATTTTGATTGTGAATATAATTTTCGGAGAAATTATTTTTAATTTTCGAATTGAGTATTTTGCGCGCCCCGCTTGAATGGCGCCCGGGTCACATTTTACGTAGATGCATGTAGATGACGGTAGGTATACCATGTTAGCTCATGACGGTAAAGTTTTATATGTCGGTTGTGGACATAAAACATTTCATGGCGTCATTTTGCTAATCGTGCAGCTGGGGGCGGAATCAACCCTTCAACCCGCCGGGTCATGTCAGGTCGGTCAGGAAGCATCAAGTAATTGCATGATAATGCGATTTATACACCTATCAATTTGTCACAACTACTACCTAAATTAATGAAGTACTAATAATAATAATAATAACGCTCGCGGGGGCAGCTTGTGGCGAGCTGACTTTGAGTGGCCAGTGCGGACCCCTAATCTCCTCCCATTTGATCTGGACCTCGCTTCTGTGCTTGCCTTAACCGGCCGGCCAGAGTGGAGTCGCAAGAGTGGAAACTATGCTCCAGGTTGGAAGTGTAAAATGCCACAACGCCGGCGGCCCTTGAATGGATTACCGGGATCTGGCGCACCGCAGACTCACCTCTCTTACTTACAGGCGCTTAGACGTGTTGCTCCATTATCGCACTGTGCGTGCGACTGTTTTGTGGGGCCCCCTTAACGAGTTGGCGAGTCACCGCCTGCCTTTCCACAATTTTGAGACTAATTGTCACGGCAGGTGTCCGCTAGTCTCCTCCCATAACCCATTTTCCAGACCACCCACCATTAGGTACACCATTATTACAGGCAAAAAACTCATATCATGATCCTATCAGTAATAAATAGAATAAATGAAATATAATGTAAAATGCGTAAAAAAAAAAATTAAAAGAAAAAAAAAAAAAATTTTTTACCTGAAAGTACCTACATAGACAGTAAAAAGAGAAAAAAAAAAAAATGAACCTATATTATTTACCGTCCGCATCCCGGTGCAGAGACATGCAAAACCGGTTGGATTATTTAAGTCTTCCTCTATCGTAGCAAGGAGCGAGTTATTAGAGGCACGCAACCTGCTCCAAAACGACGCCACCCGTGTCCTGATGACGGCAAAGAAATCAGGGACACGAGCTTCAGCAAATGTATTGACGCGCTACACCATCTTGGCAACTTCATTAGGATTCTGAAGGCGTCATTGTATTAAATCCTAATGAGTTAAAAGCTTTCCTGGTGAAGTTGGTCCAGAGCTATCCAGTGTATAGAAGTTCTGCACGTCTAGCACACGACGGCCGGCCGCGACGTACTCTCGATTTTTATCGCACTATACCTCTTGTTCTAAGTGTTCTAATAAGAGAGATACGGATAGTGCGAGAAAAATCGAGAGAGCTCGCGCGCCATCGCGTGCTGGCAATATGCTCTAGAGCGCCACCTTGACGTCTTCAGAGCATCTGCCAAACTTGCGCGCAAGCATGTTGCACCTCACCGAAAGGGCCCTCCTGTCCCTCTCGATATCTTTGTCGTCCTTTAGGTTTTCAGTAAGAACGTGTCCGAGATATTTAAACTGCTGCACCCTACGAACAGGCAGGCCATTCAAAAATACGTCTAGTACTCTCTCCGGACCCCTTACAGCCTTAAATACGAGGACGGAGGAGGAAATAGGAGGAGGGTAGGTATCAATCATTATCCTTAGGTTATATTAATTTATTACGTAATACGATTTGGGGGATTGGTCGGAACATGTATTAAATATGTTACAAGGAAAATGTTCCACAGAGTCATATAGTATTTCTTACGCTAGGGGGCCAGTAAGTGGTTAAATTTGACTTACGTAATAAATGAATAGCCCCTTGGGTACTTATGTGTTGATGATGATGACGTACCTACATCTGTGAAATGACGATTTAATACAATATATGCAGTGTAAGTATGCAATATTTGTCAGGTACTAGTACTTACACTTCTACTTATACTATTACTTATACTTCAAAATTATACTCGTTTAATGTGGTGGGTTGCAGCAAACTGTTCCGTCGTAAGTAAGTGTAAGTATGGCGAGTTTGACAAGTTTGTATGGAATGACAGCTGCCGGCGCTGTTCAACGTTGATCGTTCTGTAGTCGTGAGTTGATGTAACCCGCCCTTAATAACTGCCAGTTACAGTTTCACTGCAAACTAGAGTAAGAATAAGAGGGGAGAATAGCTAGCAGCTCGCGACTGACAATAGCTAAGCTTATAGGCAGCATAATATTATGTAGGTTTATAGGTTACGCTTCAAAAAAAAAATGGTGCCTATAAGTTTGAATTTATTGCAAATTTTGAAAAAAGGAAAACCTTTAACCCTTTAACGGGCAACGTTAAAATTTATTCATAATTCAAGTCTCTTTGATATTGTATAGACCTAAAAATTCTGACCCATAAAAATACAACCGAAGACCTTATGGATGGTCATTTTGCCTATGAAATTTAGATTGTGCCCAATAAAGGGTTAAACCTAGCCTTTCATTGTGTCAATAATGTATTAAAAAATCATAGAGATTGGAAAATATTTTGAAAATATAAATATTTTTCTCTTTTTGTATGGACGAGTACGTAGTAGGTATTCCGAAGGTATTCTTCCCTTTTAATAGCATGCCTACTTAGTATGCGAATAAAATAGCATTATATCTTACAAAATAATTCCTTTTAATTTTATACACAGAAACTTTTACATGTGGACGCGAAGTAAGAACAGTTCCTTGAATTATTGTGTGGTTTCATCATTTAATGTATATAAAATATTTATTTACACCTTAATTACAATTTCATCTTATATCTAAATTAAAAACCTAATTATGATGTATGCAAGGAAACATTGTATCAAATTAAAATGAACAATAAATTAATGAATGTAGAGCGTAAAATGTGGCACGTTTATATATTATTATATAGGGCATCAATTATTTACAAAGAGAAAAACTTAATAAAAATAGAAGAGAACAGTATTATTTTTTAAATTAGGTATAAGTATAGCACATTTTAAGTTGTGTAGGCGCCAGGCTAAATGGCAAATAAAAAGCGAGAGAGCTTGGACTGGTATTAGTAGGTATAGGAATATAGAAAATGAAAGTGTAGTGTACCATAGGTGGCAAATTTTTACGTCGACATGAACTGCTATCATCTCTCTTAGAAAAAATTACAAACATTTTTTATTTATTTATAGTCGGTACAATGAAAAAGATTATCACATATATTTAATTCCGGGTTCTGAGAATTTAGAAAAATTGGTACCTATTTGCTTAGGGTAAAACCAGGATAGATGCCCCACTTTTTGAAATTACTTTATATCTCTTTGTACAAAAAGCAAGATTCTTTATTTGTAAAACAGGTAGGTACTTTGGTTTATTATCTTTAAATTTATGAAAATAATTAACAATATATTTGATATTTCCAGAGTACCTATTGGTGATTTTTGCGGACATATAAATTTTGGGCCAACTATCCCATGTAGGGGATAGTTGCCTAATCCATGTTAATTACGTTTAGGATAGACGCCCCGTCGAGAAAGAGGAAATTTATCCCGCATAAACTTTGATCGCACCTAGCCGTCTCATGCAATCGCACAGAGACATTCAACACGGTCAACTTAATTGTAGTTGCAGAGTCTCTCGATAGATAAATAATAGTTATTTACGATACAAGTGCCGAAAATAGTAAATTCGCAACGAGCGGTGGTAAATTGAAACACGACCGAAGGGAGTGTTTTAAATCGACACGCGTTGCGAATTACCTATTCGCACGTGTATCGTACAACGTTTTACTGTACATATGGCTCCTTAAAGTTTCGGCATATGCACGAAAAGTGCTCTTTCCGCTCTAGTGCGCGTACTAGAGTAATTGCAATCAAGGCAACTAGACCCCCGGGGCGACTATCCGGGTTTTACCCTAGTCATGCTACGAGTAGTCTACAAATATTGCCTGAAAACTGGCATCACGTGTTGCGTATACACATCATATTTATTATGAGAGTGAAGATACAGTTTAAATATGTATGCATACTTATTATATCACAACATTCCCGTTTTAATAGTCGTCGCTATTTATAGATAGGTATAGTCATGTTTCACTCCAATGCTTGCGCACAGCGACCTTTTGTCAATGTTAACCGCATTAAAGTTGATTTTACATTTACACGATTTTGATGCGAGACCCTCTGATAACAACTAAACTGAAAAAAATACTAGTGGAAACCTAATTTTCCGATTAATACATATTATTTTCAACCTCGAAAAACACGATAGTGCACATTATTGTAAGGCGATGAAAAGGTGAACAGATTAATGAGAAAGAAGACTATGTACAAAAAAAGAAAAATGTGCCATCGATAAAAATGTAAGTAAAAGTCAGTAGGAGCAAGTACTAACCATCAAAAAAACAAAAAGATTTTATATTAACATTGATTTTGTTGGAAAATGTATTCTTATTTTATATCACAGACCGATACATTACTTGATCCATTGATAATGAATGATTTATTTCAAATGGTTTTAATGATTGCTTTCAAAAGGCGGTATTGAGTGACACGAATGCGAATTACAGTTCAAAGCCACACGAGCTTTACTATCTACAGCACCACAAATTGGCAATTTAGTATCGTTAAAATCTTAGTAATAATAGGCAACACGAACATAAGACACTCGCTTGAATTTTTATTCGATCGCCAACTGAATATTACGATGTAGTTTTCTAGGTTGTTAATTGACATTAGAAATATAACGTGCAATTAAGTTGGCGATTGAATGGAAGTTTCAATGAGCGCGTGGAGAGAGGGTTCAGTTCACGTGTTGGGCTGCAGCGGGCGGGGCTTGATCATCATCGACGCGCGCTTGAGCGTGTAGTCCCAGCCTCGCCAGCGGAACCACACGATCCCTGCAACCAACAAACGATGTCGTCAACGTCAACTCTTAGCTATCCGCGTTGTCGTTCGTGTTTTTCCGTAGAAAGCGAGTTTACCGGAAATTAGACCTAGTTAAATCGGTTGCTTGTCCCCCGCCAACCCTCGTGAGACGGAGCCGTTTCCGAGAACCCATTTACAAACAAATACATACAAATGTTGCTCGCTTAAAATAACGGCATTATGCTTTGAGACGTCTACCCCATTAGGCCTGCAACACACTGGCGATGGCGGACATTAGTAAAGACAGCTAATGACAATTTTACTATTGTCCGCCGCGGCCAGGCCGCGCCAGTGTGATGCGGGCTTTAATTGAGACTAAACGTCGACAAGACCTCATTCGCTGTCATAGCAACGCTCTTCCTCTAGATTTCCCTGTACCTATGTTCCATCGTATGACACCTCATGGCTTGTATTACACTGGATCAGCCGCTGACGGTCCAAAGTTTTTTTATGGGCATGTTCTAATTAGCCTGAAGACCCAAAGCAAACAAACTCTCTGCCCTCCAAGGTATTCGGTAAGGGAATCTGTTTTACCATGGACAGTTGCCAATATTTAAATACTTCCGCCGGTCAAAAATAAGCCACGGTCTCGTCGACTGCCGTAAAAGGCTACAGAAAGGGGTCATCGAGGTAACGATGTGTTTTCCGTGGCACATTACTCGACTACAAACCCCAGTAAGACGGCGAAGTGTCGCCTCATGAGAACAGAGTTGCATTCGTTTTGTTTCGTTCGATTTTATGAGTGGCTACAGGATAAAAGAAGTAGGTACCTAACTAGGCGCGATGGGGCCTCGGTGCGTTCATTTTAATATGCAGTCTTCTTGGTGAGAGCGCAGATGGCTGCCGCGTTTTAGATAAGTACCTGCCGCATAACCCCTTCCCCGTATGACTACCCAGTCCCTTACACCCCGGTGGCAAGGTATTTAGGGGCCTGGGTACTTGATTAAGGTTGACTCCACAGAAAGGGGTGTTTGTTACCTTGCCGGGCCGTGAGGTCCTGCGGGTCGTGCAGGTAGAGCCCGTTGAGCCCCCGCCCGCACGACTTCCACCACCAGCCGCCTTTCAGCATCGACGCGCAGTTCAGCGACGACCGGTCGTTGTCTCTGCAAGACGAGTTATTGTCTATTCAATCTACTATACTTACTCTTGAATGGTATGGCTTAATAATCCTAAACAAAACACAGACGAAAATTTAAACACGTCATTCGAATGTTGTTGTACATTGCCCATTTAGTGCTAGCGGAACACCCCGAAATTCAGTAAAAAGCTGCAAATGGTGATAAAAGCATGAAAATCGGAACGATTGATCTTTAGGCCATACGAATCAATTTGACCCATAGCAAGGGTTTATACTAGGTATATTTTACACATAATGATGCAACCGTATCATATCTGGAGGAGCCCAACTTGGTATGTTTCTCTCTTGTAGTGGTGCAATAAAGAGTATTTATTATTATTTTTATTATTATGTTTTGAAAATGATTTTAATTTAAAACAAGTAGAATCGGGCGTAGTAAGGCCTTTCATTGGATACCACACACGATAGGTTTCAGAACATATTTTTTTCCATACAAAACAAAGATGACGTCATAAGTCATAGTCATAACTCCTCTCCTTTTTTTTTTGTTTTTTTTTTCGTGCTACGGGTCAGTTCGATTCGTAAAGCCTAAAGATTCATTGTTCCGATATTAATGCTTTTAACACCATTTGCAGCTTTTTTTGGCGTACCGCTAGCACTAATTACCAACCCTCCAGAAACTAACAATTTCGTGAAAACATTACCAAAGCAGATCATGTTTTTTTTCTGAACTAATAAGTTATTCTAAACTACCTATAACATCGTCAACGTCGTCATCGTGTTCTACATAATGACATTCGCAAACTTATCTACTTATTATTAGAAAAATTAGCCTACTAGTCCTACTACGAAACCATGCTACCATACTTGGAATAGGAAAATTTAGTACCTAGGTATATAGGTAACTTTGCCGTAACAGCCTAAAGGCCAATCTTATATGAAATTTGACATCACAACCTTATTACAAACGTTATTGCGGGGAAATAGTTTACTTGAAATTAACCATACATGTAACCGGGTCCCTCGAGCCTGTTCCGTAGTGTAAAGCGTGTTAACCACAGTGTGTTGCGTGTGGAATTGGAACAGCAAACAAGCTCTTCAAATGTTGTCCTTGTGCTTGTTGCACCGACCTCTGACCCCGTATTAATATCCACCTACTATGCATTTAGCATCGCCATGAGACTATGCTAATTAGCTAATTACGCATTTTATCTCAACCTTCCGCACTCCTTTACGTATGAAATTCACTATGAACAACGTGTAGTGTGAGAAGCAGAGGTCGGCGGGGATGAGCTGTTTTCAGTTTTTGCATAACATGGACATACCTTGTAATTCAATGGTAAATGCCCCATGTGTAATGAAATGATTAACTATTGAAATGATTTCATTTAGGCTGCCTTTCTGCTACGAGCTTTGTCGCCGTCAAAACAAATGAATTTTATAAGAATCTACGGAATGTGATTAATCTATTTTGCACAGCTTTCCGCTTAAGCCAAATCAAATCAAATCAATTATTTATTCTGCAAATAGGCCACAAGGGCACTTTTACATGTCAAACGGTAATTTACAATAAAATAGTAATCTTACACAATAATAATTTAAAATTATATATAAAAGGTTAACAAACTAAATGTCACTAAGTTAATGCAAACAAAACAAAATTGCAAAATATGACCATTACATTCGATATAAGATCTGTATCAGCATTAACAGAAGTTAATGATATTATTCAGTATTCCAGAGATGTATAAGGTCTCTGAGCGTCCAAATACAATTAATAATTATTCTAATATTCTAAGAGATGTATACGGTCTCTAAGCGTCAAAACAAAAAAGGAACATTAATGTTATATTGTCAGAGATGTACAGGGTCAATAACAATAAAACGTGTCAAGATCAGAATGATGTCTCTCGTCAATACGATAATAATAATAATAACACTAGTATTTAAGTAGTTAATTAGGTACTATGCCCTTGCAAGCATGAACAGTCCGGACTCCACAAAAAGTGAGTGGTTAAGTGGGAAAACAGTTTCAACTAGTATTAATGCAAACTTCCATAGATAATAGTAATGCATTTTCATTATATGTTTAATTATTTAAATGTTGCCTTCTTTTAATATTTATTTATGGATACACCTTATCCCTATTAATATCTACAAGACATTAATGACGTAAACATAGCTCATCCCCGCCGACGTCTGGTGAGAAGGTAACAGGAATTCACTATGAACAATGTGTAGTGTGAGAAGGTAATAGGAATTCACTATGAACAACGTGTAGTGCGAGAATGTAATGAGAATTCACTATGAACAACGTGTAGTGTGAGAAGGTAATGGAAATTCACTATGAACAACGTGTAGTGTAAGAAGGTAATGAGAATTCACTATATGAACCACGTGTAGTGTGAGTAGGTAATGGGAATTCACTATGAACAACGTGTAGTGTGAGAAGGTAATGGCAATTTGAACAAGTGGGGCGGGGCTGTCCTAATTGGCTTCAAACGTATATGATTTCGAAAATAAATTATACCTACTTAACAATCGCGTTGGCATAAATTGCTGATCAAAGTAGTTCCCTATAAAAGTTACCCTATTAGTCGCACCTAATGAATAAGCTCTATCTGTCTAATATGCTCTATCTCAGTAGTAATAGGTAGTAAGAGCACTCTCACCTGTTATACGTAGAGAAGGGGCTGTTGTTGGATCCGTACCAGGGGTCATTCAGGGAATCCCCTGCATTGCCTTCATAACCATCGATTTCTAGTTTGTAGTATTCACCTTCGGAATATATCTTGAAGTGCGAATATTGAGCATATCTGAAATAAGATAGAATAAAATATCAGGACCTACAATGATAAAGGTTTTTCAATGTCTGTTTTTTTATAATAATGAACGAGTAGGTATAACCATAGTTATTAAAGTATGCCAAAGTCACAGTAAATATATTAGCTAAAGCAGTAGGTATATGTCAACTAGAGCATCTTTAAGACCTTTTTAGACCTTGCGTTCCATTTAAAAACAGTTCTACGCACACGTGTACCTACGTCACGCGAGCTGATGATATAAGTATCCCGGCTACCCCGACTTCGCGCTTAACTTTATTGTAGCGACGCGTGTCTGTGTGAGTTGTTAGGTGTCACAACGCATATTTGTTAGGCCTTGTACCTGTACAGTCGACTACAAAGAGATCGATACGGACAAAGTTACAAAAATATGTATACACGACTGTATTGCCTAATTATTAAGGTCGTGTATACATATTTTTGTAACTTTGGCTGTATCGATCTCTTTGTAGTCGACTGTACAAGGCCTAACAACTTGCCTACATCAGCAAAATGAGCTAAGCGGGTCGAGCTCAAAATGAGCTACACACGACTCTAATGCCAAGAGGATAAGAACTGTCTAGATCATTTTGAGCGTTTGAGCGTGTAAATTATGGCTTCAGAAAGCGCATTCGGCATTTCAAATACGTGCATTTTCTGCTCTTGATTACTATCATTCGCCTCAATATTTTCCCGTAGGTACATTAGATTAGTCGAGCATTAACTAGGCGGTAGAATGACCCGAAAAGATTATACGTTGTTTTCTTATCTGAAGGCTACCTGCTGCCAAACGTACGATAGTTAAAAATGTTAACATATTATATTACATATGTGTTACCTATGTCAGAGTCAATCCTCATTTGTAGTAGATCAGATCACTCAATCCACAATGGCACCCCTGCGTCTAGCTAACGCTATGTGCTAAATAAACAATACCTCATTCCATATAACATTAGAATTTTATCGCGCAAAGTCGTCAACGTTTCTTCTTTTATCTATTACGACTAGCTGCCCGGCCCGGCTTCGCACGGTTAGTAACGCACGGATAATTCTTACTACCCGTTGTCCAATTACCCCTTTTCCCGTAGGAATGGAGCATTTTCCCGCGGTAAAAAGTAGTCTATGTTCATCAGAGATAATGTCGGCTTCTAATGGTAAAATATTTTTTCAAATCGGTCCAGTAGTTTCGGAGCCTATTCAATACAAACAAACAAACAATCAAATCTTTCCTCTCTATAATATTAGTGTAGATGTAGATGTATCTGGGAAATAAATATTGTACCAGTTTAACTTATTTCGATCATTTAGTGCTTTACTAATGTTTTTGCGTTTCAAAATGGTTTTCATTGAAACAGCATGAGGATGAACGCACGATGTTTCTAATCTTATCTGGAATCCATATCCATACTAATATTATAAATGCGAAAGTGTGTGTGTTTGTTTGTTTGTTTGTCCGTCTTTCACGGCAAAACGGAGCGACGAATTTACGTGATTTTTTAAGTGGAGATAGTTGAAGGGATGGAGAGTGACATAGGCTACTTTTTGTCTCTTTCTACCCCCCTCCCCCCCCCCCCCTTCTCTAAAATGGGGGGTGAAACGATACGATGGAGCTACGATATTTATAAACGAGTTCCACGCGGACGGAGTCGCGGGCAGAAGCTAGTAAGGAATAATACGCAATGAGAAGCAGTGAGGCGCGCCTTCTTGGAGTGATATAAAGTCGTTGCTCACCGTTTGTTCCCGTCGAAGTCCTCGAGCTCGACGCGCAGCATGTAGTCATCGTTATTGGTGAGCATGTAGATGTTCTCGTTGCCGAGCCAGAATTCCTTATTCGACTCTCCGAACCCGTTCTTGTAGTCGCTCCAGTCTCGGTTGAAGTTTTCAACCAGCGCCCCAAAGTCATCACGTCGATGGATAACCTGGAAATGCAACCGAAAATGCGTGTTTAGAGTGTAAATGAGGCTTCAGTTAGAGACTATCTAAGGAACAAGGTTTCCTCAATTAAGATGATAACAATTCTGCAGACAGTATTCAAACAGTCAGCCTTATGCAATTTGTTTTGTAGTTATATAGTATGTATAGATAAAAGGAATCTACTTAAACAAGAATCTAAATAACGAGAACATAGACTCGTAGTTCACCAACTAATTTTTCAAGTGGACCAAACCGGCACACTAAATTAGGTGGTCGTTAACCGGCGCAATGACCCTGTTTTGATCAATTCGCCACTTGGTCGCTCCTGATAATGCCATGGATCGGTAGGACTCTAGTTTGCGTAAGAGGTTCATTGTCAGATTTAGGTGCGCGTCTTTTCGGTGGACATTGCCAAAGTTAAGGGCTTTAAAGCCTAATTTTTGGTTGAACTCTGAATCCGCATAAACGGCGTCGCCTCTTCTATAATTCTATGCGATTAAAACATATTATATATAAACATAAGCCCTTAACTATTGCCCACCGAAAAGACAATTTTTGTTTTACTGACTGACAATGACCCAAGATCTAAAAGTACAGCTACCTAATCTTGCAAAAGTTGTAGATCACGAAGATTGTTTCATTCTTGGTAAGAACAAAATTGAGTATTGGTTAATAGCCATGTGCACGCTATTTCCAGCTCGAGCTTCACATTTAAGAATCAGATTGCGTAAACAAATAGGCGTTTGGAGGACATCGGTCTTGTCAATCATTGGGATGAGCTCCGTTGCGAAATAACGATGCTAATCGTGGTCGTAAAATCGACAGTCACTTAATTCGCAAAATTTACCGATCGATTTCACCCATTGATAAACTCGTAAAGTTTCTAAATAACAGATACAGGAGCCGCGACGTCCTTGATAAGAACTCTAAGGTATGTTTAAGTGTATTTCGTATGTAAGTACTTATATCTTAGCCTATAGGTACTATCAAACGAGCAATAATTGTGTATAAATATACATATACCTATATAAATTTGTTGTTACGTTCTCGAAAACCGCTCATTTGGAATGTAGGGATATCAGGGGCCAAAAATTGATCTACGAGTAGCTGGGTCTCATGTCTGAGAAAATTCGTTTTACTCGTATTTTCTCTATTTTCACCCGAGTAGAGCTCAGTCGGCCAGGCATGATTTTTTTAAATGAAGTAAAATGGAATAACGAATAAGCTGCTATTTATATGCAATCGGCGATAAAAAAATATTATCAGCGATACCTACTACGAAATTTCCTGCATCGCGTCGCGGATGGAAAGCCTTGAGAATTCCTCACCAGAATTTATAAGAGAAACTGACATGCCCCATTTTAAATCGAAATTATTTAAATTCTTAACAGATAAAGCTTTTTATTCAGTGAATGAGTACTTAAACTGTAGCGAAATATAATTATAATTAAGACTAATATAAATATGTATAAGCATGAAATGCATGCTGCTCGCAAGTTTGGATGCCTAATGGCCAAACATAGTGATACCCATTGTACCATCTTTGTTACCTATGTTCCACAAATAAACTTTACTTTACTTTTTCTTTACTTTACTCCTTTAACGTCATTATTTTAACAATGACAGCTGTATGTACATTTACTCATGTTTGGACAAATAAATTATCTTTATCTTTATCTTTATGCAGGAACTTACTCACAGCGGGTTCTTATGCGTGTAAGTATTTACTAGAAAAAGTATTTAGGTACCTACACAAAATATTGTAACGTAAAACATTAACGACATAATTTACGTTAAAAACAAAGTTTTAACCGACTTTAATTTAGTACTCCGCCAAGCTACGAGAACATTTCCACATTAATTTTCCAATTTACCACATGAACTGCTTTCCAAGAGCAAATGCGTTGATTATTAAAGAAAAAAACCCAATCGCTGTATGTGGCCCGATAATATTTGAGGACTTCCGTTGATTCCACAAGGATCACCTTTGGCACTTCATTAGCTGCTATTTCAACGGAATCTTATCAGAATCTGTGACGTCCTTTTGTACTTAAAGTACATAATTGAGAAATTCCATAAGTCATCTGTTTTGACGACCGGTTAGCCTAGTGGTTAGTGACGCTGCCTACGAAGCTGAAGGTCCTGGGTTCGAATCCCGGTAAGGGCAAATATTTGTGTGATGAGCATGAATATTTGTTTCTGAGTCATGGGAGTTTTTTCTATGTATTTAAGTATTTATATCTATTATATATATCGTCGTCTAGTACCCATAACACAAGCCTTAATGAGCTTACTATGGGACTAGGTCGATTTGTGTAAGATTGTCCACTAATATTTATTTATTTATTTATCTGTGGTCTTCATCATCAATTCCACTCCACCAAATTTATGTTTTTCCGGGTGTAAATATACGAGATATAATAGAAAATACCAAAATCACTACACGCGTGCCTAATATACCTAATTCAGGAGTTCCCTCAATTCCTCATGGATCCCATCATCCAACTAAATAAAAAAAAAAAATTGACCCACCTGGAAACATATACTTACAAACAAAAATAAAATTGTACGAATCGGCTTATCAATAACGGAGTTCTGAGGTAACAAACATTGAAAAAAATAATAAAAAAAAATACAACCGAATTGAGAACCTCCTCCTTTTTTTTAAAAGTCGGTTAAAAAGGCACTCTTTATATTTATTTAAAAAAGTTTTAACTGACTTCAATTCAGTACTCCGCCAAGCCACATAGGTATACCTGGTGTCACGTAAAAAGAACGCCGAATGCCACATAAAGTCTATGGCCGCCAGCGTTCTTTTTACGTGAACTGAAGTCTACATGAACTACTTTCTGATAGCAAATGCGTTGATACTTAGGGTAAAACCACATACATGCCCCACTTTTTGAAATTACTTTATATCTCTTTAAAAAACTAAAACTATTAAACTATCATTCCTAAATTAAAGTGGACAGTGTGTTGTGACAATCCCGTGGACACAGTGAGTTCAGTGTGCGTGTCGTCTCTCGGAGGAGATGACCTCCGGCTGGAATCTCACACAACTACACCAGCGCTAGACTGCCCCCCTCCCCCCGCCCTGTCGGCGCGTGCGTCACGCGTCGCTCGGCGTTCGGAGCGAGCGCGGGCAGTGATACAAGCGACACCGCCGCGAAAACACTCATCCTGAAGAAGAACTCCCGAAGAGTTCGAAACATGTCGCCCGTAGTGACATTGAATACGTGATTTAAACCGTGTAACTGTTAGTATTATGTCAACATATGGGCCCTTCATTAGTTGCTATTTCAACGGAATCATATCAGAATCTGTGACGTACTTTTATAAGTAGACCATTGAGGAGTTCCATAAGTCATCTGTGGTCCTCATCATCAGTTCCACTTCACCCAATTTGGGATTTCCGGGTGTAGTTTACCTACACGAGTTATACATGTTATAATAGTAAATACCGAAATAACTACACGCGTGCCTAATATATTTAAGGGGTTTCCTCAATTCCTCATCTAACTAGAGTTTTGATAACAATGTGCCCAATCTGGAAGCATATACTTAAAAAAAAGAGAATACGAATCCGTTCATAAATAACGGAGTTCTGAGGTAAAACACAAATACAACCGAATTGAGAACCTCCTACGTTTTTTAAGTCGGTAAAAAATATAAAACGGTCCTAAAAGGAGTTTTTCTTACCCAAAGAGACTGTGGAGCTAAAGTAATAAAGCAATCTAAGAGCATCTACAAAAAAGGAAATCTGTATATAGGTACTTACGGTCCAGCCACCTTCAGCTACGTTTTGTTCGCAGTACACTTTGAGGAACCAGTATGTGGTGCCCCTGATTTGTAGGTAGTATACCCCAGACTCCCGCATACCTGCATTCAAGAGGTCCACACAGGAATAGCCCTGCAACGAACGAGATAGCGCATTATATTTCATTGATGTTTTGAATTACAGTTGATAATACAGGCTCCATGGTTCATGGGTTGTAGATACATAAGTTTATAAAAACTTCATTTCGCTACAAGCTTCATTCTGACGATTTTGGTACCTGTCTAGATGGGGCGGGGCGTACCAGACTGCTTGTGGACATGTAAAGTTATGATTCTATCCCAAAAATGTATGTAAGAGGAGCCGCTGTTTATGCGGATTAAGTCCAGCCAGAAATTGGGATTGTAAAACCCTAACTCCACAGGAAGTACAAATGTAGCATTGAATAAGTAATTTAACCATGAATTCGCAGGCAGCTGTTAAAAATTCGCAATGGCTTAACACTCTGAAATACTTACATACCTAAGTAGTTACTCGTATCATAACATGATCTGTTGTTACAACATTGAATGGATGAGATAGCAAATTCTATTGAACATACGACGACAACATTGAGCGTGTCTCGTGTCTCGAGACTGCGGCTTTCTTCCGTGGCATGCTGGCGAGTGGCGTGTCGTGCCGGACCGCCAACTTCCCCCATTATATCTATTCATTGGATATGTGGAATCTGTCTTTATAGTTGTGCATGAAAACTGTCGCCAAACACTCATTTATTTGCTAGTAACTATCAAACAGAAACTTACGAATTAGTTGAAAAATAGGCATGATAACAATATTTTGGATTAGCTAGCTAGTTTTCTTTTTGTTACTGTCCTCGTTAAGAGAGAAGCAATCCTGCCAGCCATCGTATTAGTAATAACCAACCACAAGAATTGTTTTTCAAAATTGTCCAGTTGGTATTCGTTACATTAGTTAACTTTACAACATTTTGAATGGAAACTTATACGAGCCATGGTAAAGGTTAATTTCTAAAATCACTTTAATAGTTTTTCCTTTCAAAGATAAGTGGCAGTCTTTCAAACTTGTGGCGATTATAGCAACTCTCAGGCGACAGTCCATTAATAATACTAATATCTCTATGCCTAGTTACTAAATGGTCTATTCCTATTTGGTGTCCATATGTGTCAGACTCTGTCTTCGTCTGCGAGTAGATAATTATTCTTTCGGCTTAAGTTGCGGATTGCGCAACATTGTTTGCTATCGCGAGCTTTCCACACCACTTACTTACCTACATAGTCACATGCTTAGTTCACATAGAAAGTATTTTAAAGTAGAGTGTGATATTACCACGGTTTTAACGATTTATTACCTATGTAGGCAACGTCACGAGCTATTAAATACCTACGTTACAAAATCACATACACAATATGGTATATTAAAGTTATTGTTGAAAATCAATGTCAAATTAGGTACTCTAGATAAATATATTTTATTGTAAAACAAAGGAACATAAATTATGAAGAGCGTTTTGAAATACTATAAAATCTGGCATTTAAGAACTCATCATGTTGTTCTTTTAGGTACAAGCCATCTTACCGCTAGCCCCAAGAATATTTTTTAGGTTTTGGTTGACTATCGTTAATATAATGGTAAGAACAAATGATACCTACAAGAATATCGCAACGAAGTCATTACTTTACTAAGCTTATTCATAAAATTATAGTAATTAAGTACAGCGGGGGCCGCTTTTCGTCGTTAAATAATCGAAAGAAAAGGAAAGTCGTGGCTTATTTCCATCATTGCTTTGAGTGCAACCGTCACGATTCAACTGTTTCCTGATTATAGACGTCTTTGAAAGTTATAATACTTATCTATGTTATCGACATTCTGAGTTAAGACAATTCATATCTTTTAAAGGCGAGGAAAACAGAAATCAAGCTTGATTCGACTACCTACAGAGGACAGTAGTCCGCGCGCAAATTGAGGACTGAGCCAGCAGTTGGCTCCCGTTGTTGTAAAGACGTCAGAGCCATCACCGGTTTGAATTTGGGCCTGCGTTTGTACTAGGTGCAGTATAATACATAAGGTGTAACCTATCTATGCCGATATTGCCGGTGCCCGGGGCCCAGTTATGTTGATACTAGCTTTTGCCAGCGACTTCGTCCGCGTAGAACTGTCCTGTTTATCGCTGTCCCAAACAAACTTCTACCATCTTAAGGGATGATTTTGAAGATAAAAACTATCCTAAATCCTACCAAGGGTCTCAAATTATCTCTATGCCAATGTTCACGTAATTCCGTTTTGGGTTTAGGCGTAAAAGGTTTTAATTGCTAAACCTAAATTGATATGTCCGTTTTTAAAAATATACATATTTTAAGTATAATCACATGTTTCTATCTACTTAAATTGTTTGTTTTTCATTATGTATTAAAGGAATTTTTTTTATGTCTACTAAGCTACATTACCTACTGAATTTGTTTGCCTAAATCCGTTTAGTAGTTTTAATTACGTTAGTCCGGGCTGCCTGTATAGTTTTGAAAGTAAAATTATCATATGCCAAAAGACGTAGAACTTTCCATCTCCATCCCCAAGTTCCCATTTAACGTTTAAAATTTAAAAAATGAACGGTGTTAGAGAATACATTATTTTGATTAGCCAAAATTAACTTCTTAAATTAACAAAATGATCCGCAGTTTTAATCTAACATTACCTTCTTTTCGGTTTGTGAGCATCGCAGTTCTAAACTAACCTACTTTTCTGGTAGCTGTTCGGTCTGTGAGGGTCGCAGTTCTAACTTAACCTAACCTACTTTTCTGCGAGCAGTAGGATTATGTATTCTGAATTAATGGCTTACCAAATAGTATATATGCCTGACCGAAGAATTCCCTTACTTCAAAAAGTACTTGCTTCCCATACTTTCAACCCCTTTTAACCTCCAACCTTAGAGGAAGAATATAAAAAACGCAGTAATTTGTTTTCTAGTCCTTGGCCGAAGTTACAGTTCCCTTATTTAACAATATTTTTTTCTAGTTTTCAAAGAAACAGTCTAAAATCGTAGTTACAAATCTCTTACTTTAAAAATGTCTTGCTCATCATATCATACAGACTTATAACCCCTTATGAGAGATTATAGATAGATATTATTGAGATTAATTAAAAAAAACACTGAAATCAGTCTTCTAGTTTTTAAACAGTCTAAAACCGATGTTACAAATCTCTTATTTTAAAATTTTCTTGCTCTCCATACAAACATTTCACCCCTTTTTAACCTCCTTAGGGGTGGATTTTTCCAAAAAGCATAAACTTCATTTTTTGGATTCAATGAATTTGACGCAAATTTATAAAGAATTATCAATTATTTAGGCGGACGGCCCGCGGGCAAACACAATACCAATTTGTTTTTGCCATTGCCAAATATTGTTTAAAGCTTTATCTCTTTAGGAATAACGTCTAAATTCGAACTATTCGAATTTGTAAGAACAGCAGATGGCGGTGCACGGTGGCCACCAAAATATCAATTTGTTTTTGCCGTTGATAAATATTTTTCTAAGCTTTATCTCTTTAGGAATAACGCCCAAATTCGAACTATTCGAATTCTCTCAATAGCAAAACGGTGAAGGACGCGTTGGTATTATTACAAATTTATTTGCAGAATATGCTATTGCAAAAAGTGTTTAACGGCTTTATACTCTTACGAATAGCGTTCAGTTTTGAATGAAGTCGAATCGGCTAGCAGCAAAAAGTGACCTCCTTCACATCTGACGTCACAAAACTCTGTCGCGTATTTAACAATTTTTCCCCATCCCAAAAAGTGCTCAGCGCCGCTAAAGAAGTTTTCACTTCAAAAATGTTTCCCTCATACAAACATTGCACCCCTATTTAACCTCCTTAGGGATGGAATTTCCAAAAATCCCGTCTTATCCCTTGCCTACGTCATAAAAGGATGTTCCGGTGAAAATTTCAAGTTTCTGGTACCAGTAGTTTCGGCTGTGCATTGATGAGTGAGTGAGTGAGTCAGTCAGGCAGGACATTATATGATAGAAGAAGAAGATAGAAGTAGAAGATAGATAGAAGAAGATAGATGAAGATTATAATAATATTATTACATGCTACTCGAAGCAGTAACCACAGAACACGCCAAAATGTTATCAAAAACCGTCAATAAAAAAATTAAGGAACGGTAAAACTGAAAATTTTGAAGAAGATACACTAATCGAAAGGCGAGTGGCGAGGAAAACTAGGTAACCACTTTTAGGTGACCATAATTTCAGTTTAGTCGGTGTAAAAAACCGCATTCAAATCGGTCCATCCGTTTGGGCCCTACGTTACCACAGACAGATACACAGATACACAGACACGTTAAACTTATAACACCCCTCTCCATCCCACATCCCCGATATTTTGAGTTAAAAGTTATATTTATTGAGACATGCGAGAACAAACCTGTATTAAATAGTTGCATCACGAGCCACATAACAGCAGCAGCTCATGTACGCTAAGAACAATAAACCCGCTGTAATCATTGGTAACTGTCGATTGGTGGGAACGGCCGGTTTTTGCCGCACACAAAGCCGCGGAAAGCGCTGTTTATGCGCATGCGCATGAACCAGATTTACGTAATAAGCCCGGTGCAACTTTCCTTGAGCGGAACTTATTTGTACTACATTTAAACCAACTCCTTTACTCTAGTAAATGGAGTAGTTAAGTCCCTACATTTCTTAGCCGTCAGTCCAATAAGTATGTAAGTTAGTACTTAAACGACTCGAGCGAATTACGAGTATTTCAACTTTTCGCCTGACACACGTTTTTAGCATTTTGTCCTACGTTCGCTTAATATGTATGAATATTAAATTTTAGAATGAAACCTACCTACCCTACCCCCCGCCCCGACCCACGACCACGAACTACGTCGCGGCGTGATAAAGAATAAAATCGATTAAAATAGTTTATATGTAGAGACCTCACCTACATCTAACTTGTATAACAGGGGTGTTTGTAATTATGATATTTCGAAAGTTGACACCATCAAAAATAATAAAATAGACAGAGAAAGAAAATGTAGGTCCGGTAACATGGCCAAGAACATTTGTTCTTGAGTTCATTTGTTGTGAGTGAGTGAAGTTGATCGCAGAACTTAGAGTATTTGTTCTAGGCCACATGCAGTGTTATCTAACGAATGCACTGGGCGTCTATATCAGTCGAATGCAATTCAAGGATTAAAAAGTTGATTACATTACACGTAATAATACCCACAGTTGCGTATAGTCCAGATCAGAATGTAGAGGTCGCAGCGCAGGGCGGTACACTGTTATGAACTTATGATTGACGCTATAAATTGCATAAATACCTGTGAATGTATAATAATAGCCAGTATTTAGCAATATTATATTATATGTAAGTATACTAAGACTGGATAAATATATATCCCCAGCTGGAAACGGAAACGTGAACCCTAGTTTAGTCATAATCATTTCAAAATCCGATCTCATTTAATTAGTATGTCTGCGAACAAGACTCCCTATTGCTACACCATGGGACGTAAAAGGTAAAGCATAGAGGTGGTACTCGTAGACTCAGTAAGAACATTCATTTACTGCGTTGTGCTGTGCTACAAATTGAAAGGTAACGGTTGATTAACATTCCGGCGCTGCTTATAAACTTGGGTAATCTACGTATACCTACAACGATACAACTACACGATATGTAAGTACTTATTCAGTAATATTATAATTAGATATTTGGTGATACCAAGTTTAAATTGACTAATTTCAGTAAATTATCGAAGTTAAAATTATATTACGAGATACGAAACATATTGCTAGAAAATACGGTAGCGGCAGTGTACCATATTAGTAAACAGAGATTGTTAGCGAACATTTGTTGTCCTTATGTAAAATATCACATTACAAACCATATAAAACATCACATACATGTGAAGGAAAAGTCCTTCAATATCAAACCAATGAGAAATTAATATTCGTAGTGTGAAATTATGAGGAGGTAACGTTTATATGCTACCTAGTTATGTCATTCGCTAGGCTATCAAATTTGAATGGTGGCACGTTTACCTATGATTGATTCAGCGATACATATGTATACGAGTTAGGTAGGTAAGTAGGTTAGTATGTACAGCCCATGAGCAGTAATAATAATAGTTTATGTAACGACGACTCACTTTCACGTCTTTATAGTTGGCGACGATCTCTGAGGCGAAGGTGTTATTGCCGATGATGGGCTTGTTCTTGACGCTCGGGAAGATGATGCCGCCTTTGCGGCTGCCGGGGCGCGCGCCGGCTACCGCGCCGGCTGCCGCGCCGGCTGCCGCGCCGGCTGCCGCGCCGGCTGCCGCGCCGGCGGCGCCCACGCCCGCGCCCAGCGTCGCCGCCGCGGAGCTCGAGCTGCTTGGAGTACTCGGGCTGCGTGCGATACAACTATTAGTCACAGTAGACGCGCGCACAGCCTCGCACAACTCGCTAATGCGTAACAATATCTATAAGGTCAATGGTAGGTAAACAAAACAATCGCGTATCGCTTCGCAGATTCGCTGGCAGGTGTAATATAGTCATTATTGTAAAGTCGCAACAGTTATGATGGTGAATTTAGAAAAATGTCACCTGTTATTAAGAGTGGAGGTAGGCATGGTGGTGGCGGCGGCGGTGCTGGTGTTCGGGTCGGTGGCGGGCTCGTCGGCGCGGAAGCGGCTGGGCGCGTACTCCACGAGCCGGTCGATCGTCGGGTCCAGTAGCAGCTCTGCGGGTACTGGTCTTTGAGCCAAAGTAGCCACGTCGTCTTCTTGTTTCTTTAACCTTTTCTCAACCATATCCAAGTTTTCTATAATAAGATTGGTTTTCACTCGTAAATCGTCGTGAATTTGACCAATAGCCCGTTCCTGACGTTGATTTTGTGTCAAAAGTTCATCCGATTTCGGAACTAAATCATCAACCGAGCTTTTTGTTCCTACTACTACATCCCATACTTCATCCATTTTTTCCGATACACTCATCATAGGAATAATTTTATTAACTAGGGCATCTATTTTACTGCCTTTAGGAGCAGGAGCCGGCGTGCTCGTAGTGGTCCGATTTTTAAACAGACTGTTAACGTTGATAGAAGCGGTCTCTGGTTCCACTATGGCGGCGTGTACGTCAGCCATCATGTACAAAACTTTACCCAGATTTTCAGACACAAGGTTAATATGGAACTGTAATTTACGATCAACTGTTGACATGGAAGTTCTTAGTTGGTCTACTTCTTTTGTGATTTCATTAATGACTTCGGTGTTCAGCCCCTTAGCGATCTCTATGACATTTAGGCTTATAGGTTTCTTTTCGCTCGCCTCGGCATTAATATCATCAACTGGCAAGAAATTATTATCTATCTGGTTCTTAAGGCCAACTAATTTCGTATCAATATCAGAAACTTTCTGATCTAACGACTCTAGTTTTCGATCCAAAAGTTGAGCGTCGCTTATTCTATTGACTACTTGTCTTTTAGTGCTTGTTTCCGAGAAACTCTTTGCGTCACCATCAGGAATGTGACTAAACAATTTTAGGTCGAGATTTCCAAGTTTTGAAATAATAGCGTCGGTTTTGTGAATATTGTCATTTACCCTCGAATCAAGAGCTTCAACTCTTCTCATGAGATGCTCCACAGCCTTGTCTAGGTTCTCGATTCTTTGTAATTTAGTTTCCAATGTGCTAACAATAACTTCGAACACATTGAAAATATACTGCTCCCTGAAACAAAAGAAAAATCGATATCGTATTGGGTCAAACTTTAAAGTGACATATATTCGGTGCTGGCCTCAATCCGTCTCTTAGTTCTAGTGTCAGTAAACAGTTCAAATAGAAAGAACCTCTGGGTGATAAGCCTCTATGCCACTCATGAGTGTCACGCGTAACTCGCTGCATCAAACTACGTAGCGAATTATAATACTTGGTCCTTTCATAAGAGACCTACGAAAACAATAACTTTTTTGTTACGTTACCAGCCAAGATGTCTTGATTTCGATTGTATTTGGCATATTTCTCAATTTGGATGATACGAGTACTAGCGTAGCAGTGAAATTGGCACCATTGTCCGGTAAGCACACCATTTCTTGTTGTTTCACAATGACGAATAGAAACCTCAAGTACGCGCAATGTACGTGCTTGTTTCATTTATTAGTAGTACAATATATTTACTCGTAGAAGCTGCCCAACTCATGTCATGAGTCAAGTTATGCGGTGGCTTCTTTTACATGTTTTGAACAGACGTCCATAATATGAGGAGGTTCTATTTTAATTGGGTATTATTTCAGAACTTCGGGGATAGATTCAATAATTAATTTAGTATTTAAAAACTTAAATCCCCAGATTGCTTAAATACTATTAAACGAGCAATATCACACTGATATTATAAATGAGAAAATTCGTTGATGTTGTCAGAGAGACATAATAAGGGAAATCTGAAGGAAATTGTATTAATACAACAAAAATTAAAAACGAAAACGGTTCTAACAATTTTAATGAAAATTTGAATATAGGGTTTTACGGGAGCGAAAAATCGATCTAGCTGGTTCTCATGTCTGGGAAAATGAGTTTTCTCCGTATTTTCTCTATTTTCACCCGAGCAGAGCTCAGTCGCCCGGGACTTCTTGTTAAATCTGCTATTTGTCGTATTTATTCCCAACGCTAGTTTTATAAGCAAACTTAAGTATACTTTACCTCTATTAATTTATATTGTCGTCTAGTAGTCTCTACCAGTGTCTAGCTTCCAAGCTCCCTGAATTTTCAATTTAATACATTTGAGCGACTATACTAACTAATTGGATATAATCCGGCTATGCTATTTAAACTAGGTACTTACTTGTGTACCTACTTAGTTATTTTAGTTATTATTTGTTCGAAAAAACAACTTTGCGTACACATATTTTGAAACCTTACTCTTAGTTCTGCACCGAAGCTCAGTAAATGTTTCAAATACTGTTTCTAGCAGCAGCAGTACCTAGTTGTTCATTTCTGCCTATGCAAATCAAACATCCGCTTTCATGTTAAATTATCAACGCCGAACATATTATTGCATATAACCTGTTATTGAATTGGCAGCTAAAAATCACACAAAATGTTCCTAAAGTTGAGGGAATTATAATTTAATGACACTCTTTAACATGCAAATTGCGGTAGTTATGTTGTCGAGGGAAACCATCGTTTTATTTACATAACCGTGGTGCGTTATGAACTTTTTAAACGTGAATGATGTTTTTTTTTATTAAATTGTGATTTTACAGCAACTTACGTATTACAATAAAGTTTTTGTTTGAATGATGGCGATGTTCCCAGCATCTAAAAAGTATATGTTCTCTTTGAGAAATCAGACTAACGTTCTTTAGTATGTTACACTTTCATTTCCCATATTCGAAAAGGAGGCTAAGTAGGAAGACGATGAAAAAAAAGTTCATATTCTATTCGGAAAATAATGTTTTTATTTATAACTCACGAAACCATAAAATTAGAAAATACTCTGACTGCCAGTGGAAAGTAAATTTCTAAATATTACATGTCAGTCAACTTCTTTTTTTGCTAAACACCTATATTATTTGATTAAAAATAAGTACTCAACATGATTTGTGATAAATGTGATAATGGAACATTTATATGGCGACGAAAGTGGTTAAATGTGTACCTATTTAACTTTTAATTTATTTGAGGAATTGTTTCTTCCTCTTTGGTTCGGTTGGAAAATAAAATTGTGAATAATTGTTTAGTACGCTTCAAATCCAATTGCAGTTTTGTATACCACGACAGTGTCAAACAAGCATAGCAAGTAGCCTATGGACGCCTGCGACTCCACAAGTAACAAGCGCATTGGCACTCCTATATCGGTTTGAGGATTCGTTATGTCTACAGCTCGAGACTAATGCGGGTCCTAGGGCGCCACCAGAAACACAACAGCAGTTACTTACACAGCAAGAGGTTATCATGTCATGCCTGCGGTCTTCCCCAGCAGGTAAGGCACTTCCCCAGTTAGGCTTCTCGAAATAAAAGCGAAATGACATGCTAAGCTCTTGCTTAAGGGTGGGATTTAGTACTTATATCCAGTGAGATTGTGGTAGATTGCTTATTTTACGAGATAGGTATTGGGAAACTTGTGTACCATGTATGGATACATCATTATCATCATCATATCAGCCGAAAGACGTTCACTGCTGGACATGGGCATCCCCCAAAGAGCGAGATATACTTACATAGATTTACGAATTGAATATTGAGCGCGTACAATTTCGATTCATGAAATACTATTTCATGCAAGGGAGTAAAAATACAAAAATCATGCGCAGAGCGCATTGATTAGTCATCTTGTAGTTGTATTACTTAAAATTTGAACAGTCGTGCAAGCGGAGAAGGCCCGCGCGTGGTCACGATATTATGCAAGCTCGTCGTAAATTCACACCTGTAGGTGAACTGGCTCGGTTGGTTGGTTTATAAAAACGACTTAACTTCAACGACTCCAAATACTAGTTTAGCTCAGTAATCGTTGAAAAGCCCATTGAAAAGTAATAATATTGCATAAACAGGTGAGGTTTAACTATGTCACAGTTTGATCCTTAGGGGAGAAAACTATTTATTTTCTAAAGTATATACAAGATGATAACTAACATGAGCAAGAGGTGTAATTCCTATTTTATTTTTAGTTAAAATACACTACCTACTACCTCCTCCTATCTACTCCTCTAGTGTGTATTATATTTTCTATTGTATATTGATGTTTCTATTTGTCTAGAATGAATACCTATTAGGTTTTGTTTTTATTTTCTCTCTGTATTTTTGTAACACGGTATAAGTTTGCCTATCTCGTTCTACCTAGGGATCTCTTCCAGCTAAACTTTGAGCAATTGAGAGGAAGGTTCCTCTCAATTGCTCAAAGTTTAGCTGGAAGAGATCCCTTTATAAGTTCGCCTTTGTACTTTGATCTATTGTGTGACATGTATTGTGTACAATAAAGTGCTTACATACATACATACATACTACTTCCTTAAAGTGTTGATTATTGGTGCCTTCACGTTAAATGACATTTTTGGTTCACCGCTGTAATTAAAACGTTGTGCTTGGTTATGTTCGCTTTGGGTGTAATAACTGCGACAGTTAAACTAAGTCACAGTGTAATGTAACAAGGTACTTAAAATATCGTGTTTTGCATTCACTTTTATTGCTGTAGGTATATGGTTCGCAAAAAGTCTGTTAATTAATTATATGTGGATAATGAAAAGGTAACACATTTTTTCCTATATTAAGTCCAGTGGCTGGTAGGAAATCCACCAGCATTTGTTCGGTATCGTTTGCTAACTATTCGAATGTGGATCAGGGTCTCATTGTATTGTATAGCAGGCTTCGACTGCGAGCGCTCGGGCCGCGCAATGCTTTGTTATACAGTATTTACTAAAGCACCAACTATTGTTACACGTATAACGTCGCCATGGTTAAGCTTTAATTGAACAGTAAGTAATTCAAGTCAATTTGCATTAAAAAAGAGTAGGTAGTCTAGACTCTAGACGGTTCTATAAGAATCTGATTCTAACTGCGATTATATATAAGTCATTCACATCGGTTTTTAACACTAAGCATTAATAAAAGCAAAGTAATGTTTAATGTTTGTTAACAACCGCAAAATAAATAAATCGTTGAATTATTAGTAATTTAGATAGACAAGCGGTTGATCTGAAAGGAATAAATAGTTATTTAGTTTTATGTTTCAAAAGTAATGGTATCGCACAGGCAGGCAGGCATCGTAAAAGTAAATGATAGTTTATAAAGTACAAGATTCTTGGCTTTTGATGAATGTCGCGTCGATAAAGAGCCAAGGGGCCTTGTGGCGAGTGGAAGGTGTGCGCCGCCGCCGTAAGGCTGCCGAGGCTGTGCAAGCAGACCCACCTCACCACACGTCATTACGGAGTGGAAGGTGTGCGCTGCCGCCCTAAGGCTGCCGAGGCTGTGCAAGCAGACCCACCTCACCACACGTCATTACGGAGTGGAAGGTGTGCGCCGCCGCCGTAAGGCTGCCGAGGCTGTGCAAGCAGACCCACCTCACCACACGTCATTACGGAGTGGAAGGTGTGCGCCGCCGCCGTAAGGCTGCCGAGGCTGTGCAAACAGACCCACCTCACCACACGTCATTACGGAGTGGAAGGTGTGCGCCGCCGCCGTAAGGCTGCCGAGGCTGTGCAAGCAGACCCACCTCACCACACGTCATTACGGAGTGGAAGGTGTGCGCCGCCGCCGCCGTAAGGCTGCCGAGGCTGTGCAAGCAGACCCACCTCACCACACGTCATTACGGAGCGGAAGGTGTGCGCCGCCGCCGTAAGGCTGCCGAGGCTGTGCAAGCAGACCCACCTCACCACACGTCATTACGGAGGCGATAATGTCTATGAATTTGTTTAAGGTTCCCCCTCCTGTGGCAATGAGTTCAAAATTTTGCCCACGCGGTCGTTCTAGTGACTGGAAGCGTTGATTATAAATTGAGTACCTACATGATAAATTATTTTTGTAGCCTTCTAGTAGTACATATATATATGTATATAGTCGTTAATACATATATATATATATATATATTCTTCTATGATGATGACAAGACAATTAAAACCAATAAAACTCTGGCCTCCATAAATAAAAACTTAACTTGCTTTCGGCTAGGATCGACCAGTAGATCTATCTAAATGACAATATTAATGATATGATATGACAGTTATATTGTGCTAATCCTAACGCTCGTTGGAAACGTTACGTGTTTACCCCTGCAGATGTGGAACACTTAATTTAGTCGGATTATATGTACGGATGCGAATCATGGACACTGACACTCAAAGAAGAGAATATGTTACTAGTCGCCGAAAGAAAAATCCTTCGTAAGATTCTCGACCCAAAGCAACGACCGGACGGAAGCTGGAGAGTCCTAAAGAACCTGGAGATAGAATGTCTGGTGGCGGAACCTAACATCTTAGGAGAGATCAAAGCTCACAGACTCCGCTGGCTTGGTCACCCGGAGAGAATGGAGGATGATCGCGAAGTCAAGAGAGGCCTCGTGTCAGAGGCCAAGATTCATTTTGGGTCGTTGAGCCAACGGAGTACTTAAGTAAGTAGGTATATGTATCGGCGGCGGCCCGGGACCGGCTCGGCCCGAGCTCGGCACGGTGCCGGTGTACCGTAATCACCCTTTATCCCATGGAAAGTAGCTGTCTTCAGCGCTTATTATCGTATTCAAGCGCTGCATTACAAAATATCAGGTACCACTAAAAGTCAAGCAATCGCACACAATTTTGTTTTAGGCACCTACATACATTACGCTTAAGACAAGTCTCTTTTGCGCAACAGTGAACTCGAAGTTTGCGACTTTTAACATTATTGGGTTAATGTTCAAATTAGTGAAACCGTCCCAACCAGTTGCAACACCATAAAAATGTTTCAATGAGTTGTAACGGCTTACATCAACGTAGTATTATAGAAAAAATACGGCATATGTAGGTTTTTTTAATAGGCGAAGATCTGGTTTGATATTAAGGCGGGGCAAAAAGACGAAAATAAAAATCTTCAGACAAACAAATTAAAAAGATGCGAAAAGGAAAGTGCACATATATTTAGAGCAATGACGCGTAGTTGCATGTCCAAGAGGCAACCGGATGGCTCGCGATATTTGAGCTTCGGCTTCCGAAGTGTTGTGGTACCCCCCCTGTGCAACCCGAACTGAGCTAACTTGGACTGGGGCGGAAATAGAAAAAATGCATGAAAAATATTTTTTCTGTCGTGAGGCAGCCGATAGAAACCGCGGTTGCCTGAAAGTGTGTACGCTGTTTATATAACGAAATGCTGTTTCGATCAAATTCCTGGCGACAATTTTATTTCTACCCTTCTTCAATTTCCGCCCCATTAGCTCTGCCGTGAATGTGGAAAAACTAAAGTACGAAACCAGGGGGCAGTACAACTTGCCAAGTGGCGTCGCGCTCGACTCGGCGACTCCTTACTCACTACGTGGGTAAGCTGTACTATGAAGCTGTTGTCGACATAAGCGCTCAACGCAAAAACCTATCATGGAATAAACAAAACTAAATAAAACTATCCCGGCCGGACCGTTCCCAGGAAACATGCCACGTGGCGGTGACCCCCAAGCTAAACAGAATTCAAGTTTTCGCTTCAGATCCTTGGTGCGATTTCGGAATCAGGAACCCATTTCACAAAATATTATTGTGATGCGCAGTTTGGTTCCATAAGTGAATATTTATATAATGCACTCGAAGGCGACTACTAACGGCCAACGACAACTATCTATCTATTAAACTATCCTTCGTATGTTGTGATACGAAAATCATATTTGGAAATCGGACGCAAAATCATTATTTGTTCAGCAGGCCTTATCTCTATTGAGAAGCGAGTGAGAGCAGCAGTCGGCTAAAAAGGAATCATACTGATCGATATAGGCAGTAAACGTAGTGGTTATATTCTCTTTGGATATAGGTTTCATATTAAAACCATAACCAATAATTTTATTATAGCAACGACGTCAATTAGCTGTGAAGTGTCAACATTTATTTGAATAATATCAAGCAAAAATATTTCAACTATCATCGGTCTCGTGAATATTTGCTTGCTATTTTTCCAGTCCATTAGACTTTAGTGCCGATATTCAGTTGCTTTTCTTATAAAAAGATTTTTGAGCATTAGGTCACTTTAGGCACGGTTTTCAACTCTTTCTGTAATGGAAACCTACTCGTACCTAAAAAAGAGGCGGGACTTTGGAAAGCAGCCCATGTTCTGTGAACATGGGCCAGAGTTGGTAGACTCCATCCTGCCCAGAGTCCCAGAACAGAAACAATTCATTCTTCGTAATCCAGTGCACCAATTAACCCAAAACACCCCGATCTTTTCGCAGCATGAAATGAACACAAAGCGGTAAGTCTGACAACAATGCGCTGTTTTATACGAACACAGAGGTTTTTGGGATAAAAATACAATTCATACAATTGAGAAATGTTAAGTTAAGGGGTGAGTTTTGAAATATATTGAAATGTTTTGTGCTGCTAAGTATTTGAGAAATGTTAAGTTAAGGGGTGAGTTTTGAAATATATTGAAATGTTTTGTGCTGCTAAGTATTATGTAATATGGTGGTCTGCGTGTAGGTATACCAAGTGGTACGCAAAAAGGACTTAATTTTAAACGTTTTTTTTTAATATCAAGAGTTTGGTCGGAGCCCTGTACCTACTTTCTTCGGGCATCTGAATGAAGTTAATTAAAGATCGATATTACCTAGTGTTTCGTGAACGCGAATCTCAACCATTCTTGATTATTATAGATAATAGATTTTCAAATAAAAACGTGCTTTTTGGCGTATTCTAAACGATAGAACCATATAAAATATGTGACATTATGATGAATGATGATGATGACCAACGATTTTTTTATAGTAATGTGCTACCTTACAGAGCTAAATTCACGACAACGGGCATAAACCATGCCGAGGGTGGCTGGCCCAAGGACGTAAATGTAGTCGATGTCGAAGCCACGCAACGCTACCGCCGCAAGATCGAGAAGGAGGATGAATATGTTAGTTGCATCAATGCCTGTTGTCCCGTGAGTTTTAGTATATTTCAATTTTAATATTTCAACGATATTTAGGTAAACATGACAGTAAATCGCCTAGGTATGATGTGACTGATTACATTGCAACTTTGCAAGCGCTTCCGGAAGGATCAGTCTAATCCTGCTGGCGATGGCGGAACGCGGGTTGTATGAATTTGATTGCTGCTTTTTTAATATATTGCTGAGCTCCGAGCCGTGCACCGTGCACAATGCGTCGAAATATCATGTCGCTGTATATCGTGACCACAAATATATTGTAACTCAATTACTTTGTCACTTGTGCACCTAAAGGATACACGACGGCCTCACGCGCGGTCTTGTGTTAGTAGTGCTGGACAAAAGGTGATTGTGTGGCTTTATTTACACATATTAGTTTGGCTTAGTTATGCTTACTAACTATATGCATCATATGCATGTCAAAAAGAAATATTTCGCATCACTACCTTTCCTTTTTAAAAATTGCAATATATTGTTTAGGAAATGGAACACTACGTGTCGCAAAATAATGCTGTCGATATGTACCAAATATACTACACGAATATGAGCTCGCTGCCGCCTCTTGAAAAGAACACCATGCGCACTGTCAACGTGTATCGCGACCCGCTGCAAGGCCGCCCGGTCTCCTCTATCTGCTGGCAGCCCGATGGGCAAATGCGCTTTGCTGTAACTTACGTAGACATGAATTTTTACCGCAGAGCTACCGGTAGCATTTTCGGGTATTTATGGGACTTGGAGACCCCTGCCGAGCCGTTTATGAATTTCATGCCACCATCCATATTATTAGATTTACAATTTAATCCTAAGGACAGTACGATGTTGGCGGGTGGACTAGTTACTGGGCAGGTCGTGCTGTTTGACACCCGGCGGGGCAGCCAGGCGGTGTCGGCGTGCCCGCCGCACGTGGCTCACAGGGACATGGTGCGCAATGTGCTCTTCATCAACAGCAAGTCGGGGCTAGAATTCTTCTCGGGCGGACCGGATGGAGCATGCAAATGGTGGGATGCGCGTTATATGTCTGAACCCCTCGATGAAATGATTATAGATATCGCTAAATACACGTTTGATGTCCCAAACATGGCAACCGCTCTCGGCATCAGCACGCTAGAGTACGAACACACAATGCCATCGCGTTTCATGGTCGGCACAGACAACGGATTCGTCGTTACCGGTAACCGTAAAGGGAAAACTCAATTGGAAAAATTACCATTTCAGGTAAGGATTGATTTACCCTGTATTTGTAACAAGCATAATAAAACAGGCCCTTCTTTATTAAAATTACTGATTTGGGTAGATTTATGTGTTGACTTTAATACAGTCGATACAACAGTTTATGGATTTAAGCGGTCGTTAAGAACTGATGGTTTGCTACCATGCACCCGCAGGGGAAGATCCTTGACGGAATCCAACAAATGAATTCAAATTTTCGTATTCCAGGCTATATGTTTTTGCTTACTGTATAGAAACCTGGTTAATCTTAGGAGAGTCACTTTAACTAATACTGTGTTAAAAAACGACTATACAGTACCCAGCGCACTCAGGATCCGTGCGGGCACTAGAGCGCAACCCGTACTTCTTGAAGAATTTCTTGAGTGTAGGAGATTGGAGGCTAAATGTGTGGAGTGAGGACTGCCACGACTCGCCCGTGTTGACGACCGCTCCGATGCGCCACAAAATTACTTTTGCGACCTGGAGTCCGACAAGGTATATGAACGCCGATAGGCTTAGTAGAGAGCTATAACAATTCATTGGACACTTTGACGTAAGTATTATTTCCTCTATTCCCATTCCAAAGCCGGCTCTATAATAGTCATGCGTAATTTGAACGCATAATATACCTACAAATAGTATAACGGTCATCAATGACAGTATGTAAATAGATGTATAGTAGGTCTCCCAATCAAAACCGATGTATGACTACTAGAAAAATCAAATCCTGACAATCCGCATAGCACGTGTGGTCTTTAGTTCCTACGTTCCTAGTGCGATCGAGTGGGTATACCGACACGAGGTGGGCGAGAGCCGCGTTTAGCCAAAGCGGCAATGATGAGCTGCCCTGCTCATAGTTGATGTTTATGAATCGATACATTATTGACATTTTTGTATTATTATCGGCAGGTGTTCTTTGCTGCTGTGCACGGGCGCGAACGGCGTGGTGTCGGCGTGGGACCTGCTGCGGTGTCAGTACAAACCCATCAATACGATGTTTCTATGCGAGGAGCCGCTAGTCAAAGTCAGCATTCAAGAGCATGTATGTTTCAAAGTGGATTTATGTCATATTTTGTTTAAAACAACAAACTATTATAGATGAAGACTTTTAGAAGTCCCTAAAACACTATTTTACTCGCGGGTGCCTCAGTATTTTAACTTAGGCATGTAGGTACTTTCTAAAACATAAAACATTATAGATTTTTCAGATGTACATACCATCAACAACGCGGCTAATAGCTTATTGACCAATCAAATACTTAGTGTAAGTTAACAAAGAAAGCTACTAGTACATACATAAACATGAATATATGTTTGTTGGCAGGGTTCATTCGTGGCTGTCGGTTCTCAAAAAGGCTCCATTATAATGGTGGAGCTGTCGCACTGTATGACGGTGTCAGACAAGAATGACAAGAATCTCATGTTGGCGGTATAATATATATTTCATACACAAAACAGGATCGCATGTCGTTGGCATGGACAAGTCTGTAGTCACCGCCAGGTCGCACTATAGAAGCTTAAGGGTACCTTTAGAACTCTATATTTGAAAGTTGTATGTTAGATGTTGAGTGTAAAGCTGCCCATTCACGATACGTCCATCAATCCAAATGGAGTGGTTGCCTTCCAAAATCCTTTCGTGAATGTGAAAAACGTGAGCCAATTTAATGGAAGTCGTCTAGCTTTGGTTTTACGAACGGATTGAAATCCATGCATCCAGTCCAAATGGATGACATCCGCAGCCGACTGTCAAAGTCAAAAATGTGTGCCACGCCATTTGGAAGACGTCCGAATTGTCAATGAATGTGCAAAACCGCGTCCATTTGTTTGAGATTTTCGTCTCAGTTCAAGTTTAGCTTTCGGCGTTTGAAGATATTTTGTGCTCAATCGTTTTTTTTTATTGCAATACAATATGCAGTTGCCAACATTAAAAAAAACATTATTATATTAATTGAAGGCTCTACAGTGGCGACCTGTCCAGCTTGGCGTTCACAAGTCAAGTGACGGTGCGTATACCTACGTCCAAATGGTAGTGTAGTCAATGTGCCTTCAATTTGGAATACTTCCATTGGGAAGTATTCCATTAAGTCTTCCAAACAGACGTCTCGTGAATGGGCAGCTTAAGGGTTGATCCACTTCTGTCTGTTGTCGTCTGGGGTTGCTATACTGTTTATAACATTTTGTCAGATAATATAATATAATATCGTTGGTAAATACAGCAAGCAAAGTATATGCATAAAAACATAAGGAAGGCTTCGCTCGAATGTAGTAGTTGTGTACAGTTTAGTCTTGGCAATGACAATTAAAAAAAAAAAAATATGTCTATTTGGATTTAGTTAACGATGTATTAATTTATTAAATAAACATTTACGTGATTTTATTCTTAACCTTTATCATGATAAATAAATTATAAGTGGACAGGATTAATAAAAAAAAATGCTATGTACTGTACCTAACCAATGACATTTGCAAACCGTATGCTATATTTTTAATATTGTAATGTCTATTCGAGAATTTCACTACTTCATACGAGAGGGCCCTCGTTAAGTTTTTACTTATATACCTAACTGCTTATTTTTTGTAGAAAATACGCAATACCTGATAAATCTTTCGAGGTCAGCAGCAAATGTAGCTAAGCAGACGTCATGTTTACAATAGTCTACAAAAGCTCTTAACGCATTGACAGAAAAGAGTTTCGTTTCTCGTAGCTACTAGTTTTTTCCGTCTCTAATAACTCGTTGGCTCGCTCTAATAATAGTCGATTTACACAGAATGATACAGAATATATTGATATGTTTAGATACTTGAACGTGAAGGCAAGCGTGAAAAAATTCTCGAAGCTCGGCTTCGTGAGATCCGTTTGAAGCTGCGTCAGGCGGAGGAAGGAAGCCCCCGGCATAGCATCGGGGCCGACGACCCCTCGGCGGGGGACCGCGACTTAAGCGAAGCCACTCAGGACTTCAATGCAGTGGTCAAGAGGGAACTCGCTGCCATGTAGTCTAGAGTCTACACGTGCAACTGCTTGCGACGGCGCCCAGATATCGATGGTATCCTTCAAGAAGATGGAAATGTGAAGAGCTGAAAATTACGTGACGTATTGGTCTACCTATTTAATCTATCTACCTCCCTTCGGCCAAACAGGAATGACTACTTAGACTTATTAAATGATTTTTGTCATTATACACTAATATCGGAATTAACATTCCTATTTGGTTGCAATGACTGTTAGTCGGTCAAAGCTCGATTCACAGTTCGGTATTTATACAAACACCATTTATTTATTAAGATGTATTGCTCTAGTCACGTACGTGCGTGAAGTGTTCCATCGACGAGGACCAATCGGATTTCTGTTTACAATTACATTATACATTAAAAACATTAAATATATATTGTTATGTTAATTTTTGTGTAATTATCTCGTCTTATTTGTTATTTCGCCGCTTTCCTTCCGCTTTGTTCGGCATTGCAACTTTATCCGTCATCTTTCATATCGCAACAAGTGGGCCATAAATTCATGAAACCAAAGAAATGGGATTAAAAACCACAAGAAGCCATTAAGTTTTGATTTGGGGATAAGGGAATCTGTGCAACTACTTACGTAGAAGCATTTCGTCTTCGTTTTCATGGTGGACAAGTTGGCATTATTTATGGCAGCAGTCATGAACCCTTATGATCTGGTGACTTGTTTGTTCATTGGCCTAGTCTAACCCAATGGGTAATGGCAACATATTTGCCGTCATAGATGAAACAAAAACGTTAATGCGTCATGAAGCGACTCGTGTTTTCCTCAGCCGCATCCTATTTAAGTTTGTCGTGTTCTGATACCGTGCTAATAGTTGGATACCAAATAACCGAATCACCGAGTAAACTCACCCTTATCTTAACCATTAGCTGAATTAATTGTATAAAATAATGATTTAATTTCTCGTTTTAATGCTAGGTTCAAAATTACATCTCCTAAATATCATCTCCAAAATAGCGAAATATAATAAATGCTATACAAGACGTTTAGCCTTGTTTGTTGTCCAGGTGATTGAAAACCTTGTCGACTTAAACTGCCTCATTTCCATATTACATAGTTTAATTAGGCAAAGCTCATTTTTCAATTGTTTAATATCGTGTAATTACATAAAATCGTGGGCGTGTGGTAAAGTGATGGTGATGACAATATAAATTATTATTCCTATATATATATATATATATATATATATATATATATATATATATATATATATATATATATATATATATATAGTTGGTATCCTATCGCAACCACTAAATTTCATTTCCCAACGGTATCTCGCTTGTCCAAATTTTCATTTCGGCAAAAAGCCAATTTTCTCAAAGACCCCAAACCATATGATTTTCTTGTACTACTTATGGTGTAAAACCCGGCTAGGTTCGGTTTTTTTTAATAATAATCCTGAAAATGCCACGGCTTTGAGAAAAATAAATTTTAGGACGAATGATTATTCGGGCAAACGATACAGTTGGGAAACAATGTTGAGTGATTCCGATCGGTAACCCTAATTATTATTTTTTCATATGTAACTAATAAAGAATAAGTATTATTAATTTTATGTAAAAATAATAATGGTCTTTGGACGCCGATTTTGAGCGATAAAGTACCTAAGCCTCTCCAGGTGAGGTGAAATAGTTATTTTCATCATCATATAATATTAACTTATTATATATATATACTAGCTGTACCTGCGACTTCGTTTGCATGGTAATGTGGTGGTAGTTAACGCATCTCATCCTCTTGGACACAGGACACATGCAGTTCTAATTTAGCCTATCAAGTAAAACGTTGAATAAACCTATTTTAGCTGAAATGCCGTTAAAATTCGTTTGTCTTTATCTGTCACTCTGATATTTAAATTAGGGCCGATTATTCAATTCCCAGATAAAACTATCTGTCAGACAAATGTTAGCTCTGTCCTTTTCTTTCATGACTTAAGAAAAATATGGTGATAATTCTAACTGACGGATAACTTTATCTAGAGATTGAAAAATCGGCCCTTAGTAAGAAAGGGACAAAACTAGTTTTTATTTAACAGAGGTATTTTAAGTTTTATGAATAAGGGGGTAAAAGTTTAGTAGATGTTTGTGGCAATAGATCCAAAAGGTAGAACACAGGCTGCAGCATTAAATGGTCTGCGTTTTTCTTCTTTTTCAGACATCGTATTTGATATAAAACCTCTTTGCTTTGTAACTGCCGCATGAGTGACAGATGCAATTTAATAAAAAAACCATTACGCACGTGGGCGTAACATAGGCTATTGTAGCTCTGTATGTCTGCGCATTATGAAGCCCTTTTCGAGCAAGTGTGATGAAAATAACTATTTCACCTCACCTGGAGAGGCTTAGGTACTTTATCGCTCAAAATCGGCGTCCAAAGACCATTATTATTTTTACATAAAATTAATAATACTTATTCTTTATTAGTTACATATGAAAAAATAATAATTAGGGTTACCGATCGGAATCACTCAACATTGTTTCCCAACTGTATCGTTTGCCCGAATAATCATTCGTCCTAAAATTTTTTTTTCTCAAAGCCGTGGCATTTTCAGGATTATTATTAAAAAAACCGAACCTAGCCGGGTTTTACACCATAAGTAGTACAAGAAAATCATATGGTTTGGGGTCTTTGAGAAAATTGGCTTTTTGCCGAAATGAAAATTTGGACAAGCGAGATACCGTTGGGAAATGAAATTTAGTGGTTGCGATAGGATACCAACTACGCGTCATTGCTCTGAATATTATAACTAAGCGTAGCTCGTAGGCAGAGAGGTCTTGTTTCAATAGGCGTGACAGCCGACAGATGAGGTGAGGCGCATGAGCGCACCCCGACTAACAGCCCTGCCCCGCTATTCTGTAACTTGTTCAGCTCACCTCAATGTTCACCCACAAACACATCTTGACGCCACGATTCGCAGTAACTAAGCCTAGGTAGAGATCTAGTTTTGTTAGGCGTGACGGGTGAGGTGAGGCGCATGATCGCGTTCCTAATGCGGAAATACAATGCGCACCTCGCGTCTGTTTTATCAAGGACCATCCAGTGTATCGAATTCGGTAATAGATTACTAAGGATAACAATTTTTTTACTTTTTGTTTACTTATGCAAGTTTGCTAAGGATCTTCGCATTATAAATATGGTGATATATGGTATATTTATAATAATAATATTTTAACACCGATCTTACTGTGCTGTATCTTTTTTGTACATTCATTTGGGAATTCATCATTCGATTGAGCGTTCTACGTAGAAGCACCCCAGTTTGTGTTTTATCCATAGCGTATGTGGGTGTTGGGCGAGTCTTCGTGGAATGATCGATCTATGACGATATGATAGAGAACAGGGCTACCGCGAAGTGAAAACGAATTTCGTTCGAGTATCTCCTTCTCCTTCTTCTTTCTTCTGATGACCTGGTAAAGGTTGCGGGAGTCCGCTGGATGCGGGTGGCGCAGGACCGATCGCTTTGGCACTCTTTGGGAGAGGCCCATGTCCAGCAGTGGACGTCTTTCGGCTGATATGATGATCTCCTTCTCTGTCGCTCGAACTAGCAAGTGCAACAGAGAGGGTGATACACGAACGAAATTCGTTTTCGTTTCGCGGTAGGGCCTTAGGTCTGGCTAGTTACCTGCCGGAAAGGCATATTCGCATTTAGTTCCTTTGAAAGCGACTACTTTGAATAAATCAGCTTTTCAATTCATAGGTTTTTTTGCTATGGTTCCTTCAAATGTACGGCCCAAAGGAACTACCGGAAATAATAGACAATTATATGTATTGCATTGTGACAGCGTTAGCCAAGGTGTCTAGCGAGACCGCCGCCGGCGCCGGCGGGCGACGGGCCGCGCGTCGCTCGCGCATGCACGGCTACTGTCACTGCCTCTGACTGAACCCACTCACCGGCTAGCACAGTCTGATTTCAAACAGTTCTCCGCCAAGGTCTCGTGCTATTACGAAATTGTCAGTGCTGCAAAATGTAAAAATAATAGACAGGACCGTAAAACACGTAGTGACCGTAACAGCAGGACGTGCCTTCATCTTACGAAACGACGAATAGTGTAAACAATTTGTAGAAGACAACTGCCGAAATATCACGACTCATTGCAAGATTCGGTGGGTTTGATTAAACTCTTTACAAATCAAGAAGACTTATTCAAATGACTAGGTATAGTGATGACTTTGCCATAGCGCAACGAAAGTTGTTTTTGGAATCTGTATATTCTTCTGAGTTTAGAGTTTGTTCTGAGTTTCCGACGGTACATGCTGACGGTCGCTCGAACTTGCTATAAAGTATATACATATCTACATATAGAATTAATAATATTCTCCACAAATCCACAATCCTAATGTATGGATATACTGGACTATCTAAACTCGTCCAAATTCGTATATGGGTCCAGGGGAGGACTGTGGACAAATTAGGAAGATTACAATTTGGGCATATGGACGATATGGCACAGTGATGGGGACGAATCTATTTTGAGTTAGTAATTATGCTCACGAGTTGCGTCGCGGCTATCCGTCTCTTTCTAAGCGATCTAATTAGAGAGAGACGGATAGTCTATATCGCAGCGACATAGCCGTACTGATGTGCAGGGTTGTTAATCGCTACGCGCTAAATAAAAGCGGCTCACCCCGCCGGTCACCCGTCACGAAACTAGACCTCTACCTACGCTTGGTTACTACGCATCCCGAAGATAAATTTGTGGGTGAGCATTGAGGTGAGCTTAAAACAAGTTACGGAATAAGGGAGCTGTTATTCGGAACACGCTAATACGCCTCACCCGTCACGCCGAACGAAACTATATCTGACTATAGCCTCTGCCCGCGACTTAATCCGCGTGGAACTCGTTTCTATATCGTAGCTCCATACAAACTTTCACCCCTCATTTCAGCCCCTTAGGGGATGATCTCCGGCATAAAAACGATCATATGTCCTTCCCCGGAACTAAACTATCTTTATATCAAATTTCATCTAAATCGGTTCAGCGGTGAAGAGGTAACAGTCAGACAGATAGACACACTTTTGCATTTATAATATTAGTATGGAGTATGGATTAAGTACGCTTTAGTTACTAAGAATAGCTGCATCAAGATATACTTGTGGATGAACTGTGAGGTGAGGTTAAAACAAGTTACAGAATAGCGGGGCTGGAGTGAATCTATGTGTCTCGTGTCGCGTCGCGTCGTTGACGTCGTCGCAGGCATGATAGAACATAACTAGCTACTGTTGGCGTTCCAATGATAAAAAACTTAAGTATTATCTCATATTACAATTGGTACCTCGTTACCACACTTCTACAGCCTTGTAGCTAGTTGTAGCAAGATGTAAACCACGTATTGAGGTCGCTTTACACCTAAAATAGCTAATGGCTACTCGTAAAGTTAGCACGAATTTAACATAATGTGATACTGTCCATATGGGTGTAAAGCACGAGTAATTGGATTCTTACTTAACAGAAGTGCGAGTGTCGATTTATTAGTATTAAGGGCAAGTATTGGAACATGCCTGAACTAGGAAACAAAAGGAATACATTTTCGGATGTAGATAGAAGCCACAAACATGAGAGTAGATGTTATTCGCAAGACCTGCCTAGAATATTTTCCCTAATGTATTGTAGCGTGTGTACTTTCTGTATGTAGATCCAAAACATGAACACGGCACGACTCCCTCAGTCGTTCTAAGTCAACATCTTATCGATCGGCGCATACGATCTGTCTTGCGGCCCCTTGTTGCCCAACTCTTAGACAAAATTCTTAAGCACCCAACTCAACGACATTTAATTGAGTATTTCGTTCACATATCGCAATAATTACTGGTGATCGAACGTTTTTGACGCGTAATGGGCCTTCGAATCTCGAGTATGTATATCGAGAATCCGACAACATTTATTATAATTACCGATACCTCATTCCATATAACATTAGATCTCAACATATGCGTTTGTTCGTTGATTTAGGATAGCGAACGGAAATATAAGTATATCGATTCATAAACACTTTTCAAACAGAACAATACCTACTAATGTTCTTGCGTTTCAAAATGGAAATCCTTGATTTTTTTCTAATTCTATAAATAGGGTATATATAAAAGTATAAGTATAAAACGTAATTAGAAAAATATCCCGCGTAGTGTGCGCTATATCGTTATACCAATATCGTTCTGAAAGAAATTTCCACCATAATAAGTACATGTGATGGGACGGAACAGATGAACAATTATTAGTATTTTTGTCTTTTTATTACGCAATGCTGTTATGTTTAATTTACGTCAAACGAACGCACGCAGTTTGCACTCTTGCACTTGGTAAATGAAAACTTGTAAGTTTGGTTTGATTGGAACCCGCTGTTAACTCTCTTAACAACAAGGACACTTGGGTTTCGTTTCGTATAGGCAGTAGCCACACTGCAATATACCTACTACTGTACGCTGTCACTACAGTCTAACTAACCTTGATGGTTTCATGCAAGATTTATAATGATTCTCTGCTAGCATTGATATTAGAGTTTGATGGCGGTGAATAGGTTAATAGTGGCAGAAAGGAGAGCGCCGTTGTTCAGATAACATCATATATCTATGGGTTATCGTCCATAGAAGAGTACCACGGTAAGATTATGACGCCGAGTCGTAATTTTTTACGATGCACGTCGTAGATTTCCACGACATTATGTCACAATTTGAGAAGATAAATACCATACTCGAGTAATTGACAATTTGGGATGTGGGTTTTGTAATGGGTGCGATCGATGATGGATCTGGGATCTCTAACCAGAGTTGAATATGAGGTAACAGTAACACTTCTTATGTATAGGTATGATAGATAACTAGGATTTCGGAGGAGGATGCACTTTTCCTTAGCTTTCCGTATTCCTACTCGACGAGTAGGTAATTCGTTTTAATACCTGCGCTGGTACAGCGCCAACACAGTTAACTGACCATTCGTGCACTTTATGTGAATTGTAATAAGGGTCACGAATGGTGAGTTAATAACACTATTCTCCAGCCCCCCTTATTCTGTAACTTGTTTTAACTCACCCCAACGCTCACCCACAAATATATCTTGACACCGCATTGCGTAGAAACTAAGCGTATCTAGTTTCGTGACTGGTGACCGGTGGGGTGAGCCGCATTAGCGAGTGGCGAATAACAGCCCTGGTTAGCTTCATACAAAAGAACAAAATGTTTTCACCGAATATGTTTATCAAAAATGTATTGGTATGAACAAAGCGTAAACATTTTGTTCATAATATATTTGATAAGTCTTTATTTGGACCCAAGCCACAACTTACCTTACAACTTACTGTGTTACGCCCACGGGCGTAATGGTTTTTTTCTTAAATTGTATCTGTCACTGCGGCAGTTACAAAGCAAAGAGGTTTTATATCAAATACGATGTCTGAAAACGTATTTATAAATAAATGTAAACTTGAAAAACTACTTAAACGTGTTTAACTTAATTATTTTCAGATTTAATATGTAGTTATTTAGTGTCTATGTAATTTTTTTTGTTAATGTTTTCAAATCGTGGCTGTAGTAGTATAGTATACCGAAGGGCCTTTGCCATACGCGCCTCACGTCAAATTCAACAAAATGGACGACTGACATGTTGCAGTTTTTATTACGATTTGTATTAATTTCATCTAAAATGTATTTGTTTCCTCGCAAATGTGATGAAAAACATTGTGTATAACACGGGCGTAAGAAATTGCAAACTCGAGTCATCAAAAGCCCTCCGCCTTCGGCGTCGGGCTTCTGATAAACTCTTGTTCGCAATATTCGACTTACGCCCCTCGTTAAACAATGTACTAGTAATCAACACAAGGCTAATGTTAATATAACCACTCAGGTCTAAGTCGGCAATTGCCGTAAAAAGGTAAACTAATTCATCAAACTATATAAAACAGTACGATTACTGTTAGTTAACCTCTGACAGATAGTTTGCCTTCATTTAATTTTCAACTTTAATATCATACAAATAACAAATTTCAGAATACTGTTACCCACGTCTACCGATTTAGAAATAACTTTGTATGAGGTTAAAGTTGAAAATTAAATGAAGGCACTATCTGTCAGTGGTAAACCCCAAATAATTCTACTGTACGAATAGATTTCAGTGCCCACACATACCTACATAAATGATACCCACATGCAACGTACCTACATTTCCTAGCCATTTACAGAACAAATTACTGAGCTGCAGTCTCGTTACACGTTACGGCCACACACCCACGTTATTTAATAATTTGCACAATAAGTGTGAAATTGGATCAAGTAGATTTATACATTCGTATTCATCGAACTTTAAATAGAAGAATTCACGTGGGTCTCTCAATTGTTGCCATTTTCGGTATATAGCTGTATTACATTTGGATCTCGAAAGAAAATGTGTGGTTTTTTGCAATCCCGAGCAATTAAAACATGGACTGTAATGAAATTTGAATAATTTTAAGCAACGTCATCGCGACGCTCCTTTTAATTTATAGTTAATTTTGTTTGAGTTAAAGGCCTGTTATATGTAGATACCTACTAAAGATAGGTATTAAAACTGTTTGTGAATAGGTATCTACTGATAAGTAGACATCGTACGTTTTTACGTTTTAGTGTTTTCGTTGAAGCGTGTTCGACACTTTTACTATAGTGAAAATGCCCTTTCATCCAATATTTGGCAGCTGTCATCCCAGTACAATTTATGTCATCATATGTCATCATTGACGTTTATTGTACCGGGATGACGGCTGTTAAAAAATCTAATCATAATGTTAATTTAGACAGTGCTTAGCCGGAACTATCTTTGTATGTAGGTACTTTAATCTACACTTAATAAATCTCTGAATTAAAAAAAGTATCAGCCAGTATCATTTCGATCATTGTTCTGTCACGAAGGATCTTAGCTTCTCATTAACGGAAGAACATGAAACATTTTGTTACGAAGGATCTCAGCTTCTCATTAACGGGAGAACATGAAACATTTTGTTACAAAGGATCTCTGCAGCTTCTCATTAACGGAAGAACATGAAACATTTTGTTACGAAGGATCTCAGCTTCTCATTAACGGAAGAACATGAAACATTTTGTTACGAAGGATCTCAGCTTCTCATTAACGGAAGAACATGAAACATTTTGTTACGAAGGATCTCAGCTTCTCATTAACGGAAGAACATGAAACATTTTGTTACGAAGGATCTCAGCTTCTCATTAACGGAAGAACATGAAACATTTTGTTACGAAGGATCTCAGCTTCTCATTAACGGAAGAACATGAAACATTTTGTTACGAAGAATCTCAGCTTCTCATTAACGGAAGCACATGAAACATTTTGTTACGAAGGATCTCAGCTTCTCATTAACGGAAGAACATGAAACATTTTTTTATAGGTAGATTATTGTTCTGGCTTCCGCTTAGGATAGATTTTATCCGACTGCGACGATTTTTTTTTTTCGAATCATTTCATTCAATGAGATACCTACCTCATTGAAACAAAAAAATATATTTAGCTAGCAACCAGACCGATAATTAAGAAACTTTGACTAGTTATAATTTAAACTACTGGTTTAAATTGAATGAAATTTGAAATATACCTTGTTTATTAATTGCAATTTGCCTGCTTGGTTACTGAAAATTCAGGCTTCTAGTTTTATCCACAGCGAAGTTATAGTAGGGTCGAAAATGGCCTGAACTGTTTCGAGAAAAGGATGGTGGTACGGCCGTGCCGCTGTTTTGCTCGACTTAGCGGGGGCACTGCCGGCCCCCAGATATGTTCGGAACATTATGTGACGTCGCAAAGTTGCCTTATTTTCGGAGATATTAAATGTATTGTAAAAGTGGGTACAAAAATACTTTTTTTAATCGCTGTTTTGGAAACTAAGATGTATAATTTATTTTTCACCTCAGCAGCTCGAACAAGAATATTTTGGGGTCTGGGGTCTATTACAAGTTCAGAATATTTGAACTTTATTAGCGCTGTCCCTTAAATTCCATTACAAAAAAGAAAATGGCAGACATAGGTCGATCCATAGTTCGACCATCGAATTTCAAAGTAGACCCCCAAATAACGCGACACAAGTAACACGTTCTAAAACTATCAAATTAACAAGTTTAAATTTCCAAAATAATTATACAAAGGAAAGGACAATGGGCAAATTTGTATGGGCACTGTCCCCCCCCCACCAACAGAAATGAAACATGTCTCATGTAATAGATCTTAGCAAACTGATGATTTTTTAGTATGACGAGAATCGCCCTATGTATGGGGTTTTCTTTCCTATTTCTGTCCCTAAGAAGTTATGTTTTCATGGCGGTGTTCCGGTTTGAAGGGTGAGACATGGCAGTGGAATTACTGGGTATTGTGGCATAAGATCTTTACGTCACATGGTCGGTACGTGATAACCATGAGTTGTTACATCCGTCTATAGGCTGCGGTGACTGTTTACCACCACGCAGCCCCGCATGCTTGTTTATCACTCAACTAGTATAATAAAAAAACAAAAACTTTCAATGAAATGAGCAAAAAATATGTAAAAAAAAACACGGTTTTTCAAGAAAACCCCATAAATATGGCGATCCTCGTCATAGTAAAAAATCATCAGGTTGCTAAGATCTATTAAATGAGACATGTTTCATTTCTGTTGGTGGGGGGGGGACATTTCTGCCCATGGTCCTTTCAATTGAAGAATATTTAAATAAATACATGTCAGAATAAACTTCGTTTTTCATAATAAATATGTAAACATGAATTTTATTACGCTAGCTAATTAATAATTATAGCTTTAACAATCTTAAATTTTATGAACGTATACAAGAATGCAGTATCCGAACGCAAGTGCGGCGCCTCGCCCCTTTTCCAAAATTTGCGCGCTGTTATTTGTTTCAGATTTTATTAGGTAGGTAAGTATAATATATTATTCTTCATTCTTCATTCTTGCGTTATTGATATTGATTTTAAATATTTAAAAAAAAACTACTAGGATAAATCAATTCTCTGTCTAACTAGGAAATACATATAGTGAAGTCAGTGACGACTGACGAAGGCAGAATTTTAACAACAGTACGGTTGGATTTGGTGTGCACGCGAGATACACGTAATATGTTAATGTGTGCCTTTGTCTCTTTCTAGCGCAATAGACATTAATGATATGTATTTCAAAAATAGCTCGTAAATATAAGTAAAATCTGTGATTTATAACAATAATACGGTTAGTTTTTAGTGATGTGTTAGTGTCACGCGAGACTCGTATAGATAATAAAATATCCTTTGGTTTCTCGCGCCTTGTCTCAACTTTCTAGTGTTTACTAAAGGCGCGGCGCTGAGGAGTTAAAACAAGCAGTAACGAACGCCTATTTAAGTTTTCTTCCTGGATAATCATCAGGCGAATAGGTGCGTGATACTACGATATATTTTAAAGTGTGAATATGTTCTCACTGCTGAGGTGAAAAGTTGTATGTGTTACTCGAGAGCAAAGTATTTGAATCTCGTGCTTTTGAGTCCCTCGCTGCGCTCGAGATTCAAACTTTGAATTTTATAATCTTTCGCTTCCTCTGGACTCAAAATCAGCACTCGCAGCAAAAACAAACTTTGCTCTCTTGTTGCACAAATAACTATATTTAGTATAGGTATGTAGATTGCAAAAGGAGGAGTAAGCTAATCTATAAAATCATGTAACTCAGCCACAAGGACCCTTTTCGTTTTAACGATCCATACTAATATTATAAATGAGGGAGTAACTCTGTCTATCTGTTACCATTTCATGCTTAAACCGCTGAACCGATTCAGATGAAATTTGGTATGACTACTTTTAATCGCGGTGAAGGACGAAGGATAGTTTTTATTCGATTATAATCCCTTATACCCCGTCAAAAAAGAGAGAAAGTTTGTATGGAGTTACGAGATAAACGAGTTCCGCGCGGACGAAGTCGCGGGCAAACGCCAGTAGGTATACATATAAATGTTTCACATGTACTTTACGTGTCTGACTAAATGTGTTGGGTTGTAATAAAATTCACATTTAAAGGGTCCACTGACAACATGATCTAGTATTATTTTTGAAATGAAAACTCCTTTAGCGGCGCTGAGCACATTTGGGATCGGGAAAAATTGTTAAATACGCGACAGAGTTTTGTGACGTCAGATATGAAGGAGGTAACTTTTTGCTGCTAGCCGATTCGACTTCATTCACAACTGAACGCTATTCGTAAGACTATAAAGCCGTTAAACACTTTTTGCAATAGCATATTCTGCAAATAAATTTGTAATAATACCAACGGGTCCTTCACCGTTTTGCTATTGAGAAAATTCGAATAGTTCGAATTTGGGCGTTATTCCTAAAGAGATTAAGCTTAGAAAAATATTTACCAACGGCAAAAACAAATTGATATCTTGGTCGCCACCGCCGTCTGCTGTTGTGCTGTTCTTGCAAATTTGAATAGTTCGAATTTGGGCGTTATTCCTAAAGAGATAAAGCTTAGAAAAATATTTACCAACGGCAAAAACAAATTGACATCTTGGTCGCCACCGCCGTCTGCTGTTGTGCTGTTCTTGCAAATTCGAATAGTTCGAATTTAGTCGTTATTCCTAAAGAGATAAAGCTTTGAAAAATATTAGGCAATGGCAAAAACAAATTGGTATTGTGTTGTCCGCCGCCCGTCGGCGCGCCGACGGGCCCGTCCGCCTAAGTAATTGATAATTGTTTATAAATAAATTTGCGTCAAATTCATTTGTAGGATGTTGAGATAAGATGAGAGATAAGATGTCACGTGACCTGATCGAAAAACTGTTACAGTGTTATTGGGTTTTCACTTCTGCCGGCACTCCCGGAGTGCAAACCGGTCTTTTTTAAATAAGATTTTAGGCTCAAAGTAAGGCTCGCTTATGAGTTAACACTTGATATTCTTTCCGAGTAGGTACCCTTGATTGTGTAACGTTCGTTCCACGCGCGCCAACCCTATTGTAACAGAACTACGAGTATTACGTGTTAATTTGATGAATGATTACAAAATACAAACCAATACGTAATTAAGTCAGCTAGACTAGAACCCCAGTGAAGGTTGAGACTTGCGTGCAGGCAGTCAGAGCACCAGAAGTAGCTACGCGACGATATGCTCAACATTATCTATACACGACTCTTGTATCAGGAGAAACAGAACTGTATAGGGACGGGTGGCAGGTGACAGGGGTGACACTGAAAAGAAGAACACTTTTTCCCTAATGCAGTGAAAAACCCGTAATTATTTTTGTTATAGGTACAAGGTAAGTTGTATTTTACCCGCAAGTGTGGAATTGAAACACGAGCAAGCGAAATGATGCTATAGTTGAACCACGAGCGAAGCGAGTGGTTCTTAAATAGAATCCTGAGCGTAGCGAGTGTTTCAAGAATTTGCACCCGTGTGTAACACAAAACTTTTCACCCCACTGTAGCGAGGAAAGTGCAACATGCAAAACAACTTTAGTTAATTTAAGTAATAATATCAAGTAGAATTTTGGTCAAGTGCGAGTCGGATTTTAGTTTTCCCATACATTTTGAGACCCAGCGCCTGATGAAGGCAACAATCAATTCTTTAAAAGTTCTTAATAGTACATTGTGGTACAAGTGAGGTATGTTGATAATTACATTAGAGGCGGAATTATCACGCGAGCCGCAGGTGAGCGTGATAAGAGACCCGAGGATGTAATTATCAAAGCTCACGCGTTTCATACGACGTTTTTCAACACATTTTGCGAGGAAAAAATCCTTTTTATAAGATGAAAATTTGATAGGCCTGCCAAGTTATTATCTTTACTTATTGATGTCAACAGGTTTTTACTCACATACATCGACAATTTCCAGTGGCGTCCATTCTACGAGTCAACATTTTTGTTAATAACCAAACACGCATTAACAATGTTTGCAATTATCTGTGAAATAACCTATAATGGCGCGCAACAGTTTTTTTTTCGTGAAGTTTGCGCAGTGCGAGCGCATTAGAAAGAAAGAAAGAAAGAAAGAAAGAAGACATTTATTCACTACGCAAAAGACACACAGAGACAAAGGTAGTACTAAATACAATACAATTTACACAGAATGTGTGTGTCTTCGCGGCAGTGATACGGTCGCTGTCTCAGCATTATGCCGAGGTGTCAGACAGACACCTACAGCGCTGATTTTCAGACAGCACCGTACGTGACCCACGGAACGCAACACAACATACCGCCGATACAAACGTATACACAAAATAAATAAATAATTAATATACTAGTAAAATAAGTAACACAAGCACAATGGGATGAGAGACATGTGAAAAACGCGAAACGGTTGGGATGTTTAATAAAAATAATTGAAACACGAGCAAGCGAAATGATGCTATAGTTGAACCACGAGCGAAGCGAGTGGTTCTTAATTAGAATCCTGAGCGTAGCGAGTGTTTCAAGAATTTGCACCCGTGTGTAACACAAAACTTTTCACCCCACTGTAGCGAGGAAAGTGCAACATGCAAAACAACTTTAGTTAATTTAAATAATAATATCAAGTAGAATTTTGGTCAAGTGCGAGTCGGATTTTAGTTTTCCCATACATTTTGAGACCCAGCGCCTGATGAAGGCAACAAGCAATTCTTTAAAAGTTCTTAATAGTACATTGTGGTACAAGTGAGGTATGTTGATAATCACATTAGAGGCGGAATTATCACGCGAGCCGCAGGTGAGCGTGACAAGAGACCCGAGGATGTAATTATCAAAGCTCACGCGTTTCATACGACGTTTTTCAACACATTTTGCGAGGAAAAAATCCTTTTTATAAGATGAAAATTTGATAGGCCTGCCAAGTTATTATTTTTACTTATTGATGTCAACAGGTTTTTACTCACATACATCGACAATTTCAAGTGGCGTCCATTCTACGAGTCAACATTTTTGTTAATAACCAAACACGCATTAACAATGTTTGCAATTATCTGTGAAATAACCTATAATGGCGCGCAACAGTTTTTTTTTCGTGAAGTTTGCGCAGTGCGAGCGCATTAGAAAGAAAGAAGGAAAGAAAGAAAGAAGACATTTATTCACTACGCAAAAGACACACAGAGACAAAGGTAGTACTAAATACAATACAATTTACACATAATGTGTGTGTCTTCGCGGCAGTGAATCGGTCGCTGTCTCAGCATTATGCCGAGGTGTCAGACAGACACCTACAGCGCTGATTTTCAGACAGCACCGTACGTGACCCACGGAACGCAACACAACATACCGCCGATACAAACGTATACACAAAATAAATAAATAATTAATATACTAGTAAAATAAGTAACACAAGCACAATGGGATGAGAGACATGTGAAAAACGCGAAACGGTTGGGATGTTTAATAAAAAAAAATGGATAAAAATTAAATAAAGTGCTGGATGGGTTAGGGTTGGGATTTTTGGAGCGTCAACAAATAGCCCTTAAGCTGGCGCCTAAAGGTATACCTGCTAGACGCTCCTTGGATAGGTGGGGGGAGATCATTCCAACACTTGGACGCCGCGAACCTGAAGCTACCTCGAAACGCCGCGGTCCGATGCTTTGGCACCAGAATCATCGCCTTACACCTACGCTCACTCTTGGGCCATACAAGTCTACTCAGCAAATATGCTGGGACCCCAGATTGAACTATGCCAAAGAGAAGAGTGGCGAGGTGAAGCCGTCTGCGTGCAGGCATGTTCAGCAGACCAGCGGCGTTCAAGTAGGGAGTGATATGGGAGCGGGGTGGGACTCGGAAACAGAAACGAATGCATGCGTTTTGCACTCGTTGTATGAGCTTTTTTTTACGACCAGTAATGCAGCCAGCATAGACAACATCACAATAGTTTAAATATATATTATTAGATGAAATCTCTAATCAGCCAATACAAAATAAAATTAATATTTTCGTTTTAAACACATCATTTTTTCATCTTATTTAATTCATGTAAAATGTTATCAAAAGTTAATAATTTTTCTAAACTAAACGTTTCTATCCCAAGTAACACATCAAAGCAGTATAACAGCCGAGTTACAGCATTTGTGTATCGTTTTGGCATTTTGAGTTAGTTCTAAAGTAGCATTATAAACGTTTATACGGCTATTGTAGTGCTTATTTGGGCACAAATTTTACTGCTTTAGATCCTAAAAAGGTTCACAATAGTTGTTTAATTGCATGACAGGCGCATTATACAAGCATTATTGTGGTCAAAGAAAGTGTCAATCGCATTAAAGCAGCATTATTATGGTCAATGAAGTTGCCAATGACATTACAGAAGCATTAAGCCGGCAATATTATTGATAATGAACATGTTAATTGCATTACAAAAGCATTAGACTAGAATTAGAATGTACTAAAAGAATTATAAATGTTCACATGTAGGCCTACATCAGTATAAAAATTTCATCGATCGAATACATCGCTAGTACAAATGTTAATTGTCTCGCAATAATATATAATATATGGATGCGTGAGTGTTCAAAACTGACAGCAGTGACGAGTGTTTGCAAAATTTATGATAGATGGTAAAGTGTTTAACTCTTTAGTTATTTTATGCCTTGAAATATTACTGCGCAATGTAGTTTACTGTAAATGTCTATATATGTTTCATTCAATATTTTCACGCGCCTTCGATATTTTGTGGTTTTTATATTAAGTGTTATATAAAGATATTTGTGAAATAACCAAAACATTTTTTTTGTTGCTAGTATACAACGAATTTTGCATTATTGACATAATAGTTTTCGTTGGGCAGTATTAAATTAAGTTATATCATTATTATTCAGGTATATTACTTTTATAAATAGGTCCTCATGGTAATATTTTTTGGTTATAATATTAAACAAAATGGTGTCGGGCTATAGCAGCCCGGTGAGCCTTTAAAAAGTCCAATTAATGCCGCAAGCAGTAGAAATACTCACATGTGAACGATTATTAAGCCAGAGGCCAGAGAGAAGACTTTTGGTGAACCACTGTGGTGCCGTTGTCTATAAAGTAGTTATATATGGGTTCACCGGTATGCCACTAGACTTGATGTGGACTAAAATAGTGCCATTACTTGATTGCAATTTTGGGGATCCTTGAGCAAAACAATAAAACCCATTTCAGAATTTTTGTACAGTTGGAATCCGTTTGCCTATGAATAAAAAGGCTTTCTGATTCTGAACGCATTATCTACATAACTAACGGACACATCGTTTTACGAATACTGTAAAATAAATGTTTATATACAGCTTTACGCATTAAACGCACTCACGTGTATTAGATTAAAGAGCTGTTAGCTGTAAAACAGAACTCGGGTGACCTTTAATAATGCAAGCATTACATTGATTCACGTTTCTGCTGTTCAGCAGCATTAGGCATTATCTTACTACTTAAAAATGCTATAGTAGGCCCTAAGGCCTAAAAAACAGCTGAAAGCTGTTTAACGGATTTACATGGCATTATAATGGTTCACGTTTATGCTATTAAATAGCATTAAGCATTTATTTACTACTTAAAAATGCTATTATAGATCCAATGGCACTAAAAACAGCTGAAAGCTGTACAATTGCGTTGTGGTTTGCTGCAGTAAAACTAAAGGCTTTATAAAAGCATTTTGATATGCCATTATCTTACCGTTATACAGTGTAAAGCATCATAATGGTTTTGAAATGCCAATATAAAGCGTCAAGATGTTCGGTGAACTTATATAAGAGTTTATACGGACCTTAAGTTCTACATAAGTTTACTATTCGTGTGATAAAATGCTTTCTGTGTTACTTGGGATATCATATCCAAAAAGAAATAGTCAATTGATTAACAAAAAGGATTTAATTTGTTTAGTCGAGTAAGAATCCATTTGCCGAGAAAGAAAAAAACAGCTGTACATTCCGTACAACCCGGTTAATTTAAGAATGCACCGTGTGCATGCATATGTCTTGCTGCAAGGTGCCAACGTGACTTAATCGGGATATAACCACAACACACGAGTTTCGTAATGTTATACAACACGCCTGTTTAATATCCAGGATTATGAGCCTAAAAGCAACACAATAAGAGGTACGTTACGAGCAATTGTGTTGAAAATTATATTTATTTTATTCCGTTTTGTAGTATTTGTTGTTATAGCGGCAACAGAAACACATCATCTGTGAAAATTTTGTATTATGAGCGTTTTACGTTTTGTTATCTGTCAAAAGCTACTTAAACACGCTCCAAGGTCAAATTACTTTCCCCACTAGTGGATAAAATGCGTTTTTGCCCACTGGTTTTAAAGGATAAAAGATGGGGCAGTGAGGGGAAAAATTAATTCTGCATTCGCATCTCTACAGCCCCCGCCGCGCCGTCCCTTCTCCCCCCGTTCCTCCCTCGGAAATGTTGCGTGTGAGGACTAGAAAGAAAACATCTAATGAAGCGATGCGGAGACCAACCTTGAAGTAAGCATTACCAAGAACCGAGTGGTATGGATAATTTGCAAAAGCATATTCCATTAATAAATATGGCTTGACAGACGGCATCGTTTGATTATAGTTTCGACCCAAAAACGCGGGGGCAATTTTTTTTAGGTTATCCTGCTATACCCTTTGAATGACTATTGTAAATATATCATTAATACTATATTTATTTATAAACATAACAACATAATCAATAAAATAAACGAAGAAACAATAAATTAATTACAAAATAACTTACAAACTAACCTAACCCAGTCATAGCAAAAAGACCCCGTATCATTAATTGTTTCCATTTGACATTATACATATAATTGGATTATGTGACGCCATAGATTTTAACTATTTTGTATCTTTATATTTAATTGAATATAATATAATGACTGCTAAGACTGTAAAATGTTATAGAGCTTAATATAAGAAGGATTGACATTTGAATTTATATGCATGGAAATTGTAAAAAATTTACAATAGTTTCAAGAAATATTCACATTGGATTGGATTGGATTGTCGCCTGCGGTATTTCCGGACCGATACGACCTTCAAACCTTCAAGAAAAGAGCGTACTCCCGTCTCCCATCTTAAAGGCCGGCAACGCACTCACAACACCTCTGGTGTTGCAAGTGTCCATGGGCGGCGGTAATCGCTTACCATCAGGTGATCCGTCTGCTCGTTTGCCTCCTATATCATAAAAAAAAAAAAAAAAACATGCCTATTGGCTGAATATATAATGGATCAATGTATATATTATAAATTATAACACCTTATGTACCATATATTCTGATGAATAAATTATGATTGATTGATTGATTGTAAAATATGAACTTTTTGTAAAATTCAATCTGTTTTCATGTATTTTTTACTTAATCCTGACTTCTTCACTACTTTTTTTATTATCATCTTTGTAATATTATTCATTCCAAACTGGATGATTATTTCGATAACAAACAACAACAAAAACTAAAGCAATAATAATTTTAGATGTTAAGTTATGTGGTACGTCGACAACCCTATCCAACTCTACGCTTGTCTATTGCCTAAAAATGACAGCTAACGTCATCACTTAGGCAGTGGACCTTCTGTACCTTTAAGTATTCTTAATTATTCTGTGGAAAAAGGGACAATTTGCGCATGCGTGGCCTCGTCTATAGAATACGCTTCTTTGCAATCGACGTGGTATAAAATGTTTATATCAGTTCAACTTGTTTTTTTTGTTATAATCCGGAAAAAATATTCAAAAAAGAAAAGAGGTCGGGGGAGGTCGGGTCGGGTGCGTGAGACAGGCGGGATTATGAGAACGGCTGCGCCGGCGCAGTCCAGGACGTAACATGTTAGATAACAAGTCGCGCAATGCATTGTGTCGTGCCCCTCTTGCCACTAATCTAATTAAGTAACATTTAAGTAGGTACGAGAATTCAGAACGTTGCAATTTTGTGAAAAGGTTAAAAGTTTTGCGCTATTGAACTGGAAACCTTTGAGCAGGTAGAACTGACCTTTGCATGTAGAAAGTTTTGTCAATTTATCTGTTTAAAAGAGCGCACACATAACAAATTATTAAATACACGACGTAGTAACTAAAGAAGTACACTTGTTCCAGTTGTTCCTTAAATACAGGTCGGAAAACGTCGAGGAATGCTACGACATTTTGGGCTAAATAACTATATCTAAATATCTGTAAGTAATATACTTACGCGATGCACTGCTGAGCAGCGATATGGTAAACAAGTAAGTACTTGGTACAACTTATTCCTTTACAAAATTAAAGACTTCACAAATTATGTAAAGAAAATAACACTATCCTCCACGATTTTGTTAGAACGGATTCATTGTCGTAAAGCGTCGTAATATTTAGCGTACATGTGTGTGAATTAGCTGCTCCAAACTAGGTAGTTTACAAGGCGATGTCATATATAAGGAAGGACAGCCAACATAACATACATACTTAGGTGTTACGGACGACGATTACAAAGCAATATTAAGGTGCAAAAGTCTAAACACGTCATTAACGGCGAGTGTACACCTACTTGCCCTACATATCTCATTCAAAAACATAAAATTTGGTTTCATTTTGCTACGACAAAGATGTTTACACGCATTGGACGCAGGTAGAACCGATGGCAGTTGGGGCAGAAAGGTTACGCAGCGTAGACACCCCACTTTTTTGTTTATACTTGTACTTAACCATAATTAGATTCCAAAAAAATAACCTTAAAATTGCCATTAAAATGAAAAAAAACCGACACTGGCAAACTTACACTCTTCCAAATGATGAACCTTTCCGCCCCAACTGCCATCGGTTCACACTTTAGATAAAGATAAAGATAAAATTAAAGATAAAATTATTTATTTGTCCATCATAGGTTACATAGAGATGTTATAAAAAAAAAAATACAGTTTCGCTATGTGGCGCCTTACGGCATACAAATAGTGTGAGCATGCATGTCAAACTGTACATATTTCCTTATCATCTAAAAAATCCTTAATTGAGTAGTAACATTTACGACTTAGAAAATCTTTTAAAGTTTTTTGAACTTATATACATGGTCAATATCTGCGATACATTTAGGTAATTTGTTGTATATTTTTGGGGCCATCCCAACTACATTTTTTTGATACAACATTTAGCACCTCATTTAATTGTAGAGGTGCTAAAGTGTGAACATTTTCACTGAGGTCGTCTGTACGTACACAAATAGGTTCAGTAGGTATATTCGTAATGCTGTAAGCTTCATAAAAACTGTTTTTTAGGGCTGAAAGCTGAGCTGTGAGGCTGAAAATTATCTGCGAGTCCAGTGCTATAGATAGTATAGATAGGTATATATGTATGGTATGCACAAAGCTATGGTAGCGTAGCCTAGTGGTTCAGGCATGCGGCAGTCAAACGGCGGTCATGGGTTCGAATCCCGGCTTGTACCAATGAGTTTTTCGGAACTTATGTACTGAGACATCGTGAGGGAACCTGCATACATCTGCGAAGAAATTCAAAGGTGTATGTGAAGTCCCCAAGCCGCACTGGGCCAGCGTGAGGACTACTATTATCAAACCGCGATTAGAATACACTTGAGCACATAGGTATGCATGAAATTACATTGTCAATGGTAGAGTGTGCAGATAAATGAAAATAATTATTTCAGTGAAAGCTAAGGAAAATAACATAATAGTACATTGTGATACAAGTGAGGTATGTTGATAACTACAACAGAGGCAGGCACCTGCGGCTCGCGTGATAAGAGAGCCCAGGGAGTAATTATCAAAGCCCACGCGTTTCATACGACGTTTTTCAACACATTTTGCGAGGAAAAAATCCTTTTCATAAGATGAAAATTTTATAGGCCTGCCAAGTTATTTTCTTTACTTGTTGATGGCAACAGGTTTTTACTCACATATTGTATACAACGCGAAGAATTTCCAGTGGCGTCCATTCTATTTGTCACTTTTCTAGTCACCACGAGTCAACATTTTTGTTAATAACCAAACACGCATTAACAATGTTTACAAATTTTATATGTATAATCTATAATGGCGCGCAACACTTTTTTTCCTGAAGTTTGCGCAGTGCGCGCGCATGTGTTAAGCCAGACTTAGATGACATATGAATAAATAGTAAATAAATATTTTCGTTTTTAAATGTTATCTTTATTAATTCATGTAAAATGTTATCAAAACAGTTTTACTAAATTAAACGTTTATATATCATATCCAATAAGAAATAGTCAATTAGCTACAAAAGGATTTAATTTGTTTAGTCGAGTAAGAATCCATTTGCCGAGAATGAAAAAAAAAGCTGTACATTCCGTACAACACGGTTAATTTAAGAATGCACCGTGTGCATGCATACGTCTTGCTGCAAGGTGCCAAAGTGACTTAATCGGGATATAACCATAACACACAATTCGTAATGTTATAAAACACGTGTTTAATATCCAGGATTATGAGCCTAAAAGCGTCACAGTAAGAGGTAGGTACGTTACGAGCAAATGTGTTGAAAATTATATTACCTATTTAAATAAAATATAAATAATGTAATATTATTACCTCATAGCATAACATAACATTATCGTCTTCAGAGCTGTCTGTATCGTCACCTGGTACAAAGAAATTAAAATAGATAATTAGTGTGCTAAATAAATAGTGTTGAATACACATATTCACATTTGACAGCATATAAATAGTTTACTGCAGTACCTACGTTGATAAGTACTTCAGTACGAGGAATTTCCAAGCTTTCTCTAGCTTTTGTGCTAACGGTATACTTTCGAAGTGTATTCTAATCGCGGTTTGATCATATACTGCCCGTTCCCTCTCATCCATGAGAGGAAGGAGGCCTGTGCCCAGCAGTGGGACGTATATTATAGGCTGATTCATTATTTATTATATGAACAGTACTGTAGGTATGTATGAGTGGTTCTGAAATGATATAACAATAGCTCTGTTATGTTACCTCTAGACGGGACATACAGTGTAAAAGTAGAATTTGATCGGAAAATACTGCGCGAGAAAGTGTAATCGAAGCGATTTATATGAATAATACTGCGGCAAACGTTTTAAAATATTATTGACTTAGCTAGTCTAATTATAGACCATAATAGACTAACCGCGGGTATTCACAACACTTACCAAACGTAGGAGAATCAGAATAAATCTGACCTCTCATTACGCAAATCAAAGGATGAGTCATAGACGAGTATAAGATGTTTGGAGTCACTATAAAATGGGGGGCTATTGATGGCAGCCGCATACAGAGGAAATTCCCGACCGTATCCAGCCCCCCTATTCTGTAACTTGTTTTAAGCCTATCTCAACGCTCACCCACAAATATATCTTGACACCGCGATGCGTAGTAACTAAGCGTCGGTAGAGGTCTATAGTTTCGTGACGGGTGACCGGCGGGGCTGAGCTGTATTAGCGCTTAGCGAATAACAGCCCAGCACGTCTATCATGAGATTCATGAGACGGCCGCGACATACTCTCGATTTTTCTCGCACTATACCTCTTGTTCAAGTGTTCCAATAAGAGAGAGACGGATAGTGCGAGAAAAATCGAGAGAGCTCGCGGGCTGTCTCATGATAGCCGTGCAGATAGATGTAGGGACCAATGGGCTTCTTGTTATTAGATGATTGTGAACGAGCAAGTATTTCATGAACTATCATGGTTAATACTCGATCGTGATAAAATATCGATCGTAACTCAATAAAGCACAGGGTACGGCAATTTTCGTCCATGTGTGCCTAATTGTGGTTGAAACCTTGGATCTCATTGTTTTACTAATTACCTATATGCGTGAACCAAATCCACACTTGTCCAGCTAAATATCAGCGGGATGTGTTTTTGTAAAAGCGCATCTAGTGATAATGATTACTAACAGTATTGTAATAAAATGTAATATAACGCAGCTGGTTAGTTGTGAGTAGTCAGCGTGGCTGGGCGGGGCGGAGCCTGCGCGGAGCGGAACTCGCGCCGGAGGTCAGAGCGAGCGGTGTTTATGGCCCGTTTATCAAATGCGTCTGCGCAAGGTCCCCGGCTCTTAAAACTCGCCTGTTACACAGCGCCACCAATAGACTTCTGCATCTACAACCTCCTTATAACGAACGCTTTAAGACTATTTTAGCCGGTTCGACATACCCATGCAGCGGATTCGAGTGCATATTACGAAGTAATAGCACACACAAACGTACTTAGCACGTAACTACTTGTATACAATAACCAAACGATACAAGATCGAAAGGTGTTTTCGGTGAGTATTGTTTTATTTGGATTATAGAGCTCCGCCTTCGTTGCGGTAGACCATGAGCGAATTTCTTTTATACTTGGCACTTGGCTTCCGCCCGCCCGTTTCGAACCTTGAAGTCTACTCCTGACTAAATATAATTCTTCGCGCGTGTTTCGTTTTGTGTAATAAGCTCACATTGAGAGAGCGATACAATTCTAATTATATAATTAAGAGAATGATAACCGCGCCATTATTATTTTTTTCTCCTTTAACAGTGCTGCGTGCATTTAGGGTTGCCAGGTGGCTTTAGCCGGACATGTTTGGCTTTTTAGGGCTGTGTCCGGCCAAATATTCACTCGTCCGGCCTGTCCGGCTTTTGTTAGGCTTTCTGCCTGGCGGCCGCGTAACCCGCGCGTGAAAAGTGAATAGGGTTAGTTTTGCATTTATAGTGCTATATTATGATTATTATGAATGGTCCGGCTTTTAGAACGTAATGTCCGGCTTTGAAAAAGCGCAAAAAAGGTCCGTCCGGCCTTTAGGGTAAAATGTCCGGCTTAATTAAGTGCCGAGTCCGGCTTTTGTATTTTTCCACCTGGCAACCCTACGTGCATTACGCGTAGCGAAACTTCAATGGAGGGGTGAATATTTACCACGGGCCACGGTAGGTACAGTCAGCGTCATATAGTAAGTAGCAGCCAGAGTAGCCAAATATTTCGTAACACATCCTTATTCTTACAGTAATAAAGGCGTGTACCGAAATATTTGGCTACCTTGGCTGCCACTAACTATATGACGCTGACTGTACCTACCTACTTGGCTGACTGTACCCATAATTCTGCTGTGTAGGTATGTGCAATTTGTCGAAATGTAGATTTAGTACTAGGTAAGTGCATTTTGCATGTTTGTGAGTTTAGATGTAGGAGTTAATTAATATTCGAGACTACTATAAAAAAATAAAAGTTAAAGATTACTTTAGGGTCAACTATTTGCGAAAATCAGGCGCCTCGGGGCAGTCGTAGAAGTAAATTAGAATAAAACTGCTGTCAATTAACTTTTCTTTTAAAGTGGGACGTACATTCAAAAATAAGGATAATTAGAAAATGTGTCGGTGAGTTCGAATCTCGGCTCGTATTAGCAATGAGTTTTTCGGATCTTACGTACGGAATATATATATAATATAGGAAAACATCGTCAGGAATCAGATATAATCCCATAAGGTCTAGTTTTCACTCTGGGTTGAAAGGTCAGATGGCAGTTGTATTCGTAAAACTAGTGCCTATGCCAATCTTGAGATTAGGTGTCAAAGAGGACCCCGGGCTAAGTGCATAACCGGGAATAACGCTAGGAGGATGACGAGGAAATGAGTCGGTGCACTCCACATACTCACAAACACATTTATTCCCGGGAAATCCAAGGATTCGGGAAACGAATGATTTGATTGATGATGAGGCACCAAGCTATTTCGAACAGACTGTAAGTAGTCTATGTTTTGAATCGAATTCAGTTTATTACATAATTTACTTTAAAAACAAAAAGACTTCAATTTAGTACTCCGCCAAGCCACAGAACATTTCCACATTTATTTTCCAATTTACCACATGAACTGATTTCCGAGAGCAAATGCGTTGATTATTAGAGAAAAAAACCGAATCGCTGTATGTGTCCCGATAATATTTGAGGACTTCCGTCGATTCCACAAGGATCACCTTTGGCACTTCATTAGTTGCTATTTCAACGTTTACGTAACGAACAATTTCTTATCAGAATCTGTGATATACTTTTGCGCTTTTAAGTACATAATTGAAGAATTCCATAAGTCATCCGTGGTCTTTATCATCAATTCCACTCCACCAAATTTATGATTTCCGGGTGTATATTTTATTTATTTATTTATTTAGACATACGCAAGCATAACAGTCCAGGACCAAATCGCTTACACACTAAACATAAGTCATAGGTAGATACCTACCAGTCAGTTAAAATTAATTACAGCCCAGTTAGGACCATACATTACATTTACAACTATTTAATAATATAAAAGACAAGTACTTATTCATTGTTTCGTCATAGATTTAGTCACTCATTAAAATAATCATCTAAATACATGAATAACTTTCTGCCAAAACCACCAACGCTATCTGCAAAAACGTCTATTTGTGGGGCATCGATGGACATAGCATTGAGCATAGACAGCGCCCGAGCAGTGGGTGCGTTCCCGGCGCGACGGGTGCGCATGGCGCGGCCCGCGAACAGGCGCTGCGGGCGCCGCGCGGGCAGGGCGGTCAGGCCCGGGTATATACACTAGTTATAATAGAAAATATCAAAATGACTACACGCGTGCCTAATATAATTGAGGAGTTCCCTCAATTCCCCATGGACCCCATCATCCAACTGAATTTATACTATATTTTTTTTTTACTTATAAACAAAAAAAAAATTACGAATCGGTTCATCAATGACGGGAGTTCCGAGGTAACAAACATTGAAAAAAAAAATACAACCGAATTGAGAACCTCCTCCTTTTTTAGAAGTCCGTTAAAAAGTATCGAAGAAACGGTTAGTTCTTTGTGTCGCTGTGATGTACAGTAATGTATGCGGTAGGAACCTTGTACGGAATAATTTTTACTTTCGATGCAAAAGTCGTTTGAAAGTGAATTGTTTTGTTTAATGACGTTCATTGCGATTGTCCGCGCGCGCGCGTATTGTGGAATAGATACATATTTACATATATTTAAAGAATGCATTTCTCTAATTGAATGATGTAACCATTATTGTGTAACACATAATATAATGAAAAGATATATCTGAAGTCGCAAGCGTCCAAACGCTACGGTGTCTGCTTACCATTACGCGGGAGCCTTGTTTGTTACTATGGTTTTTTTTTTAATTAGATTAGTATACGTAAATAAATTTTTCTGTGCCCATTTTTAGGGTTCCGTAGCCAAATGGCAAAAAACGGAACCCTTATAGATTCATCATGTCTGTCTGTCTGTCTGTCCGTCGTATATCACAGGCATTTTACTTTTTTTTTTTTAATTTTTAAGATAGGTGTATTTTGTTAACCGCTACATAGTTTTGTAACTAACGTACTAAAAAAAAATTTTTTTACGGGTGCACTCCATACATAAAACTGAAAGTCAAAATTTTTTTTTTCATTGCAAGCCCACGTGTGGCATATCAATCGATAGGCCTTTCAAAATAAATATAAGGTTTCTTCGCAATTTTTTTGATTAAGTGATTAGAGTCGGAGATAATCTCACTAAGATAATCACTAATCTCAGAAAGTAACTAAAATTGTGTCCCCCCCCCCCCCCTCTAATTCTCGAACCGTGTATTTTAAAAATACGAAAAAAATCATGCTCATAGGGCTTATTAAATTCTCTCAGCGAAAATTGTTTTGTTGTTCAAAACAATTTCATTCATTGATCGGTTCGAAGGTTTTTTAAATATTTCTAAAAAACTGCCTTCCTTAAAGAAAAGGACGTAAGTGCCATAAGATTTCAGTAACGATACGATCTTTTTAATAGGCACGGAACCCTCGTTGTGCGTCGTCCGATACGCACTTGGCCGCTTTGTTTTGAAGTCGGTTAAAAAGACGCTACGCTGGTGTAATCCCAGGAAAGATACAGAGGCAAGGAAAAAAAACTCACCATGCCAAGACTCAACGACAAGCACGAGTAAAAACAAAAACCTATATCGGAGGCTCTAGTACCTATAAGTTTTACCGATACAAAACTTTACGATCGCGTTTGCGTTTTACCCTCAATTCCTATGGGATTTGACAGCTAAACGCAAACGCGGTCGTAACGTTTTGTTTCGGTAAAACTTATACTAGAGCCTCGGGTCGAGGTGCTGCTGTAGATGTAGAGTAGGTACGTTAGACCCGCAGGTTGATACGCAATGCTCCTAAGTGTACATGTTGCGCAATCGACGCATGGCAGTTGCACTCAAATGGATAAATCGATCACTATCTAATCGCCAACCTATTCCGTGCATATATTTTAGTAACTAGGAACTAGACATGGTGTCTCGTAACCATACCTACTTACTCGTATCTGCACGTGCGTAAAATAACTATCACGAGACTATGGGACATGCATTTGAATGGTGCGGGGTTTAAGGAAATAATCTTTAGAATAGGCCTAACTAAAGCTTTTTAGTTAAACATTCAACGAAAACAAAAACTTTATACAAATATTTTAATTAAGGGGCCTGCTTTATATCAGACGGGCCGTATGCTAGTTTGCCACAGTCTAAGCACTCTAAGCATTAAAAACATCATCGACCGTATTAGGTATACTACCACTTACAATTCCCGGCAAACAACTTGAGCAAATGACCTTGCCTACGCACAGGCGAATTGTACGTGCGAGCTGCCCCCCCCCACTTCGTCCCGCATATTCAAGTTGTTTGCCGGGCACTGTACACGTTTTGGTAATATGTGTGCATAATAGAGCAGCCAAACTAGCAGTACTCCTAGTCACATACATACATACATATAATCACGCCTATTTCCCGGGGGGTAGGCAGAGATCACGGATTTCCACTTGCTACGATCTTGACAAACCTTTCTTGCTTCATTCAATCTCATTACATTCTGCATACATGCAATGCTCATCAGTTTAGGGTACTCCTGACCTGACCTTTCTTCAGGATTTCTTCGATTTGGTCGGGAAAACTTCGACGAGGTCTTCCCCTTCCAACTGTACCAATAACTTTTCCCTCATACACTGTCTTTGTTAAGAGGTTGACAAGACCTAATTTGGTGAAATTGATGTTATTTAGGCAGTTTTTTAAGAAAAACTACTTGTTCTACACATCAAATAAAATATATGTTAATATTCACCATATTTCAAAGACCGTGGGCGGGCTCGATACATAAATGGACGAAATCGGCTCGAAAGAAAATAATCGCAAAGATTGGTCTTAAAATCACATTAAACGGTTCTACGAGTATGTCTTTATTTTTTTGACGTATGGGTCTGCAATTAAAAACATGAAGTCAACATATTCATACCTATACCGCTAACGAGTCATATTTCACATGTATCCACCCTTTTTTTATTTCAATATTTATGTAATATTATCTTCAGAAACCGGGCGCCCAGTAACACTCGCTCTCGTTTACTCCGATACGAATAGACAGTGTGCGCGCTATCCAAAATCCTCAAGAGCATTTTGGTGTTGACAGCGTCTTAATGTTCTCTCAGCCATCCTCTCTACACGCCCATACCATCTTAGCATGCCCTTCTCAATTTTCGTCACTACACCTTCAGTCACTCCACATCTCTCCCTTATCACACAATTTCTTGTTCTACCTTAAATCGATGGTTCTACCCGTCAGACTCACCCCACTCCTACTTCGCAACGCTCTCATTTCCACTGCATTCACTTGACTCTGATGTTTCTTCTGCGACACCCAACTTTCACTACACATAAGTGTGGGGACTAACACTCCCTTAAGCAGTAGTAACAGAATAATAAATAATAGGTAAAGCATTACTTTATATTAAAGGTATTAATAAATATTAAAGGACAATTTTAGACAGAATTATCTAGCCCTAAGGGCAAGGCTTGTATTATGGGTGTACTAGGCGGCGATATATTTAAAAGATAAATATACCTAATACAAAAAAATCGCTCGACCATAAATGTACCTAAATATGTTTACCTGTCGTGTAAGTTAAGCAATTTTTGTTTCACAAATGAATAATGTCGGTAAAATTGTTGCTCCTTAATGTATTAATGCAAAGCAATTAGTGTTTGGTTAAAACTGCTCCATATAATATTAAGTACTATAATTAGTTTGTCTAAAAGTACATATAAGTAAAATGTTTAGACATCACGACTGTTTTTCAGATCGGCCGTAGGTACCTACATTTAAGGCATCTTGATTTGGTAAGATATACCTTAGCTTGAATTTGAAGTAGGGCAATTTAAAACAAACGTATGTAAAGCATCTCGAATTATTCATAGTACTCGTATAAAGTTGTTTTAGATAGACAACATCTAAAATTAAAACACTAGGTATAAAAATATTTAAATGGCAATTTAAAAGCTATTAAAGGCATCCAAACTGTCAATTTTGTTTTGCCTGAAGACGACGAGACAAACAAACCTTGGTAGAAAACAGATGTTTATAACCTCCATAAATTATAAGTATATAGGTAGTGCCTGGCACATCAAAATATAACCATTTTAAAAGAAATGATTTGCTGACGAAATAATGTACAGTCAGCGTCACATAGATAGTAGCAGCCAAAGTAGCCAAATATATCGTAACACATCCTTACTCCTATAGTAATAAAGACGTGTTCCGATATATTTGGGTACTTTGGCTGCTACTATCTATGTGACGCTGACTGTACATGACAATGGGACAAAGAGAAAAATGCAATGAAACATAGTTATGTGCTCAATTCTCTTATTAGGTAAATTTCCTTTGTTGGCTGTTTGTCGACGATAAGACGATACGACGATAAGACGTCGAAAATACTAATGATAAAAGATGGTTAGAGCAGAATTAGTAGACGGTACTTATCTGAATCTTTAAGTAGATACCTGATAAATATAAGCAAGTACCTAATAGTTGATAAACAGTACCAGTTGAATTGTGTTTAATAGAAGTTGTAAAAAATGTAAATGAATGAATTTGTCCTGTTATTTCAATAATTAGTTAATTTAATCATAACGTTAATATTTTTTTTATAACCGGCCTTGAATATTCGATGTTAATATCACTGAAACTTGTTTTAATTACTTAATGACCAACTAGTCAAATCTGTTAATATAGTGTACAATCAAGTGTAAAAATATGGGTGCATACAACTTACTCATAAATATGTCCCATAACTCTTATGTCAGCGGATTAAGGTTTTGGTACCTACTTATTTATGAGAGGATGTTATCGATAAGTACATATTTTTGCACTTGACTGTACTTACATTACTTTTAGTTATAAAACTGTGATTGAAGGCTTTTTCAAAGTTCGAATACCTACTTATTTTATTTTCCTATCTTAACATCGACGTCGTTGTTTTGTTATTGATTTTCCTTACCTGACCCAATTAGATTGTTTAGCATGTATGGGTAACTAAACTCATTTTAAGAAAGCATTATTGTAAGCATATTGTCCTTACTAGTGCGTTGGCTATTACGTAAATACGTTGGACCAAACAGTTCATTGTCCTCTTAAATAAGAAAACCACTTTTTAAACCAGTTCGTTCCGACTTACACTTTTGACAACGAGAAAGCATATTATGTATTTTCTGACACTTAAATCCAATAATAAATGCATTTATTTACTTTGCAATTTAATTATTTAAACTTATACCAAACTAATTAACATTTATTTTCTATAAAACTACTTCATATGCAAAATTATGCCGCATTTTAACATGGGCGACGAAGAGCATCGCAAAAACGAACAACCTTGAACCTCTACTAAATCATTTTATTACTCCATAATTATAAAACATACTTGACTAGATTTGTGTCATCTTATCAAATAGGAATTGCCTTTTAGTTATCGCACACGTTAGTGCTTAAACACTAATATTACTTATCATTTGTACAAATGCGTTCATTCCGTTCAAGGATCTTTCCCAGCTAACCCTTAAGGGGTTTAAAGGGAGGTCGATTGCAACTTTTTTGACCCCATAATGCAATATGCAAATGTGAACCATTATTGTGAAAAATCATTTATAATCTAGCTATTTCTTTAAAAGGTGCATCAACCACTTTAAAAACGTGATTATAAAAAAAAAACAACTTAGTTGTAATTCATTGTTTATCGTTTTATCCGATCTATTAATTATTTTACTTCTTATCTGTAGGTATGTCGTGGCTATATACCGAAGGTTCTATGTCAGTAGTGCATTAAGCCTGCAACACACTGACGCGGCCTGCGGTGACGGTCAATAGTAAATTTGACAGCTAATGACAAGTTTACTATTGATCGCCGCGGCCAGGCTCAGCTAATGACACAAGTGTACTATTGATCACCGCGGCCAGGCCGCGTCAGTCTGTGAGGGGCATTAAGCCTGCAGCACACTGGCGCGGCCTGCGGTGGCGGTCAACAGTAAATTTGACAGCTAATGACAAGTTTACTATTGCCATTGCCGCGCCAGCCTGTGAGAGGCCTCACGCGCCTCACGCCAAATTCAACAAAATGGACGATTGACATTTTGTAATTTTTATTGCAGTTACTTAGTATTGTTGATTTTAGTTAGATTAATTTGGGTTAAGGTAATTTGAACCTAAATCCACTTATTTTACGGTGTGTGATGCCTTAAAATCTCTTTATTTGGTTTCCAGAAGTCGTCGAAAATATTAGGCAAAGTTTAGACTTTTTACCTGCAGTCTGCAACATTGGCTAGACGAATTTATAGAAACGAGCTATTTCATACTTAACGGATCTACAATATTAAATACAACGGTTCTGTCGATACCGTAATATTAATGCTCCCTTACGCCAATGACCTTCGATCTGAATCCCTTAGTTTTCTAATGTTTTTTGTAGCTTATTATATTAAGAACAACGGCTTTAAGCAATATAGTATCCCATATTTACTTCAAAGTTCATTGTTTTCGAGATATTTGGCATCAAAGTTGAACAAGTTGCAGGCAAAAAACTGGTTTTCTGGCCATAACTTTTGTTTTAATTAGTTTAAATGAAAACCCTAAACACGTTTTAGAGACGTCACACGTTTTTAGACGAACCCAAATATGCAGATTTCGTATATGTTAGTTCTTTCACGTCAATAGAGATACGAAATAAGTGTTTTTTTGACAATATTTAAAAAAATCATACAAGATTAAGGATTCATTTCTTTCAAAATCCGGTAGACCAATATTGAGATAAAAGATTGAAGAACCGATAGCGGTTTGACTTATAATTCTATCTGTAGTGCAAAAGTAGGAGGTACGATTCAAAACTCGTCAAAAATCGATGAAAACCTCGGGTAGCCCCTTAAGACGCTAATAAGCCACCTATTTTTTTTTCTCGCAAGTAGGCAAAGTTGTGATGGGTTCTCTAGGTATTCCATTTTTCCCATGCAACTTTTTGAGCATAGTAAGGGTTATGCCAAAAAGAAAACCAACATTTATTTCTAAAACCGGGAGCTACTGAGTATTTATCTTGCCTCAATTCGGAAAAGTAGTTCGTAAATTTGTACTTATTGTATAAGCCTGTTTTACGGGGGTGGCATAGCATTAATGCCACCCCCAGGAAAAAAAAAAATAAAAAAAAAATAAAAAAACTTTTATTTATAAAACCGTATTAGGAAGACTACTGCACGACTATCACAAGACGGCGCGCGAGCTCGCTCGATTTTTCTCGCACTTTATAAGACTTCTAATAAGAGAGAGACGGATAGTGCGAGAAAAATCGAGAGAGCTCGCGCGCCGTCGCGTGATAGCCGTGCAGACGAAATAAATACCGCAAATATTTCACCAGTCTAGGAGACATGGAGTTTCCGGGATGAACATAGGATAAAATATACCTAACCTATAACCATTTGTAAGAACTTGAGCTAACACATCGATATTCATTTGTCATGTAAGGGTCAAGGTTACCAATATATCTCTGTAAGTAATTTATGTATGTATACCTACAAATAATTAGTCTTAAATTTGTAGTTCTAAAGTCAATTGCTATGTTACAAATGCAGTAAAACAAATCATTACGCCGGCTCGACTGCAATGACAAAGTTATTGGCAATCTTCGAGTGCGTTGCGTACGTGTTGCTGTTCAGTGTACCAAAATCGTCCGTGAGTGCGTTATAATGCGTGCGTTATACTCCTGGACGTTTTGATTACTATAACCTTTATTAACGTTACAGGTATGCATAGCTAATTAATATGAAAGTGCATATATATAGTTCTACGTTACCTCAGTGATTAATAAGTCCACAGTGGCAAAATAATGATCAAGCGGAATATTGACAGGCGCCTGAAGGCGACGCGCGTTCACCGCCTTCGGATATACATCATGCGAGTTAACTGTATCGAGGAAAGAGTTCCCGTGGTGAAAGTTCCAAGTGGACATTTAGCAAAACGTCGGGTTTCACAATGCTCTCCAAGTGTTTCGTAATAAAATACCAGGGAAGGCATTTAATCAAGTTCGGCGAAACGAGGCTAGCTAGCCGGCTGTAATGGTAGCTCTACAAGCGGGCACAATTTTAGTAATTTTCTTTGATTCGAATTCCTTAAACAATGTCAGTTGTAAGTACGGCGTGTTTTTGTAATGAAGTTGGGTGTTAAACGTCTGCCTTGACCGAGTATCGCACAGTGACCCTGCAACTGGATTGCAGAGATATAACAATACAGATTTGCTCTATTGTCCATATTTTTTCTCATCAGTTCATAACAAGCAAAAGCAGAAAGTATTGACCTTATTACCCTTCCTACAAAATGTCGAAGGAATCACTTATCTGACCTTGACCTGATGAGTTCAAAGCCTTTATTATCAAAAATCTGTATTTGGGTTATCTCAAAAACCCCTTGCCCAGTTTCAATATTTTTTTCATCTGTGTATAGGATTTCTAATATGATGCTAATTAAAGGTGTGTCTATGTAGACATTCATAAATAAGGTATCAAATTATACAGCATAATATACTTAAGTAGATATGGTTCGCGGAATATGATGCATGTACCTAAGTAGGTTACCTATTCTAACGTCAGGATGGCCAGTGGACCTTTTATTGGACATAACTTTGACTTTCAGGAGAGGCGCAAAGGTGCCAAAAATCTGTCAACTTGTCCTTGAAATTGCTGAGGACCACCCGCCAACCTGACGCACACTACCCAAGGCCCGGTGTAAATTTCGTGGGATCATGATGTAATATAAATATATGTAAGTAGTATATTATCAATTATCATATTTATTATATCTAACTACCTATTAGGAACTGTTAACAAAACAAGACATGGAAGTTACAGAATATTCACCTGACACAATACTCTCACGTTAGCCCTCAGACGTATACAGACCACCATGTCCTGTTCCAGTGAATTTCATCACTTTGTACAAATTCCATTTGCGTAGAATCATTTAATTAATTGCGACCTTATGCTACGCACAAGCACTTACGGCGAGCGATGTGCTCAATAGTTGCATTAGTAGCTTCGGACGTTACTCGAATTTGTCACGAACTTTGTGCAAATCGTGTAATTTGGCCATGTGGGGCCGTTTAAGGTAACCACGATGTTCAATTTACCCATTAAGGCATATAAGCAATGTTAAAACGGATGTTTTATTTTACGATTACGATGATTAATTTGTAAATAGAGGTTTAAGACCAATTAATTTTAGTGAGTAAAAGAGATATGTCGGTATATCATTTAGTGAACGCGTGTCGATGGCAGCGAGTAGAGTAGTAGAGGTTCATTGCGCAATGCGCAAGCGGCGGGTTGCGTTGGCAAACAAACACCATCGAACTGTCCTACCCATGCGCACGGGCCGGCCACGAGACCCATTTACATACGCGCCCGTAAGGCCCGTTTTAACACCTGATGGAAAATGTATTATAATTGTATAATGCGACGGTAGGTAATACAACCTATTTACAGCAGTCTATCCCTATCAAACGAATAGGTTATGCCATGGCCTTGTATGCAGTCAGTCACGCTTGAACGTTTGGACGCGGATATAGACTGTCGGAGGGGTTAATTTTTTTTAATTAATTGTTATTAAGGAATAAAATAACTACTTACTTACACCTAATGTTTGAAATGAATTCTGTTTCTTGATTGGTCGATTTTAATAACTAACTGTATTCAATTACAAATGTTTTTTAAAGAGTTGTTTTTTAAAGATTGGTGGATTTAGTTAATACGGTGAAGTTCTGATTGGTCAAATTAAAATTTGTAAGTATTAAAAATCATAAATATGTATGCATATTTTCCCTACATAACGAACCTAAATACATCCTGGATATTGCCATTCAAACAATGTTATGAAGCAAGTAAAAATTACCTTGAATGAAGTCACGTGTTAATCGATCTCTTTCTAGCTTTGTAATGTGTGTTGCTATAACTTGAAACAAAAAAATGCGACATTTTTATAAAGACATGTCGTTATTATTGTTATATATTTAATTTTATTATAATTACACAAAATTTAATGAAAATTAAAAATAGTGTACTTAGGTACTGAAATTAAAATGTATTGCCTTTTCTATATGTATCACTCCAAAAGTACCAAAGCAACCAAAATCCTTACTTTGACGGTATGCTCGTACCTACTGCTTGTTATGTTACTGTACTGCTTGTAAACTTGTTCGTTTCTATGCAAGGCATTTACCAATCAGGCCGCCATCTTGGAAAATCAAACAGTCGGTATGTGAACGTGCAGTAGATGCGACAATTTTCTGAGTTCGGATTCAGTTATGGCCATAGCGTGATTAAATACACTCGTTTAAAAATTACTACTTATTGATTTAATAACCGTTTTGGTATTTGTAATTTTTTTATACTGGATATCTTTATAGTTCCCGAGGATGCACTGTGTTGATGCAACTTGTGTCAGATTTGATGACGAAGTCCTATTTTAGGTCCATGCCAATATATCAAAATCGATATCTGAGGATCCGATATAGATTTTGATAGCAATCGCACCAAGACAAAACAACTAAAAAACGACCATTTTCAGTTTCAGTCAGATCCCTAAACATTTAAGGTCCCACGGGATCCTCAGATATAGACAGGATCAAAAGCTACTTGTCAGAGAGGATGCAATGTACAGAGATCAATAGATTTACTGAAGCAAATAATGCTATTTTCAAGAAAGTCTTTAGATCTCAGTACAAATTCAATAATACCGGTGTCCTACAGGGTAGCATATTGGGCCCGCTACTCTTTGTAATCTACATTAATGACCTGCCAAACGCAACTCCTAATAAAGTCATCATGTTTGCAGATGGTACCACCATTATGGTGAAATGTAATAACAAGTTAACTTTCAATCAGGACATTAATAATTCTTTAAATGATTTAAAAATTAATATGAATAAAACTAAATTTATGCAAATCAATTCTTATAATGCAAAAAGTATTCCAATTAAAGTAGAATATAATAATGAACACGTTGATGAAGTGGCCTCTGTCAAGTTTCTTGGATTCACCTTAGACTGCCACCTGCACTGGAAAGGTCACGTTGAACAAATATGTAACAGACTAAATCGATTTGTCTCTGCGCTCCAAGACTGAGAGACACAGTCTCTGTGGAAAGCGCACTGACGGCTTATCATGGGTATGTGTCCTCAGTTCTTCGTTATGGCCTGACTCTGTGGGGTAACTCTGTCGACGTAGAGCGAGTCTTTAAGATTCAAATAAAATGTGTTCGGGTTATTTGTAATGCTTGGCATGACGATTCTTGTGTACCCTTATTTAAAAAAATGCACATTCTGCCCTTACCCTGCCCATACATAAGAGATATATGTGTTTTCGTAAATTCCCATCGAACTTTTTTTTTTAAACTAGGAGAAATAATGCAGAGACAGACCCGTCGAAACAATATGAATCTCATATACAAACCACGTGCTTACAAAATGATTTATAATAAGAATGTTTATAACATGTGCATAGTAATAAATAATAAACTACCTGATGACCTAAAATTGTTAAGACAAAATAGTTTTAAGAACAAATTGACAACATAGCTTCTGGGCAAATGCTTATATAGTCTAAATTTTTTTTTGGATTGTGTTTGACATGTTGATTGATATGATGTCATTTAATTATTATTTTATTTTCTTTCCGCTTCTCCTAATTATTGTAACTGACACACACTTTTTTATTTAATTATTATTTGACATTGTTAAACATGCATTTGATATTATTATAATTTTGACTTGTTAATGCTAATTTTTATTTTTATTATTATGGAATTTAACGATCCTCAAAAAATGTTTTGCACGCCTGCACGCAGGCTGAATGCACTGGACTATAATGTTGTAATTTTAAGAACTATGTAACTGCATTCCGAGCAAAATAAATCTTTGACTAGATTTTGCAAGCAATTGGAAATCAATATGGACCTATTTTCCTAAATTGCTAATGGGTTCATATTCGAAGACCATACTCGCGTCGCGTACATCCATACTAATATTATAAATGCGAAAGTGTGTCTGTCTGTCTGTCTGTTACCTCTTCACGCTTAAACCGCTGAACCGATTGCGATGAAATTTGGTATGGAGATAGGTTGAATCCCGGGGAAGGACATAGGATAGTTTTTATCCTGGACATCACCCCCTAAGGGGATGAAATGGGGGGTTGAAGTTTGTATGGAGCTGCGATATAAACAATTTCCACGCGGACGGAGTCGCGGGCAGAAGCTAGTTATTTATATAAGAGAATTGACTAGGATTGAAATTAGTAGAACTTAGAATCTAAATAGCAACTAAACGTTGCCAACAAAATTATTCATTTTATTCACGATTTAATAAAATAAAACAAATAGTTGCTACTATTTTGGCGCAAAAATTAAGATCTTTAAAGCTTCAAATAGTCAGTCTATTAAGTTGAATGTTTCACTAATAAGGAAAAATAGTCAGGAAATTGTCACTTCTACATTTTTAAAGTTTTGAGTCAAACTACACTCGATACGACCGCCATCACTACCCGCCACAGACTAAACCAAGATAGTCTCAGCTCTGAGTATGTTGACATGCGCAAACTTATGCTAGATGATGTCTACTCAATGGTGCAGTTTGAATTTGTATAATTATTATTAATTTTAATTTATTACTGATTATTTCAGATTGTCAAAATATGAAGAAAGGAGGCAACATTGGCTATCGATTGTGGCCTATAAAGGGCGGCATCCAGAAGTTTGAAAATGTGTAGCTTGCATTTGAAGGCGGAAGCAACTCAAAACAGGACTCCTTATCAACAGTGCTACTCCATTTTCACAATGTATATGATTCAATGTGTAAACTGTCTTTTTATTTTTCGTTTTTTCTTTTGATAACCCTTTCCAGTTTCCTACCCTATACAGTGAATATGCAGTCACTGTCAGTATGCGCTAGAGACTAATATTCGATGTCATGTCTATGAAGCTAATAAAATTCAGCTGACTCGACTGTACCTGTAGGTAGTGTGTGGATTTGTCCGTGACCTTGTCGGTCTGGCCAGCGATTTAAATCGGTTGATTGATGCGCGAGTGGAGTTTGGTGCATTCTTAACGAAAGCAACTTATTAACTTTGCTCTCTTAATAAATGCGAAAGTGTGTCTGTCTGTCTGTCTGTCTGTCTGTCTGTTACCTCTTCACGCTTAAACCGCTGAACCGAATGCGATGAAATTTGGTATAGAGATAGTTTGAATCCCGGGGAAGGACATAGGATAGTTTTCATCCTAGAAATCACCCCCTAAGGGGATGAAATGGGGGGTTGAAGTTTGTATGGAGCTGCGATATAAACGATTTCCACGCGGACGGAGTCGCGGGCAGAAGCTAGTAAGGATATAAACCAAATTGATGACCATACAGAAGTTGACAAACCGATAGCGGGTTTGGGCTATTAAATAATAGATTGTTTACTAATTTAACATTCGAACTTTGAACTCAGGTCATTGAGTCGCTGATTTTGTCACAAGCCACGCCGCGGCACTGTTACAGTTACCGAATTGTTGCTAAATAATACGTTTATATAAACAATCCAGTTTTACGACCGGCATAACCACTTGGCTGCATGTCGAACCATATTATTCGAAACACTAAACGCAAGTCAAATAGTATCTTATTGGAAGTGGGTCAAAAGTTCAAGGTTGTCTTACAAACGCTAGCATGGTATAGTAGATTTAACCAAGGGTTGAAAGTGACCCATTTCACCCGAGATATTTCGGTTCGTAATGGGTAATTTCACCCGAGTTGAACACTCTTACTTTTCATTTTGACTGTGAGGAAAGTAAAATACGACACACGTACATTTTATAAACGGGTTATTAAGAGTAATCAGTTAAAATACACATACTGCCAACTTTAGAAAAGTTTAAATAACGTACTTATCTAAAATTTGATTTTTTGGATTTGATAATTTTATACATAAATGTACAAATTACATGTATTATGAACATGAAATCAATAAATTATTAGATATACCTAAATAGGATAATTAGAATTACACATATATATCCAACCTCCAATCTTTTCGCACTGGCCACTTGCCACGGGCCACGGCCTACTAGATTGTAATCGAGTAGGCCGCGAGCGACGCTACTAATCTAGAGGGCCATGCCGAAACGTCAAGAAAAGAAAGTGTCATGGCATTATGGCGGGCAGCCGAAATTTACAGGAATGATTTTGAATCTTGTGAAGGAAGGATTTTAGTATTAACTTGTAGATTGTAATAAATATTGTAATAAACCCGACGATGAATGAATAACTGAGTTTAGATATATGTAAAGCTTTTATTTTATTCATATGACGTAACTCAATTACCTTCGACTCCGTTTAACAGTAAAAAAAAATATTTTCCACCCTAGAGTATAAATTGTATTACTTACTAGGGAGCAAAATGGTATATATATTGTTACTTAAATATTTAATTAAAAAGATACAAATATTATTGGACGGCCGCAGGAATTGGTATTTTTCAATGATCATATTTATCGTGAACGACAAATGATCTTATCCGTTTTAGTTTTAATATCAACCTCTACTAGTTATACATATACTGTGTCCGAATATTTCTGTATATCGTCAGTAATTTTGAATAGCCCACAACTCCGAAGATTAATGCCACCTGCAAAAAGTAATGTTTTACCCAAGAACAAGCTTTAATATAAGTAGGTATTTCAAAAGGATGGCTTTGTACACAAAGCGAAAATATAAGGGTTCGTAGGGAATAGTTAGACTACGGAACCTTCAGAAAGATCAAACCATTACAACTAAATGGATCTATCGGCAGGTATTTACTTACTGTTACGACGAGAAAACTGTGATTAGGCGCCTAGTAGGTATTTATTTGAATGTCGTTGTTCAATTGTTCATGCGTTGAATATAAAAAGAGTCCAAAGGTTAAAGAAGGCTGCTTATATTTCGAATAGTTCTTGAAAACGATATTGCACCTTTACTAAAATTCTTCCAGGCGGCTTCATATTAGGCGTCCAAACAGGTTGGATTTTGCTTTGCTTCTTGCAGGCAGAACAGAACATTGTTAATTACGTTTTTTGTTTGTATTTTAACAAACTCGGGTGTTAACGTATCATTTTCACTTGGAATGAAATCAATCACCATTGTTAATTGAAAATATTAGTATGGGAACTGCTTTTACGTGCTTGTCATTAGTGACACCAGTTTTTTTTTATTTAAAAAATACGTAGGAGGTATGTTTCGCGGGCTTTTTGTTCCTTGGTCTTAAACTTACAACATACATATATACTTATTAGTAATCATAATTATTATATCAAATACACATTGTTTGAAATAGCATGTAGCTATTAAGTAGAAAGTAGTATAAATAAATCCATAAGTATTTTTATTTATTGAGCATGTTAATATTCAAAAGCGTTCAAGGAAGACAATATATGAGACCCTAAGCGCTACGCGAAGAAGTGTCTCCTCAAACACGCTACTGAAATTACCCACAGTGTTTTTAGAATAAGCGTGCTGAGAACTGAATTTTGCTTCCTTGGGCAAAAAAGTCAGATTGAAAAAAAATGCAGAGGGATCAAAAAAACTTGTTTTCGAATAGAAGGATCCGGGTCCGATCCGGCTGAAAAATATTGAACCATATAGGTAATACCTATTCATAGAGGGGGCGAGTTCATTCGTTCGCAAATGAGTAACTATGTATGTAAATAAATATCAAGGTTTTTGTAGCATCTCCATGATTGATATAAATAGGTCGTCAATCATTAAGATATTTCATTATATTTCAAAATTTTGCTGTAGTCTAAGTATGCAATGTTCATTAGCAGTGTCAACAGCCTCTGAGGTAACACGTAACTGAGGTATCATAGAGGTACTTACGTACCTGTATCGTGACAATGACCACCAGCGAAAGTTCATTTTCATCCAACAATGGGCTGAGAATTCATTACCACTACATCTACTCGGGGAGAAATCTTTCCTACGTCCGCTCAAACATTCTTGTCCCGAATTAATTACATAACTTTTATAACGCGATTGTTCAAATTATTTCCATAACTACCATTTTACGTTTCACTACGAGGGTACATTAATTGTAAACAAATAAAATAACCCATCACTAACACATATTATAAAAAAACTGTTTAATCTGAAACATATATGTAACGCCCTGGATGACGTTACATTATACAATTGAAAGAAAGAAAGAAAGAAAGAAAGAAAGATTTATTTGAAAAACACAACCACAACATTACATACAAACTGCTTAAAACTGAAAAAAAATAAAAAGAAGTACAATGTTGAGGGTGGTCTCAAAAAGGAGTCCACTCAGCATGTGTCGGAGCATGGGGACCCACGACGCTGATTTTCAGTGAATCCACTTTACACCAATAACAAATATAACATAACACAAATAAAACAACACGAATAAGGGCAGATCTAAATAGAAAGTGCAGTGTAGATACAGCTTGTTTTTAATAAACAGGATAAATACATAATGGTAAAAATAGAAATAAAAATGAATAAGTAAGAGCTATAGAATATAATATATAAAAGTAGGTATATATTTCATCGGCTAGACAGAAGACGTTTGTTCCTTTAGCAGGTGCAGTTTCAATTTGTTTTTAAAAGTTGGCCAGTGAACTTGAATTTCTTATTGGCGGTGGAAGATTGTTCCAGCATCGCGTGGCAGCGTACTTGAAGCTACCACGGAAGCTAGCCGACGTGTGTCGCGGGCCGATGAGGCGGGGGGCTTGTCTTACATGCCTACGGGAAAATATTAATCTTTCGTACAGGTACGAGGGTTGTTTACTCAGTATTATACCAAATAGCAAAGTAGCGAAATGTAGTTTCCTTCGAGCTTCCATTTTGAGAAGACTGCCATTGTTTAAGAACGGTGTAACATGAGCTCTGGGTGGAACTGGGAAACAGAACCTGGCACAGGCATTTTGAAGTCTTTGTAGTTGCGTTTTTGTCCGCGATAGCAGACACTCTCCAATGACCGTATCAGCATAGTTGAGCTTTGATAGGATTAGCGTCTCACAAAGCTTGATACGCATGTCTTTGCTCAAGTAGTCACGGATCCTATACAAAACTGTGAGGCGGTAAAAGCAATTACGGACACTTTCTAGAACGTGGTTTTCAAACTGCAGTCTTTCGTCCATAAGCACTCCTAGATTTCTTGCTTCGGTAACCCGAACAATGCTTTCGTCTAGAATGCGGACTTGTGGGTTACGAGATACAGTCTTCACTATTTGGTGTTTCGTTCCTAATACCATAAATTTGGATTTTAAGGGATTCAAAACTAGGCTGTTTTTCTTATACCAGTTTGCTATCCGACTGAGATCATGATTTAATTCAGCGACGCCTGAATTAACGTGTTCAGGCTTAAACGAGATATGTATTTGCAAGTCATCTGCGTATAGGTGATATTTACACAGACTAATCCTATTTACTATATCAGCACTGTAAAGTATAAATAAGATAGGGCCCAATATGGCTCCCTGGGGGACGCCTCTGGCAACTTCAGATCTTTGAGAGACCATTGACACGCCCGTAGAGTTTTGTACTTCAACCTGTTGAGTGCGGTCGTCGAGGTATGTTGCGAACCAGTTTACTGCCCTGGGATCAAATCCATAGTACGTCAATTTTGATAACAATAGTGTTGTGTTTATTGTATCAAAAGCGCGTGAAAAATCTAACAGAACCAGAAGCGTAGCTTTTCCGTCATTCTGAGCGGCGAGGATGTCGTCGACCACATCAAGAAGAGCTGTTGCCGTGCTACGTTTCTTCCTAAAACCCGACTGATTAGATGGTAAAATATTGTTATGTTGCAGGTATTCAACTAGCTGCATACATACCGCTTTCTCGAGTATTTTGGACATTAGAGGAAGAATACTGATAGGCCGCAAATCTTTAAAATTCGCCGGTGATGCCACTTTAGGTATGGGCCTTACCACGGCACTTTTCCAGGCTTCGGGGAAAACGCCCGTGCCAATCGACTGGTTAATTGGTACTCGGTCGAAATACAAAAACTTAGATAATATAATATAAGACATTACTAAAGCTTATTAATATAATTATATAACCAGATACAACAGGCTTGGCCTCAAATTTACATCAGATGTTAGATAACAAGTTGATTCCCAAACTTTTACATATATTCAGATACAACCTTGTGACGTGAACTATTGTTTTAATTGCAATTAATATTTCATTAAATCTACAGTGTGAGCAATCCAAATGGGTCAGTATGGCGGTTTTGGAAACCATAACAGATAGCGAAATCTTGGCTTAGGAACCATGACGTTGATTTTAGTAAAAAGAAAAACTGCATTCATATACTTACAAAAATACGTGTACTCGGCCCAGGAATCAAACCTGGACTTTTTGAAAAATTAAATTTCGTTATTTTCCTTTGAATATCGGTTATGTAGCTCTTAAATAGTAAATGTTACTAAGAAACATGATATCTAAAACTAATAAAATGCATTGTTTTTAAACAACGAAGTTTTATTTTTCAATACTTCAGGGCCGCCGCCGGCCCTTTGACTTTGTATGGGGAAGTTTTAATATTTAAATTGTGGGCATTTCAGTCTAATGTTTACATAAGATTTCGTTCGATTACTTAAACAATATTAAAACTTCCCCATACAAAGTCAAAGGGCCGGCGGCGGCCCTGAAGTATTGAAAAATAAAACTTCGTTGTTTAAAAACAATTCATTTTATTAGTTTTAGATATCATGTTTCTTAGTAACATTTACTATTTAAGAGCTACATAACCGATATTCAAAGGAAAATAACGAAATTTAATTTTTCAAAAAGTCCAGGTTCGATTCCTGGGCCGAGTACACGTATTTTTGTAAGTATATGAATGCAGTTTTTCTTTTTACTAAAATCAACGTCATGGTTCCTAAGCCAAGATTTCGCTATCTGTTATGGTTTCCAAAACCGCCATACTGACCCATTTGGATTGCTCACCCTGTATACTTAGGAGTATATTGCACTTAATAAACAACTAATAAAATTAAATTACTCAAATGATTATTTTTCTAACATTATTGACTAATTGCTAGACCAGGAGGGAGGACCCTGTTCTTAGCATGAACATTGAATAAAATTAAATAGAACTAGAATTACGAGGTATAACGTCAAACATGATCTCATAAGTACTCGTAGACTTGCAATAAAAATCAATTACAAATAAATCTAATCAGTGATTCTAGGTTCCTAGAAAATTCTTTAACTACATAGGTTCATAGTTATTTTCTGCACATTACCGAGCAAAAAAGGCAATAACTACTCAAAAGGCGCGCCAGGTACAGGCACAATTAATAATTGTAACGATTACTGCTTCCGCGACGAGATAGACGGCGGGTATAGGCGGCTCGGCTACTCCAGCGCGAGAAACACGCGTGTCAAGCGAATATAATCTATACTATACATTATATTTTTGTTCCAATAACACGTTATATTGGGAAGGAAGAAATAACACAACACGACATCGATTTCCGAGTGGTCATTACCGGTGATTACAACCTAATAAACTTACCTACTTCCATATAAGTAAACCATTCCTATATAATTTTGTTTCTGTTTCTATGACTGTTACTTTTCTTTGAACGTTGTTCTTATTATATTAGCTTCTTTGTTATTTATTGTGGCTAATAGTTTGTGCATTTGGTCAATACCAGCCGTAGGCTTAAACGGTATTTGACTAACGTCAAATCGGCTTCTTTTTATGAAACATCAAACACGCTAGGTTAGTATGGAATTTGTAGGGATTACTTGTTTGTGACGTCACAATAAAACGTCCTTAATGTTACTTTTTACGAATTTAAAAATCTTAAGCTAGTTAACAAATGAAAGATTGATACTTTCCGAGTATACTTATCTGTAATGTTTATCTGTTGCTAATAAAAAAAACTATTTATTTTCACTGTTGTCAAATACCCGATTTGTTATAATTTATATTTTGTTTATTTCTCGTTCTTCTCGTGCCACTTGCAGGGGAAGGGGTTTTATACCTGGGCCCATTACTTGTTTTTATAACCAATTCCTGTAAATATTAAATGAGTTTACTAATAGTATACCTACCTAAGATATCAGATGTGGTGAACATTGATTTTTAGAAAACTTTATTGCACAGCTGATCAATTCCGCATTTAAATCATGGTTATGGATTAGTCATAAAATTTCAGTCAAAAATATATTCTACAATATTTTAAACTTCGCAATAGGGATAATGACTAAGATTTTTTTATGATGTCATCAGAACCAGTTTTTGGAGAGGAACAAATGTTTGTATGGGAGCAACTACAATTATAAAGAAAATAAATACTCAAAAATTTGAGACAAGGATTGACGTCCCTGGCGGCAGCGCATCAAAACGCTTCATACTGATAGACACACAAGTATGACGTCAAAATTTTACAAAGTAGTTGTATCGTTGTATGGAAACTCCGGTAAATTGTTGTTTCGGTCGCGAGTACATAGTTGTCATTCGAGTTTGTTTCTATAAAAGCGTAAGGATTCTATTGGCAGCTTTAAATTTACTCTTAAACAATAAAAAAAAATGCATAATTTATCTAAACTTTCAAGGTTCATATATTTTTATGATTTGAATTATATTTTATAATTTATACTTTATTCCGATAATGTGATGGTTTACTATCCATTTGGCATCATTACGTTATCAATTTGAACATGAGGCATCATGCCTATTGTATCTTGGACACTCTCCAAGGTATATGCGGGAACATTGCGTGCCGTACCTCCTTCCATGCACGCGTGTGCCATTAATGCTTGTATCTAGTCATTCATTCACAAATAAGATAATTTTATCACGTTCGTGCCTGACCTCTAGCCATAAAATGGCAAACTGTTGGCCGTTTTAGAACCGGATAAGTGATAAGTACAAAATAGGGCCACTAATTGATTGGTTCACCTCGACTCGGTCACCGGCACAAAACAACGCGCTATATGACAATCTAATAGGAGTCAGTATCAACCTGGGAATTACCGAATCACAGAAAAATAGACCAATATGAGCAACGGCGTCTAGAAGACCTGGAAGCTAAGCGGCATATCCAAAAGACTCGGCCTAATCGGCCTCCTACATACACCTACACCTATAAGCAGCTACATCGTTACAAAACGGAAATTAGTCAGAGCTATAACCACGAACTTCGCAATTCGAAGTTCGGGTTCTCCATCTCTATTGCACTTAAATACTCGAGTGACAGGGATGCATGTATACGAACTTCGAGTTTAGATTTTCGTGGTAGCGCCGCAGAATCATGACGTTTTTCGTCCGCTCGTACCTCCATTCATTGAACACTGTACATGAATGTACATCATTTAAACTTCATATATCTGGGTATAATTTAATTTCATCTATCTGCATTAGGCCATAGATTATATTATAATAATTATATTAGGCTTACGACAAAATGACGCCAGTGCATTAGAAATCCGAAAAACATATCTAGTATTTAACATATTACCGACAACAAACTTGAAAAACGACGTAGTAATTTTTTTAAACATCACAGTAGGTATACTTGTTTTTTTTAATTACCTACCTAGTCAATATAATGTTATACGTACTATAAAACTCAAGAATAGGTACGCAAAATTTATCCTGTTTTTGAGTTTGTTTTATCGTGTATATCCTATTAAATATCCTACCTAAAAATTTTATGTTACGTAGTGACCTTGTGACTGACGAAAAGGTTAAAGTCATCATGTAGTAGTTTCATTTCCCAAGTGAATCTTTAGCACATTTATAAATCATCGCATTTTATTAATTTGGTCAAATTATCACTTGGCATCCTTTTACTTTGTCAAGTTTTATTTAGAAATTGTGCATGTTCAGCAGCGACCGGCGATTTTTTTTTAGTAATACTTACATTACATCTTAGAGCTACGGTAGCCTAGTGGTTCAGGCATGCGACTGTAAAGCGGCGGTCGTGGGTTCGAATCCCGGCTCGTACCAATGAGTTTTTCGGAACTTATGTACGGAATATTTACCGTTAGCGGACCCCGGGCTCGTTTAGGGCACAACCGGAAATAACGCTAGGAGGATGATGACTTAATTTTTTCTAGTATGATTAAGCAAATAAAAGTAACACTACTTATACTTATTACAGTCAGTAAGTTAGACTCATTGCCTTTTATGACATATGAATATTATAGAATGAGATCGTTACACAAATTGATGTTCTAGCCACAGTCCATTATACGATGATATATACGATGCCATGCAGTATGACAAGGGGCTAAATAAGCCATATCACCACGAGATGTTTATTTTCCCGAGCGAAGTGAGGGAAAATCGTTCGAGTGGTAAATGGTAATATGGCTTTTAGACCGGAGTTGTACACTCTACTTTTCACTTAGACTGCGATAAATTCAACAGCGAAGAGATTGTTCAATTTGGCGGCATGATGTTATTAATAAACTGCTTTGACACAGATACAAAGTCTTGACACCACGAATAAACGCTACTTGCGGGGAGCATACGCTGCATAAGATAAAGCGAGATAGATAGCAGTCTATCCCGCTCAATCTAATAGCTTATGCTGCAGTCAACTATATACGCTTGAATGTGCGGCTACAGACTGTCAGCGGCGTATTTTTGAAGTGAAAACTTCTTTAGCGGCGCTAAACTGTTAAACTCGCGACAGATTTTTGTGACGTCAGATGCGTAGGAGGTCACGTGACCGTAGGATGGTGAGAGATTCGAGACGAGGCTTGGGGCGGGGGGGAAAATAGTTTGATGTAAGACGAACTTTTTTTTTTTGCAAGGTTAAATTTATTCAAGTTTTCACTTCTACTGCCTTTGTTATGGCAGATACTAATGCTGGTGACCTATATAATTTTTATTCAAACTTATATCTAACTTTTATTCAAACAAACAATTATCTAATTCCTTCGGCTCGGCCGGCTAAATCATACTCGTCCAGGTTGGCTTACTTACTGGTCTCTGCAGTAATGTACATTACCTAAGTCGGCAAAACCCCGGGAAAAGTTAAGCAAATACAAGTATATTGTCTGTATTATGGAGCCTTATAGGTACGAAACATAGAGTGCGCAATAGATCAAATTAATGTTTTATTGGTCAGCGGACTAGAAAATAACGAAGGTTATAGGTTGTTATTATTTGTTAATATACAGTTATTTTAAATGTCAATATGTCGTTTGAACATCTTCGGCTTGGCATTTAGGAGTAAAACGGATACCGTCTACTGTCTGTTCATTAAAATTATCGTTTACAAAATTTTATCAAACTTTAGAACTTCACAGATTGATTATAATATAACCATTATAAGCATTCATGTCTGGCCTTCGACTCCATAGAAAGAACGAATCATCTGAAGGGAAAAAAGCAAAAGCACAGGCTAGGCAGCCACATTGTTTAGTTATTATTACATAGCAGGGTTCGAAATTATCAAGATAATGACGCCTCTTGATAATTATCGGATAATTATCACCAGTATAAGAACCAATGACACTCGAATTCGCTCAACTTTGCATAATCCGAACTGAATTCTTATTGTAAGGGGAATCCCCACGGCGCGGCACGTCACGTTGACACTTCGTCCGTTCGGATAGACACAAGTGCGGAAATACACGTTCGAAAACTTCGAATACAGTTCACTTCAGGAGCGCAATTTTTTGTTATTATCAATCGATAATTATCCATCTGTTATTATCACGATAATTATCATGATAATTATCGTGATAATTATCATTGATAATTATCCTTTCGAACCCTGTTACATAGTGTAATATTAACATCGTTTACCTAAAGTTAAAGCTAATAATGTCAAGTCAAAGTACGTATTCACTGCACAAACCATGCTGTTCTGCCCCACCGGGCGATATTCCCCTGATTTAGCCCTGTCATTATTACCTTTTTCCAAAATTTTAAGAAAAAATCAAAGGAAAGCGATTTGAGAACGAAGAAGATGCGTATAATTATGAAATTTCTGAGGTGTGTGGTCATCAGTATTTTCCAAGTGGTTTAGACGGATGGAAAAGTGTAGGTACACGTGTTCACTTACGTGAATATTTCGAAAAAATAGATAAGTATGTATGTATGTATGTATGTAAGCACTTTATTGTACACAATAACAGGATACATGTCACACAATAGATCGTACAAAGGCGAACTTATCCCTATAAGGGATCTCTTCCAGCTAACCTTTGAGCAATAAGTAACTGTAATAAAGAATTAACTCTGTAACTTTTGACTATCTACTCGTAATTTCTTTTGGCATGACCCTCATACCCTTTTCCAAATGCTTGTGGTGCAATGTAAAGCAGAACATATTGAGCGTAAGTAAGTAGGTAGATATCAAAATAGCTTCATCGCGTTCGAAGTATTTGTCAAAAGTCAAATCAGCTTCTTTTTATAAAACGTCAAAAACGCTCCGTTAGTATGAAATTTGTAGGGATGACTTGCTTGTGACGTCACAATCAAACAACGTCCGTACCTATTGTTCGTTTCTACCATGTTAAAAATATTAAAAAAGCAAAGCAAAGCCTTTGCCCAGCAGTGGGACACTATATAGGCTTAAAAAACGCATTCCGTATTAAGAACATCAATTTGGTTAGACTTTCGGTCGGGTACGTCAAGGACCATGCTTGGGCGAATCGATAGGGTTTGTAAAAACCACGTGAAAACAATTCTGTCAAATAGGTACCCTTTTAATGCTAGGCGGTTCCGGTTCCTGGTCCGATTTTGAGGACCTAAGACAATTAAAATAGGTACTTATATCCGTGTTAACCTCTGGTCTGTGGTGTTAACCATTGTTATTTCATGGTTTTATTTGTGTTTTCAATTCCCTAAAAGATATTTAACAGCTCGGGAAAATAATCAAAATATATTAATATAACACAATCTTCACTCTTTTTAATAAGTACTATCTATTTTTTGCATAGCTTTTTGTTAAAGAGAAACACCATTCTCATACCGTCTTTCGCAGTTTTGTCATGCGCGAGCGACGAGTACCTATAGGTACCTACAGCATTACGAGCGAGCGAGATAGAGCGTGACAACCGCCTTCATTTATGACCGAATGTGATACAAGTTTGCTATGTTGATCTCTTACTTAAAATTTAAATGTCAATAGCATGCGTATGCAAAAAAATTAAATAACAACTGCAAATCAATCCGAATAATAATAATCAATATATTTTCCATGAGCACACCTACTCGTATAGGTAGTACTTTTAGATGGAATGAGCTATTAAATGCAGATAAATTATAGTAGATATCCACATATCGAAATATCAATCGACCATAAAATGAGTTATAAAGTTAATGAAACCAAAAGGAAGAATTCAAGTTAATAAAATTATTTATGATAATCGTAAACATCGTCAGCTCGGATCAGCGAGCGAGCGGGGACACAATGATCATCACCCTATCCAGCTCTTAAAAAATACTTGGAAAAAACATTGATGTCAAAGGCTTGTTACAGGGTTGAAGATTATCTAACTGACATAAATGCATGGCCCAAACCAGAGCCCAAAATAGCTTAATCATTCATATAGCTTATTCAGACATGAAAATACTTGGAAAAAACATTGATGTCAAAAGCTTGTTACAGGGTTGAAGATTATCTAACTGACATAAATGCATGGCCCAAACCAGAGCCCAAAATAGCTTAATCATTCATATAGCTTATTTAGACATGTTTTCTTGTAGAACAACGCATTATGATGATTTTTTTTCTTTGTATTCGTATTCAGTTTGACTTTTATTAAGTAGCTTAAGAACTATCATTGTAATAAGCTTTTTTTGGCAAAAAATGACTGACTGTTGAGTTTGTTTCGGCGTTTCTTTCCTAACAGTGGTCTTCTTTTTAAGAAACGCTGGTAGAGTTTTGACTTGTAAAGGTGCTATTACTGCCTACTTGCAGAATCATAGTAGATTGTACGACAAGGGGCTAAAATAAGCCATATCACCACGACATGTTTATTTACCCGAGCGAAGTGAGGGAAAATCGATCGAGTTATAGAGGGCAAGGCCAAGCTGGCATCCAAAAAGCTCGGTGTGCTTAACAGAGCAAAGCGTTACTTTTCCCCGGGACAGAGACTTTTATTATATAAGTCTCAAGTCCGTCCCCACATGGAGTATTGCTGTCATCTCTGGGCGGGAGTACCTGGATACCAGCTTGGGCCTTTTGACTCGCTTCAAAGACGCGCTGTGCGAATCGTCGACGATCCCAAACTCACTAGCGATATCGAACCGTTGAGCCTAAGGAGAGACTTCGCCTCCTTGTGCGAGTTCTATCGCTTGTACAACGGGTTGTGCTCTGAAGAACTGTTCGACATGATGCCTACGGCTGCTTTTTACCACCGCACCGCTCGCCATCGGCAGGGTATTCATCCTCACACCCTGGAACCTAAATGGTCGCGTTCCGTACGGCTTCAGAGAAATTTCCTCCCTCGGACGCTCCGGTTGTGGAATGAGCTCCCTGCCGAGATTTTCCCGAGGGACTACAGTATGGGGTTCTTCAAAAAAGGAGTGTATAAATTCTTAAAGGGTCGGCAACGCGCATGTAACACCCCTGGAGTTGCAAGCGTCCATAGGCTACGATAACCACTTACTATCAGGTGGGCCGTAAGCTTGTTTGCCACCGACGTGGTAAAAAAAAAAGAAAGATTTAAAAACCATAAATATTTATGCATATTTTCTCTCGGGGCTACATGTAGGTACACTATTTTAGCCCCGCTTGCTAAGCCTAATTATGAAACACTTTTCGAGCATGAGACGTGAAAAAATCATTTATTTCATTAAATGGTAATTTTTTCGAGTGAATAGTTTTTTAAATGAATACCTTCAGAGCGATTACCGTTGACCTAGAATCATGAATGTTTCCAAATCAAGCAATGTTTTCCATTACAAATAAAGGAAATTGAATAGGCCACTAGTAGGTATTTATATTAAAGAATCAAGGCGAACAATAAAACCTCAGTCTAGTCAACCGACTATATACATAACTTAAAGACAATACTCAACACACACAAGACAAGTAACTAACATAACTTAAAAACAAAGAAATGCCAACTCCCCCCAAGTATTGTTCTGGCGTTTTTTTGGTTTGTAAAACAGCTATGTAAAACGGCGGATTATACTATTTCACTGCAACATATCGACAGGGATATACGTTGGTAATAAATTTACACGAACCAATAAATCACGTTATAAATTTGTAAAAAAATGCGAAAATCCTGTCCACCGATGCCGTTCCTAAGTTTAGGTTTAAATATTGGCGCATTGTGGTTGGCCCTGAAAAGCTACTGATGAGACAAGATTAATTTACTAATGTTAGTCTTAATGAGTGTCGTAAGTTTGCGTCGGCGATACGCATATATAAATGCAGAATACCTAGAATACAGGGTATATTATGCAAACGGGGCAGTGAGGGAAAATCTGATAATAATACAAGAGATAAGGAAATTTTAATTTCTTAGGAGTCACGAGACTGCATGATTTTAGAAAAAATAAAAACTGCATTCAAAGATTTTCAAAAATATCACACATACACGGTCGGAAATCGAACCCGTTCAAATCTGTCCAAAAATCGGAGTTAGTATTTTGGCGTTAAGTAATAGTGCTGGACTGATTTTAGATACAGGGTTTCATAGCAATACCTCTAATCGTTCCTTACATCCAGTAGGTACTATTAATTTACGCGAAAAAACGAACTCTAAATTTAAGACAGATTTGACCGGGTTGGAAGTTCGATTGCCGATGCCGGCCGTTTAAGAGGTTTTTTTTTAAAGCGCATGTGAGTGCGAATAATTGAGAAAGCGACGTTCAATTAAAAAAGGTATGATTTACAATACCCACAAAATGGATTTAACATTTAAAACCATGTAAAAATGCATTTTATATGATTAAAAAAAAAGTATTAATCCCGGTTATTAAGAATACCGTACAATATGGCTTACTGCAAAGTACATATCACGTAACTTAATCTGAATATAATATCTAGGAAATAGCAAGGACAATAGGGATGCCTGCGTAGCTCTATTTGCTAAATATAGCTATCAAGTCCCAAATCAGATAAGAAATAAAATAACATCTCAGTTACAGGTAAGCAGACCTACACACTTGTCAGTTTCATACAGATTCATAGATTTTAAAATGAAAACTACCCAGAACTCAGCCGCTTTCGTCTATGAGAGCAGGTCTGTCCCTAGCTAGAAGATTTAGGTATCATTTAGGCTGACGATGATGATTTACTTTTACAAGCTTCAACAAAAGTGTTAAAATATTCCTATAGTTATGTTGGTTTTCGGGTTAACGTCGGATAAACATTAGACATAGTAAGTGACCGTACCGTTGAACTCTGAGAAGTACCTATTTTCGGCTACTTTCTGACCTGACCTTTCCCCACGAAAAAAAAAAAAAAAAATTATCACTTTGACTATAAAGTTCACATTTAAATTCGTCTCCAACAAGCATTAAAATTAACCGTAAGATTCTGAAAGGTCAAAGTTGATCGTTGCCTTCACGGGTCGGCACTTCGGCAGTCCGTCAAAACAAATGGCGGTTATCTAACATTAAGATCAGGCGGGGGCGCGCTCGTGTTGGTCCGCGGACCACGGACCACGGACCACGGTCGAACGCTAGGTAGCAATTCGTGCGGGACTCATTACACCACCTTCAATTACATTAGATGGATTGGAAAAGAGGTTTACGTAACAAACCGAAAAACGGGGAAAAATATGTTAATTAGGAAGATGTTTCAAAATAATTTCGAATAAAGCGTAATTATCTTGACTAAGCCTTTTTTCTCTTGGTTCGAGAGAACCATCTTAATTCAAGATGATTTCTGTTTCATTCAAGATAACAGCGGTCTTCGTAATTATTTTCTTGATCAAGTTTTTTTTTCTGTGTAGGTTCTTAGTTACCTAACTATGTACCTAGATATAAATTACGTTAGAATTATTTTTTATTTAGAATACAAACAGTCATGTACAGAACATTTCTTGCAAAAATGTACAGAAATTAGGCCTAAAGTTTCCTATATTACTACATACATTTACAACATTTACAAGTTAAAATAAGTTATACAATTATGATTATGATTAGTGATTAGATACCTATCTAGTTGTGTAGGTACTACATGCAAATACGTAACAAACATAGAAACGAGATTGCAAGAAGCAATCTTAACGCTTATTTCTTATTGTCTAGAAAACAAAATTTGCCAAACTTTATTATTTAAAACGGATAAACTACGAGCGAAAATTTCAATTTCATTAAGCGATTCGTTAAACATATTACAAGAGCGCCTAAAGAAAGATTGTTTTGCATACTTTGTGCCACAGGATGAGATAGCAAAGGTAGGCTTAGAACGTGAGTGGAAACGAGAATTTTTGAAGGAAATGCTTTCTAATAATGCATTAGAGTCTATATGATTTCTAATAACTTTAAATAGAAATAAAACATCGAGATATGCTCTTCTATTTACCAAAGGAGGAATACTATCTCTACCTGCCGACGAAAGGTAATCAAAGTTATAGCAACCGGTTCTATAATCAAGGGACTTACAAAATATTTTTTGGATTCTTTCAATTCGAGACTTTTGCACACCAAAATGAGAGCTCCACACTACACTGCCGATAAACTACAATAAACTCCGGACGATACAATATTTTTAACGTAAATATATTTTTGAATGAATGAATGAATCATTCCTAATTTTTTACATGCTCTAGCCACAATATTATCTATATGTTCAATAGAGGTGAGTTTAGTGTCCAAAGTAATGCCTAAATCCCGAATCGATAACATGCATGCGACACTAGCTGTTACCAGCTTATTTATAATCAAGTAATAGGGTTCTGTTTACGGGAAAACGTGATAGTATAGCATTTTTCACCATTTACTAGGATTGGATGGTTGTGCTGACAGTAGTCCTCAAATCGTGACTACTCAGATTGTAGCGCCACACCAATCATCATAATTCCTAATTATCTTATATATTTTTGTGTCGTCTGCATAAAGTATGTGGGAAGAAAACTGAAAGCAGTTATCAATATCATTCACATATAAGACAAATAGAAAAAGGTCCCAGGTGCGAACCCTGGGGTACCCCCGAGGGAATCGGTTAAAACTTCGAACAGAGCCCTTAAGCGCAACCGCTTGACTTCTATTACTGATATAAGAATATTGTGTAAGTACTCACTGACATAAATAATAATGGAGTGGCCCCACTTTCATTTAAAAAGTGTAAGTTCCCCCTTAAATTACCTACTACGTGGTTCATTGAGAAGGGGCAAACATTTATTTATTCAACGGGCTGCAACGTGTGACACCTCATTTGATCAATTTGGAAAATACGAATTGTCACTAATTTAAACAAAATACATGTGATAAATGTTTCCAAGATTTGGGTCAACAGTCTTAGCTAGGCAGGTTTTTCTGGCATTTTATATACCAAAAACGCGCCTTGAATAAAAACCTGTCACACCACATCTGCTAATAAAATAAAGATTTGGCAGTAAACCTTGGCAGTCATACGGATAGATTTATATCTAACCCATATTACGGGGTAATAATTTGTTGTTTGTTTGGGTAATGTCACCGAATCGGCTAAAGTTGTTTCACTAAATGAATAGGTACGAATACTTATTAAGTTATTAGTTATTACTTGAGTGACGTTAAGCTAGGACCGAACGTACCCTTTGTATTTACTACAATATAATAATAAGTGTCTAGCAGTCTTGGAAGGTCCATTCTATATATCTACCTAGTGAAATCGGATGAGAAGTTCCGGAGATTACCTACTCATAACATACAGACTAAGACTAACAAAGTTAAAACTCAGAAACTTTATCTTTTAATAGCAATTAGTATGGATACGCCCGATGGAGTTGCTTGTTGCTCGCTCCAGCTCGTTAATGCGTGTCTTCGAGCGTGAAACTGCCGCACTTCTTCCTGATTTATAAACCCCGTTTCACGCACACGTCGCCGGTACGACTCTTACAAAAATAATGTTACGACACCTTAACTATGAAACGATTGTATCATAAAATCCATATGGGTACACGCGGTACAAACCGGTATCCTTAGAGTTAAACCATCTTGGTAACACTGTCATAATTAGCTAATCGCATAGTTGCACAATTAGATATCTAGTCTTGCCAGCTAGTTTTTGATTCAACTAATAGTTATTACAACGGGAATGACATAAAACCATCATAAAAGTTTATTACATGTACCGTTGTTTTTGAAATTAGTAAACGCTAAAATGTTACACAGCTCTTAAAGAATGAATTGGTAAATAATCTAGTGCACAGCCGTGAGAGAGTAACGCGTGGAATTCAGTCGCAGTATGGTAGGGCAATGCGTAAGCTCTAGTCGCCATCACCACCGCTCGATAGAAGTCAATATCTGAGCTGTAAAATAAATAGTTGTCATTGCGCCGGCGCCGGCGCTGAGAGCTGGGATTGCGCAGTGCACAAAAACTCCCGACACGTAGGTAAGTCTCTTAAGGCGCCGTAGGTTCAGCGAAGTTAAGCGAACAGAGTTTTTGAAACAATATAATGCGTCTGTTTATAATAATGTGGTTTCAAAAAAAATACAAATAGTAATCTTGAGGCTTTTTTGCAGGGAAATCAGTGCTTCGAAACATGATTAAGCAAATTTCGCTCGATAGAAAAAAATCACGAACATAGGTCTAAAACACACAAAAATACACTTAAAATATTCGTAACAAATTATGCACAAAAGCTATAAATATTAAAATTGCTTCTAAAAATCGGCAATATCATGTTTGAGGATAATCAGTGTTTACATTTTTATTTATTTAAACGGCCAAAAAATTAAAATTAAAAAACATGATATCCGCGCTTCCGAGCACGCACTTCCATCTCGCTCACGCTTATGCTCAGTGAGAGGGAGAGAAGACCATGAACCTACGGCGCCTTAACGAGACGCATTCGCTGCGCTGTGGCATCAGCACCTCTAATGATTAACGGCCCTGCTGCCTTGATTATATCTTGGTAGTAGGTGCTCATTCATTTAGTTAATGATTATGACAAGTAGGAATTACTTGGTGAGTTAATCCTCTAGATGTTTTTTCCAGTTACTTTATTTCAATAGCTAATCTAATCTAATAAAATAAAAAGAATCAACGCCTCCCTTCTCCCTCGTCGGACCACCTTGATGGTACAGTAACCATGCATGTCGCCAAACTTACGCGAATACCAGCCAGCGGGTGAAACGGTTTGTAAATGTTCAAATAGATAACTGACTAACCTATTTTATTTTATTACGAATTCCATTGGAAAATATTTAAATACCAATTTAAAAACATATGTTTATCGTGTTTTTCTCACCTATCTAACAAGTTAATATTAGATGTAAGTATTACTTAATATAAGTTGGACTTGAGAAACTGTTATTGTTTATGTAGGTACCTATTTATTTAAACAAACGGGACGAAAAATAATACCTTTTCCTAATGCAACGTTACGAAATATTTTGTATTCTAATTCTAACCCTAACGACAAAAGAAACTGTTAGGCACTGTCGCACTGACAGTGCGTATGTCGCCGTATGTGACGCTAAATGCGAGTAAAACGTAAAACGAAATATTTTATTAGAATGCGGTGTGGCAACTCGTAAGATTAATCGTATTAATATTAGTATAATTGTTGCAGCTCGCTTCATTATTCATGTGGCAGCATTCACTAATAGCACTTTCAATTCATTTTAAGTGATCAATTTTTTTTCCTTCTCTTAGCAACTTATTTCTTTGCGAAAAACAAGTCACTAATTTAAGATCAACTTCAGATGGGTGATAAAGGAAAGTTCTAATACGTCTTTGCTTCGCTTTCTATACAATATTTAAAATGTTGTTACCGGAGGTCACTCTGACTAGCCATATTGTAGGTAGGCGCACTGAGTTAGCGTGTCAAAACAAATGCGCGCAACACATCATAGTGATATGCGATATAACGAGTCCGGTTTACCTCCAGGCCTAATCATGGCATAGCATTATTTATTTATTTATGTAAATCTGGCAACAAAGGCCCATATTACAAATACCTTAAAGACTAACATAAATATAATTAGTACGCATTGCATTATTATAAGTTAAAACGCTCGCATCAGGAACACGGGGTTCTAGTCCCATGCAAGAATCGGAATTGACTGTATTTGCAAAATCGTCAGCCATCTGACCTTCTAGGGGGAAACTACCTTACTTACTAGGAATACAGAGCTTTTGGTCAAGTGAAAGGGCAACACGAATTTTAGAAGTGGTCAAGCTGCTTCTAAGTTTCCAACACAATCACGATCAACGTCTAAGATGTCGATTCTAAAAGCACAGATGCTACAGTATATAAACAACCAGTTGTCATTTGTTATGTAAGGTGATATTTAGAGACACATATATGATATTTAAATGTCCAACGATGCATTAGGAAATGACCAGAAATATACAGGGTGATTCAGGAGACATGAGCAGGATCAACCCTACGGATTCAATAGTTTATAAGCTACGCAGGCGTACCAGCATTGGTAAGATTAACGTGAATTTTTTTTTAGTTGTGTAGGGTGACCATGATTTATTGTGAATGAAACTTTTACACAAAATGTAAAAAAAACTGTGGGCGTTTAACTTAATTACGATGGTAAAAGATCCATTAACATTAACTGTATGTGTAGGGTTGATCCTGCTCACGTCTCCTGAATCACCCTGTAGATGGATACTCGAGACGTTTCTTAGCTAACCGAGAATTAAAAAAAAAAAACAGTCCGAACTGAGAGTCTTGTATTGAAATGCTATTAGGTATTTTATATTACACTGAAACGAACATGTCTACTTTGCTGTGTAGGTGAACGGTAATAAAATAAAAAATAAGGCTCTACCACTTCTTTTTTTTTTTACTTCAAGTTGAAACGCGTAAGCATATAGAAAATTTCTAAATTATTTTAAAAGAATTCAAAAAAAATACCAGTGGATACAAAATTTTTTTGGAGGTCGGAAAAGATAGCTAATGACCCAACCCTACCTGCCGTAGTTTTAATTTGGCAAACGATGGAGCAAACACCCTGTATGTTGCTCACATATTGTGTTTCGTTAATTATTACCACCGGCGTGGATTCTATATAATGGTATAAGTATCTCTCTTGTTTTCTACGCTAGTGTTTTTCTTTTTTAATAATATAATACAGGATAATATTTACAAATATTAAATAATAATGGCGCGCAGTTACTTTTTTGTGCGCTTCGCACTGCTTCTCGACGCGCAAGCGCAAAGCGAAGCACACAAAAAATCTTTAAACAGCCATAGCCAGTGTACAACATAAATTAAGAATTTGTGTATTAAATACAAAGACAATCCAATTATAAGGGAATTTTTAATAATTCGTGTACCCATTACCGTGAGTTTCTAAATAATACTCAGTGTCAGTTTGTGACGAAAATTCAGCATACAAATTATGTGAAGTTGAACTTGTTTTACATTTAAATAACGTGTATATGCATAGCATTTATAAATTGAAAAGAAAAAGTTAATTTTTATACAAACTGTATACTTAATTGTCGTCACAAAACTGACACTGAGTTACTTTTTATTTAACAACTCACGCTAATTGGGTACACGAATTTTTAAAAATGCCCATATACAAACTTTACAGATTGAAAAGCTTTTTACACGTCATTTAATGACAAGAGTTTTATAAGAATCCTTTTGGAGTGGTTAAATAGTAGATTGTTAACCGACGGTTGAAAGCCATTTTTCATTTGGAATACGACGAAACGAAATGAGATCCACAAATGCTTAGTCATTTTCTAAATCAGTCAGATCGGTGGAACCCATTTTAAAAGCGTTTGTTTGTGTAATAATGCACACCACTACGATTAGTGTAAGAATGCACCGTGCCCATACATGCTGCGAAGTAAAATCGTGACTTAATCGGGATACATAAATATAAAACACGAGTGCGGTAATGTTACATTATATTATAAAACACGCGTGTTTAATATCCTAGATTATAAGCCTAAAAGCGACGTAATAAATGCATCGTTACTAGCAAGTGTGTTGAAAAAAAAGTGATTGATGAGTAAATTGTGATTATTTATTGGTTTTAATTGGATAATAAAAAAACGGCCAAGTGCGAGTCGGACTCGCGCACGAAGGGTTCCGTACGATTAGCTATAAAATCGGCAAAAAAAATCACGTTTGTTGTATGGGAGCCCCCTTCAATATTTATTTTATTCTGTTTTTTTAGTGTTTGTTGTTATAGCGGCAACAGAAATACATAATCTGTGAAAATTTCAACTGTTTAACTATCACGGTTCATGAGATACCGCCTGGTGACAGACGGACATACAGACATACAGACAGACAGACAGACAGACAGACGGACGGACAGCGGAGTCTTAGTAGGTAGCTTAGGTCTGACGACCGCTTTAGCCTAGTTGGTAGTGACCCTGCCTACGAAGCAAGAGGTCCCGGGTTCGAATCCCGGTAAGGGCATTTATTTGTGTGATGAGCACGAATATTTGTTCCTGAGTCATGGATGTTTTCTATGTATTTAAGTATTTATTTCTATATAAGTATGTTTATCGTCGTCTAGTACCCATAGTACAAGCTTTGCTTAGTTTGGGACTAGATCGATTTGTGTAAGATTGTCCCCTAATTATTATTTATTATTATTATTAGTAATAGGGTCCCGTTTTACCCTTTGGGTACGGAAGGGTTCCAGGGTAAACAGACGGTCACTTGTCTTGGACTACGCGCATTACGCAAATATGCGAAGAGCACGATACGTATATTACGTATACACGCCAAGTAGGCGTTCAGAAATATTACAACAATAAAAAGGCAAATTAGAAGCAGAATTACAACGGTCACAATAAAAACCATTGCCGGTCATTAGCCGGCAGTGAGCGGCGAGGGAGCAGTTTACCCAATCGTCAATTGTAACTTTGTAACGTAAACGTGATAACCGGGACCCGACTGTAATCACAGTTTCGCTATTAGATCATACTTCGCCAGCTCACGGAATTTATAACTCAAAACAATCGTTTTCCCAACATTCGATATGTGCCGGTTACATCTTGACGATAGTTTTATGTGGTATCATAAATATCACTATGCAGAGTCGTTGTTGTCGGTAACAAATAAGCATATTTTGGAAATGTGATCAATTGTTAACCACCTGTAATTTAAAACCTTGGAAGTAGAACAACGCATTGTTTTTATTTTCTTTGTACCTATTCATATTCAGTTTTACTTATTTTAAGTAGGTTAAGTACAGTCAAGGGCACCAATATGTATGCAACACAAAGTCTCAAAAATATGTAGGCAGACCTTATTTCTGCAACAATATGGTTGTAGTACCTATACATATTTATGAAACTTTGAGTGAATACATATTGGTGCCCTTGACTATATCATTGTAATAAGATTTTTGGCAAAATTTGACTGACTCTTGAGTTTGTTTCGGCGTTTCTTCTTAACAGTGACTGTTGAGTTTGTTTCGGCGTTTCTTCTTAACAGTGGTCTTCTTAATCAGAAACGCGGTAGAATTTTGACATGTAAAAGTGCCATTACGGCCTACTTGCAGAATAAATTTCATTTTCATCACACTTGCTCGAAAAGGGCTTCATAATGCGCAGACATACAGAGCTGTAATAGCCTGTGTTACGCCCACGGGCGTAATGGTTTTTTTCTTAAATTGTATCTGTCACTCATGCGGCAGTTACAAAGCAAAGAGGTTTTATATCAAATACGATGTCTCAAAACGTATTTATAAATAAATTAAAACTTAAAAAACTACTTAAACATGTTTAACTGAATTATTTACAGATTTAATATGTAGTTATTTAGTGTATATGTAAAATGTTTTTAAGTGTTTTCAAATCGTGGCTGTATACCGAAGGGTCTTTGCCATACGCGCCTCACGTCAAATTCAACAAAATGGACGACTGACATGATGCAGTGCTTATTACGATTTGTATTCATTTCATCTAAAATGTATTTGTTTCCTCGCAAATGTGATGAAAAACATTCTTCGCCTTCGGCGTCGGGCTTCTGATAGACTCTTGTTCGCAATATTCCACTTACGCCCCTCGTTAAACAATGTACTATTATTTAATTTATTACCTCTCTACGCAACAAACCAATCACACACATAACTCTTCGCTTAGATAAGTATGTCTGGTACCTGGTAGACATTGCTATTGGTGGATATACTTCATTCACCAAATATCAGAGGAATAACCTTCCGTAGAATAGGTACCTCAACAATCGTCGTTATCAAATCTATCTCGCAGAGCCGAGGCCGCGCGCCGGCAGTACTTTGTATCTAAACCGATCAACGAAAAACAATGGAACTATGGTAATAACAGAATTATCTGTAATAAACAATTACTGCCTACACGAACCGGTCAATGGTAGGTAGGTCTTAGAAAATAACTGGTGAAGGTCGATGCATTATTTGGCAATATTTACCTACCTAGGTATATCGGCATTTCGGAAAAAAGGTAAACGTCCGAGTGCGCGACGCTGTAGGTTTCAAAGCATAAGCATATGGGATACGAACTAAGAGGATTTTTCTTCATTCGAATTTAAGCCATGTCACTTTGACATAGAGTGCTCACGATCACGATATACTATTTAACTAGTACAGCGTCGAGCTAGCAGACGTTTACCTTAGTAGGTAATGAATGATTACCTAATTCACTCATAGATGGTAGAAATATAAACATGCAATGTGTAATGCTGCTGAGTGGACTTGGACTAATTTTCGTTTTAATATAGGTAGCATGTACCTAAGTGTAAATATAAAAATGTAGGTATGTACTAACCTACTGTTATTTATGAAATAATGTATTTTTTTCGTTTTTATTCTATTTACTTAAGTCTGACCTCCGACACCTCTCTCGTAACAAGTACCTACTTACCCTTACCCTTACCCTTATTGAGCTTACCTAAGCTCAATCGGATCAAAATTATGCTAGCGATGAGTGACGATTCGAGACTAAATAAACGGCAAAGCGGAAATTCGCCGCTACTCCTTACTCTATCACGTCAATGCGCTTTCAGCAAGGCACTGCAACGGAGTGCAATCTGCTTCCTGGGAGTTTTGAAATCCTGGGGCTATAGCATAATCAGAAGTCGGGACTCACTGAATTCCATCTCTCTGGAACTATGTTTTTACAAAGTGGAGTGTAGATTTTCTCATATGTGTCGAACCGCTGCGGTGCTTGTTGTAGGTGAGACCGTAGCACGATGGGTTTTATCGTCACGTTTCAATACATTTCCGCCGTAAACCGTGACGATATAAAACCTCTCGTGCTAGCTGGGCTGGTAGTTCTAAAAAAATCGACTTGCGTCGTTATCTACGATATATACTCCTTTCCATTCTCATCCTGTTTCTGTTTTATGCATAGCGTATTTAGACGTGAGGTGTGTCTTCGTGGATTGAACTAAGCATAGCATAGGTATCTATTCTATGGAATGTTATATATACTACATATATATAACATTCCGAAGGTCGAAGGTATATATAAGAGTATGGATACAGGAGTCGTTCTCCTAGCGTTTATCTCGGTAGTCCCTTGACGAACCCGGGGCCCGCTTTCTGACCCATCTGGCCTTCCAACCCAGAGGGAATGAATCGCGCCAAGCCAGGCTTCGTTTACAGCGTGTAAACGAAGGGTTGCAAACATTTACGCTTTTGAGGCCTAGCCTGCTTTGCGATCGATTATAAAATTTTACGTATTATGATTTGTTAGACCGGTAACCTAACGTCGTTTAATGGCGGGCGAACTGCTCGTATATTTGTTATTAAATGCCCATATCTATTTATACTTTGTAAAAGGTGTCAATTGTAAAAGTTTAGATACCTAATGCGATGTTTGAAGGTCGGCAGTTTTGAAATAAGATTTCCTTGAGCTTTATCACGCCTGTCTGTCATCCTACACAACGAAGAGCTCTTTGTGTCCGGTGCTTTTTGCAACCTAATTATATATCTGCTGGCCGAATGGTTCATTTTGTTGTTGCATACTACATATCATGTCACTCTAGTGGACACACACTACTCATAGACACTACTTAATTTGTCGAGTGCCATATGTCACCTTTAAGTAACTAAGTATTTAATCGCTAAACAAAACGGAAGGCACTTATCAAGTCAACGTGCAATTGACGGGTAATTTTGTTTGCCGATCTTTGTTTGTTGGTAAGTCAGTACATTTTAAGGTGCTAGGCTATTTAAATCATGTCTAAGATGTCATTGTAAGCAAAAAAAAAATGTCACATTTACAAATATGATGATTTTTACGTGTAGGTATGTATTTCTTGTTTAATACTTCATCTTGACTGACATGTCGGGTGGCATAAGAAACACAACACAGTTTCATAACTTAGGCCCTTGGCCTTATTCCACATCGTTAATTAGTATACGCATACTAGAAATCACATTCGAAATTAGACACATAATCTGCACCGAGACGTATAGTTATTGTAGAACGAGATGTGACATGAGATAAAACCTATTACCACTGACGTTGGACTGTTATATTATAACAAGCAATGCCATGCACGCATACAACATACATACCTCACCTACTGTTAAGATAATCGATAACCAGTCGGGTTGAGAAACTACTGGATCAGTATCAGTATCCTTAACAGCAACAACATCCATTTGGTGAATGGGTTATATATTTAGTATATTGTCAAGTGACTATTTTATGTCAATTATGTTATAGATGTCGTTAAGAATATTAATAAAATAAAATAAAAGCAACGCATGATTAAAAATCAAAAATAACTGATTGTTGTTTCGCACTGTACAACAGTGGAATAGTTATTTGTTATACAAGGGGGGAAAGTTGTATTTTACCTGCGAGTGTTCATTTGAAACACGAGCTAGCGAAAGGATTCTATGATTGACCACGAGCGAATAGAGTGCTTCAAAAATAGAATCCTGAGCATAGCGAGTGTTTCAACACACGAGACGTAAAATAACTTTTCACCCGTGTATAACACAAAACTTTTCATCTCACTACAGCGAGGAAAATAAGAAAAAGTGTTTGGACTATCAATTATTATTTATTTACCTCTTTGTCATTACAATAATTTTGAAGTATTAGAAGTAGGTATTGGTAAAATCGAAAATATTGCAAAATAGCCTAAGCATATCCAGTCTTTATGGAACTACTCCAATATTGACATATACAATCATAACATTTATAGTATTAGTACCTAACAAATGCCTGAGTAAGTAAGGTTTATCTTGACAAAATAGGAGAGAATTACAGTTTCTGGAAAGGTTCTTGCACCTTTTTTGTGTCTCCATGTATTGAAAAGGTCAAACGCTTTCATTGTACCTGCGATTTTTTGTGATTTTTCAGGTAGGTAATAAGCACAATTCTGCATTTTTCACGGTTTCTCGTAATTCCACAGGTCATACGTCTTCGTGACTCGAATCATTCATTTTAATAACAAACTAAACTAGAAAAACATGCGAATATTTTGACGTTAGCGGCTTAGGTAATCGAAAAGTGAAAAGTTTTGACTTAAAAGTTTTTTATTATTATTTCGGATGCGTTTTGTTCGCACATCGACTTACTTGGACTGTCAGAACATTTTATCTGTTTTTATAACAAAAATGAAGATTAATGTTAAATGCTGATATTTATGAATTAAAATAAAGTTGTAAGACTTATTTTTTACTCGATGCAATTCATTAATTGTGATGTTAAAAATTTTGCACTTTAAATGTTCTACGTTTTGTTAGCTGTCACATGTCACTTAAGCTGCGTTCAAATGTCAAAACTCTTTCTTCACATGTGGATAAAAAGCGCTCAATAGGTATCAAACATACAAAAAGGGCTTTCCGAGCTAGTGAGGTGAAATAGTTATTTTTTAATGTATACCGGGTGTACAATCCAAATGGGTCAGTATGGAGAAGTCGGAAACTACGAGAGATAGCGAGATCTGTTCTTAGGAACCATGACGTCGATTTTAGATTTAATAATAATTACATTCAAACTTTTTTTTTAACTCTCATACATAACCGGGAATCGAACCTGGTCAAAATTAATGTGTATAAATTCTGCAAGTCGCAAGAAGCACAACACTAATGGAATCTTGTTTAAATAATTGAAAGAATATATAAAAATAATAATAATAATTTATTATTATTATTAAATCTAAAATCGACGTCATGGTTCCTAAGAACAGATCTCGCTATCTCTCATAGTTTCCGACTTCTCCATACTGACCCATTTGGATTGTACACCCGGTATACCCCATAACAAAACGTAAAACGGTAAAAGTGCTAAATTTTTTACATTAATGAATTGCATCGAGAAAAAAACACTAAACCCAGTCTTACAACTTTATTTTAATTCATAAATATCAGCATTTTGCATTAATCTTCATTTTTGTTATAAAAACGGATAAAATGTTCTGAGAGACCAAGTTCTGAGAGGATGCAATTAATTAATTGTGATGTTAAAAATTTAGCACTTTTAACGTTGTACGTTTTGTTAGCTGTCACATGTCACTTAAGCTGCGTTCAAATGTCAAAACTCTTTCTTCACATGTGGATAAAAAGCGATTTTCTCAATAGGTATCAAACATACGGAAAGGGCTTTCCGAGCTAGTGAGGTGAAAAAGATATTTGGTACCTGCATGCAAAATAGTAAAATCGTAAATGCTTATTTATACGTTACAAGATGGAAATCTTATTGTTCGAGTTGGTAGCGCTCAAACGCAGTGAGAGTAACTAGCGGGAAAGAATTCGCTGCGAAAGTCAAGAAGAGCACGCAACTTAAATAAATCATAGCAGAGCAAAATTATGTTTTCTAGCTGTAACTGTTATTACGTTTGGGCGTTAGTAGATAATAAAGCTAACTATAGGAGTTTATGCACCTGTTACCTACATAATAAGGGTCCTTAAAACACGAGTGCGGTTTTTACTATGTCCTTAAGCATACTCGTACTATAGTCCTAGCGGTACGCCAAAATAAGCTGCAAATGGTGTTAAAAGCATGAAAATCGGAACGACGGCCATACGAATCAATATGACCCGTAGCACGAAAAAAAAACAATAAAGGAGAGGTGTTCTAACGTCATCTTTTTTTAGTGTAGGAAAGAATATTTTTTGTTCTGAAACCTATCTTGTGTGGTATCTAATGAAAGGGCCGATTCTAAAAATATATCACATCATTATAATCCATTCATTTGTTTTAAATTTAAATAAAAATCATTTTCAAAACATACCAAGTTTGGGCTCCTTCAGATATGATACGGTTCAATCATTATTTGTAAACAATACCTAAAATGGTATGTAATAGGCTCATATCCAACCCCAAGAAAGCACTTTAGAAAATATTTACAATTGGTATTTTTTTATAATAAAAAAAAATGTAGACACTGAGGATGATAAATACTTGTGCGAGAGGAGTTTTCAATCATATTTATATCGTTATAGTTCCGATTTTCATGCTTTTAACACCATTTGCAGCCTTTTACTGAATTTCAAGACTACTATGGGTTAAGGGTGATCTCTTTATATGTACACTGCCTTTGCATAGAGGAAAAATTGAAATAATAAAAAACCGTAGGTATTAAGCAACATTTGATAGTAAGGTAAATATCAGTCGTTATTACCATAATAGGCTTCCGTCCTACAATCAGACAGGCTTACGTAAAGCTCTTTAAAGGAGGTACAGTAATGTTACTTTCAGTGCATAAAACGGGTAGTAGGTTACCTATAAAGCAGCTAGTTTCTATAAAGTGGGCCTCGCAACCATAGGTAATTGAGAAGGAAAGACTGCGCCAGCGCAGTATGGTTCCGCCTGTACAGTTCAAGTGCAAAAATAGGAACACGTACGCTGTAGCCACGCATTCTAATGGTGTAATGGGATACAATATTTGGTTTTCGGCTAATGTGTCACGTTGGTCTGGGTTAAAAGATCAAAGTGGTACTTGAACATGGGATTGTAGAGTACATATTAGTATATAAACTCACGCCTGTATTCCTAATAGGGGTGAGCAGACACATCTAGCAATTATAGGTTTAGAGATGGAGAAAATGTTATATTACGGACTAGCTTTTGCCCGCGGCTTCGCCCGCGTAGTACCTAAGTGTAATTTTGCAATAATTGTTGAATTGTTACGCCGGCAACGGCCTACTACTACTAACTTCCCCTATGAATAACCCTTCGTCAAAACGCGTTATGTTAAATTATTACTTATTTACTTTTGTGATAAATTAGAATCTGTTATCTGGAATAAAAGCTAGTTTATGTTCATGATAATATTAAAATAGGTACCAAAATATCTCCACGAATTTCATAATATTTCCTTGTATACTATGTTCTTGACACATTTATCTAAAACTTTCCAAATGAACGATTTCCATACAACAGTTCGACCCATATTTCACCTCCTTAAGGGTTGAATTTCGAAAAATCCTTTCTTAGTAGGTACACGTCCACGTACTGTAAAGAATATATGTTCCAAATTGCTTGCTTATAACTTTAGCGGTTTAGGAAATCACAGATAACCCATCTATTTTATATACAAATATTACAAATGAGAAAAAAGGATTCGTTGTATCTCGGTCGTAGAAAACCGGTTAATTCTGTTCAACAGAAACAAAATCTGCTAAATACCGGTTTTGACATGAAACCGTTCTAAAACCGGTAACCGAAACCAAGAACGCTATTTATTTTGGTTTGGGGTGTAGAGCCAAAACCGGTTTGAATGAAAATACCGGTATCCGATCCCTGCATTAGGAGCTTGTGACCGAAGTTTTAAATGGCTAACTTTAAAAACGACATGTTTCTCATAGAAACTTTCAACTCTTTTTTAACCCCCTTAGAGGATGATTTTCTATAGCAAAGCTAAATCATTTGTTTTGCTTTTTAGTAAGAAACCTTCATACAAAGATTCAAGTCTATAACTTCCCAAATTAACGATTTCTATACAACGGTTCGACCCCCATTTCACCCCCTTAAGGGTTGAATTTCGAAAAATCCTTTCTTAGCACACGTCCACCGTACTGTAAAGAATATATATTCCAAATTTCATGCTTATATCGTTAGCGGTATAGGCTGTGCGCTGTCTGTCAATAGATTAGTAACGAAGAGTTTTATATACATATATACTCGTAGATAAGTCGCGGCCAATCAGCCTAAATCCCACTTTCGTCCTATCCCCATAGTGGACTTTTACGACACCCGTGACAAGTAAAGGGATGTCGCTATTATATCCCGACACCACAAGGGGTACAGTCGAGTTCTCCAATATCTATACAGACAAAATTAAAAAATCTATACAGTCTTTAGTGTTAATGAGATAATGACATAAGGCGCATGTGTAGATATTTTTGAAACGTTATTGATATTGATAAGATATTGGAGAACTCGACTGTTACATATAATAAACACTACTAGAAATAAAGAAATAAAATATAGTTCACGATTTTATATCGCAGTTCACCGTCCAGTAGCTACCTACTTGCCATACTGACGTAATACTTAATGCCGTGGTCAACGTCGGCGCCGGTGGCAGTAAGCGCAAGCTGACCCGGTGTGTTCTAATCTCATTGAAAATAGGGTAAATACTAAATATTTCTCTCTCGCTCTCCATCGGATCTCTTCTCTGCAGCAATAGCACAGTCATTACAAATAGGTAAGTAAAAATGAAGTTTATAATAACACACAATATCAGCGAATATTAGTCGCCAGCTCGCTCCCATCAATGGCGTTTCATTAAACTACAAGTTACAATTTTACAAGCCTTAACAGGCAACACATAGGTCAAGCGCCTATGTGTTGCCTATGTAGGCTTGTAAAATTGTAACTTGTAGCTTTGTGAAACGGGCCACTAGGCGTGGGAAGGTGATGTTGAACCTATGATAGAAAATAAAAAGAAACGGAGGTTACATAGATCATATCCATGGTAAGCCTTATTGAGCGATAGCAGAGCCTTCGCACTGAAAAATACAAGCTGGTGACATACAGAAAGGCCGAGAATTGTCTTCCTGTACCTACCAACATAAGGTGACATTGACATTAAGGCAAAACGGCTATGCGTTGAAACAGTCGCACAGGTCCGCCGACGTTTGCGCGACTGAGACGCAAGAACTTGCTTATATATTCGATACGAAAAGGCCGCCTGCACTGAAATCAGTCTTTTTAATCCGACTTCAAAGTTCACGCGTGTGGCATAGGTCCGTTCGCTTAGCGTCCTTGGTCGGCCGACTATCCCTTCCAAGCTAGTATTGGACGCAGGTAACTAATCAAGCGCACGCATTTTTTTAATGCGGAGTCCTAATGACATTGCCGTAGGTATCTTATGTAGGTTAGCCTTATAATTTAATCATTCACTTCTCCTGCATTCTTGTGCTCTGTGTTAGGTCCAATGATGTCTGAAATTAACTAAATAATATATTGTAAACGTGAATGTTTGTAAATATGTTGGTTCCACTTAATCTCAAAGACTAAAATGCGTCTATTATTGATATAAAACTTTCCAAACATCTGGCTTACACATAAGAATAAAACAGCCTACCATTTATAAAGATTTCCATTTCTTAAGCGCTTTAAATAGGGGTCGAAAGTTTGTATGGGCTGCCTGATTTTTTAGGGTTCCGTACCCAAAGGGTAACTAAAACGGAACCATATTACTATGACTCCGCTGTCCGTCCGTCTGTCTGTCTGTCTGTCTGTCACCAGGCTGTATCTCATGAACCGTGATAGTTAGACAAATTAAATTTTCACAGATGATATATTTCTGTTGCCGCTATAACAACAATTACAAAAAAACAGAATACCTAATATAATTATTTGAGGGCGGTCTCATACAAAAAACCTGATTTTTTTGCCGTTTTTATAGATGGTACGGAACCCTTCGCGCGCAAATCCGACTCGCACTTGGTCGGTTTTTTGTGACTCGACTTCATACTTGGTACTTCACTCTTCGTCAGAAGAGCAAAAAAGTTATTTCAGTGTTTTTGAATATTCATCCCTTAAAGGCATCAAAAGAGAGTTAAAAGTTTGCATGGGAAACAAGTATTTTTTGGAGTGAGAGTCTTGAAATTTCGTTTATATACCCTTAGTTAAAATATGAATTATAAGAAAAGTTATTTCGGCGTGTTAGAAAATTCATTCTTCATTATGTAACTTATGAAACTCCTTATTGACGTAAGTAGCTACGTAGGTACTTATTTCACATTCTGATAAGATAACTTTTTTATTTAAACCAAATTGAACACAGCGTATGTACCTACTGTACACAAATGTTAGCCAAACTGCATGGCTGCATGGCAATTTGTTGGCGAACTAAAGACGTAGGCGCCAAAGTTAATTCTGTCGGGAGTTCCGGCAGAAGTGAAAACTCAATAACATTGTAACAGTTTTTCGATCAGATCACGTGACACCTTACGGTGTCACCCTAAAAATGAATTTGACGCAAATTTATAAACAATTATCAATTATTTAGGCGGACGGGCCGCGGGCGCGCTGGGTTCGACGGGCCGGCCCGCCCGTCGGCGGCGGCAAACAAAATATCAATTTGTTTTTGCCATTGCCAAATATTTTTCAAAACTTTATCTCTTTAGGAATAACGTCCAAATTCGAACTATTCGAATTTGCAAGAACAGCAGACGGCGGCGGCGAACAAAATATCATTTTTTTTTTGCCGTTGGTAAATATTTTTCAAAGCTTTATCTCTTTACGAATAACGTCCAAATTCGAACTATTCGAATTTGCTCAATAGCAGAACGGTGAAGGACGCTTGGACAAAATTACAATTTTATTTGCAAAATATGCTATTGCAAAGTGTTTAACGGCTTTATACTCTTACGAATAGCGTTCAGTTTTGAATGAAGTCGAATTGGCTAGCAGCAAAATATAAAAGTTTGTGACCTCCTTCACATCTGACGTCACAAAAATCTGTCACGTATTTAACAATTTTTCCCCATCCCAAAAAGTGCTCAGCGCCGCTAAAGAAGTTTTCACTTCAAAAATGTTTATTTCAGACCTCGGTCCATATTGTTAGTAGTTCCTTTAACTTATACGCTATGTTAGTTAGTACGTACACGATTGTTTGTTGTCAGGATTACTTGAGGTAAGTCAAAGTAGTCCTGACCATCTGAATCCAATGCCACATAATCGGGCAGTTAAATTTTTCAGCAATTACCTTTAGAATGCCGCTCTGAGTTTCCCTGACGCGACCCATCAGTGACGCGATTTTCTTTCGCATCACCGCTAGTAAACCGTCCGTGTGGGTATTAGCGAACATTTCCGACGCACTGCACCATTTAGCTTAGAACTTTAGTATGACTTAGTGCAAGGCCTGAGTGGACGCCCCGCTCAGAGCGGGGCGTGCAGCGTCCATATAAAACAAATGCAATTTATATGGACGCTCGACGCCCCGCTCTGAGCGGGGCGTCCACTCAGGCCTTGCACTTAGTGTTAAAGCACAAGATAAGTTTATTATAGTTTGTTTGAAATTAAATATTTTTAAAGTTTTAAAAAGTTTTAAAGTAAAGTAAGTAAGTAAGTTAGTAAGTTTTTAAGGGCGTTGAATGTGTGTATGGTGAACCAGAATTCAGAAGTGAGAGATGATAGGTATTTACTTCGCGCATGAGCGTGGCCGTGTACTGCTGGAAGAGGGTCCGGGTTAGATCTTTGTACATAGTAACATTAAGAAAACGTATGTAGCTTTCATTTCGTAATACGTTTTTCTGTCATCATCATGTCAGCCGAAAGACGTCCACTGCTGGACATAGGCCTCCCCCAAAGAGTCCAGCAACCTTTACCAGGTCATCAGTCCACCTTGTGGGGGCCCTACCCACGCCGTTTTTCCGTGCTTCTTACTATTTGTATACGAGTAGGTATATATATATAACAAGACTGCCATACTATGTAAGTAGATAAACACCTTTAAATGGTGGACTAACTAACCGTGTGAAGCCGGGGCGGGTCGCTAGTGCGTAATATATATAGGTATATAACTACCTAACGCGCACTAGTCTGTTGCGGCAAGCAGCCGATATTAGCAATCATAATTAGCACTAAGAACAGTAACAATACCGATGCGTAACCTTGATCTCATTTCTAGTTTCTTTCGTCCACCTGGTAGCCGTTTAGACCACGAGAATACTCAGGTAACGTATTCGGCCAAGGAACGACATATTTCACCTTGTTTTTACTTATAAACTTGATCAGACTATAATTATCGATAGGTAATTAATTATATCTTGTTTTATCTACAACATAGTCAACAATTAAATCCAAAAGTGTATTTGAAAGTGTTCGAAGTAATGAATGTCATTAGCTACTCGACTCGATGCGTGTGTCGAGTGAAACTATGTCATAAGGCCTTGTCTACATATCGCTGTCAATATGCAGATGATGTAATGAACAACCTTTCATTTTCTTGACCCGTGAAAATTATTATAGAAATCGAAATGTATCAAAATAACTGTTTTGGCAAAATATACGGAATGGTCTGAAGCTTAATGCAAAGACTTTGAGGGAACGTAGGTAGAGCAGATCGGCAAAATTGCTGCGACCGTTCTCTTATCGACACTACGCGGCTCTTGGAGTCGCGCGAGCCACTATCTATAGCCTTCCGATGTTCCTGTCGCCTCACTTCAATCGGTGCTAGTTCCGACTCTTCTCGCGGACGAAAATACACTGTTCTGTCCACGTCTGCGAGAATATCTAAGCTAAGGGCGGAAATCGCGCTAAGGAACTTCAAGCCCTGGCTGGAGAGAAGACGAGGGACCGTCACCTTTCAGTTGACACAAGTGCTCACTGGACATGGCTGCTTCGGTGAGTACCTAAATCTGATTGGCCGCGAGCTGCACAATGCCATCACTGTGGGGGAGATCAAGTTTGCCCTGCATGGGACTCCGAGAAGTCGGGTCTAGTCAACGTGGTTGGCACCAATTTATCCCTGCCAGTAATAAAGTAATAATCACAAAGATGCTAGCAGCGGACTCAGCGTGGAGAACCATGGTCTCCTTCTGTGAGGTATAGTTAAGACCCAGGAGATCGCTGAACGGGAACCGGAAAGATTAGATCCCTCTCGAAGAAATCGACGTTGAGGATAGGCCACCGCCGTATACAGTGAAGGCTCGGACAAGAATAGGTCTACGGTCTCCCCCGCCTGTCGTAGAAGGCGACTAAAGGGGGTCATCGGGGTCGCAGTGTTCTGGCGGGGGCTGGAGCACTCGCTTAAGAACCCCAGGGAAGGCGAGAACATCTCTTTGCCCTAGGACGAGCCAAATGTGGCGAGGCGCGAGGGGGGCTCCAGTGCGTTCAGCATGAGATCCTGGAGTCCCCTGCATGAGAGCGCAGATGCAGGGCACCGTGGAGTTTTTAGTGGATAGAAATACCACATAACCCTGTCATCCCCCGGTGATTGGGAATCTGGTTCGCAAGTTTTCACTACAAAAAAAAAAGAAACAGGTGGAGCAGATCGCATCATTTAGACCACATTTACACTTCTGCAAAACCTTGTATTTTGCCAACTCTTGAAAAAAAGTAACTAATAGAAACTGAAATTAATACATTTTTGAAGTGAAAACTTCTTTAGCGGCGCTGAGCACTTTTTGGGATGGGGAAAAATTGTTAAATACGCGACAGAGTTTTGTGACGTCAGACGTGAAGGAGGTCACTTTTTGCTGCTAGCCGATTCGACTTCATTCAAAACTGAACGCTATTCGTAAGAGTATAAAGCCATCAAACACTTTTTGCAATAGCATATTCTGCAAATAAATTTGTAATAATACCAACGCGTCCTTCACCGTTTTGCTATTGAGAAAATTCGAATAGTTCGAATTTGGGCGGTATTCCTAAAGAGATAAAGCTTAGAAAAATATTTATCAACGGCAAAAACAAATTGATATTTTGGTCGCCACCGTGCACCGCCATGTGCTGTTCTTGCAAATTCGAATAGTTCGAATTTAGACGTTATTCCTAAAGAGATAAAGCTTTGAAAAATATTTGGCAATGGCAAAAACAAATTGGTATTGTGTGCGCGCCGGACCCCCGCACCGTTGCGCCGCGGCGGCGCGTTGGGCCCGTCGCACCCAACGCGCCCGCGGGCCGTCCGCCTAAATAATTGATAATTGTTTATAAATTTGCGTCAAATTCATTTTTAGGGTGACACCGTAAGATGTCACGTGACCTGATCGAAAAAGTGTTACAATGTTATTGAGTTTTCACTTCTGCCGGCACTCCCGGAGTGCAACCCGGTCTTTTTTTTGTCTTATAACTTGTATTAACGAATATAAGTAATATGTGTCAAAGACATTTGTGTGACTTTCAAGAGGGTCTTTTTTCTGTCCCTTTTCCGCATAAAGTAAACCATAAAGGCGAAATAATGTATGCCATACGATTAAATAATAATATAATAAAGTAAACTGAATTACTACATGCGGAAAATGGAGGGACTGGGAACTCTGCAACTCACTTTATAATACAGGGAGTACCAAAAATGGGATGTGAACCGACTCTAAATATGCATTTCTTTGTTTTTTGTTTATTTGTGTTTCCGTAGTTTTTTTTTGTTTATATATTAGTCTTTGTTTTTTGCTGTATGCGTGTATCTGCTGTATACGTTTTTACGATAAAATACCCACAATACATTTGTTTTGTTTTCTGTAACTTAGTAACATTTAGTTTGTTAACCTTTTATTTCGGTCCTTAATCTGCAAATTTTAAATTATGATGGTGGAATTTTATAAAACGCTCAAAGTACTTTATTTGTATTCTAATAAGTAATCTGTACAAAGTTTCAAGCCTTTAGCTAAAAAATCCAGCGTTCCCCGTACAAAACCTTCAACCTTTTTCAACCCCCCTAGGGCTAGAATTTTCTTAAAGGCTGAAATCACTTTTTTTGTATTTTAATAAGTTATCTTTATATAAAGTTTCAAGTATCTAGCTAAAAAAAGAAAGTTTCCCCCATACAAACTTTGCACCCCTTTTTAACCCCCTTAGAGGTGAAATTTTCCAAAACGCTGACAGCACTTTTTTGTATTCTAATAAGTAATCTTTCTACAATTTTTTCAACGATGAATTTTCAAATTACTTGATGACATGTTAGTTAGCTCCAAGGCAACGGAATTGTTATACGCTTTATTATTTAACAAATAAAATAAATCTGCTATATTATCTCGTTACAGTAAGCAGATAAATAAAAATGGGTAAAAGAGGTAGATCTGGAAGAAAAAAGCGAAAGCCATATATGATTGCTAAACGAAGAAAAACTCAAATTTGTGTCAAAAGAAAAATTCACTTTGAATTACAAGACCATGCGACATCCTCAATTGAGTCAATACCTATAGATACCTCTCCTTCATCAATACAAGAAAACGCAAGCTCGTCGGCATCAACTGTACAGTCGAAACGTGCATACATGTTTATGATGCTGACTGTACATGCATAAGGACATTATCTCTTTGAGATAAGGCCCTAGAACCACCAAAAGTGTATACATGCTTATGATGCTGACTGTACACGCCTTTATGACATTGACAATAGAGTCCTGTACAGATACTCCAGGCAAAATACGGTTTTGAAAAACATTAATTTATAATAGCGTTTTTTTTGTTGATTTCATTTTAAAATGTTATTCTAAGATGCTGTATTCAAGAATCCGACAAACTTTCCACTCGGAAGTAATTATGTTGATTTAAATGAAGCATGCATTGTCTTTTTTTGTATGATCTAACTTGAATATTATAAAGCAAATGTAAATGAACCAAAATAAAGACAAAAATATTTATTAATATTTTTTCTGACTTTTTAGAAGCTAGTTAATTTATCATTTTTTTGATGTCTGAAATTTTGTCGGATTCTGTCGCTGGGTAACTATTTAATTGATAATATATCCGTTACACAGAAAAGATAACCTATTATAAATTATTTCCAAAATTGTTTTTTTTTTCCATACAAGTTGTCAGTTCATTGACTGGACTAAGATGTTTATGCCCTTATTTATGTTATGTTGTTAACCTCTATTTTGAAGTTTTTATGTTCAGGTTTTGAGGTGTGCAATACACAGTATACCGGGCGTCCCACGGCGATGCCACATGGAGGGAAAGTACCTTAAATATCACAGATAGCATATTTTGCTGAAAGAAGACTTCATTTTATTTTTAAAACTTAGTAAAGTTGCATTCATACTTTTTTAATTTTTTTTGAAAAAAAATGTATGGAAAAAAAAATTCGCGTGATTGGAGGAAAAGTACCTTAATTATTGTAAATGAACATCTTACTGAAAGAAGGCATTATTTCGATTTAAAAAAACAAGTTGAATTGCATTTTAAATAATTTCATGGTTAAACCGGGAATCGAACCCGCTACACGAGAAAAAAAATACCCTGTAGCTTTGTCATATCGATCGAAAGACTTCAATATGAGAATTATTTATTCAACTTGTTTTTTTAAATCGAAATAATGCCTTCTTTCAGTAAGATGTTCTTTTACAATAATTAAGGTACTTTTCCTCCAATGACGCGAAATTTTTTTTCCATACATTTTTTTTCTAAAAAAATTAAAAAAGTATGAATGCAACTTTACTAAGTTTAAAAATAAAATGAAGTCTTCTTTCAGCAAAATATGCTATCTGTGATATTTAAGGTACTTTCCCTCCATGTGGCATCGCCGTGGGACGCCCTGTTTGTATTGTATTGTAGGTATATACCCCTGGCTGTACACTGTGAAATATTCAATTACAAGTTACGAACATATCGGTTTGGGATCATATAGCAAAATTCGCTAAGTTGTCCTTCTATTTATGACTTTACCCTACCATTATCTTACAATTTTAACAGGTTAATTCACAGTTAACACACATTAATTAACTAAGCATTGCCCTTTTTGGGTATTTGCTCAGTAGGTGAACTATGTGTCAGGGTTTTTACGGTATTATGATGTTCTAAATAAAACTTTATTTTCACTTACTAAAAATAATAATAAAATATTTTGACTAAGTGAATTTCTCTTTCTATACTTCTCACAAAAGTCCATAATATAACAATAAGTTATCGATGGCTTTAGATTTATCGATAACTTTTCACACCACTGGGATATCGACATTTAGTGTGGCCCATTGCCTACCACTTTATCGCCTGTGTACATACGTATTTACCAGATCGTTACATTCAGTGTGATAAGGACAACTGCAGCTGCGACTAAACTTCCTAAGTAAACAATCATAAGAATCGAGGTTTCGTTCTCGACTGTTTCCTCCTCCGAAACCGAATCCTCCTCCTCCGGAATCGTAACAAAATTTTGGGAAATTAATAAAAAGGAAGTGCTAAGTGTCGGGCTATTTTGATTTTAACGCTTATTGTTAAAAGATTTTTGTATTAGGCGATTTGTGTAATATGTTTGCGGACTCCTCATCATCATCATCATCATCATATCAGCCGAAAGACGTCCACTGCTGGACATAGGCCTCCCCCAAAGAGTGCCAAAGTGACCGGTCCTGCGCCACCCGCATCCAGAGGACTCCCGCAACCTTTACCAGGTCATCAGTCCACCTTGTGGCGGGCCTACCCACGCCGCGCCTTCCAATACGTGGTCGCCACTCGAGAACCTAGTAACCTATAGCACTTATAAAAATAAGAAAACCATAAAAATCAAAACATACCGCTGTCTGCTGCATGTTGATGATATTGATTTTATAAAAAAAAAAACATTAATCTACTATCAAAAACCTCGGAGGAAACAGTCGAGATCGTTTGTATGAACAAATGACCAGTGGTGTTTCCTCTTAAGGTTTTCGAGTGTATGTTGAACTATATGTAGGCCTAATTGAAATATACAGCACTCTGTAAATACAACGATTTGATGGATTTGAACATGTGGCGTGTCGTTAGAATTAGAATCCTCTTCGACGATCGAGGCTAGCCTAATTATTACCAAAAAAAGCCGACCTGTTTTGAAAACAAACGTTTAAATTTTATTTGTGTATTGTTTAATTCCTAATTCTAATATTTATTTCAAACGAGGTCCCAGCCTTGTTTTAAATAGATAAAACTATTGTGAACCAATCAATAATTTTTGATTTTCATCTTCATCGAGTTTCAATTCAAGTGGATCAGGGACAGATGATCCCAACTCAACGACCGATTTGACTCCCATGTGAGTTCCAAAATTTATAATTTCTAACAAATACTTGATTTTGTGTTTTTTTTCCATACTCCATATCACCTGTTATTTAGATAAAAAAGTTCGTAATAGAAACCTATTTTTTTTGGTTGAAATAAAAAAGAAGATCAGCGATTATCCAACTGGAGTCGGTTTAAGAAAAAGCTCAATATCAAGATTAGAGTATCTCGAAAACTTTCCATTTTCACGGACCATACAAAGGGGTTAAATCGGTAGCTATTGGGTTTTCACAGATTTCTGTTTGGGCCATTTACCCAAACAAAAATTAACCCGACATCTCGTATAATACGGGTGTAGACTCAAAATGTATTATTACTCCAAAAGAAAGAAGGCAAAAAAATATGCCTAGTGACGAAAATCCCATTCAGATATCTCAAAGAATTTCGAAGCTACAACTGTTTTAATATTGCTTGTTAGAGAGGGAAACTGCTCGCAGATCGTGACGTTACAATCTGCGAGCTTCATAGTGAATGACAATCGTTTCATATGAAGGTGCGTTTTGCGGAAAAGGGACAGAATAAACCCCCTCTTAAAACTTTGGACACATATAACTTTCGTGATTATTTAATCCCCTGCTCTACTTTTTTTTTCCATTTGACAATATTTTTAATCCTTTTTCAGGAAAATTCAACATTATTTGGTGTCTACGCCCCTATTTCAGTAGTTAGGTTCATATTGTCTAGTAACAAGCTTGGTGTAGATTTCGGATATGAGATATTTAAACTGCGGCTTTTGGTTTTGGTTTTAGAAGTTTGTTTATATAGGTATAGTGAAAAAAATATATATTATTTACAATCCTGGCTACATGAAAATTCAAATATTTCAGATATAAGTAATACTGATTCCGGTTTTATGGGTTCTGGGTTGGACGAACGTGGAAGTGCTTGTGAAGGTGAAATAAAAAAGGACGTTGTTAAAAACCATAGAGAACAAAAGAGGTAAGATGTTTCGACAATTGTTACGAAACGATGATTACATGAAAACCATAATAGAAGGGAAGGTAGAGGAAGAGAGGAAGAAAGGGAGAGGAGACCGAGAAGATCTTTACGGACCAAAACAAGGAACAAGTAAACAGCGTGTCGTAGGTATCAGGGTGTCAAGAAGAAAGCTGAGCACATAGAGGAATGGAAATTGCTCCACCGACAAGAGCTTATATAGCTCTTAAAATCAATATTATTTAGGTACTACACAGGTACACTCTAGGGTTAAATCGAATTCATCTATTCGATTGAGTTTTATTACTTTATTATAACGCAATATTTATGTTTATTTATATCTTATAATATAAATCTAGGTATTCCTAAATGCAAAACAGTAGGCGTTTTTGGCCATTGATAAAAAAATACCTTTGTAATTTGGCAAAATTTGACTCTACGTGTAATCCTTTCCAAAGCGCTATAATTCTGCTTGCGGAGTAGGTATTTTAATTATGAAATTGTATAACATAGCAACGACGAAACTTGGACACACACTGCGCAGTGTCATAATTATATTCAGTCCAGTGCCAATAATCCCGCACTAATAAATTAACTCCGTTTTCAGATGCATGTATTGAAATAATGTAATGGAATATTTATACCAACTTTGCATTACACAAAACATTGTTATGTCTAATCACATCGATTGATCTGACTTAGGTACTCATTGTCAATAAAATACAATGTGAGAAAATATTGCTCTTAATATAAATATACTTAGCTGCATTCAGTAATTCACTTCAATGTGTCATTAATAATCTTTACATTCAGAAGTTACTGAAGACTAAGAGCCTTATCACACTTGCGATTTCCAAGCGTATTTTGTATGAAGGCGATCACGCAGCGTGTTCGCCGCGACTGATAATTGTATAGAAAACACGCTCGCAAATCGCAAGTGTGATAAGGCTCTTAGGTCTTCAGTAACTCATATAAGTCATATAATATAACCTTTATAGGTACCGTAGGCCGTTAATAAAAACATTCAAGGTCCAAAAAGTAAAATCCTTACTTAATAATAATAGGTACATATTACCTCATTAATTATTTTTCCATTTGAATTAACGAATATTTATTGTCCCTACATGGTTAATATCTCGGTGGTTACACTGACTGTCGCGAGAGTTAGCTCTGAAAATGTAAACAAAACAGCATGTTGACTGACTGACCTGTTTCGGACGGAATTCCGGGAGGAGAGGGTAATGTTTCTGGAAGGCAACCTCGGCGCCGGGGAGGAGGCGCCGGGCGCGGGGGTCGGCGCGGGCGGCGAGGTGCGGGGCAGCCGGCCGCCGGCCGCCGCCGCGCCCGCCGCGAGCAGCACCACCATCCACCACCTGGACATCACGAGAACACGGTACACGGCACGAGACGCGAGACACGCCGCACCTACTGTAACGATAGCGACTGACAGACTCGTTGCGTTTACACTCGCGACGACGTTCACTTTTGTTGTGGCACTGGTGACGGCGCCGCCTGCCCCACTCTCAATGAAAGTGGGGGCTTTCACTAGTACACAGCATACGCGGGCCACCCACAGGACTGGTCGAGCGCATTTTCATTCAGTAAACATTATTGAGTATGAAGGCAGTTATTCATCTGTGTAATCTATGTACGGATCTACACCTGTTTCTTTTTACAATATAACTGTCATAATGATCTCTCCTTTGGCTCTAGATAACTATCTTGAACTTTTGACGCGAAAGTAAATGGCTTACATTAATTACGTAATGGGTATTCGATACGTTAGTAACTATCTACTTATTGAACTAGTATCTTTAGCAGTAGCTTAATACTTCGTTGTTCGCTTGTTTTACTGTTGCGAGACAAGTGCCTGGCGTGTGATGCTGATGACTTAGAAATAAGTTATTGACAAAAATATTTTTTTTATTGTTTGTTACCGACTGTAGTTTTGTTTGCGCAGTAGTCAACTACCGTTGCGGGTTCCAATGGACCCCAACCACGAGTTTACCAAGTGTTATTTAGGAGTTGCTGTGGCCCCTTCTGTCTCCATCACATAATGTTGCGTTATCACCCCGAACTTGCATAAGTATTCCAAATTTCAGCTCAATGGGATACCGGCAAGTGCATGGCTGAAAATTGAGATGCAAGTCTTGACCTGTAGATGATAACCAGACAAGTTTGCTGCGGTTTGCTAGAGGGCGCTAGGGTACTAATGATTGCACACGGGCTAGAGACGCCTTTGTATCGTATCACATAACGAGGCCATAGGGCATAAATAAAAAGTTAAACTGGCCAGTGTGATTGCGAATAAGTATATCAAGAACATGTAATATGTCAGTGGAGCTAGAAGTGGCGCAAGATCGAGTACAATGGAGAACTCTGCTACGAGCCCTATGTCCCTAATGAGGGATAACAGGAATACATCATCATCATCATGTCGTTGGAGACGTGGGATAAAATAAGTTTCTATGAAATAAAAAAAAATCATAATCGTTTATTGCCAGATGATTATTTTGCACACTCCTGCACTGCTCGTTGGGAGGGTTCCAATGAGCCCAATTTATTTTATGGCTGTGAGTTCCAATGGCCACTCTCCGTCTCCATCATCAGACCAGCTCTATGGTAGGTATACCATAGTATTGCATTTTCATTCGATTTTCATAATTGTACGAACTATCAACTCCATTGTACTTTGGGAAATTGGTCAAATACAACTTCCAAGATTTGAACCACACACACATGTACTAACGAACTACCTAACAAAGCAAGTTAATATAAAAGTTATCAATGTTATCATAAGTCGTAATGTAGCCTTTGTCCATCCCGAAGATTCGTTGTATACATACCTAGATATGGTATACTCTTGGCTCGTCTCAGTCGTTTTATGTCAAGTTCTTAAATTCGTCCCTTTCTGCTTTCGTCACCCATTCTTCATTCGTCACTTTCGATATTTGGCTATTTCTTATTCCGGGCTTATTTCGGTATTCGTCAACATCGTCTTTAGGCATGTTCAATGATAGTCTATGTTGTTTTCCCGGCGTCAACTTACTTCCCGGCCTCTGTAGTAATGTACTATTTCATCACACTTGCACGTAAATGGTGTTATTCCATGCCTGTATATAGAAGGACAATAGCCTAAATTGTTCCCACGGGAGTTACGGATTTTCATAACTCTCTTGGGAGTTATGAGCTTGTGTGTGATCTGATTGGTTTAAGCAAATCTAGTCGGCCGCGCGCCACTAGAATTCTGCTTTGTGATTGGTTGAAAAAAATCTAGTTGGCCACGCGGCGCAAGAATACTACTGTACTGCTCTGTGATTGGTTGAAATATTGAAGCTGCACGCTCCACTCGCACTGATCTGGAAGTGAAGTTGTAAATTTCGTAAATTTTTGATTGGTGCGGTTGTATGTAACAGATTTTTCTGCCTTTTGTAGTTATTATTTCCTCGCAAATGTAATGAAAAACGTGCACGGCACGGGATGTGCACCACTTACGCCCCTCGTTAAACGATGTAATATTTCCATTCACCCTTTTTCAGGTCAGTAGTTGAAAAATTACAATCGAATTGTTGATATAATTCCTTCGCCACGAAGCGCATTATAAAATTACGAATAAAAGTTCGAATAAGTACCTATTTTATTTGTTTACATAATTTTTAATACCGCTTCGTGTTAATAAAAGATTGTTGAATTGCATTATTCAAGTCTTTGTTACAAATTTAACAGACTTAATTGTAGATTATTTATAATAGAGATGGTGAGTATCACGTCAAGACGCAATATCACGTCATGCAGGATCCCATTTCCAAGCTAAGGGGTGATATATGTAACCTCTTGTACTCACCGGTAATAACGAAAACCACACATGCCAAAGAACATAGCCATATGCCATCTATTTTTGAAACGTTTGACTTGAAGACTAAGGTCAGCTGGGGTAAGGGGAACATACTTTCTTTTTTACGTCTCATTTTAAGTTCTGTACTTACTACGAACTGTAAGGTTTTTAATAGTTTTGCAAAAGACAAAATACTTATACTTATTTCCAGGATCCAGGATCAAACGATTTTTTATGCTAGTTCTAATGCATATAGCCAGAAAATTATTATTCGTAACACTAGTTCTATTGTTTCCGTTTCCCTGTTTTTGGGGTAAGGGAAACAGTCTCAATAAATCTACAAGTAATAATACTAGTGTGGATTATACCTACGCTAATATAATGATTTTTAAAAACATCTTTATTGAAATGTGTACTTTTCGAAATGAAATACGGTTGCAAATCGAAAATATTTATCAAAATCGGAATTTGGGGTACAGGAAACATACGAGTTTCGAACAGGGATAGTCAACTAAAAACAAAGAAAGTAAAAACGAAGCGCAATGCATTGTAATGTTTATTAATAGTCAAAATAAAGCAGCTTCACTCTAATCACTAATAAACATACAACGGCCTCTAATTTTCTAAAGGGTATGACGCATTATTGGTTTTTCTCACATAGTTTCTAGGCATTTTTCTGTAACTATTAGTATAATCTTTAAGCAATATAAGCAAGCAAGATGAAGGTATAGGCAACCGTTATTTGACATCACACAAAATATAAAAAATTCCCACAGAATATTTGTGACCTCTGATATCGGGAAAGAGAAACATATGTCCTCCTTAACCCGGCCATGATAGTTTCCCTTACCCCGCTTATGCATTTGTAGGTTATGTTACGAATCACATCGAAATTTGATATTTATAGCATAGTTAGCAGCAATTTACAAGCATACAAACAAAATATATGTATACAACAATACTTACTGACATTTGCAGACTTGTTACAAAACTTTTTATCACGTAAATCAGTATCTAGATAATTTGCGTCGAACTCGTGGTTTCGTAGTTTGTCAAATAAAGTTTTGTTTGTCACACTTGCGCATTCAAACGTCATAACACCATCTGTGTTCTTTTTGTGGATCGAAATCTAAGTTACAGCTTTATCGATCGAGTAATCCTAATCAACTAATCACAACGCTGCGGACTATAGTTTTTGATATACCTACCAACTACTGTTTCCCTTTCCCGGTAGTTCCTCTTACCCCACCTGACCTTAATTCTATCAAATATCCGTGAAACTACATTACATACCAAAATGCGAGGGGAAAACTTGACGAAATAAAAAACATCCTGCGGTCATCGGCTATCTTTGTGTTCCAAAAAGGTTGCGCTACTCGACTGATTTAACTCATAATATTTCCTCTATACAGAGGCTCTAGTATAGGTTTTACCGAAACAAAACGTTACGACCGCGTTTGCGTTTAGCTGTCAAATCCCATACAAATTGAGGGTAAAACGCAAATCGTAAAGTTTTACCGAAACAAAACGTTACGACCGCGTTTGCGTTTAGCTGTCAAATCCCATACAAATTGAGGGTAAAACGCAAACGCGATCGTAAAGTTTTGTTTTGGTAGAACTTATACTAGAGCCTCTGGACTGTGCAAGTAACATGTTGAAGTGAAAGCAAATCAAAATCGATATCATCATCATAGGAGCCAAAGACGTCCACTGCTGGCTTGAGGCCTCCCCCAAACTGCTCCTGCGCCACCCGCATCCAGCGGACTCCCGCGATTTTTATCGAACGAAGGAGCGAAGGAAACGAAGTTCTACTTCAGCTTGGGCCGAAAATCGTTTGTATGTCCACACCCCGTATCATGGTCGGCCTTATCACACGATAAGTGACAGGATAGAGCATCCGTCACTGGCTGACACCGTTCGATAGAACGAGACGACGGTCCTATCTTGTCACTTATCGCGTAATAAGGCCGACCATGATACGGGGTCAGATGTCCGGCTAATGTCCCTCTTTCCGGCTGTTCTCTACAGGTCGCATTTTTCAACCGATTCTCATGAAGTTTTGTGGGTAAAGTTCGTTATTATATAGAATTTTGTGGTCGAGACAGTTTCGAATTATTATTTTAATAAGCCCGGCTTACGAGTTCTACTGCTCACAGAGCCACTAGTAATAATCACCTATATCATGGAAATCGCCAAATAAAATAAATAGTAAAACGTCAACATACTTGATTTTATTTCGAGAGGAAGCCAGTTAATACGTAAGTTATTTCAAACAATTCATATCCAAACAATACATATAACGATATAACAGTAGGAACAAGACACGGTCCCTAAACCCCAGTAGCAGGCAGCGCAGGCTACATCTTCGGGCAGGGAGTCATGCGTATATACTGTTTGCCGGATGGCATGCCCACCACTGTCACTCCGGCAGGGAACACCTCACTCACCTTGTCCGCTGGAACAGTCGGGAGCACCATGCACTCATCTCCCATCTGAAATATATTCATTAGGTGTTTTCAATACGGTATTTGAGTAAAGTCAAATCAGCTTCTTTTCATGAAACGTCAAAAACGTTCCGTTAGTATGGAATTTTTAGGGATTACTTGCATGTGACGTCACAGTCAAATAACGTCCTTATTGTTAGTTTATAAGTTTAAAAATCTTACAATAGCAAACGTAAAATAAATATTGATACTTTCCGAGTATTTTTGCTAATGAAAAAACAATTTATTTTCACTGTTGTCAAATACCCTATTGATAGTGTCTGGCTTCACTTTTATGAGATTTTGTAATTTTTTGGTTTTTCCTACTCAGAATCATGAGTATCACAAACAAAGAAGTATCGCCAATTGTTCATACTCTTTTCAGGTTTCTTATTTGTGACTGCCCCATGCCCATACACAATTACCTAAAAACATCGCATTACAGAGTGCAACAAATGGGGACTTTTTCTTTCTCCTTCAATTTATAGCTACGCTCCTTATTACATTAACCTATAACTGTTTAGTAAGTCCCGCTTTTGAAAAACGAATCTAAATAATTATCTTAGGTACAGTCGAGGAAAATGAATGTTTAGCACTTTTGGACCTTAACGTCATTCAAATAGAGTTGACGTGTGCCAAACCTTCATTTTCCTCGACCGTACAATCGAACCAACTGAATCATGACCCACCCATAAGCTTATTTTGCTAAACCCCTTAAATGCAAGTAGGTCGAAATTCGCTTGAAGATTTATTTCCTTGGTAACGAACTTGTTATCATTTGATTAGACACTGACATTTACTGAGTGCTCTGTTAAATAAATCGGACAATATCGACTATGCTCGTATATAAAAAGAAGAGATGATGTTACTGTCTTTATCTGTATTACGTAGGTAAGTATAGGAAGTTTTCTACGAACGTAATTGTAACGTGCCACTTCACTTGGCCGTATTAAATTTGCTCAACTATTAGTCGCATTTATTTCTCTAGAATATAAAATCAAAAATAATGCTGTCATGTTTGGGCAAATACGGCCAAGTGAAGTGCCAGCATAAACTTTAGATTAATTCATTAACAGGTTTCAATCACGTCATTCCTATAAGTATTTTAAGGACAGAAACATGCCATTGTTGGTCTTTCAAGCTATATAAGTAAAAAGAGTAATAAAATTTATAAAATGAAAAAAAACTTTATTTAATCTTTAACAGAACTAATTTAAATTATAAGATTCAGTATCTAAAACCTAGTGTGTGCACCATGGTTATCGATACCGGCTTTTAATCGGTCACGCATTGACCCTATTAGACGACTGCAAAACTATTGGGTTGAGGTCTGGGGATCTACTCGGCCATGGAATCAAAGTAACTTCATCATTATGCAGATCAAACCAATTTGAGACTACCCTGGCAGTATGCACTCGACAGTTGTCATGAACGTAGGAAAATACTGGCACATCTCCACGCGGGTAAACTGTTCGCACTGTCGGTAACATAGATTCTTCTAATAGATCGACATACTTCATTGCGTTTTGCCGAGAAGAAATATGGACAAGCTCACCTACTCCTCCGATACCCATCCACGCCCACATGTTCGCTGAAATTCGACCGGATAACTGATTAGGCACGACGTGATCTTCTGTGTACCGCGTGTTATCGTAACGCCACAAAGTTAAGCGACCGTGTTGAGAAGATCGAAATATTTTTTCGTCTGTAAATATAGTGTTAGTCCAGTCGTAGTCTAAATAAGCGTTTGCAAAATTCCTTCTCGCTGTTTTATGATCATCCGTTAAGGCTACTTTCTCAGCATAATGTCTGTAATGCAGTCCAGTGCCGTGCAAATAATTTCTAATAGTTTGTAGACAGACGTCATGTTGTGCCGCAAAATATCGGGTGGGAGTAAAAGGATGTTCTTCGTAATGGTGTTGCATGTCCACTCTTTGTTCGTTCGTGAGTCGGCGAACGCCGTGGTTATGACGTCGTCTGTCCTCGAGGATGCCCTCTCCGGCGTGCCGTCTGATCCAGGTCCTCACTGTATTCCGAGAAATATTCAATTCGCGTGATATTTCCCGTATGCCTTCCTCACTTAAGACTACAATCCGAGCTCTTTGTTCTTCTAAATTAGCCATTATTAAAAATTATTAAGCATTTTACTATTTAGTTTTTATTTTTTCACATTGACTGACAACTTGACATAATATGACACACTTGTAGAACACCCCATTTTTTAAATATATTTTTTCCATCATCAAAAAGTTTAGGTTAAATAAGCGAGAACTAGCTCGATATTCAAACAATCTCACTAATATTATAAATGTGAAACAGTGTCCATATGGAAATCCATGTGGTCAAAGATACATAATAAAATAACAACGAAGTAAATTGTATTTATACAACTAACGTTAAAAACTTCAATAGTGCGATACAGAGCTTCACACATTTCCAGGCATATTCTAGCCGTAGTAGGTAATTCTTCCGATTTTTCTATGCGTTTAAACTCTGCCAAACCATATGAGAACGTATAAAAAAGAGTTTGATGGAGTTTAGGTATCGTAGACAGAGTTCGAGAAAGAACGATTTAAGAACACATCTCCAGCGCCATCTTTTGGTAATCAGTAGAAACATGGATTCTTCTCTAATGTGGTATAGCGGCGTTGAGGACAAATTAAACAAAAATATGCGAACCGATTTTATTGAAACTTTCCAATATTGTTGTTTATACCTCAGAGTAGGATATAGCGTGCCGTTTTTTTAGATATAATTACTTCAGAGGGTGGAATAAGGAACCAAAGATTGTATGGGACTTAATTTTTTTTTTTAAATAGAAACTTGAAACTTCGTAGATTGATTTTATATCAAAATATTAGAAAACTAATTTCTGCGTTTTTGAAAATTCATTCCCTAAGGGGGTCAAAAGACGTTTGAGAATTTGTATGAAAAAAAACGGTCACCCATCCAAATATTGACTTCTCTCGACGTTGCTTAACTTTGGTGATTGTTGTGAAGTGTTCATCGCTATTAGACTACATATATTATAGGCAAGTAGTTTCTGAAGGTTACATTATCTTTTAATGATTTTTATAATTACAATAACAGTGTTTTTAAAATAAAACTGTACTGTTTACTTATAATTACAATATCAGTGTTTTTAAAATAAAAATGTACTGTTTACTAGAAGGCGACATATTTGTATAAGTCAACTACTGATCACTAGAATCAGAGGATATTTTGCACAGATTCGAAAGAATGGGTCAGATCAACAATGATCTCTGTTTAAATGAAGCGCTGCGCCTAATAGAAGACAAAATATTATCAATATCCGGAAAGAAACTTTCCGACTTTGGTATGCCCACGCCAGAGCGTAGAGAAGGGTTGTCAAATGATTTGATTAGAGAGCTCAGCTACGATACCAATATATTGGACACTTACGTAAGAGAAACTGAGTCACGTCTACTACCCGAGCAAAAGGAGATATATCATAAAGTTTTACAACGAGTTGTAAGTGGGAAAAGTGGTATTTTCTTTCTTGATGCGCCGGGCGGCACAGGCAAGACTTTTTTGCTTAATTTGCTCCTCGCAAAAATTCGCAAAGACAAACATGTTGCATTAGCTGTGGTTTCCTCTGGAATCGCTGCAACATTATTAAGTGGTGGCCGAACAGCACACTCAGTTTTCAAGTTACCTCTTAATTTAGCAAGCGAAGAAAATCCAACTTGCAATATTAGCAAGAGTAGCGCCCGCGGCGCCCTATTGCAACAGTGCAAACTGATTGTATGGGACGAATGTACGATGTCTCATAAGCGAGCTATTGAGGCGCTCGATCGTTGTCTGCAAGATATGCATAGCAATCGAACGTTAATGGGTGGTGTGGTTGTGTTACTGGCTGGTGATTTCAGGCAGACATTGCCTGTTATCGAGCGAGGCACTCCAGCAGACGAAATAAACGCATGTCTGAAAGCATCACGCGTGTGGACCAAGGTGGAAAAGTTCCATCTCACGACTAACATGTTAGTCCAGCTGTTTGATGATGTAGAGTCGGGTGCGTATGCTCATAAATTACTCGAGATAGGCGACGGTCGATTAAAAACTGATGTTGAAGGTATGATTCTATTCACCAACCAATTTTGTCATGTTGTGGATTCGGAAGACGAGCTTATTGCTCAAGTTTTTCCGAATCTGCAACAAAATATTCTGGATGAAAATTGGTCGTGTGAAAGAACCATACTGGCACCAAAAAATTAGACAGTATCAAAAATAAATAAAAAAATCTTGGAAAAAATATCAACCGAAACAACAGTGTACAACTCCATAGATACAGTAATGACATCCGACGACAGCACCAGTTACCCGGTTGAGTTCTTAAACTCTCTGGAGCTATCCGGGGTACCTTCCCACAAACTCGAATTAAAAGTAGGCGTACCCGTAATGTTAATGCGCAACTTAGATGCACCAAAATTGTGCAATGGAACAAGATTACGGGTCACTGAATTGGGAAAATACATAGTAAAGGGCACAATCTTATCTGGTGAAGCGAAAGGAGAAGATGTACTCATACCCCGTATTCCAATTATACCTAATAACTTGCCATTTAACTTTAAACGACTACAGTTCCCTTTAAAAGTAGCGTTTTCAATGACAATTAACAAATCGCAGGGTCAAACCTTAAAAGTAGCGGGATTACATTTAGGCACGCCATGTTTTTCCCACGGGCAGTTGTATGTAGCTTGCTCACGTGTGTCTAAATCTAAAAATCTACATGTTTTAGTAGAACGAAATAAATCTTACAATATAGTTTATAGAAGTATATTGGAATAAGTAGCAGCGGCGAAGCGGCCAACTTATTTTTTTGTTTCAGTATTTTTGTAAGCTTTTCTCTTAGGTGCTTTATTGTCTGACAATATACTAGGTAAGCAAAGTAATTTTTTTAGTTTTAATATTATGAATAGCGTGAAAAAGAAAATAATCTCTAGAGGGGGTAAAATAACAACAATTTGTGTAGTGAAACGAATTCTACGCGGACGAAGTCGCGGGCAAAAGCTAGTGACTGTATATGTGTGAAATGTGGTTTTATGACAATGATAACAAAGGTTAAAATTGCATAGGTCTGCGACCTGTATTGACGTAATTTTATTAGTACCTAAAACGTCGTAAGTGCATTATACGCGATAGATCTTACAAGTTTGAAAGTTTCAAACGAATTATCGGGCAAGTGGGTCATGATTCAGTTGGTTCGATTGTACCTACTCCCAAAATCAAAGGTGGAACATGGAAAATATTTTTATACCTCATGACATTTTCTCGTTTTACTCAAAACAACTGTTGTATAATGTAAAGTTATCAGTTTGTGGTAAATGCCTCTTTATAATAAGTTTGTCTAAAATTTCATTTTTGGTACAAGCTTTTATTGCGGACTGTACTTTTCTGTATACCATCATCAATCATTGAGACGATTCAAACAAGCCCAAGTCTCCATCATCAGAACAGCTCGATGGTACCATAATATTGAATTGTCATCCAAACTATACTTATACCCAAAATTTCAGCTTCAATCAGTCGCCGGGAAGTGGGTCAAATTTAACTTGCAAGATTTGATTACAGACAGACGACAGACAACGGGACAGGTGAAACTAAATAAAAGCTTGTAAAATCAAAGGCTCTCACCTTCCAATCCACAGGTGTAGCTACTTTGGCTTTGTCAGTCAGTTGCAAGGAGTCCAATACACGCAGAATCTCACTGAAATACAATAGTTACATTAATATACACTCGCGAGCAAAAGTATCGAATCACAAATTGTGCATCCAATATCTTTGTAATTTCCCACCCAAATCTGAAAATAATGGTACCAAATAAAAGCTAATAATGTAACGCATTGGAAAATGTGCTAATTTAATAATATTCAAGGTCCAAAGCCTGAAAAAAACCCGAATAACGGAAGTAGCCTGAAAATGCTCTAAAAACAAACAAGGCAAACTTGGAATAAAAGGCTTATTTAACATAACGTAGTCTTGAGGAATAGCGTCCCACTCCAGCAAAGCATTCTTCAACTCGTCAACAGTCGCCGGGGCAGGATCCCGAGCCCGAACCTTTCGCTTCAGGTACATATTTCATTCAATGGGGTTGAGATCCGGACTTATTGCTGGTTAGTTCATGGTCTCGATGCCCACCTAGCGGGGTTAAGCAGCGGTGACCCTTGCGGTATGACAAGGGTCATTATCCTGCATAAGCATGAACCCCTCATCAAAAATTCCAGCATAAGGGACGGCATGCTCTTCCAGAATATTCGTTATGTATGTGGCAGCAGTCAATCCACCGCCACGACCACCGCCAGGCACGAAAATCAGCTCAGTCCGCGCGTCGTACGTGATGCCGGCCCAAAACATAACAGAGCCACCTCCGTAGGCTACTCATGTTACTCATACAAACCTTGCACCCCTTTTTAACCCCCTTGGGGATGGAATTTTCTAAAAGGATGAAGTACGTTTTGTATTCTAATAAGTACCTAATCATTCTACAAAGTTTCAAATCTCTAGCTCAAAAAAAACGTGTTTCCCAAACAAACCTTGCATCCCTATTTAACCCCCTTAGGGGTGGAATTTTATGAAACGCTGAATAGTAGATTGTATGACAAGGGGCTAAAATAAGCCATATTACCACGAGATGGTTATTTTCGAAAATTGTTCGAGTGGTAATATGGCTTTTAGACCAGAGTTATACACTCTACTTTTCACTTAGACTGCGAGAAAATAGTAAAAACAAAGATTATCCATCCACAATCAATAATAAATTCCACAGTGAAAAGACTGTTCAATTTGGCGGCATTAATTTTTTAATAAAATGTTTGACACAGATACAAAATATTGACACCACGAATAAACGCTGCTTACCGTATATAGCCGGGTCCAAATGGCCGAGAGCATACGCTGTATAAGATAAAGCGAGATAGACAGCAGTCTATCCCGCTCAATTTAATAGCTTATGTCATACTCATGTTTGCAGGCCACCCCGCTTGAACGTTTGGACGAGACTATAGACGGCCAAAGGCGTTTATTTTTTTTAATGATTGTGAATTCGGGAATAAAAAACGCCTAATAGTTGAAATTTATTCTGTTTCCTGATTGGGAGATAGCAAATACAAATGGATTTTTAAATAGTTGTGACTGGTTGATTTAATACGTCGAAGTGTTTTGATTGGTCAAATTAAAATGTTTTAAAATCATAAATATCTTTACATATTTTCCCTAGGGGCTAAATGTACTACTTTAGCCCCGCTATCTAAGCCTAATATGACACACTTTTCGAGCATGAGAAGTGAAAAGTACTTTAAGTCTCTAGTTGAAAAAAAAAGTTTCCTACTTACAAACTTTGCACCCATGTTTAACCCCCTTAGGGATGCAATTTCCAAAAATCCCGTCTTATCCATTGCCTACGTCATAAAAGGAAGTTCTGGTGTAAATTTCAAGTTTCTAGTCCCAGTAGTTTCGGTTGTGCGTTGATGAATCAGTCAGGAAGTCTTCTTTTATATACAGGTTGAATTTTTAATGAGTCCAAATTTTTTGTAGGCATTTGGTGTCCCTAATAGACACCATTTTTGACAAAAAATACTGGTAGGTATTTTTTTAATTATAAATTGTCTATCACAAAAGAATTATCCGTAGGTACAGCGTGGTTACTCGGGATTAACTACCGCGCGGAGCGGGGCGGAGGCGGGAAAGGGGGAGGCTCGCTGAGGTGCCCGCGCGGTAAGGTTTTTTTGGGATAACTTTACGCAATTACTAAAAAAATTAGTACTAAATGATATGAAACAAAAAAACACGTGTTTTATCATTTTTGCTGAAGAATCTTATACTTCAATTTAGACACTCATTAAAAATTCACCCTGTTTATATAGATAGACATAGATATCATCATTAATTATCAACCTACCATACTCGTACTTTACCTTAGCATATTGTGTATGCAGTATTCTCTAGTGAAAGAAGGTACAAGTCTCATGCATTTTGTACACGATTTGTAACCCTCATGGATTTGATATTTTGCTACAAATGCATATGTTTTGTCAGCCATATATTTGGGTTCGGTACCAAAGGCCTAAGTTGCTTTTAGTCTTGGCATTCAAAACATCTTAGTAGTACACTGACCAAGTGTACAAAATGACTTTTTTGTATAATACCACGGTTACAAAATTGTCTTAGTTTCAGAAAGACATACGTAGAAAAACGTCTAGGTCGTGAAAATAACCAATAAGCAGAATGACTCAATTGTGTAACGTCTTGATTGTATGAAGGACTATGTTATCATTATCAAATGATCTTGTTTTCGTCTTAGCTATAAAATGAGCCAGTGGTAGAAACGTCATGATTGCTAAACGACTTCATTGTATGAAAAATGAACTTACTTGTCAGTGTCATGTGTCATGTCACTATCTACTTAAATATCAAGTGGCCTGTAATTGAATTTGAAATACTAAGGAGGTGATAATAAAATAAAGTTGTCATTAGACAATCTGGACAAACTGCTACTAAGACATTTTTTATATTTTACGATATAACTACGTAGTCTTTATGCTATCAAGACATTCTATAATATTGGCCGCGAAGATTATCCAGACCATTTACCTATTAAGACATTACGACTTTAAGTCGTTTTACAGCCGAGTCATTCCGCTTACTAAGGCTTATAGCAATGAGGGCGTTTTACAGACCAAGACATTTTGCTACCCAGACAATATACAACCTAAGATGTTTTGAATGCCAAGGCTAAATGGAACTTAGGCCTTTGGTACCGAACCCATATATTTTTATACAGAGATATTGAAGTTATAATAATGAAATTGAACACTTACTCAAAGTTCCTGCCTGTGGTAGCAGGATATAGAAGGGAGAGGCGAAATTTCTTCTTGGGGTCTATGACGAAGACAGCCCGAGCAGTCAAGGGTATGCCAGCTGCATCCAGCTCATCCTTATCCAGCATCCCTAACTGCGCAGCTAACTTCCGGTCCTTGTCTTCAATTATAGGATAAGGGAATTTTTCGTCCTCATTGCAACCTGTAATATATAATGTTTTTGGATAATTTATAATCAAATTGATGTAAGTATTGGCCTAATATCTATTTCAACTGGTGTTAATAATAGCTTTACAGCAGCTAGCAGCTCGCGACTGACAATAGGTACTTATTTGGCGAAATTTCCATTTCGGGAGAAAACGGTTTCCACTAACTAAATCTGAACAAATCACTTTGATTATGACGTTGTTCGCTTCAGCATAACATATTCTAGATTTATAGATTGCGCTTTAAAAAATAAATAAATAAAATATTTGAGGTGGCTATAAGTTTGAATTTATTGCGTATTTTGAAAAAAGTTAAACCTATACACCTACGGCTGTATTCATAAACGTTCTACAAGCTGTTTTAACTAAAATGCCGTTAAAATTCGTTTGTCCTTATCTGTCACTTTGACATTTGTGTTGGTAAGAAAGGGACAATGTACATTTTAATTAGCAGAGGCATTTTAAGTTTTATGAATAAGGGGGCTAGTCTTTCATTGTGTCAATAACGTACTAAAAAAAACCGGTCAAGTGCGAGTCTGACTCGCGCACCGAGGGTTCCGTACAAACTATCAATTAATTCAAGGTAAAGTAAATATCCCAATGTTTGTTAAATTACTTTATTTAACCCAACACAACAGAATTCCATTTCAAACAACGAATAACTTTTACATCAAGACCATCGAACTATCAAGACAATTGAATCGTGATTTTTTTGACCTGCTATTGAAATACACCCGTCCTAACCCCATTCATTCTAGAAAAATCTCAACAGCGCGAAGAAGGAATGGGGTCAGCGCCATCTATCGGCCCCATTTGGTACTAAAGTGCAAGTGCATCAGCTTAGTATGTATGTTGGTGTTTTAGCGATTATTGTCGATCACGTGAACCAATCTCGATTTTTTTTTTATATGAAAGAGAGTACTTCTATTATAGTCTTATAGGAGTTTCAAAACAAAAAAATACTTATAAAGTGGATTAAATTGCAAACCTAGGAAATGATTTTTGAAAATAAAACAAATAATTTACTTTAAAAACAAAGTTTTAACCGATTTCAATTTAGTACTTCGCCAAGCCACGAGAACATTTCCACATTTATTTTCCAATTTACCACATGAACTGATTTCCGAGAGCAAATGCATTGATTATTAGAGAATAAAACCGAATCGCTGTATGTGGGCCCATATTTGAGGTCTTCCGTCGATTCCACAAGGATCACCTTTGGCACTTCATTAGTTGCTATTTCAACAGAATCTGTGATATACTTTTGTAATTTTAAGTACATAATTGAGGAATTCCATAAGTCATATCTGTGGTCTTCATCATCAATTCCACTCCACCAAATTTATGATTTCCGGGTGTAAATACACGAGTTATAATAGAAAATACCAAAATCACTACACGCGTGCCTAATATAATTGAGTTCCCTCAATTCCTCATGGATCCCCATCATCAAACTGAATTTTTGAAAAAAATGGGACCCACCTGGAAGCATATACTTACAAACAAAAAAAATATTTACGAATCAATGACGGAGTTCTAAGGTAACAAACATAAAAAAAAAATGATGATACAAAAAATAAAAAATAACCGAATTGACCACCTCCTCCTTTTTTTTGAAGTCGGTTAAAAATACGCTAGATACAGAAAAAGAATACTTTTCTAGTAATATTTATGTTTATCTTAATCACAAGTAATAATTTCAAATTTTTCGCTCGGATAACTTCGGAGATAAGGGGGGGAATGGTATTTTTTTTTTTTAATTTTTCCTTCATAGATCGAAATTTTACCAATGCAGAAAAAAAAGAAAAACGGTTTCAAAAAGTGCAACTCAAGCCCTTTCATATGATACCCCACTTGATCTAATAGTTGTTTTTTTTTTGGCCCCCTTCCCAAAAACAAAACAAAACAAAAAATACACTAGATACAGAAAAAGTTATACTTTTCCAGTAATATTTACGATTATTTTAATCACAATAACTTAAAATTTTTCTTTTGGATAACTTCGAAGATAAGGGGGGGGAATGATTTTTTTTTTTACATTTTCCTTCATAAATCTAAATTTTAATAATGTAGAAAAAATATTAAAACTGTTTCAAAAAGTGCAACTCAAGCCCTTTCATATGATACCCCACTTGACCTAATAGTTGAATTATTTTTTTGCCCCCTCCTCATATTCGTAATTTTTCATTGAAAATTAAAATGTATAAGTATTTAAATTTCTCATTTTCCATGCACGTGGATAGCTATCATTTCAAACCATTCCAAATTTCAAATCGATAGCTTAATTAGTTCGAGAGATATTTCACTTTGTGACAGACAGACAGACGGAGTCGCACCATAAGGGTTCCTTTTTTTCCCTTTTTTGGTACGGAACCCTAAAAATCGTTGACATTGGAAAATATATAGAAGTGTAAAAACATTATCTTTTTTGTATGGACGTTAGGTTTTCTATTTTAACCTCTTAAGATTTTCCTTTCATTCTATTTGTAATTTTTGTAACCAGCTTCAAAACGGGAAAAATCCTTTGCTGTTTAACTAGCTACCAAAGCAATTCTTTTTTACTGTGGTGTGGAATTTTCTTGCATTGATGCAAGATTGAGTTGACTCTCGACCACATTTTAGAACTAGCTTTGAAACTGAAAATATTTTACCTTCTGTAACCATAGTGTATTTTTACTTGTATATTGGGAATTTTCAAAAATGTGTGTACCATTAGCGTGACTTGTTAAACCAAAATTTACATAAGTGTCAGTTTTGTGGCAACAATCAAGTATTCAGTTTTTATCAAAGTTAACTTTGTCTTTTCAATGTATAAATGATATGCATAAAGGCGTTATTGAAATGTGAAATAAGTTAATTTTCACATAATTTTCGTCACAGAACTGTCTCTGAGTTATGCTTAATTTTCGTCACGTCTAATTTATACACAAACTTTTAAAAATGCTCCATTATGTCTGTTAGCACATATAATCAGTTATAATAATTAGGTGTCCCATTCTGTAGCTGGATACAAAACATAGTTACAAAATGGATCCACACACTTCCAATACATAACCAGTTGCAAACTGGGAACTACCTTTGTCTGTTTAAATCTACCACTTATCCAGCAACTACTTTTTCCAAGCCTCTACCAAAATTAAATTTACCTATAATGCACACAGTTTTAATAGGTTTAGATTTATATATCACTTGTGTGCTGCCACAGAATTAGAGGGTCACACAATGCATATATGCATATTATGTGCTTGACAATAGGCCCTCTATGCGAATATAATAGTAACTGAGACAAAAAGGTAAATAGTTTCAGATGCCATTGCAGTATGATAGATAACATAACCACATGATCCTACATCAGTGTGTGTGTCAAAATAAGAACCAAATTCGCATGTCATAGATCTGTCAAAACGGAAAGCAGGATGGGGGAGATAACAATATTATAAAGTAACCTGTATCCTTCGAAAACATGTTGATATAAAAAATATATGATTTCCACTACCTTTAGTAATAAATAATACACAAGTCATTTGGCATGCACGGCAAAATTTATCAAGCCTACACAGACCACATTCTGAAAATCCCACCAAATGACAGCGGCTAACTGCGTAACAATTTGTAAATTGTAGGAAGGTTCAAAAATATGACGAAGCGCTTCGAGAAAAGGTAGGTAGTGCCCTTGCGCTTCGCTTGGCTCGTCTTGGCGGGGGCACTCCTGTGCCCCCAGATTAAAAGCAGAAACTTTTGAACTTCTTTCTTTTACACAGAGATTTCGTCTTGTATTATTAGCAGTGATCGGTTTTTTGGATTCGACATGGGGTGAACGACCTCAATCATTATGTTAGTATGGATATGCCCCGGGAATCCGGGCTTTATGTTGTTAGAAAAAGCAAAAAAATACAATGTGTTTATTTTATTACACTTTAAAACATCTAAGATAGACGAGTACATCAAGGCAACGTGGGGCTCGATCCAACTTAGAATAGAATAGAAGTTTCATCCTTAGGGAAAGAATTAGGTTTTCGCGGCATGACAACTAGTATGTAACACTGCCTTACGGTCTAGTACTCCCCGAGAATATTCCAATCATACGCGAATCAAAAGTTCAATTAGAGTAAGCCACAGTTGTCGTAAAAGATAATCTCAGAAACAAGTCGATGAAATGAAAATTGAACCATAAATCATAGTGTACGAACTTAACGTGGATACTTATTTATTGGATCGCCTTTGAGCTATAAGATCTATGTATTTGCACTTATACGATAACCTGTGACCTAATATTGTAGTATAAATTATACAGCTAATACCTATTTATTTATGCAATCCTTAGAAGCAAATAATTAGAACTGAAATCCCGAGAAAATAATGAAATGTGAATGTCAAGATTTTGAACTATTTTTTCCATCATGACAGATATATAAGCTAATACTTTGTGGAGGTATCAATATATTTTGCTTAAAATAAAGTGTAGAGATTAGGAAAAGAATAGAAGTTTTTGTCTCAACTGGTTGCCATGTAAGAGTAAATCCTTAGAGATAATTTAAATTGTTTTATTTTTGTACGGTTTGGTCGGTATCGCGGGAAACTGTCGTATCTATATTAACTTTTCTACTTGATATCCCGCGAGGGAGAATCCAAATAACCGATCACTGATTATTAGTTATAAATTGTGAATAAACTTGCATAAGCCTTGTTCCAGATCCATCTAAGACTGTTTGAATCTATGTTCACAATACAATACAAATGAGGGGTATAGAAGCAAAAACGCCTCTGGAACATCTATAAAAATAATAACAGAGGCATTTTTGCTTCTAGAACCGTCAAATACTCTTTAATGTACACCTCACCCAAATAAATTTAAATACTGTGATAAATAGTTTTTATAGACTCATGCCTGCAGACAAACTGTTAAAACAGTTTTGCAGGGAAATGTAATCGATTGTTTTCCATCCCATTGTTTAGTAATAATAAATAAATTAAATAAACAAAGCAACTAACTCATAAAGCATATTACAGTATAATCTCACTAATCCGGCACTATTAAAAACCAGAGGGTGCCGGATTATTGGAATGTTTGGATTATTGGATTATTGAGAAAACAAGTTTCAGTCAAAATTTTCATTTTGGTACAAGCTTTTATTGCCGACTGTACTTTTCCATATACCATCATCAACTACTCATTAGACAATTCTAACAAGCTCAAACTCAATGGGGTTACATTGGTTAAGTGCTGAATTCCCATGGCCACCTTCTGTCTCTATCAGATCAGCTCCACCATACTATTGAATTGTCATCCAAACAAAACTTATACCCAAAATTTCAGCTCAATTGGTCACCGGGAAGTGGGTCAAATTTAAGTTGCAAGATTTGATTACAGACAGACAACGGGACAGTTGAAACTAAATAAAAGCTTGTAAAAAGATAATGATTGCTAGACGATGATGCAGCGACCAGAGCACATAGGCTCAGAGGGCCGAGGAAGGCGTGGGCGGAGGGTGCCGGATTATTGGACGTGCCTATTGAAGAGCCGGATTTATAGTGAGATTATACTATATTATTTTTCATTTACCTGCATAGAATTGAATGTCCTTGCACCAGTCATGGTGCGATTCAATAGAATCACAAGATAATCCAATCACCTTCACATGCCGGCGCATAAACTCAGGATGTAAACTGATGACTCGAGCTAGTTCGGTTGTGCACACTGGAGTGAAATCAGATGGGTGCGAGAAAAGTACACCCCACCTGTAAACAATCACCAGATTTAAAAAGTTTATAACCTCGGTCAACGAGAATACGGTTGTAAATAAATTACTTACGAATCTTCCAACCAATCATGGAAATTTATTTCTCCTTCAGTAGTATTGGCTGTAAAATTAGGAAAAACATCCCCTAAAATCATTTTGAGACGCCGGCTTCTTTAAAGTTTTATTTTTGATAGTTAATCAGTATAAGCACTTGATATTTCAGTATCAAAGCTAGGACAGCAAAGTATTCTTGAAGTACAATAATAAATTATATTATGTTTTCTTAGAAGTAAAACACGCTATTCGTTTGTTTTGAACTAATTGAATTCAAAGTTGAAGTTAGTTCAGTTCTTGTCTCAACTGACATATAATTGCCAGCAATTCGCTCACTTTGGTAATTGTCTATGGATTCAGAAGTTATAAGGCTCATACACACTACTGAAGATTTTTTTACTGGATTTGACTTCATGAATTGGATTGGGACAACTGCCGGGCTAGCACACTAATCGGCCATATATTTATGTTCGGACGTATAACTTTCCGATTGTGCCCATTTTTACGTTATTTAGCTAACATGATAATCTCGCAACATATATTTATGCCATAGCGTAAAATATATGTAGCAAAAAGGCTTCGAGCATACATACCCTTTATGTCGTATTTGAGTACAAAAAAGTCTGCCGAATTTTGCGGGGGGTGAAGAAATAACACATGCAAAAATTTTTCACTAATGCAAAAATTATCTGTTTACACACGCACACATTATGAAAAAGGAAAACACCTTCTCATTTTGATGCACACTAACATATCACACATGGAAAGACTTCGTGGAAACACGGGATAAGAATACGAAAATGCCAATGTGATCAGCTAAACCTATAGGGCGAGGTTTGATTCCTTAACTAATTTCGATAATTCTATCGATATTTACACAAAAAAACAAAAAACTGAAATAATTGTTAGGCTATAAAATACAAAACGCAAAAAAATATGACGGGTCTATTTATCTTTATTAAAGAAATTACATTTCAATTAACTACTTACATATAAAGTAGCGAGTAGCATTATATTACAAGACGGTTTCCCGCTTAAGACTGGTTTTTTGCCTGGACCGTTAAAAACGAGCTAGCCCGGGTTATAGGAAATTAGGTGGACCCGACATAAACGTTTGTCATTCAATTAATTCCGAAAAGTTTTTCATTTATTTTATAAAGTAGGTATTGTTAATTATAAGTTTCATGAAAGATGAGAATGCGTTTTTTATGGAACTTTTTATATGGCAACAGTAATATCGTTGTCAAATGTGTCAAACGTCTTGAATTAGTATGATTTATTTATTTATTTATTTATTAAATAATTGAGTATCCATGACATTACAGTTTATCCAATGCGTCATGACACTTATAACTTAGCAAATAACAATGATTAAAAATTACAATGGTACAGTTGATTCCTTGGCATCCATCGTCTCACTGAATCTCAGACATTCACAACACACAGCCGCCCATCGCCAAGCAAAAAGGTCACATTCAGGTGCTGATGCCATGAGCGCATTAAGCTGAGAGAGAGCGCGGAGCAGCGGCGAGTTCTTGCGCGACACAGTACGGGCCTCTGGCACCGCTAATAAATCGCATCGTCGCGTCCTGAGGGTTATTCTGGGCACATCTGGAACAGCTAGTCGCACAAGTCGACCCACTAGTTCTGGACAGTCCGACTCTCCTCGCAGGGCCCGGCACGCAGTGACCAACAAACTGTAATTGCGCCTGACCTCTAAGGAGTTGTAACCTAGAGTACCAAGAATATATTTTGTTGGGTATAAATACGGATAATATCCATACATTTTTTTATATAAAAATCTAAGGAATACTTTTTGTATCTTCTCTAAAATGAGGCTATACGTAGATTCATACGGTTGCCATATGAGCGACGACGTCTCGAGCTTACTCCTAACTAATGCATTATAAACTAACTTCATTGACAAAGGGTCATGGAAATTTCGCAGGTTGCGGATAACAAAACCTATTGTCTGATAGCTGCTCGCAGCAAGGGATATGATGTCCTAATCTTGATACTTGATATCGTAACTGAGAAAGTAACTGTTCGATAATAAATTGGTCTGTTTATGCCTTTTCAGAGAATTAAAGGGAGGCTTACTGCTAACGTTATTCACATTGAAGAATGTCATAAAAAGTACAATTAATATGTCTCGTAAATCGGAAATTTAGAGTGAGTGTTTTTGATTATTCTTCTTAAATATAAAGTAGAAGGAAGTAGAACAGTTTTATTTCATATAACTTTACTTCCTCCTGCTTGACCAGTTGCATTTTGAGAAATGAAGAAAATTTTTTTTTTTTCAATTATCATTATTATTAGGGTTCGGAGTTTCGGTGGCAAATTTCACAGAGGTAATGGAGTCGCCTAACTATTTTTTTTTGATTAAACGAATAACGATTAAATGAATAATTTTGCATAATACTCCTTATAAAATATCTTGCGAGCATTACCTACTTATACCACGATAACACAGGACTACTAATAACACAAGTATGTAGGTAAACATTGTTGAATAAATTTATTTATTTTTACTTATTACATACGTACAACATGTCACCAAAACAGTCGGGACAGTATAATGTTTGTACCTGCCGCCAATTAATGTCATACTAAGTACTTCAGGTAAATGAATAATTTATTTATTCAAATCTTAAAAAGTTAATCACAAAAACGACTCCATTATTCACTGTGTGAAATTTGCCACCGAAACTCCGAACACTAATTATTATTTTATCGCGTTATAAGCAGTGTTGCAACACGCTGTTTTTTTAAATTTGCCGCTCTTTTCTATTCTCATCTTTCGCTGGCCAGACTTGACAAGATGATAACTAACATAAACTAAATTAAATAAAAACTAAGTTAAATCTAAAAAAGGCTCCAGGTATTGTACCGAGGCTGCTGGCGGGATTTCCTCGCTGAATTGCAATACTGGATGCATTGCGCGAGAAAGCTGCCACCTCTTCGGTCACCAGTTACGTCGACCAGACATTTCGCAATTTCCGCAAATAACTTTTGCGAACTGGGACCCCACGGACCGAGTGTCTCGACGCCAAATGGTACGAGTATTTAATGCGTTTTAGATTTTCGGCATTTTCCGCCGCTGCACCGTTGTTGTCTAAAGGCTTGTCCGCTGCGCCAAAATAAATTTCACATAAATATAAAGTCATCATCATCATCATATCAGCCGAAAGACTGCTGGACATAGGCCTCCCCCAAAGAGTGCCAAAGTGACCGGTCCTGCGACGCCCGCATCCAGCGGACTCCCGCAACGCAACCTTTACCAGGTCATCAGTCCACCTTGTCGGGGGCCTACCCACGCCGCGCCTTCCGGTACGTGGTTGCCACTCGAGAACCTTTCCGCCCCAACGGCCATGGGTTCTACGTGCTATGTGCCCCGCCCACTGCCACTTAAGTTTAGCGATCCGGAGGGCTATACGGTTACCTTGGTTCTGCTGCGGACAGCCTAATTTCTTATGCGATCACGCAGAGAAATATAAAGTAGGTACGGCAAAATCAATTAATTTTCGCCTTTTACTTGGCTGAATTTGATACTGAGATTCATCAAAATGTCTCGAACATATGGAACTTGTACGCGCAGGTACCTAATTTGCTTGCCCGCTGCATGTGGCGGTTCATTTTTTTTAAATTCTGGGTCTCAGAAAACTGCAAAGTATACATTTCAAATAAATTGTGTTCACTCGGCAATTTGTACAGGTTCTTAGTGAATCATACTTTTTATCGATAATTATTGATTATTGACACTACCCTCATCTCTACTTACGAGTCTCGTGATGGGGTATCCACATTAGTTGATTTTAAAAAGTAAAATAAAACAAAAAAAAACACTGACAAATTGAAATAAAAAACAACAAAAAGAAAATAAAAATTAAAAACTAGAAGAAAAGAAAACTAGCAAACAACGAAAACACATTACAAGTTACAATAATAAATTACACCGTCAGTGGAAGCCTTTAATACCTCTTGTTCTAAGTGTTCTAATAAGAGAGAGACGGATAGTGCGAGAAAAATCGAGAGAGCTTGCGCGCCGTCTTGTGAATCTTGTGATAGCCGTGCTGGACGTCTAGCACAACTTGCTGAAAAGTCGCTTCACGCTCGACTGGGCGTCTCATGTCTCACTTGCACCGTGCAAATTAGAAAGAGTTGGGTAGATCTTTCTCGACTCGCGTCGCGGCGCGGCGTCAGTTGTGCTAGCCCCCCAGGGGCTAGTACGCTAAGTTTTATGTCGGACATAAAGCATTCTGGCCAATATGCGAGTGCAAGAGGGACAAATGCTTTATGTCGGACATAAAACCTAGTGTGCTAGGGGGGCTGGAGGGATGTTGCGCTGCTGATCCAACTGTCGAACGGTACTTGAACATTCGAACGGTAGAGGAGAGGGAGATACACGAACAAACATCGTCTTGGTTTCGCGGTAGGGCGTGGACAGGACTTAAATAATTTTGTATCCCGGAAATTGTACCTTGGTAAGTTTCTACGGGAGTGCGATAATTAATACAAGGAAATCTAATAGCAAATAGGCGATTAACGCTTAGGGACACACCAGAGATACATGCTATGCTGAAGCTTCGTTTCAAATGTAGGAAACATAGCATAGCAAGCATAGCACATGTCTGGTGGAAAGGCACCCTCATGCTCGGAGGAAGTCTCGGGTAAACGCTAGCTATAGCAGAACGTAGTGGTTATATTCTCTGAGAGCAAGTGCAAAATTGCATCGCTCGTAGTATACCTACTTTTCTATGACAAGTTAGTGTATGGCCTTAAGTTGGCTAAACTGTAATGTATTTTATTTTTACAGTTACATTTTAAATATATGTATTAAATTATTTTATGTTATCGTAATTTTAATGCGTATATAAATATGAAATTGATAAATAAAAATACCATTATTATTTAATAATTAATTTACCACAGACAATATAATAGACATTTCATGACTTACGGCACAATAGTACAACACTATTTCCGATTGATTAATCAATGGCGTCACCGTTAACGTTATAACCCGTAAAGCACTTTTTTTGCAGTTATCTTCCATATATTTATTACGATTTGAGTTGATATTTTAAGGATCTATTGTTTTTTCCTGCAAGGTGAGTACTTTCATTATTATACGACTTTAGCATCAAATGCCTGGCAGTGAAGTGATGCTTTATGTTCCTCTGACTCGACTTCGCATTTCACACAAAATGGACGTCAAATTGCATTTTATCATGATTATGTAAAAATGAATTAGCAGCTACGTGTTCTGCGATATACTTACAACACATCTTACTGCTATTCGTATAGCAGGTTTCGTGTAAGCTATGTATATGATGTTAAAATTATAACGAACTGTTTTACATGGTCGTTAAGCCTGGCGGCGATAGGGAACGTGATGTGATGAGACACGGCATGCTTGAACGTTGTTTCAACGTTTAGGTTTCCTTGTAAATGTTATTATTATTTCATTATCGTGCATTTTCGTAGTGATTTCTTTACACATACTCCATGAACTAGTGAATTTAGTGCTAACAGTTTATTTACATGACATAAATAAGTGTCATTGTCCTCTTTCACCCTGTCGGAGAAGCATTTCCTATACAAAGCGAGTTTTATTATTGGGTAAGGAAAGGCAGTAGTTTTAGTAACAGTAATCTATAGGTAACATGTATATAAATCTTCCTGGCACCAAATATCTAAATTGATATGATAAGAAAATATGTTTTGGGTACTTTTACCTAATTCGTTAGATTGTGCTATGTAACTATGTGTTGCGCTTTGAATAGCCTTAAGTTAACAATCTCATAATTAGTGTGCTTTGGAGGATTTATTTAGAAATGGTCCACATTTACTAACTAGTTGTTTGATTTTGGCTTGAGCGAATGTTTTGCTTTGGCTTTGTTTATGGAGCGCTGATTGTAGAAGCTGCTGCAATGTACAGTATCATCATTATAATGATACACATTCAATTACTTTTGGCTGAATAATAATTGTAATCTGATTGTTTTTAGTTTCTAATCAAGTTGCTTCCTAGTTTTGTGATTAACTGGACATAGTTTAGCGAAAAGAAAATCCAACCCATGCAATGCAACATTTGAAAAAGATCATGTAGTTTAATGATGATCTTTTGTGGGTTAGATTATTTGTTTTGTTAAGTTTTAGCATCTTTAGTGCAATAAATTATCATAATAATGGGATGAAATAAGGTTTCATTTGTATACAATAAAAAGTACTATGGAATGGGATACATTAGGAATAAGATAGATTAACATGCTATGCATTATGCATTTTCAATTTAATTATTATTTGAACAATATTAAAATAGCCCTATATTTTTACGTTACAGATAATACTGCTGTAGAGGTTGCTATGTTCAAGAAATTATTGTATAGACTAATACATTAGCAAGTGATTATACTGAGATGCAGACTATCAAGTGCGTTGTGGTAGGTGATGGAGCTGTGGGCAAGACCTGCCTGCTCATCAGCTACACTACCAACAAGTTTCCTTCCGAGTATGTGCCCACAGTTTTTGATAACTATGCCGTAACTGTCATGATCGGTGGGGAGCCTTACACCCTAGGGCTTTTTGATACTGCAGGTTAGTGTTGTTTATTATTTTACAGTACATATGGTGCTACTTTCCTGCACTAGTGCGGAAAGAGCACTTTCCGTGCATATGTCGAAACTTGAAAGAGCCATATGTACAATAAAACGTTGTACGATACACATGCAAATAGGCAATTCGCAACTCATGTCGATTTAAAACACTCCCTTCGGTTGTGTTTTTTTTTTTTAATTTCCTATTTTCGGCACTTGTATCGTAAATAACTATTGTTTTTGTGTAAAATAAATATGAATGAACATTTCATCCAGGGAAGATAGTCACACTTAAGAAGTTGTCTCACAAGCAAGCTACAACTAATTAGGTACTTACATGTATTATTTTTGCAATAATACCAGTAAGACCAATAACTTTCCACCAAACTAGAATGCTCCCAGTTTAGCATTAACTAGCGACCCGCCCCGACTTTGCACGGGTACTATATTATACATATAAACCTTCCTCTTGAATCACTATCTATTAAAAAAAACCGCATCTAAATCCGTTGCGTAGTTTTAAAGATCTAAGCATACATAGGGACCGACAGTGGGAAGCGAGTTTGTTTTATACTATGTAGTGACTATAGTATGCCGAAAAGTTATCATTATTCTTTAATTTTATTCAACTATGTAACATTTGTGTTATAGGCCAAAATAATGTATAGTTTTGTTATATTGTAGGACAGGAAGATTATGACAGGCTACGGCCATTGAGTTATCCCCAGACGGATGTTTTCCTTGTTTGCTTCAGTGTGGTCAGCCCCAGTTCATTTGAAAATGTTAAGGAAAAGGTTTGTAATAATTACAATATGTATGGGAATATTTTTTTTTGTTTTAAATATTAATTATTATAATTGTTTTGTAATAATATTTTTTTAGTGGGTACCAGAAATAACTCACCATCAACAAAAAACACCTTTCTTATTGGTGGGGACACAGATTGACCTTCGAGATGACCCAGTTACACTGGAGAAACTTGCAAAGATTAAACAGAAGCCGGTCTCATTAGAACAGGGAGAAAAACTGGCAAAAGAACTGAAAGCTGTTAAATATGTAGAATGCTCTGCACTTACACAGGTTTGTAACAAAGGATATTATAGTTATAGAATTTTCGGTTGCTGTATTTTACAGTACAAAAAAAATGTGATTATTTATGCTGTCTGTCTGTCTGTCAAGACCCCTTATCTCGGGAATGCCTGGAGGGGTATCGCGTTGATATTAAGGGGATCCCATGCCCCAATGACCTTCGATCTGAATCCCTTAGTTTTCTATAGCTTATTAATCTTATTATATTGAATACAAATACTGTGTATTTGCCTACCTTAAAACATGAATCATAAAAATAGAGGTTAACAACATAAATAAGGGCATAAACATCTGTACAGGATGCTATTGTCAATGTCCTTATGTATGTACAGTCAGCATCATAAGCATGTATACACTTTTGGTGGTGCTAGGGCCTTATCTCTAAGAGATAATGTCCTTATGTATTTACAGTCAGCATCATAAGAATTTATACACTTTTGGTGGTTCTAGGGCCTTATCTCTAAGAGATAATGTCCTTATGTATGTACAGTCAGCATCATAAGCATGTATACACTTTTGGTGGTTCTAGGGCCTTATCTCTAAGAGATAATGTCCTTATGTATGTACAGTCAGCATAGAAAGTGAAATTTTCTTTTGACACAGATTGGATGTTTTTCTTCGTTTAGCAATCATATATAGTCGTTTTTTTTCTTCCAGATCTAGGTAAGGAGATAATTTAGCAGATTTATTTTATTTGTTAAATAATAATTATTTTATTTGTTAAATAATAATGGGTATAACGATTCCATTGCCATAGAGCTAACATGTCATCAAGTCATTTGAAAATCATAAATGGCTGTGTGGTCTCGCAAACGGACTGAAGAGTCAATGTACTTGGGTTAGATCCCAGCAACCGGCAGCAGTTTTAGTAAAATAAAATATTTTTAAAATTCCTAGTGACACATTCTGAAATCGCGAAAAGCATGGAAGTTTCTAGAAATATACTAACATAGTGGGACCGGAGTTTCGTTAATTTTAATGTAGCAAAAATGTTGTTTTTGATTATGATCTTAAAAGCATACTCCTATATTTGTAAAATATGACGGAAAGTTAACGAAGATAGTTGGTTAAAATCTTTTACCAATATTAAGATTAGCTTAAATATGGGTTGGATCTTTTTTTAAATAAATACTGAAGTCCTGACGGACGATTATTTAACTTATAATAACTATAATAAGATATAAAAAAAACTTTAACTCTCTGAGATTCGAACCCGAGACCTCCGCCTCAGAAAGCTAACGATTACTGATCACACCACGATTCGAATTAAATAACATTGTATTCGCGGATGAATTTAAAACATTGTATTCTTAATTTAAATGGAATTGTCTGTGTGCGTGCGTGCACACAAGCTCGCGCACTGCCCCGCCTCCGTCAGCGCGACAGAAATATTTATTGGGAATTGTCGAATCTGAAAAAGGCTCATCTGATGTACGGTCTTAATATTATTAAAATAATGTTATAATGCGACTCCATTCGTCCGCTAATAGTTTTGACGTGAGCAAGTCAAGTCACAGTACAATAAAATCTCAATAAACTAAAAAGTTTTTAATCTGGTTGATTCTAATTTGCTAATATGGCGCTTAAAGTCTAAAAAACTAAGTTCTCTTTTGAAAGAAAACTATATCTGGATGTAGGTTATAAGTTATAAGTTAACGATATTAGCATCTACTGGAATATATCTAGAATTGACATTTTGGGGCACATTTCTTGTCATTTTTGTTCGGCATTGTGAGTAATTTAGTAAAACTATTCACATTTGCTAACATTTTACATGAATTAATAAAGATGACATTATAAAACGTAACTATTTATTTTATTTTGTATTGGCTGTTTAGAGATTTCATCTAAGTCTGACTTTAACACCTGCGCGCGCACTGCTAAAACTTCACGAAAAAAATATGTTGCGCGCCATTATAGGTAATTTCACTAACATTTGTAAACAATTTTAATGCGTCTTTGGTTATTATCAAAAATGTTGACTTGACTTGACACCAGTGGAAATGTACAATATGTGAGTAAAAACCAGTTGCCATCAACAAGTAAACAAAATAACTTAGGTAGCCTATAATTTTTTAATCTAATGAAAAGGATATTTTCCTCGCAAATGTGTTGAAAAACGTATGAAACGCGTGAGCTTTGATAATTACATCCTTGGCACCCTTATCACGTTCACCTGCGGCTCGCGTGAACAATCCCGCCTCTGATGTAATTATCAACATAGGTGACTTGTATCGCAATGTGCTATTAATTAAGAGGAAACGCAAAGGCCGTTTTTCCATACAAACTTAGTCCCCTTGTTTTCTCCCTGGATAATGGTAGTAGAGCAATATTTTTTTTCCGTAAATCTATGGCTACTATTGACATGTTCCTATGTTTTTCATTTTTTCATAAATTTATTCTTAAAAGAGATATTCCCCTTCAAAAACCTAATAAAATGGCCTGATTTTCCGCTGTGTTACATCCAGAAAACAATTTTGACTAGATTATTTAAAAAAAACAAAACATAGGAACACGTCCAAAGCCTTTGTTAATAAAAAAATACTTAAATAGGTCAACTTTTGGAGAAGAAATCAGGGGACTACGAAACGTTGATTTCATTTACTTTTAATAGGTATTTTCGGTCCAAGCTGCAGTTGTCTCTATCTCGCTCGCGCTCGCTTGATCAGGCACTGCGCGACAGCAATACATTTTACAAATACCTATCTCTCAATTATCTCGGCTTTGTGTTTCCTCTTAAAGAGGTTGATAACAATGATAACTGTTTACGAAAATACTATTTGAAATCGTCCTATGTGTGCGTCATCGGCACGAAAGGTACGGGCCCTGCTAATAACTTTGGTGCATGTAGTACGAGGGACGGCTGAAAAGAAATCTACCTAAGTATGAAACAAAAGACTGTCATGTATGTATTTTTTTTATTTTTCAATATAGTCCCCTGCTAGTGAAATACACTTATTACATTTGTCAAATATTGACATTAACCCATGAAAAAAAAAATCTTTCGGTTTCTCGTCAAAAAAGTCACTAACTGCAGCCTTCATTTCGTCATCGGTCAGAAATCGTCTTCCTCGGAGATCTTTTTTGAGGTGTCTAAATAAAAAATAGTCGCATGGGGCTAGGTCTGGACTGTAAGGTGGATGGTTAACGGCATCGAACCCTAATTCCTTCATGGTAAGCATTGTTGTGCGGGCGGTATGCACAGGTGCATTATCGTGTAAAATCAGGATCCCTTTGCTAAGTTTACCCCTCCTCTTTTCTTTTATCGCGTCTCGTAACTGATGCAGTAAGCTGGAATAATATTCAGCATTCATTGTCCTTTTTTTTGGTAAATAATCTATTAGTAAAATTCCTTCTGTATCCCAAAATACGGTAGCCATAAGTTTGCCTGCCGACGGCCTGACCTTAAACTTCCGAGGAGGCTTCTCATCCTTGAATTTCCACTGCAAAGACTCTTGTTTGCTTTCGGGGTCCCACTGTCGAATCCAGGTCTCATCACACGTCACCATTTTAGAAACAATTTCTTCCTCATTACCTCGACTCATTTCCAAAAACTCCTCACAACATTTGACACGTCGGTCCTTGTCAAACGCCGTTAACATTCTGGGGACCCAACGTGCACTCACCTTGGACATATTCAGATGCACATGAATTATCTCATTGACTCTTTCTTTACTGATGCCCAAATCTCTAGCAATCTCCCACTGCTTCACTCGTCGGTCTTCTAAAATTATTTTTTTAACTTTGGCTACATTTTCGTTTGTAACGGCAGAAACCGGCCTTCCACTACGAGCGTCATCTTCCAAGCTCTCACGACCGAGTTTAAATTGTTTAGACCAAAACTTTATAGTAAATTCGGAAGGGCACGAACTACCGAACACACACATCATACGTTCTCGGATCTGTGAGGGAGTATTTCCTTCTTTTGTTAGAAATTTAATCACTGCACGATGTTCAATTTTAGCGATATTCATTTTTTCAACCGATATGTCGCAAACATTCGAGAATTGTAGAAAAATGGAACGGAAAAAACAAATGAACGTCAAATAATTCAAAAAAAGAATAACCAAAGAACAAGAATGCATTTCAGCCAGTATCATTTTCGCATATTTTTTTAACCAAGGAGATTACTTTTCAGCCGCCCCTCGTACCTAACTGTTTGCACTGTTTTGCGTACCTTCTTAGTCCTTTTTTACGGTTTCATACCTCAAAAGGAAAAACGGAACCCTTATAGGATCACTTTGTTGTCCGTCTATCTGTCTGTCGAATTGAAATTGGCTATAGGTACTTGTGAAAAAATCAACCTTCTGTTAGCGAAAAAAATATATACGGCAGATGATGCCGCAAAAATAGTACATTGTTGTAGAGGCTAGAAAGTAGGCAATAGGTGGACGAGTGGGTTCGAGGTCCGAGCCGAAGGTGAGGACCTCGAACTATTGCACTCCTCGAACTATTGCACTTTTGGCCGAGACATTACATTACACTGCGAGGAAATTGCAAATAATTATAAGTATAAGTCAAAATGAAGTACCTAATTAAAGATCATATTATAAATACGGAACCCTCGGTGGTCGACTCCGACTCGCACTTGTCCAGTTTTTATTTTCAAAAGGCAATCCCCTCGTTTTCTTGGGATTTACCTCAGCCCTTGATATGGTCTGATGACTTTTAACTCTGTATGTGTTTTGCAATGAGAATTTATGAATGTTACAGAAAGGGCTGAAGAATGTTTTCGATGAGGCTATACTGGCAGCACTGGAGCCTCCAGAGCCAGTGAAGAGAAAGAAATGTGTGCTACTGTAATGAGCCGGCGACTGCGGTGCTCCGGCGCAGCCGCCCCCGCGCCGCGCCCGCGCCCGCGACGCCCCCGCGACGCCCCCGCGGCCGCGACCCTCTGCGGGTATCATGCACCTATATAACTAACACTGTAATATTCAACTTATTTTTATAAACTTATAATTATTGAATATATGCCATAAACTAAAAATAATGAATATTACAATACGAAACATGGGTTTTATGCTAAGACATATATATGTTATTCAGGCCTTTGCAGTTCTCCATTTAATATTATTTTTAACATTTGTAAAGACTATTTATACCCAGTATGTCTAGTATATGTTGTCACTGTTAGATTGTGAACACCGTCAGCTTATGATCTTGGTCGCGATATTATAAACTCTCGAAAAATTATGAACTGTCAAAACTGTTCACAATTTAACGCATTATTTTTCGTTAGTTTATAAAGTATCAATGTCGAATCGTCAAATTGTGAACTGAGATCAAATCGGCATGCTACGGAACGCATACTCAAAGACTAGGTAGGTTAGGTTAGTTAGATAGCTTCAGTTGCCCGAAGGCTAACCGCTCAGAAGTAGGAGCCCCGCGCCGTCAATACTGCCAGATAACGAAATAAATGAAAAAAGGTTCAGTTAAAAAAAACTATTATATTTGAAGTAAGTGGAAGCTGATGCAAGTGGAATAATTCGTTCAACTAGACAGCGCACAGAGTGCATTCCGAATCATGCGAATTTGATCTCAGTTCACAATTTGACATTTATTGATTATAAACTAACCAAAAAGAATGCGTTAAATTGTGAACGGTTTTGACAGTACGTAATATCTCGAGTAAGATTATAAACTGACGGTGTTCTCCGACGGTAACATATACAAATTAATATTATTTATAAATATTACAGTCTGAAATAGGTATTACTCGTCACAGTAATGCAAGTAAAAAGCATTTACATTAGGAATAAACTTTGTAATGAAATGTCATAAAATGCAATTGTCTTTGCAGTGTTTGCTGAAATTCAAAGCAACTCCATGCACAATTTTGCTATGCACAGTTTAGACTGCATTTCTTATGTTTTAATTACGACTCTATTAATGTAAACTTATAAGTTATTAAAAAACATCCACGCCTGTCTTCTGTGACAGCCGTCCATATTTGTGTGTTATTTATATTTAAAATGTGTTCTTAGTTTTTTATTTATAATAATGGTTTTTTTCCTTGTACAAGTTATATTCGAATGAAATGTGTAATGTGCCAGATATCTATAACTAATCCAATTATGAGCTCTGGGGAGTTCCTTCTTTTACCCTGATGGTATTACAGACATCAATCTTCAATGTATACTAGCGAGTTATACACAAAATAAAAGGTGCGTTTTTAATTTCAAAGTCTATCTTACCAACATGTGTTATTGACCCTTTGGACGCCAAGAATACCTAAATGTGTTGCATGTATGTTGTGCCCAAGGCGCCAGGACCGACTACCGGTGTAATGCGTACCTTGTCAAAGTCACCATCGTACTTTCAAGCAAGGTTCATTATCACATTCTAGCAAAAATACGTTGGCGTGTTGTGTCACTTCCGTGCGTGAGGTATAGCGTCCAAAAGGTTAAATGTTTTCACTGAAGTAACTGAGTGCGTGAGTGATCAATAATAGCGAAACATATTTGTCATCGCAGTGTTTCCTATTAAAGGATCAAATAAAATAATTCCAAGCCATGTGTAATAAAAGTGAATATCCAAGTCCTGTTGATTTTACATAGGGTATATATATTACCATAATGGTATCACTGTATCAATTATAAATTTAAGATTACTCAAATTGGTTATTAATGACAATGCAATGCGAATTACGACTGAATTAAATTATTCATTCCAATTAATGTTTTTCCATTTGAAGTTGATAAGAACAAAAAACTCAAGCTCCATAATGGTTAATGTATAACTTATCGTAAATGCTATTTAATATATATATGTATATATATATTTATTTTATGTCCTTTTCCACTATAGCCTCTTATCAGATAGATGAAGCTTTGCATTGCATTGAACAATCAATATAAGATCGTTGGAAAGTACGTCTTCTAGGCTTCTACATGTCTAAGCTATGACCTAGGCGTTACATTGGTACTTTCAACCAAATCAAAAAACACCCGGCATTTCCAAGCTTTTGTTTGATTTCAATATACTTGTGATACTGGTTTAGTAAGACTTATCTCCGGGGGTGCAAGTGAACTGATTTGTATCCTCGCCATTGAAATTGGCACATGCACGTGAGTCGGATGACAATGCAATATTACGGTATCATTGAGCTGGTCTAATGATGAAGCCTGTGAAGAAAGTGGTCACACAATTGTGGAAAATAACGATACAACGCTGACCCATGCAAAGAAAAGTACAGTCTGCATTGAAAACTAGTCTTGAAATGGATTTATTTATCCGAAATGTATTTCCGATCAAATCTCCAGTGCATTGTCAATCCATAGTTAATTCGTATGACAGGACGTAACTGTATATCAGATATTACAATTAATAAAGCAATAAGACAAATATTTTTTCGCCGTTCCGAATAGTAGCATTTGCTAGCATCGCGGTAGTAAGTAAGTGATCGAATGTTTTGTACATAATCTCGCCTATAGACAGACGGTGTAGACCGGAGCCACGTCGACCTAAGCCTAAGATAGTGGTTGTGCGGCGGCTGGCTCGGTCGCGCGGTCGACGTCTTGATACCGGTTGCCTGTTGCGCCCAGGGCGTACAGGCGCTACGCATCTTGCAAGTATTTGCGTACGAACTTACTCTTCTTAAATATGTATACCATGCTCTTAAGTTTTAATAGTATACACCGAGCCATGACAATTTTAACGAATCTGTAGAAAATGGTAATTTCAGTTCCTAGGTGCCCAAGTACTGGCAAAAGGAGACTAGAATTGCGAACCACAATGTTCACCGAAGTGAAAGCGGAATTGGGAAACACGCCAACAACTCGGACCGCTGTTGTTGAACAAGATGACTGTCATTTGCTGTCCACTGGCCGTTGAGCTGACTTCAGTATTTATGTATTTTTTAATTCGATATATATGTTGAAAAGTGGTATTAAGACGTCGACTGCGCATTAGAAATAAATCGCGTTTTTATAACTTTTGTATAACATTAAGTTTAGATCTAAACGCAAACCGTTAACACATGACTGAGATGGTGCAATATAAAGTAGTATTTGCAATAATTTCCTACCGACGGGGTTTTAAAATACGAGTAATCGAAGAAGCTTACCACTCGTCAAGGCCCCGTGTCATACATCATTCATTCATTTCACTTATTTATGGTTATTACATAAAATATCAAGACAGGTTTACTAAAGTATTATTGATTGCATTCATCTGCATTACATGGTTTTTTTTTTATATATCACTTTATTATATTGGATATATTATATTTTCTTGTGTCCGCAAGGTAGTGTTAGGTGTATATTGAATTATTAAATATATAAGTTAATGGCGTGTTTCATTTCGGAATACCTTACCTATGAATCCCTATTTGTAGCTGTGAAGACATGGGGTTTTATTCCCATTTCAAAACTGGCATTTTAAATTAGACCCTGTTATGACTTATGAGTAACTTTTGTTCCTCAAAATTACAACCGTTAGCATCGTAATGGAATCAATAGTTATTTGTTATGCAAGGCTGCAAAGTTTATGTTTGGCGCAAGTACTCCAGGAAAAATACGGTTTTCAAAAACATTAATTTATGATAGGGTTTTTTTTGTTGATTTCATTTTAAGATGCTATTCAAGAATTCGACAAACTTTCCACCCGGAACTAATTATGTACACTCGAGAGCAAAAGTTTCGGGTCACTAGCATTTACTTCAATATCTTGAAAACGAATAAAGCAATCGTAATGAAATAAATTGAACCTTATAGACAATTTAATGTTACTAAAATAAAATGCATTACATTTACTACTGACCATTTATTTTATTATGTTTAAAACGACAAATTAAAAATGGCGTCATTTTGCTTGCAAAACCAAAACTGAAAATATTGAACTTTTTATATTTACAAGTTTAGTAGTTTTAGTTTTAACACAGTTTAGTACTTGGTATTACCCCCACGTGCTGTCTGGACTGCTGCAATGCGATTCGGCATGCTGTACACCAAGTTTCTGAAACACTGTTGGGGAATGTTCTCCCATTCCTCTACCAATGCATGTTTGAAGTCACGAAGCGTCAATAAAGGAGGATCTCGTTGTCTTACACGTCGTCCGAGCTCGTCCCAGGCGTGCTCGATCGGGTTGAGGTCGGGGCTACGTGCTGGCCACACCATGGGACGAGTATTCACCTCATCAAGGTAGTCTTGCACTACACGAGCAGTGGGGACGGGCGTTATCGTGCATAAAGATGGCATTCTCACCAAGTCTTGCCATTAATGGACCGACGTGCTCGTTGAGGATTTCATCCACGTATCTATTACGCCATTAAGAGTACCGTTTTCGATCAGTACAAGCTCTGTTCGGCTTTCCGCAGAAATTCCAGCCCACACGAGTACCGAACCACCACCGTATGCCACCTTTTCAATACAGGCTTGCATAAATCTTTCTCCTGCCCCCCTAGCACACTAGGTTTTATGTCGGACATAAAGCATTCGTCCCATTCTGGCCAATAAGCGAGTGCAAGAGGGACAAATGCTTTATGTAGGACATAAAACCTAGTGTGCTAGGGGGGCTGGTCTTCTGTACACCTTTGCCTTTCCGTCGTGTGTATACAGCATAAATTTTGATTCGTCCGAGAACCCGACATTTGACCAATTTTCAATCGTCCAATGCGAGTATTCGCGTGCATAAATTCGTCTTGCTATACGATGGTGCCTCTCCAGTCGGACCATTTGCGGGTCTAAATGGTTTCAAATTACCTTCAGCAAGTCGCCGTCTTACAGTCCAAGCAGAAGGGTTGCTTCTACCAAGCCCTAAAAAATGATGAGTCAGTGCTGTTCCCGTAAGAAACCGATTTTGCAGCAAAGAGTTGACTAGATATCGATCTTCCCGTGCCGTCGTACACCTGGACGCCTGTTATTGGTCTGCGTAGGTTCGATCCAGTTTCTAGAAACTGCTGGCGAACACGCTGAACTGTAGACAACGATACACCGACTATTCTTGCTGTTTCTCGCTGACTGCTCCCATTTTCCAGGATCGTGAGGATTCTCGTACATTCCTCAGGTGTGAGTGACATAATTACTACCTACGAAAATTAGAAGTACTGATTTGAAAAAAAGGGATCATTATGTTTATAACTTTTTTAATGCCATTACCTCACGTTAATCAATAAGTGTAATGAAGAATTATTAAATTGTCTATAAGGTTCAATTTATTTCAATATCATAGCTTTATTCGTTTTCAAGATATTGAAGTAAATGCTAGTGACCCGAAACTTTTGCTCTCGAGTGTAGATTTAAATGAAGCATGCATTGACTTTTTTTGTATGATTTATCTTGAATACTATAGAGCAAATGTAAATGAACCAAATTAAAGACAAAAATATTTATTAATATTTTTTCTGCTTTTTCACAAGCTAATTAATAATTTTTTTGATGTCTGAAATTTTGTCGGATTCTGTCGCTGGTTAAATATTTAACTGATAATATATATGTTACACAGAAAAAATAAGCTATTAAATAATTATTTCTAAAACTGAGTTTTTTTCCATACAAGTTGTCAGTTCATTGACTGGAATAAAGTGCTTGTATTGAAAGCCAAACTAGCGAGTTTTTTTTTGGGAGTAGATCATTCCAGGAAACTACATTCCCGTCAATAAGAATGGCAGGCACGACCACGCACAACGAGGGTTCCGTGCCTATAAAAAAGGTCGTATCGTTACTGAAATCTTATGGCACTTACGTCCTTTTCTTTAAGGAAGGAGTTTTTTAGAAATATCTCAAAAACCTTCGAACCGATCTTCTTCAAAACAATTTTCGCTGAGAGAATTTAATAAGCGCTATGAGCATGATTTTTTTCATTCATATTTTTAAAATACACGGTTCAAAAATTAGAGGGGGGGGGGGGACACAATTTTAGTGACTCGAGGAGATTATCTCCGACTCTAATCACTTAATCAAAAAAATTGCCGAGAAATTTATATTTATTTTTAAAGGCCTATCGATTAATGTGCCACACGTGGGCTTGCAATGAAAAAAAAAAATTTGACTTTCAGTTTTATGTATGGATGCACCCCTAAAAAAATTTTTTTTAGTAATTTAATTACAAAACTATCTAGCGGTTAACAAAATACACCTATCCTAAAAATTTTATTCAAATACACCTTATAGTTTTCGAGTAAAATGCCTGTGACATACGGACGGACAGACAGACAGACATGACGAATCTATAAGAGTCCGTTTTTTGCCATTTGGCTACGGAACCCTAAAAAGGGAGAGCCAAGTTCATTACAAAAATTATGCTTGGCTGTGGGCTTCGCCGCAAAAATAATGGAGTTCTAAATGAGTACCAAGTTCTATGCAAAATGCAAATATGTATTTATAGGAACAAAATAACATTATGAACAAGTATTAAACTCTATTTCTTTGCTTTATTGGATACCTATAATAACAATTGCTGTTATTTAAAAATGTGAGATCTTAAAGTAGGTTAGATTTGACTTTTATTTTGATTTGAAGGTTATGCTGCTAATCTTGCCAACTATTTATTTATTTTATATATTTATTTAAACTAGTTACACAGCATAACAGAAATAACTAAACAACTGTGAGACTATAGAAGACTATTTACAACAGAATTTAAATTAGAAATATTACAGCAAACAATACAACAATATTAATACTAACTAGCGGAGAACTCCTACGCGCCACAGTTCGTGACGTTGGCACTGCCAGAAGACAGCGTTCACGAGGGCGGAAACAAATTTTGGTCAGCATAGGAGTATATAGGCGTACTAATTGCGCCACCAACTCAGCACAGTCAGACTCAGCACAGTCAGACTCGCCACGCAAGATGCTGCAGGTTGTAGAGAGAAGCGCGAAATTACGCCTTACTTCAAGAGAGTTATAACCCAAGACGCCCAGCAAAAATTGTACTACTCTTGTACAGGAACCGTAGAAACACCTTTTGCACCCTCTCAAGAAGTAAGGCATAGGTAGCTTCATGAGGGTTCCAGACAACAAGCAAACACTAGCTTGCTTCTCACTAGAGCACTATATAACAGTTTTATGGTTCCGATGTCCTGAAAATCCCTTGCGTTTCTAATAACAAACCCTAGTCTCTTATAGCAATCACGTGTTAAGGAGTTTATATGATCATGGAAATTGAGGTAGGTGTCCAGATTCACGCCTAGATCCCGAATGGAGTTTACACGGGCATTTTTTTCCGGACCTAGGAGGTATTCAAAGTAGAGCGGGTTGCGGGCTCTACTAAAAGACATAACGGCATTAAATGTTAGTCTATTTTTGACACTCCACTGGTGCACTCTACTTACGTCCTCCTGGAGAGATACACAGTCGAACACTTCTTGCACTCCGTAAAACATTTTTAGATCATCAGCATAAAGCAGACATCTAGCCGTGCTGAGGACCGACGCCAGATCGTCTATCATAATACCGAAGAGCAACGGTCCCTATGGCCATAACTATGGCTATAACTATGGCCAGCTGCTGCGAAAACGAATCTTTAAAGTACCTCTCCCACCTTATAAATCCGTCTTAGCAAAGCGCGCCCCTGCTTACATTCATCTACGAGTTTACAACAATATTTGTAGATTGCATAATATACAACAGCACCTACTCGTACTGTAGGTAGAGCACAGAACATTATAAAACAATGGTTTGCGTCCATGTCGTACAGTCGACAACACAGCTAACTGACCATACCGTGAAAACCTAGAACCTTATTACAATGCACTTAAGGTCAGATTAGATTTCCGATGGTCAGTTAGCTGTGTTGTCGACTGTACAATGACACGGAAGCTCTCCTTCATCCCTCCACGAACACGCGCACACACGCACAAACATGCGCACACACACACGCGCGCGCGCACGCGCACACACACACCCGCAGACACGCACTGCACACACGCTAGCACGCATGTACGCACACACACGCACGCACGCATGTAGGCACCCGCACCCACACACACAATTTTAGATATAAACTTTTACGGAAATGTCGACAATTACTGCTTAGGTCCCGAGATACAGGCTCAGCCTATGTAGTTCGGGGTCTGCCGGATATTTTTCTGTATTTATATAAGCCCTGTATTTTTTGAATATATTTATACTTATTATTTTTGTATGGGGACACCACTTATTTTTTGACTTAACTTTATTTTTATATTAAGTTATATAGCAAATATAATAATACATATATTGGGATAGTTTCAAATACGGTTCCAACGCTACAATAAAAATAAAAATAAATTGTATGGGGACCCCCCCTATTTTTAACTTTTTTTTATTTTTTGATTTTTTCCTACGCTTACACACAATTACCGAGCTGGATTCCAAATTTCACCCTTCTAGGTCATCTGGAAGTAGGTTAGGTTTAGGTACTATAGTCAGTCTGACAGTGATAAAATTTACGACTTTTTGGCCTTCATATATCTTTTAAACCGTTTGAGCTAGCTTCATGAAATTTGGGCTTCTAGATGTCCTTATGGATATAATTAAACACACGTAGTTTTATGAGTCTACGTTAAAGAGGTTTTGAGTTATAGAAGGGTCAAAAGTGGCACCAAGTGGTTCGTGTAATATTACACTTGGCGCTGGCTAGCCAGTTCCTTTGCTTGAACTTGGCTTGACACGCTGCCGCGTGTCTACGACGGACTGACCGGCCGCGATCTATTGATATTTACCTGAAGAAATCGTCCTTTCGGCGAGAAACCGATCGTCCGTTCTCTAACAAGATAACTGACAGGTGGGACAGGTCGATTCCATATTGTCAAAACCCCTGCGTGCCGAACTACAAGATACATAACATTTTCGATTAAATAATAAATGTTCCATTCATGGACCTGAATACTCAGGGACAGGCTGTACGTGATGCCACAGTGAGGGACGGAAAGGCTCCTATGCAGCTAAATTAAGAACTGGTCTTAAAATGGCTGATGACTTGCCATAAACAACCTACTTAATTTGGACGGGTAATGGTTTATGTGCCACAACTTCATACTAGATCAGTTGTGGCAAATAAAAAAAAGTGGAACTATGACAAGGACAATGAATGATATTTCCCTTTCTGTCACACTTATCGAGATTTGTATGCTACCAGCTCGCTCGCACGTGGTATTATTATTACCATAGCTTGTCCAGAGTATTACAGGTTCATGGTTCCATTGACCACTTTTGGTACGGAACACTAAAAACACACTCAAATCGGTTCATCCGTTTGGGAGCTAAAGTACGATGCCACAGACAGACACAGAGGCACACGTTAACACCCCTCATATCAAATCAAATAACAAGTAATTCAGTACCACCCGAAGTAGACATAAATAATTGATTAGTTATTAGATCGTATGCGTCGAGGGTTAAAAATAGGGCAGGACAGGGATATGAATTGAATCGATACTGCATTTTCCCAGTTTCCTGGGCGAGTGCAGTCCGCCACGCAGGACTGCTTGGATGAAAAAAAAAACAAATTGACCTCGCCTGCCAGTGCTGCAAGTCTTTGCACCGAGTTTCCTAACACCCCGTATAAACATTTACATACACAACATAGGTACATACTAGCTTTAATCCATTTGCATTAGCTTTCATGAACTCATGCGCACCTATAGGTTTCACTCAGCTTTCCTGCCAATGATATTAATTCTGAGAAAAGTGCCGATCATTTCCCCAAAACGGTCGGTACGGTGATTAGGCCAAAGAGAATATTGAATTATGATTAAGCTCATTATTACCTATTAGACCTATTTTACGTTGTAGGTGTGCATAGATTTCGGTGATATTGGTTATTCTTTTGTTTCTAGACAGATTTGATTTGACAAACACGTGATGATTTTATAGTACACTTACTGTTGTATCTCCCCTTTTATATTTTATTAGATACTAATTATTGTTTATCAATATATTTGAAAGTTTTACGACTTCCGCTGTCGTCTGATATGAAAATTTCAAGTTAATAATGGGCGACGGTTTAAAGCTGGCCAAAGGTTTGTTATTATTTAATACTATTTGTTCTATGGGTAGTGCATTTCGAAATAAAACCGATTATTTGATCAAATCACTGCAATTAAGAAATACAAGGGACCTCAGAACATAAAAATAAAGCAAGAGACGTTGTGCCGATACCCATAGTTTGTGCGTGTGGAGTTCCCAGTCTTGTCTCTGCAGTCATCTCGATTTGGCTGTCAAATAGGTAATAGGTTGTAGGTAGGTACTTAAGAACTTGCCGCAACCTTTATAAGGGGATTATCTATTTTTATTTTCCTTTTTCCGTGTTTGAGAGCTAAATAAATAAATTCTTATTCTTTTATCAAAAAGGTACCTAAGTAGGTATTCAGGTTGTGGTAAAGCTAATAATGCCCGGGACTCGAGAAGTAGTTACACACCTTCCATACTTAACTAATACTTAGTAGGTATTACTTATAATATTAAAGTTGAAATGTAATATCGTAACATTTTAGATAAGCGCCATAGGAGCTCAAGTAGCCTTGGCGGGGCTGCCGTAGATGGAACACGTTCAGAGCGAAAGCTGGATCTGACAGGTGAGTATTGCATTTCAAATAAAACCTTGTAGGTACCCAATTATAATTACATATCTACGGGAATTTCTTTATGACAATGTACCTATTTCATTTTGTACATTTAAGAATTTTATTTAAAAGCCTTACGGAGTCTGCTGGGAAAAAGCTTTTCTCCTCATATTTTCTTCCACGTCTTCTCCTTCCGTTTTGATCAAAGGCGTTGAATTAGCCCCTGGACGGCCTTGTGGGAGTTGTGGGTCCCACTTGGGCAATTAATTAAAATGGTAACTGTTTCCACTAGTCACTAAGGCGTTGGTATTATGTAGGTATGCACCTACAGGACTTCTAAACAAAGTGGCGCTCTCGCAGCATAAGTATTAAGTACCATAACGAGATACTTAGAGAGCAGACTTGTTCCTAGTAATAACCCGTGTTCCAACAAACGGAATTCATGAATCAATAATTACCTACTTTTTTGCAGAATCCATTGCTGAGGTTGATGATCAATTTGGTTTAGCAGAGGCAAGATGCGAAAATTTGCAAGAAAAAATCGATTTAGTGAAAAGTATCAAGAAGAAGAAAAAACTAAAAAAACTAAGGTAGGTGTACGTGTCGTGTACGACAGCGTAACAGACGATGGTGCAATTAGTGCGTTGGAACTGGAACAAACCACAAGTACAAAGAGACACAATTTGGACACGTCTAAAAAGGTAGTAGATCATAAAAAGATACAGTGGGCACTTTCAACATTTTAACCTTACAAAGCCCCGGGGCCAGATGGAATCTACCCCATTCTACTACAAGAAGGCGCTAATGTACTAATCCCGCATCTTAGCAGATTGTACAGGGCGTGCTTGGCCTTCGCACACGTACCGCGTGTGTGGAGGATGGTAAAAGTAACCTATCTACCCAAACCAGGTAAGGCGGATTACAGTGAAGCCAAATCGTATAGGCCGATAAGTTTATCGTCGTTTTTCCTCAAAACACTGGAGAAATTGGTAGATAGATATATAAGGGATGGCCCATTAAGGCGACATACGCTGCACGAACTACAATGTGCATACCAGACAGGGAAGTCAACGGAAACCGCACTTCACCTGGTAACAACCAAGGCTGAACAGGCTATAGAGAATAAAGAACTATGTCTGGCAGCTTTCTTAGACGTCGAGGGAGCGTTCGATCGTACCACGTATAAAGCTTTCAGCGAAGCAGCTGCAAAACATGGTGTAGAGCCGACCCTATGTAAATGGATAAGCAACATGCTAAATGGCAGACTAATAAAGTCATCTCTCTTGGGGGATGACATAATGGCCATGGCCACAAAGGGATGTCCACAGGGTGGGGTACTCTCACCAACTCTTTGGAGTTTGGTGGTGAACTCACTCCTAGTAGAACTCAATAAAGGTCCCATCCACACGGTAGGATATGCTGATGATTTAGTAATACTGGTTAATGGGAAGTTCCCAGGCACGGTATCAGAAATCATGAACAAAGGCACTGCAGACAGTGGAGAGATGGTGCGACCGGCACCAATTATCCATTAATCCAGGCAAAACTGTAGTAATACCCTTTACTAGGAAAAGGACCCTACGCGGCGTACAGCAGTTAAAACGGGAGGGTACTAGAACTGTCCAATGATGTGAAATATCTAGGTGTCACACTGGATAAGCAAAAATACAAAAACAGTGGGTCGATTGTCTCAGAGGTTGCGTGACATACGACAAGTTGTTAATTATCAGTTTTTAATGTCAAGTTTATTTTATTTTATTTTTCTCTGTTGTCTTGTTTTGTTTATGTACTTATATGGATCTTTGTTAGTTATCCGAAATAAAGAATTATTATATAGTTATATTATAAATATATCCATTTCAACATCCTGCGTGATTTGATCATATCCCTTAGAGATGTTAAAATCTCTGTTTTGGCCATTTCCCTGCGACATTTTATATAGATATATATATATATACATATATATAGATATATACATATATATAGATATATACATATATATATAAGGAACTGAATTGGAAGAAGCATACAGATCTCACCATTACAAAGGCACTGAGGGTATTTGGAATGTGTAGATCAGCGTATGGCAAAACATGGGGACTGAACCCAAAGGTACTGAAGTGGATCTACACCATGATGGTGAGGCCCATATTATTGTACTGGTATGGCCTGGTATGGTGGCCAAGGACTTTAATGAGCACATGCAGAGATGCTCTGATGAAGGTGCAGAGATCGGCATGCATGGCTATGACAGGGGCGTCTCGTACCACGCCTACAGCGGCGCTAGAAGTCCTACTGGACCAACCGCCACTTCACTTGGTGATTAAGTCAGAGGCGCGCAAATCGCTCTACCGGCTAAGAACTCTTGGACTGTGGAGCGACAGCAAGCCAAATAATAAGCACACAAACATGGAGACTGACGGTTTCTTAGACAGAATAACAAACATGGGAAGCGACAAAATGCTACCCAAAGTTTGTATTCCATAGGAACTACACAACAAAAGTTCCATCCAGGGCTGAATGGGCCGAAGGTCTAGAACCACCGAGGTCTGGTATCGAAGACAGTATATGGTACACGGACGGATCAAAATGGGATCCGGTACGGGAGCAGGCATTTATGCGAATGACTACAGTAGTAGTGTAAGCATGGGTAGTTTGGCAACTGTCTTCCAGGCGGAGACATACGCCATAATTGCCTGTGTACAGGAGAATATAGACAGGCAAACCAGAGGGCAGACCATCTATATACTCAGCGACAGACAAGCGGCCCTTAAAGCGCTCACGGCGCCGATAGTGGATTCTAGACTAGTCTATATTAATGGCGTCCAGGCACTGACTGAACGAGCTTGGAAAGCACAATAAGGTGCAACTAGTTTGGATACCAGGGCACGAGGGCTTCATCGGCAACGAAAGAGCGTATGAGCTTGCAAGAGGGGGGTCTACAGCTCACTTTGTAGGTCCAGAACCATTTGTGGGATTCTTGCAGGGAACCATAATTTCGGCCTTTAAAGCCTACGCCAAAACCAAACACCAACAGGAGTGGAGGAATGAGGCGGGCTTAAGGCATTCTAAGCTCTTCATAAAAGGAGTGGATTCGGGCTGGACTAACAAACTCTGGAAATCCAGTAGGAAGCAACTCAGAATCATATCTGGGGTGTTCACAGGTCACTTCGGGGTCAAGAATCTCTTGGCCAAGATGGGACTATCGGACAGTTCAGACTGTAGAATGTGTGGCGAGGAGGATGAGACTATGGAACACTTATTGTGTGAATGTCATGCCCTTGCCAGACAAATAATGAATTACTTTGGTAACGGCTATCCGCAACCAAAGGAATTCAAGGTGCTCCCGCCAAGCTGCATCATCCGTTTCGTGGAAATGAAGGAGCGAGCTTGGGAGCATAAAGGAGAGGGCAAATGCACAAAAGATCCCATTGGGTCGAAGTGTATCCGAAAGGGCCCTCATCTAGATAAGATAAGATAAGGTAGGTGTACCTACACACCTACTTCATTCCAGGATAGTAACCTCACATTTATTATAGTACCAGATCCGGTATAGTAATACTCCCTTTTCTTGATATCATAATATATGATACACAATTTTTGTTGTTCTTTTTGTAATTTTGTAACAGACAATTTTATTGGTTCTACAAGGCGCAAACGAGGCTCGAACTCACATTTTTTTTGTTATTTGCCAAGAAAAGGGTTAATGGGCTCCTAGCTCCGAATGACCTACGACCTTTTCTTTCTTTCTTTCTTCTCAATGACCTTCGATCTGTAACTGTCGGTTTTTTCGTGTTTTTTATGGCTTATCGTATTACCTAACAACAACGAGGTTGACCGAAATAGTATCCCATTTTACTTCAAAACTCAGTTTTCGGGATATATTGCACCAAACTTTGGCTATTTCGAGCCAAAAAACCAGTTGTTTGGACGTAACTTTTGTGAAAATGAGTTAAAAATAAAAATCTCTCGTTAGAGAAGTTCATAAGGAACAGTTAAATGTAGATTTCATATATAAAAGTGCATAAATAACATACTAATATCGAACACAGAGCTTTTTTGGACCATGCTTGATAAAAACATAAAAAAAACGTGCAAATGTAGATAAAGGATTGAAGAATTTGAAGAACCGATAAATGTTTGTGCCATAAATATATCTTTAGTTTTGACGGAGGAATATCAACTCAAAAGTCGTCAAAATTAGCCTAATAGCGCGTGGAGCCTAGGGAATGCAATAACCGGCATAATTTCATAACCGGTTTCGGTTACGGTTATGGCCGAAAATAACCGATATTCGGTTATAATCGGTTATTATCGGTTAACAACGTTTTTTTTAAATTACGTATAAATCTGGTTCTACGTGACGTAAAAGCATAAAATAAGCAGAATTAATGAAACATAAACCTTGCTTTATTTTCTTTATTAATTATAATCAGTTTTTTTAATTAAAAATTTAATTTAAAAAAAGTTCTTATGTATAATAAAGAAAATCACTAATTATTAGGTACCATAAATTCAGCAAAAGTCAATATTAATATAAGTACATAAATGAATATAAGTACTGAAATGTCACTCTTCTCAAGTATGTCAAACTATGAAAGCCCTCAAAAACTTAAGAGCATCTAATGTGGCGTCACTGAGTCTTGATCTTAATTTGCTGCAGAAATATCCCGCAGTTGAAAATACACGTTCAGCCTCCACGCTAGTGGGCTTTACAGATTATAACTGCTGGTTAGCTATGGACAAATATTTGTACCATTGACCATTTTCGTGTACGAGTATAGCGATTTCAAATAAAACCATTTGTGGTATACAGTCCTAGTGACAGCAGATGCTGCGGAATCAACTGCCAACTTATGTAGCAACACTCGTGGTATTCAGTTAAATCACTTCCAGGACTCAAACTATCTCTATACCAAATTTCATCCAAATCGGTTCAGCGGTTTAAGCGTGAAGAGGTAACAGACAGACAGACAGACACACTTTCGCATTTATAATATTAGTATGGATATGGATAGTATGGATATGGATTATTAATTCCTAAACACATCTTTACCTGAGAGTTGGAGTGACTCAAGTCCATTTCAGTCATCACGTGTTTTGTTTAGGGTCAGTTCGTGTAGGTATGTGCGCCACCGGGGAAAGTGCGCCTCATTCATCATTCAGTCATTTAAATCAATATAAATTCGCTGAAATCCATGCAATAAGCTTGTTTTATTTTGTTGCATGAATGTAAGATGTCGTTATCTGTGAAATATCTGTAGATCTCGATATGTTTGATGAAAGGCGCACTTACCCAGGGGGTGCACTTGCCCCCTCTGACCTGCTGCAGCCTATGTCCTACCTGTTGGCTCTATTGCCACAATCATCTACTAAACTTTAATCCTCTTATTCATAAACTTAATATTCCTTTCATAAATAAAATGATGTGTGTGTGTCCCTTTCTTACCGATTTAAATATCAGAGTGACAGATAAAGACGAATTTTAGCGGCATTTTAGCTAAAATACCTTTAGGACCATAAAGTTGAAATCTCGAAATGTTGAATTTCCCAGAATGTTGATTTTTTTAAGTTTCGCAAAATGTTGAATTCTCATGACGTTGAATTCCCAAAATGTTGGATTTCCCAGAATGTTATGTTTAGCTACACCGAGGTACGACGACGAGCGAAGCGAGGAGGAGTGTTAGGTGAACTGCGACCTACAGCGCGCGAGCTGAGCGAGCGTAGCGAGCGTGCCGCGGTAGCGGCCTGCGAAGCGCCAGAACTGATTTTTTTACATAGGCATTTAGTAATATTTACATAGGTAAGCACAAAAGTCCAGGTGATTATCTTATATGAGGAAGTGAAGGTTTTGATTCTGTATTCTGTAGCTAACTGCCGTAGAGTCTCTCTGAAACTAGTATAAATAGTAGTACACATTTTGGGAGTTCAACTTATTGCAAATTCAACTTATTGCAAATTCCAACTTTTTGCCAATTCAACATTTTAGGATTCAACATAGTGCAATTTCAACATTATGAGATCCAACGTTCTGGGAAATTCAACATTTCGAGATTTCAACTTTATGGGAATTCAACTTTATGGTCCTAAAGGCTAAAATAGGTTAGTTCAACGTTTTACTTGATAGGTTAAATTAGAACTGCACGTTTCCTATATCCAAGAGAATTAAGGCGGTGCATTGGAAATTATCGCGTTCTTAGAAACGCCGTTCTGACTAGATTAAGAAACAATAAGGTCTGATTTTCAGATATATGATTCTTGACTATGTGATTGTTTATCTGATTTTATCGATACATGATTGCTTAAAATTTACTCGATAGAAAAAAAATCCACAGACCCAGTATTTTCCTTTTTTTACTCAGCCTACTCAAACGATACATTATTTTACGACACAATCAAGTTAATACGATAGTATTTTATCTCATCTAAAATCTCACTTTATGAAATTTAAATAAAAAGTCGCTAAGTTAGGTATTTATCGAAATTTGTCCAGAAAATCCATTCCTGAAGAGTGTTACATCTCTTTTCTTCGTGCGCGGAAGGCATCAGCGTGTCTCTGTCTAGGGGGCGTGTTCGACTCAAATCAAGGCATCGCCTTAATGCGTTGATTGCCAGCTAGTATAAAAATATTGCTCGTTTAATAGTACTTATCGGATAAGATCGGTAGCGCCATCTATTGTGAAGTTCTTCACTCTGAATTTCTACATACAAACTTTCAAGCAAGTTTTAATCTCTTTAGAAGATGAATTTTCAAAAACGCTGAAATTGATTGTCTTGTTTTTTAATATGGAACTATTTTACGAAGTTTCAAGCTATTCTGAGGTACAATACAACTCAATACAATATTGGAAAGTTTCATCAAAACTGGTTCAGTCGTTTTTGCTAAAATTGCGAACACAGGTTGCCACTAACTAAATACTGGTTGTCATCGTCGCCACTTGACAAGAAAAATGGCAACTGTACTGTACTGTATTGTACACGAGTTTTTCCAATCGGTAATTCTCTAATTTTCTCTGCGGTCACCTAAACTCACACAGACGCAGACAAAAACCTGGAGAATTACCTACCGACCACAGCTAGAATATGCTTGGAAATTTGTCATATTCTGCATTGCGCTGTTGGTTTTTTTTAATCCATTGTATAAATACTATTTACTTCAAATATAATTCTTAGGTCTCTCTGACCACATACGTGCATACACAAACTTCCAAATTGATAATATCACAGTGTGATGTGACGAGTGTGAAGTGTGATTGATAATTCAACGTATTCCTGCTAACGGGTTGTTAAGGGAGGGTGTTTGCATCTTTTTGGACCCCCATAATGCATTTATGTACCCATGAAGTATTTTAGAGATAAGGTGAGTCGGGGCAAGAGTAACATCGGGGGAAGAGGGTCAAAAGCTTCTCCAGTTAATTCTTTTGAATTGAGAGCCTTTTTGTACCGTCGGTAAAACAGACAGGCGTGTATTAGTTCCATCGTCAAATCATAGATGTCTCTTTCACACGCCATATTGAAACAAAACGTGGTTTATTTTGACTGGTTACGACTTGTGATAAGTGGAAGTGCACGTGTATAATTCAAAAGCGGTTTTGTGTGATTTATGGCTGTTAATTAGGATTTGTTTGTTGGTGAGTCGAATATTTATAGTTTATTTCTTATGTTACATCGTTATTTTCTGTTATTCTTATCGATTATAAGTTTTTATCAAGCCAATAAAATGTTAACCTCAAATTATTTAAGTGGGGCAAGAGTGCAAGTTCAGTCCGGGGGAAGGGAGTCATATGCTACTCTTACCCCATGTCAAGGCTGTCAACCTTTTATAAATTGTCATGTTTATTACAAATTGGCACTGCTTAATTCAGGGATGTTCGTATGCTATTTTTCGACATTTAAGGATGCGGATGTTGGGTTCAAGCACTCAAAAACATAAATAATCAACCATACCGTGACACAATTACAATTACGAACAAAACAAAAAAATCGCCTCAGTTCTTGTCACCTGATAAAATGCGGCAAATTAGTATACGTATAACAAAAACAAAATAAAGATTTTTATTGGTTAAAGACGAAAGTAATCACGAGTGGCATTAATAGTAAATACTACTACTATAATACCTACGAGTATCGGTACTCGTAAAAACTATAGTTTTCAAGGTGAATCAAAAAATTCAAAGCTTTTTTTTTTATTTTAAGTGTTAGGTGGTTTGTCACCCCTGATAACATCTACTATGACACTCTTGCCCCAGAACAACAAATTAGTGCATGTTTTAAAAGTTTATTTGCTTGATACGTAGTTTCAATTAAAAATATATTAAATTTACTTATATTTTATCGCTTTATTATAATAATTAATGCAATAATAAGATCACAAACACTATTTGAATCTAACTTTCAAAAAAGTATGATACTCTTACCCCGACTCACCTTACTTTTAATTTTTGTCCTTGAAAATGTCAATTCAGTCATTTTGAACATGTAAATGTTGCATAAAACTAATTATTGAGATTTTTTACTCACTTACAAGAGAAGAGAAAAAAAAGTCCTAATCAATTGACGATTTAAAATCAAGATTTACTGTATGTGGGTACCTCTACTTACACATAGAAAGTTGGGCACAATGTCAGTTGCATACCTTTTTTTTTCCATCAACTTGTTTTGCAATGCGCTTGGCAGACGTTTGCTTTCCAAAAAGGTATAATAATCACCAATTAACTCTGTATTTTGAAGACTAATGTTGAACAAAGGGTTAACATTTTCACGTATATCTACTCCTATTATATAAATAACAATAACTATTATTATAAGTGAATAATTAATACTGGAATATAAATTAAAAGGAGGCTGAATTCAGTTAGTAGATATATTGTTAACGAAAATTACTGATGGTTGAAAAAATATTGCAATTAATTTATTTCGCTGTGGCAAGTGGGAAGTATTTCGATCCACTGGTGGAGAGATAATCAGTGGTATATTTTTTATAATGAAATAATTATATTTTTTCTAGTATGACCCGTGTAAACGAAGTGCCCGCTCCAGCTGAAAACATGTCTTTCATTACTGTACGAACGCAACCGAAAAAGAGTAAGTACCAAATTTGTGTTTTTTTATACATAAGTAGAATAAAATCTAGGAAAAACATTTTTTAGGGTTCCTTCCCCTACACCTAAAGTGGGGATGTATTTTTTTTTCTCGTTAAACCCATTGTGTGGGGTGTCGTTGGATAGCTTACTCAAAATTATTATGGGTTTCTCAAAACCATTTTTCAACTCAGTGATTCGTTTGCGAGATATTGGGCTTTAAAGCCCTAATTTCAACCCCACCTACCCAAGGAGCGTCTAGCCTTATACCTTTAGGCGCCAGCTTAAGGGCTATTTGTTGGCGCTCCAAAAATCCCAACCCTAACCCATCCAGGACTTGATTTAATTTTTCTTCTATTTTTTAGGGTTCCGTAGACAACAATTATAGTTTCACCATGTCCGTCCGTCTGTCCGTCTGTCTGTCTGTCTGTCTGTCTGCCTGTCCGTCTTCGGCTTAGCTTAGTAACCATTACAACTAGAAAACTGTAATTCGGCATGGGTATATAAATCAATTACGCCGACAAAACAGTACAATATAATCTTGAAAATATTTCTTTTTAGGGTACCTCCCCTACACCTGAAGCGGGGATGTATTTTTTTTCTCGTTAAACCCATGGTGTGGGGTATCGTTGGATCGCTCGCTTAAAACTATTCTGGGTTTCCTCATTTCTGAAATCAGTGATTCGTTTGCGAGATATTGGGCTTAAAAGCCCTAATTTTTTTTCGAGTCATGTGTCTCCCACCCAGCCGGCTAACTGGCTACTACTGGGGATGTGAAAAAAATCGTGGTAGTAGTACATATGATGAATTTAAAAAGAAAACTATCACGGACAAGAAGGCATAAGTAGTACCGAGTCGACGAACTTAATGTGTACTTGGAAAGGCCAATTGTACAAATTCGGCCGACGCAACCGCACCGCACGTCGATGTAACTAAGACAAGCAACTACGGAACCCTACACTGTGCGTGGCCCGACACGCACTTGGCCGGTTTTTTTTTTTTTTTAACATCCCCACCGTTCGCGTTTTTCACATTGTGTCTCTCATCCCATTGTGTTTGTTTTACATATTAACAAATATATTATATTAATTATTTATTTATTATGTGTATTCGTTTGTATTGCTGCAGTATGTTGTGTTGTGTTCCGTGGGTCACGTACGGTGCTGTCTGAAAACCAGCGCTGTAGGTGTCTGTCTGACACCTCGGCATAATGCTGAGACAGCGACCGATTCACTGCCGCGAAGACACACACATTATGTGTCAATTGTAATGTATGTCTAAATACTCCCTCTGTCCCTGTGTGTCTTTTGTGTAGTGATTAAATTTCTTCTTTCTTTCTTTCTTTCTTTCTTTCCTTTAATTTTATCACGGCTAATAACTACTTACTTCCCGAGTATAATAGTCGATCAACTTAAAAGGCCAACTTTCGTAGAAATTCGGCCGACGCAACCGCAGCATTTACTTGACGCGTGTCGATGTAACAAATACAGACAGGCAACTACGGAACCCTACACTGCGCGTGGCCCGACACGCACTTAGCCGGGTTTTCTGGTTTCTATTCTGTCCCGATACCGCAGTGATAGTTTCTTAAAATAAATACTCTAAGTACATTGGACTTAGTTACCCCGCCATGGAATAATGGGTTTACCAACGTGTTTAGTGGATTTATACCCCACTAGCTGTTGCCCGCGACTTCGTCTGCGTAGAACTTGTAATCGTCTTAAAAAAAATATTGCTATTAAATTATGTAAGGCGCAAGCTTAATTATCGCTGTCCCAAACACACTTCTACCATCTTAAGGGATGATTTCCGAGATACAAACTCCTATATCCTTCAAAGGGTCTCAAATGATCTGTAGGGAAAATTTCATCTAAATCCGTTCAGGGGGCTAGCACTAATGACGCCGGGCCGCGACGCGAGTGGAGAAAGATCTACCCTCCTCTTTCTAATTTAAAGGTGTGAGTGAGACGGGACACGCTCAGTCGCACGCGAAGCGACTTGTCAGCAAGTTGTGTTAGACGTACAGGGATTAAGCCTAAAAGGTAACAGTGCGATGAGTTCGTTAGTTTAAATTGCTAAATCTAAATAAATATCTTAATAATCATCAACAGACTCTTTCTGAAACATATTTGTTTTGTCTACTAAGCTAGATTACTGGATTTTTTTGCCGAAATCCGTCCAGTAGTTTTATTTACGTTAGTCCGGGCTACTTGTATAGTTTTGAAAGCAAAATTATCTTATGCTCCATTTAACTGTGAGAATACATTATTTTCACTAACCAAAATAAACTTTTTATTTAACATAATAATCCGCAGGTGTAATCAAACATTACCTTCTTCGGTTCTGGGAGAATCGCAGTTCTAACCTAACCTGACCTACATTTCTGGTAGCTGATCGATTCTGTAAGGGTCGTGGTTTTAACTTTACCTATCGTACTTTTGTTGGTAAGTTGGATTACCTATTTTGACTAATAAATGGCTTACCATATAGTATAACCGAAGAATTACCTTACTTCATAAATTACTTGTTCCTCATACATACATCCGACCCCTTTTAACCTCCCTAGAGGATGAATTTAAAAAAACGCTGTAACTTATTCGAAGTTACAGTTTCGTTACTTTAAAATTGTCTTGGTCCCCGTGGACAGACTTCCAACTCATTGTAGCCCCTTTAGGGGATGAGTATCTTTTAACCCCCTTATGGAATCAATTTCAAACAGTCTAAAACAGAAGTTACAAATCTCTTACCTTAAAAATGTCTTGCTCTCCATATAAACTTTGAACCCTCTTAAGGGATGAATTAAAAAAAAACACTGTAATGTTTTCTAATTTTTAAACAAAGAGTAAACCCGAAGTTACAAATTTCTTACTTCAAAAAAGGTCTTGCTCTCTATACAACCTTCAAACCCCCTTTTAACCCTGTTAGGGGATGAATAAAATGAACGCTGAAATCGTTTTCTAATCTTTAAACAAACAGTCCAAAATGTAAGTAAAAAATATGTTACTTTAAAAATATCTTACTCTCCGTATAAACTTTGAACCCCCTATAAACCCCGTTGGGGGATGAATTTCAAAACACGTTGAAATTTATTTTTTAGTTTTAAACAAACCATCTAAAAACGAAGTAAGTAACAAATGTTTGAATTTCAAAATTGGCTTTATCTATTCGAACCCCCTTTAAACACTCTTAGAGGATGAATGAAAAAACAACGCTGAATCCTGTTTTGTAATCTTTTAATAAACAGTCTAAGACCAAAGTTAAAAATCTCTTACTTTAAAAAATACTTTTCCCTCCATACAAACTTTGAAACCCCTTTAAACCCTATATGGCATGAATTAAAAAAAAACTCTGACTTCAGTTTTGTAGCCTTTTAACATACATGCTAAGACTGACATTACAAAATTCTTACTATATTTCCTTGTTCTCCATATAAACCCATAATCCTGTTTTAACCCCCTTAGGGGTGGATTTTTTTCAAAACGCTGAGTGTTTTTTTATTCTAATAAGTAATCTTTCTACAACGTTTCAAGTCTAGCTCAGAAAAGTATTTCTCATCCTAATCCTGCATACCTGTTTAACCCCCTTAGGGAAGGAATTTTCTAAAACGCTGAAAGAACTTACTGTTTTTGTATTCTAATAAGTAATATTTTTACAACGTTTCAAATCTCTACCTCGAAAAAAGTGTTTCCCATACAAACCTTACACCCCTTAGGGGTGGAATTTTCTAAAACGCTGAAAGTACTTTTTTTTGTATGCTAATAAGTAACCTTTCGACAAAGTTTCAAGTTTCTAGCTCAAAAGAAAAAGTTTCCCTCATACAAAACTTGCACCCCTATTTAACCTCTTTAGGGGTGGAATTTTCTAAAACGCTGACAGTTCTTTTATTGTATCCTAATAGGTAATCTTTCTACAGTTTCAGGTCTCTAGTTCAAAAAATAATGTTTTCCCTATACAAACTTTGCACCCGTATTTAACCCCTTTAGAGTTGGAATTTTCTAAAACGCTGAAATTACTTTTTTTGCATCTTACTAAGTAATCTTCCTACAAAGTTTCAAGTCTCTAGTTCAAATAATAATGTTTCCCCCATACAAAGTTTGCTTCCCCATTTAACCCCTTTTAGGGATGGAATTTCCAAAAATCCCGTCTTATCCCTTGCCTAAGTCATAAAAGGAAGTTCTGGTGTAAATTTCAAGTCTCTAGTCCCAGTAGTTTCGGCTGTGCGGTGATGAATCAGTCAGGAAGTGTTCTTTTATATATATATAGATAAAATCATAGTTTTAAAGAGTGACCCAGGAGACGTAACCATGGTAACGAAGAACAAAAAATAGTTGATTGGCAGTATTTTCGTAGTGTGCGTTTACATATTCAGCATCACATGACTGGCGTATGCGAATCTGCATTTTAATGTTCTAATTTTGTAATGCTGATTTGAAGTTCTGTTCACTACACGTGAACATCCCTGAACATTATTAGGGTTCTCACTTGAGTTCGTTTTGTCGCTACTTGCTACATTGTGATAAAACTTAGTGGTTTTTTTTTTAATGTTGGTTACCTCAGAACTCCGTCATTTATAAGCCGATTCGTAAAATTTTGGTATTTTCTAATATTATAATATTAGAAAATACCAAACTTACTACATGCGTGCCTAATATATTTGAGGAGTGCCTTCTATGGATCCCATCATCCAACTGGATTTTTGAAAAATGGGACCAATACGGAAGCATCTACTTACAAACAAAAAAAAATTGTACGAATCGGATAACTCGTGTACGAGTATTTACAGTTTACACCCGGAAATCACCAATGTTGTGATGTGGAAGTGATGATGAAGACCAGAGATGTCTCCTGGAACTCCACAATCATCATTGACTGCTTCGGAAGAATCTGTGACGTGCTTTTATAGTTTTCAGTAGACACTGATATGATTCCGTTGAAATAGCAACTAATGAAGTGCCAAAGGTCTCAGAATCACCTTTCTTGATAAATCGACCAAATTCCTCAAATATTATCGGCCCACATAAAGCGATTTGGTTTTTTTCTGTAATAATCAATGTGCATGAGGTAAAGTGGAAAGGAAAGGTTCATTCGGCTTGGCGGAGTAATTAATTGAAGTCTGTAAAAACTTAGTTTTTAAAGTAAATTAAGTATATTCTCTTTGCCATGATATGAGTGTGCTATGGTGATCGTAACATTCCCGGGCCAAATGAGTACTTTTATTTATTTTTATACGCACGTTGCAACAACGCGTTGTATGATTGAACTGGAATGTGAAATTGTTTAATGATAGGTACGTGATATAGATGCAGTTATAGCTATAAAAAAATGTTCCTTCTTGATATGGAACGATCTAGAGGCGGTCCAGTCGCGGGTGCGTCGGCTAGAGGCGGTGAACCCGGCGCATGCTTACGTGGACTCCGCCGTTGAGGAGCAGCGACGAATGCTGGGCGGGTACAGCGATGCCTACTACGACCCACCAAGCCAGTATAAGGTACCTATAATTTAATTTGTATTTCAGGTACTCACTTCCACGTTGAAGCGTCTCAGTCGATCCTATTTCAACAAATCGACATTTCATAACTTTTTTCCTGGTTTTGCCTGCAAATGGCCAGTGACAAATTTAATATGTTTTTCACACCTTTCATTCGGAAAAGTAAGTTTTGCTCCACGACGAGAGGGATCAAATGCTACTTTTCTGTTCAAGCTACTTTTTCATTCTTCTTCTTTATTTGAAATAATTGCATGACCACGACAGTATATTAAAAAAAAAACTATAATTTATAGTCGTACATTCTTGTTACAAATTGTCAATTTAAACTTTCGCGCCTAAACGGATCTACGTTCTTGTGACATCACTCATGTGTGTCACTCGTAATATCTGCCGGGCTAGTACACTAGCACTTTGACAGCTTCTATCGTCATGTTTTACGTCCAAGACAGACGTAAAATTTTTTTAACGTCATGGGCTGATATGGTAGACCGTCAGCTACGTAAAATGTAACCATTCATACGTCTTGCACATAATACGAAAAATTAAACGTCAAGTGCTAATATGCTCTTGATTTAGACATATAAAATTGCCGGTATAAACCGATGACGGGCGTAAATTTATGTAGGTCGCTCGAGACCCCCGGTAAAATTTAACACTATGAAAACATCTTCTGTCACAAGTTCACAATACATACGGTTCAGTTTCAAAACTAAATTCGTTTGCTGTTTTGTCTATCTACATGCTCGGATTGATTTAGTTTTTTACGACATTTCGCTTGATCATTGGACTTCGATATTACCGCATATCACGACGACCCTCGCTTACACAAGCTTATTGGACAAGGTTTCGCACCGGGACTTACAAGATGATTTACTATTATTTATCATCATCGTCATAGGCCTTTACGTCTATTACAGACGATTTAAGCATTGCTGTGTAGACATCGTTTTTGGTGACTGTGAAGACCGATACGAGACCGGCATTACAAATATTATGATAAATGGACTCATCAAAAACTTACATTTGCTCTGCATTCATCAGTATTCAGTCAAAACTCGCGCAAGGAGAAAAGTAAATAGATACACTAGCCTTCACAATAATCTAGAGACACAGCTATAAGACGGAAAGAGACAGAAAACACAGGCTTTTATCCATAGACTATAATTGAACGAATGAAATGAATGTAATAGTTGGTAGAATTACAGTTTTACACATTGGCAACACCATAGTTTTATGGGTACATATATTTTATGCTAGGGCATAAATATACGTCACGTCATTAGTGTGGTAACTAAGTGACGTAAAAATTGACACAAACATAAGGTTATACGGCGGAACGTAAATATATGGCGGATTAGTGTACTAGACGGGCTGTTGTTGGTTCGTTCCTAGATGTCATATAGTCGCCCAAGTTTTGACTTTTGACAGGAGTGACGTCACCAGACGCTGATTGTTGGATTAAAACACGTTTCGTTTCACATTACTTTAAATCGTAATTATTGTTTGAAATTAATATAAACTAAAGTAAAAACGTTTCAGTGGCTATTATTTTATGTTTTTTCAACATTTTGGTCACAAAATAATGGTAAATATTATAGCTGCATCTTCCCTATTGAACACAGAGAACAGAGCTTAATAAAATAATCGATCATAATTTCATCGTAATCGATTTAAAAACGAACATACTTATTTCAAGTATTAACTTTAACAACGTACGTTATATGAAAATGAATGAATTTTTCGTAATATTTGAACATTTGTAATAAAAATTAAGAAAAGTTGTTAAAATTGGTTTAGTAATTTTAACAGCATCTTTATAAATTTCTTCATAGTCGGTGTGAAAAATAGTATTGAGTCACTCGGTAGGAAAATTATCTTCGTCTCGGGCGTTAACACTTGTATCCCTCACTACGCTCATGATTCTATTGTAGGATCCCTCGCTAAGTTCAGGATTCAATGCACCGTCCTCGGCGTAAATATACTATTTTCTCCCTTGTGACACAATAATAAAAATATTTACTGTGTTTATAGTACCTATTCGTTTCAAAATAAGTACCTAATGACTAATGTTACCTAAATCGAAAACCATTTCGTTAAATATGCTGTGAAATAACAATAGTTATCTGTGCAACAAGAGCAAAGTGTTTTTTGCTGCGAGTGTTTATTTAGAGTCCCGAGGAAGCGATATATTCTAAAATTGAATTTCGAGCGTAGGAGAATCTTGAGCGCAACGAGGGACTCAAAAACACTAGATGAAAAAAACTTTGCTCTCGAGTGCCACATACGGCTTTTCACCTGAGCAGTAAGAACATATTCACATTAAAAAATATCATAGGCTTTAACGTATAAGTCTCATGATTATATTCAGAAAGAAAAATTAATTCTGTGTTAATTCCTAGTTGTTATTGTTCATTAGGAGTTATCCTCAGCGCCGCTAGCAGTGCTAGCACTAAGCGCGCGACTCGACACAAGGCGCAGAGCCACACTTTATTATACTACGTGTCTCGCGTGAACACTAAAAACTAACCGCATTATTGTTATTAATATACTAACTGCGTCACTGATTTCACTCATACTATCTAGTTATTTTTGAAATATTCAACACTGCATAATGTCCATCAATCAAAAATGAAAATGAAAATCAATTATTTATTCTGCAAAAAGGCCACAAGGGCACTTTAACATGTCAAACGGTAATTTACAATAAAATAATAATGATATTGCACAATAATGATTTAAAATTTGCAGAACGGTTAGCAAACTAGGTAAATGTCACTAAGTTAATGAAAACAAAACAAAATTGCAATATATGAGCATTAATAATATCACACACTGCCTTCCGTGCTGAGCCTTATTAGGCTCGGGTTACCGTGAAGTGATTTCACTATTATCATGGCTGAACATTTCGTTTATTTGATTTAGCAGTCATCGCAAAACACGGAACCAAATCTTCCGCGGACCCGAAATCGAAGGATTCTTGCTGATGGCGATAGTGAGTATCTATGTAATATTTATTCTCCGGTCTTTCCCTGTACTTACGCAATTTTTCAAGTATTTTGGTATATTTCCTTGTCACTGGTGAAGTAAGAAATATCTAAGTGCGCGTCAGTAAGAAATATCAAGGTGAGAAGTTACAGAATTACAAGGACAATGACTTTAAATAGGCCAACCGCTGAACGGAATGTATATGTACGTATTTTCGTGCGGTATGGTAATTTTACGACATTGATATGCGTTGCCAGACTTATGAATAAGTGCAACTCTATTCTCTCGGCTACGCTCCTCTGTATGCTGGGATTGCTGGGAGCTTAATATCGGACCTTGATAGTTAGTCGAATATGTAAGCGACATGTTTATTTTCCAAGGGATCATGTACGGAAGAAGCGTCCAGATCGACGGACCGGACCCGACGCCGGCCCGGCCCGACGTCCACGATGATACCTCAGACTACGAAGAATATGACCAACAACACCAACGTGACTTGTAAGTTACTATTTCTCATATCATTTTACCGCTTTCATTGAATACCGGGAGATTGTACGAGTATCAGTCACATTTTCCAAGTGATCTGGGGATACGATTGCACACTGAAATGATCGGGATTAGAAAAAACCGATAGAAGATGTAACTTTATTATTTTTTATTTTTAAGTATAAATTATGTACTACACTCGATATTGTCCAATCTCGAAATCCTGGGGTTTGATGAAATTTAGTACGAATTTCAATCATAGTGGAAAATTGAAAAAATGGGCGGATTCCAGAGGTTGTGGGTTCAAATCCCGCTCGTGGCGAATAATTTTTCAATTCCCTACTATGATCGAAATTTGGGCTTTCGTTAGCGGACGTTTCTGCTTAATAAACAGTTACTGTTTAGTACGACTGTTCGTTGGAAGCCCTGTTTTCGTCTCCCAAAAGTCCCCGGGTCAGGAGCTCGTAGAACTTTCCAATTGTTATAGATAACGAAATGCTATATTTTTTATATCCACTACCGATGTGTATTCAGGAGTTACCACTGTTTCTAGTCGACCTATAGAAAATAGAGCTACGTCTGGAAATACTGAGGTGCTAGCGAGATATTTTTGTTGGTCTGGATTAGATTAAATAGCATCGAAGTAAAAATCATCAAAAAAATAATCTCGATCGTTGCAGACTTTAAAAACTTAAACAGAGTTTTAGTAAAAATTTAACAATTTTCCATAATTATTTGAATGTTGTTATGGTTTCAAAAGTCCCATGTAACGTCATAAAAGAAGATTTTCAGGTAATTTAGTCCTAAAGTTATCCATTCCCGAACATTTCGGTGTGCCCTTCGTACTTACAGCATAGGATTTGGAGTCATGGTAATAGCTCAGTAATAGCTAAATAATATGTTTCACAACCATACCTTAGATAACCAGTTAACCTAACCTATACATTATAGTTTTGGGTCGCCCAAAAAGACGACAGCCGAGGTCAGGCAAGTATTACAAAAGCCTGCCGCGCGTCGGAAGCAAGTCCCGAGAGAGGTCGCTGTCAAACCAGGTATTTTACAGTGTATTTTACCCTAGTTAGGGTAGATAGATAGATTTAGGTACAATATTTATTTATTTTTTTGTAAAAATCAAGAAAGGTAACTTGCGCTGTACAGTTGATAACAAAAAGCCTATTCGTCCTAAAGTCTTAAAAATTGGGTCCTTCCCCTTTTTTCGTCGGCTGTATAGAACCATACCGAAGCTGTTCACGGTTTTAATCAACTTTCAGTGTTTTCAAACTAAAACTTAAAAATACATTTTCTCAAACATGCAATGAAATATTGACGTTGTGTTCTTCATAATGGGCTTCGAAGTGTCACGTTTCGGGCGCAGCGAGACGAGAGACCCGTAATGGCATTTCATACAAAATTGGAGGTCTGCAAGATGGTCTTTTTTAATTTCAATTCCACAATTTGTCTCCAGGACACGGCTCACGGCGTTCAGCCATGAAAATTAAAGTTTGATTTCTTGGAGTTTTTTTAATTAATTTCATTGCATGTTTGAGAAAAGCACTATACATACCTCGGCGTGAAAAAGTGTTGCCAGCCTTATAACTATCCGACCTGGCTACACTCGGCCGTCTATATGTACTCGGTCGGCAACCCCTTACTTCCCGGCCTCTGTAGTAGATAATGTACTATTAATATCCACCAGTCCGGGAAAAATGGAAAGATCGAACACGAGAGCGAGAGAGAAGGCAAGCTTCTCCAGACCGACGTGGCCAGCCTCCTTTTAATAACTGTAGGTATTATACTTATATGGATACATTATTAAATACGTGGGTGCCTTGTGGCGTGGGCAGGCCCCCCACAAGGTGGACTGATGATCTGGTAAAGGTTGCTGGAGTCCGCTCGATGCGGGTGGCGCAGGACCGGTCACTTTGGCACTCTTTGGGGGAGGCCTATGTCCAGCAGTGGACGACTTTCGGCTGATATGATGATGATGATGATTAAATACTAGCGACTTGCCCCGGCTTCGCACGGATACTATATAATACATATAAACCTTCCTCTTGAATCACTCTATCTATTAAATAAAAAACCGCATCAAAATCCGTTGCCTAGTTTTAAAGATCTAAGCATACATAGGGACACAGCGGGAAGCGACTTTGTTTTATACTATGTAGTGACGTATATTTATTATAGACACAGGCACTATTAACTAATTAGAATAATAATGATATGCAGACGAAAATGCAATTGAATAATGGTTAAAACGTATGTCCATCCAGAAAGTCCAATCTGTACGAGTACGTAAGTGAAATAATTTTTGAAATCGGTTTTGTGGATCACCCATTACATATAAACTTACAATCTCACAGACTTTTCCTCTTAATAATATTACTCGGTATAGATAGTCTCGTAGACATTAAATAGACACGTTATAAGTTGGTGTTATACCCGGCAGTGACGTCGCAGCTCGGTGGAGACGAGCCGGGCGAGCGGCCCGTGGTGGAGCTGTTCAACAACAACCTGAAGCCCGCGTCGCCGCTGTCCCGCCAGCTCTCCGGACAGGAACGGAAACTTAAGAAGGGTAGGCACTTTAAGGGGGTGCATTGTTAATTATCGCGTGCTTTGAAACGCTGTTCTGACTAGATTAAGAAACAATGAGGTCTGATTTTCAGAGATACGATTCTTGGCTATATGATTGTTTATTTGATTTAATCGATACATGATTGCCTAAAGTTTCCTCGATACAATAACATCCAAAGTCGTTATTTTCCTTTTTTTACTCAGCCTACTCAAACAATACATTATTTTTCAACACAATGGCTCGTAACGTACCTCTTATTATGTCGCTTTTAGGTTCATAATCCTGGATATTAAACACGCGTGTTTTATAATTATAACATTACGAAACTTGTGTGTTATGGTTATATCCCGATTAAGTCACGTTGTCACCTTGCAGCAAGATGTATGCATGCACACGGTGCATTCTTAAACTAACCGGGTTGTACAGAATGAACAGCTTTTTTTTAAATTCTCGGCAAATGGATTCTTACTCAACTAAACAAATTAAATAGTTTTTGTTAATTAATTGACTATTTCTCTTTGGATATGATATAGAAACGGTTAATTTAGTAAAACTATTCACTTTTCATAACATTTTAAAACGAAATTATTTATAATATTTTGTATTGGCTGTTTAGAGATTTCATCTAATGCGCGCGCACTGCGCAAACTTCACAAAAAAAACCTATGCGCGCCATTATAGGTTATTTCACAGATATTTGTAAACATTGTTAATGCGTGTTTGGTTATTAACAAAAATATTGATTCGTGGTGACTAGAAAAGTCATAAAAAGAATGGACGCCACTGGAAATTCTTGACGATGTATACAACATGTGAGTAAAAACCTGTTGACATCAATAAGTAAAGAAAATAACTTGGCAGGCCTATCAAATTTTCATCTTATGAAAAGGATTTTTTCCTCGCAAAATGTGTTGAAAAACGTCGTATGAAACTCGTGAGTTTTTATAATTACATCCTCGGCTCTCTAATCAACAGGGCTTGGATTTTTCATCGCACGATAAGACGAAAGAAAACTATGGAGTCGATATCAACATTAAAACTTTACTCATATTCATACTCATACTCATTCATTTAATTAATACCAAAAGTTTATTATATTGTAAATACAAATGTTAACCGCCACACCATGTTTATTACATTATAAGCTAAATAATAAAATGTTCACGAAATAATTAAGTTAATTAATATATGCACTAATTCAAACTTAAATAAATGACACGTCTAAAGCCGTCAATGATTGAAACATGAGGCAATTAAATAAAGCGGCCAGTACCCACCGGTAAGTCTATCGCAACAATATGGTCTGGATAACTAGGTATGCAACTAAGTTGAAATTTGACAGCATGATAAATATATAATAATTACGGGACTAGGAAAATGAGTGAGTATGAATATGAGTAAAGTTGTAATGTTAATATCGACTCCATAGTTTTCTTTCGTCTTACCGTGCGATCTAAAATCCGAGCCCTGCTAATCACGCTCACCTGCGGCTCGCGTGATGTGTACTTGTATCACAATTTACTATTACGACACAATCAAGTTGTCACACAATTTTATCTCATCTAAAATCTCACTTAATGAAATATAAATAAAACTTTACTAACTTAGGTATTTATCGAAATTTGACATGAAAAGCCATGCCCGAAGAGTGTTGCATCTCTTTGTCTCGTGCGCGGAAGTAGCGTTGAAAATGTCGGAAAAAATCAAATGATTTTTTCGGGAATTTATGAAATTTTCGTTTTTTTTCCGTTTTTTTTCGGATTTTTTACGAAAAAAACCAATAAGGCATTGTGACAACTGAACTGAACTGACGGATGTCAATGGCAAAGTAAGTCTATAATCATTCACCTACCCACCAGTATTAAGAAAAATAATCGATTAAAACCTGTTTAAATCGTTTCTTTCAGAAAAATTGAAGCGGAAAATCACATGGTATTTTTCCGTAAAAATCCGAAAAAAACGAGGCGTTTGGAAAGAAACGGGATTTTTTCCGGAAATTTTCAACGCTACGCGAAAGGCATAAGCGTGTCTCTGTCGAAGGGGCGTGGTCGACTCGAATCAAGGCAACCCCTTAAAGGCCCTCGCTGATCAACGTGAACCACAGGGTCAATCACACACTTTCATTTTGCACTCCATTTTGATATTGGTTATCACGAGAGGACAGACTACGTCCGCGGGCTTCGTGCAGCAGTCTGCTATTGTTTTATTCAGTCGGCCATCTGCAGTCTGCATAGTTAGCAGCGGCGAAAGTGGCCAAATATATCTGATTAAGTCTTTATTACCATAGCTGTAAATTGTCATACTTGCAGACATCCACGACGTGCCGCGACGCGGGCTGAGAGGGCCCCGTGATAAGCTCAGCGACCAGAGGACGGGGCCGCTAGGCGATGTTTCATTACAGCCGGTAATAAAAAAGGTTACTTGAGCGTTTTTATTTTTATTATTTTGTATCAATTTTATTTTTGTACTTTGACTAAGTTTTATCAGAAATTTTCATCGCAATTTTCTCTTACAAAAGGAGCCTCTTATATTTACAGGCCCGTACTGCTGGAGCTATAATGTAGTTAAAAATCAAACTAACTATTCTATACAATCGGCTGTGATTTCCAATAGGTAACGAGTGTGACTTCTAAATCACACTGCAGCCAAGTGCTATTTGATTGTATAAGTGCATATTTATTTACCTACCTCAAGTTTGACGTGACAGGACCGCAACTACAGTGCTTTCAAAATAGCTTGGTGCGGGGTGACAACTGTGAAAATCTCAGACTAGAGAGGTGAAAGTATCATAACTTGAGTCGATAAAAGTAATCATTGTCATCCTCATCATGAATCCGATTTAAGCTAAGCTAGTAGAGATACAGTATAGGTTTTTTGGCGTCATTTATGCCTGGGCGAGCGAGAAATCTGTTAGATAACATGGTTCCATCCCTTTCTTACTCGTTATTAAGTACCTACGAAAGTAAAAAAAAAGAGATCAGATGTATTGATGTTTGTTCAATTTATTAGGGCCTATCTGTATTTTTCTGGTATATGTGGTTAGACGCCAAATTCTCAGTACGAGTGCTAGTGCCTTGTATGCGATACGTTTTCTTTTTCCTCCTTACATTTCACTAATTCACATCAAAATGGTGTTGGTTACTCAATAAATCGATCCAAAGCAACAAATTAGAAATCATCTTTTCGATTTACCGTCTCGATTTGTTTTATTTAGGTGGTTTAATTTATTTTATTTTTAATTGTGCGGTTCCAGTTTATAATCAGGTAAGGATAAACGGAGTTTACAGGAATGTTCGTTACTTACCAACCAATAAGTACCGATATACTCAAGATTCATCATGTCCCATTACTAAACGACTCTCTGATGTTCCGTTACATGCATATTACGTTATATTGAAAACTATTTTGAAAGCAGTGTAGACGCGCGCCACCGAACGCGAAACCTTTTCGGCCCTGACATTCAACGCTCACCTCACCTTCAAATTGATGTATGTAGCAAGAAGCGCGATATTATTCTAGTTCGTCCATAGGCCATTGATGTATGTATACAATATTAGTACGACCGACGGCCGAAGCTCCATAGTCTTTCCTGTCGTACTGCCGACGGCGACACGTACACGTGCCACATAAATTTGCGTCTGTGATGTTAGCAAGTATAGTAGCATTAGTAGCGTCGCAAAGGTGTCACGGGGGTCGACGGGTGTGCGGGAGGTGACTTGAGGGTAACTTCAGAGACGTAAACTTGTGGCGCGGATTGTACAACATTCTCTGATGTGCGCTACGTGACTCACAAAAACTGGATGGCGGTAGGACATCCGGCACCTGCATAAGATGAAGTACCGGTGTCGGCGGTACGAGCTGCCGACGATGGCGTCGCAGATGAAGCAGGCGGGCGCGCGCTACTACCAGGGCACGGGCGCCTACCCCAACATCCCCTTCGTGGTCAGCAAGAGCACCGCCCCCTCGCACAACATCGGCGTCAACATACAGCAGGTTTACAATCGACATTTATTTTCCATTGAGATTCCACGTTGAAAATGGTGAACACTCGTATGACTTCACCTAAAAATACTTATGCGCCACGTACCGTACCTTGATGCGAATACCTCATGTTTTTTTTCGTGAGTTTACCTAACGCACTCACAGCTGGAATGATTATTGTTTACAGGTGTTAAATGGCCTTAAAGTACAGCAGCCATTAACTGGCATTCCACCTACAATAGCACATCACATGGGTAAGATAAAATTCAAAATATAAATTTCTTCAGTGCATCGATAAGTGCTCTACTTAATCGTATTTATATATTAATTTCTTTCACATATTTTTTTCAGGCTTAGGACACGTCTCGACTTGTATGGTTAGAAACAATATAGCGGTAAGTAAAGTTTGCGTAATAAATTGGGTTCGTCACTTCTGAACCTTTACTGTACCTACTGAAATTAAGTCGAGAACTGACGGACCTAGGCACTTTACTTCCATACTTTTTGGTTACAAGAGTGTATTGATCTGTAAATATAACCTGTTCTAACCGAGCTTATACATATTCAAATTTGCCATGATAGTAAAACAAACTACGATATTTCTCGACGAGCATCACTTTTCCGGTTAGCCCTGTTGCACTGTACCAATTAGAAAGAGGAGTCTCTCGGAGAGTTGTGCCAACCGCGCTATGGTCCGACCGCTTCAATCAGTCCAGTCCTCAGTGAATAGGTCGGACTATAGTAGGATAATGGCGCAACCTAGAAATAGAATGTGTGATGTATGATATAGCCGGCGTTGTCGGAGCACCGCGAGATCAACGCGATCAAGCTGGGCCCGCGGCTGGTGCGGCTGCCGTCGCACAAGTACATCTCGTACAACCGCGTGCTCAACCTGTACCGCGAGGGCGACGGCATGGTGCCGCGCTTCCTGCGCGCCATCAGTCGCCCGCACTACTTCTACACCTCCATGTACAAGTGAGTTGGCTCATCGGAAACTCCCATGCTTCGCTATTGATCCATAGAACATGCCCGGTTACAGAAATGTGTCAAAATGCAATGTCTGAATCCTTGCAAATCCAAGTGCTACGCTGTAGCATGTAAAAAAATGTGTAGAGGTTAATTTGTCTTACGCACAGCACAGGGCCATTCGAGGCCACGCTTCCCTACGTGTCTACTGTGCCGGAAATCGCAAGTTGAGGCATGACTTACATGGCGAGACATTGGCCTTGAACGGGTTTCCTCGTGGCGTTTCCTGCCTCCACCGCCGTCGGTCATAGTAGCCTGACAGCTCCGGCGGCGTGTCGATGCCCTAGATTTACTATGGTTGAGACATATAGAGAAGGCCCCAAGTCCAGTCAGCATCGTATAGTTGGTAGCAGCCTGAGTAGCCAAATATATCGTGACAAGCCCTTATTCTTAGCCCTTGTACGCACTAAGCGGCTAGCCGCGTGCGGCTTGACGTGCGGTTGGACAAAACATATGAAACCGCAAACGCAAAATCTCCACGCACTAAGCGGTTGGCCGCAACCGCACGCGGCTAGCCCTACTTTGGTGCTATTATACTAACTATATGACGGTGACTGTACCAGCTCCGTAACACGATCCTTAAACGATCGGTTTTGTAGAATTATTATTGTGGTATCTGTTATCAAGCAGTTTGGCTACGACTCGGGAGGACCAGGACGGCGCGACGTCGAAGGGCAACGGCGCGGCGGCGCAGGAGGCGAAGCAGAGCTTGGCCGAATACGCCAACCTCTACCGCGAGTACGAGCAGCTGGAAAAGGTGAGCCATGCCCCGAATCAACTATATATTATATATGTGAAAGTAACGCTGTCTGTCTGTTACCTTTTCATGCTTAAACCGCAGAACCGATTGTGATGAATTTTGGTATGGAGATAGTTTGGATCCCGGGGAAGGGCATAGTATAGTTTTTATCCGAAAATCATCTCCTAAAGGGGTGGAACCACCGGCGTATTACAATATAAACGTGATCCACGCGGAAGAAGTCGTGACCAAAAGCCAGTAATCAATAAATATGTACTTATTCTTATTACAAATCGAACTTTCCCCATAGTATGTACCTAATCAGCTAATCACTGAGACTTGTGTTATTGAGACTAGAGGACGATATAGAAAACATCCAAGATTCCAAAAAAAATCTTCAAAATGCTAATCACAAAAACATGTTCACGAGTTTTGAACCCAACACCGGTCGCTTCGTAGCTTCGTAGGCTAAATAATGGAACTGTGCAGGCCCTACGAGAAGGCAGCTATGAGCCCGAATGGGAGCGTCGCCGGGACGAGATCTGGAAGGAGTTGGCGGTGCGAGAGGAACGTGTCCGGAAGGTACATTTCAGTTCAACATATGTCATTTTAATGGCTTATAAATTAAACTCATTCATGACAGGGCGACTCGGCGTCGTGAGACTAACCCCAGATCGACCCGGAACGGGCAGTGGGTAAATACTTAATACAAATAACTGCGTGATGAAGCATAGGTCAATAAACAGCAATCAAGTATAGTTAGTTATACAGACAGCATTGTGAAAATTGACTGCATATGAGTTGGCCATATAAAATAATTATTTAATTTTTAGGTACACCTACTCAACGCATACGTAACTTAAGCGTTACACCTGGTTAATTTTTCATAACAGCCGCCTTCGAACTCTTCAAAGTGAATGAATTAAATGTTTGCTGTCTCTTTCCATCTAATAGCTGCGTGTATAGATTGTTGTGACAAATTGCTCTGAAAGGGCACACCGTCAAAACAAATTATTTTTAGCGAGTAGGTGAAAGTGCGTGGTGGTTGTATTGTTGCAGATGGTGCAGGACTACAAGGGGTCCGACGTGGAGCTGGCGCCGCTGCGCGCGACGGCCTCCACCGCCGAGGAAGGCTGCCGCCGCCGCTCCTGCTACAAGTTGGGGGACCAGCAACACTAACGATTCTCAAACAAATACATATTTGTCACCAAATTTGCTCCCATCTGTCGGGATAAGTTGAATTTCTAAGGTGACCAGTTATTTTTTATTAAAACTAGGAATTGGCATTCTCGGGGCGGCGGATGCTGAGCATTGCCGTTGCTCTTCACTGCTCTAGCAGCAGAAGCTCGATTTCCGTAAGTAGCAAAAATTGTCCGTAGATCTGTAATTACCGCATATGTAGCACGATTCGTAAGCGTTGACTGGGCGGAATAGATTTTACTCTACTACTTACTGTTTACTAAACCATTTATTTTCAAAATATATCACGCATGTCAAAGTCTACGTCGTTATAAATTTCAGCTTCATGATTTTATAGGCAGTATTCTTTCTTTATAAAAGTAATAAATGATCGAGAAGACTGAGACTTTTATTCGCTGCAACTTCCTTTTCTATGGTCTCGTACTCGTAATAGGTAGTCGTGAAATGGAGTAATAAAAAAATACCAATCGAGTAATCGTTTGATCAAACCACATAGTGTTTAAACCGATGTTACGAAACTTGCCTGTGTACATGCACTACCGGATGCCCCGAGAATTCCGACCAATAGTAATCAGAATAAATACTTAGAACATATTTGAGAATGCTTTTGAATGCATTACCTACTCTGTTAAAAAAAACATCATTATAATCACATTAAGTGGAAGTTAGAAGAAAATGTTGAGCCGTGGTTCTTTCCAAACACTTCCTACTCTAGTCGTTATTGTTTTTTTGAATATAAATTTATATTATACACTGTTATAAAATGTATCGCGTACTGTGAAGGTATAGTGAGAAATCTGTCTTTGCTATAACCGTTGATAGCTGTGCCCCATTTGAGACACGGGCAGTGAACATGTTGACACGGTAAACACGATGTTACTTTCGATACAACTTGTGAATCCACCGGTCTCTACCTTCTCAAATATTACGGTTCTCACTTTTCCATGCTATCTTCTAATGACTACCATGAACCATTTGACATGTGCTCGCGAGTGCATTATTTTGCCGCTACGCAATTAGCTATGCGCCTGCTGCGGCCTTGTTGAATGTGCTGGAACAACGCACGCAAGTGTATTAGGTAATTCGCCCTGTCTATATCCCAATAAACCGTCTTTTTATTATGTTCTTATTTTGTAATTGTAACTTATTGACATAACAGAAGATACCGGAGTAAATAATGAACTAGAAAGTCATTTTAATAATTTAATTGCTACATACTCAGCTAGTTTTTTGACGAAGTCAAGTGCACCGTTTCCACAGTCTTGTCAGTGTATACCTATCTGTATATCTACAGCAGTCACAATAGTACATTACTTACCAAGGGCTGTGAAAGAAAGAAAGGCCGAAATCGCAGGTATTTTTGACCCGAGCCGCAGGCGAGGGTTGTAAATATGCGATAGAGGGCTTTCTTTTTTACTGCCCGTGGTGAGTACACAATTTTACGTCTCCGTCTGGCCATAATGCGAGTTTTACCGTACGCGTACCGGCGCATTATGGCCAGGCGTGACGTAAAGTATGATATGATGACTATTGGGATCGACTCCTACAGTAACAGTAGTACAGTAAGCACGTCTTCTTATTTTGTTGCCGAGTTTTTGATATTAAATGACTACATGTATAGCTTTTTAATATTTACTTCCTAATACATAATTTAGAAATAAATAACCTTTATAGATTTCGTTCTATTTAAGTACTCCACCTATATACAGACCTACTGTGATTGTTTTTTTTGGTTCCAAAATTAGTGACAGTTGTTTTTTTTTAAGATAAACGGTCACCTATCAATCTTATATTTAGTATAATATATTTTAATAAATAGGAACGTGGTGCCTATCATTTCTACTCGGTAAACTCAGGGGCACATGATGGTAGACGTGTGTCCTGGAAAAACTCAACTTATTATTTAGTGTTTACCCTTAGTCGATATCCATTCACACATCATAGGCAGGTAATGTACTTAAAACGTAGGGTTTGTGTAATTCTGAAAAGTATTGTATATACTATTTATTCTAGAGCTGTTCTCGATTATATGTAGGTACCCATCGTGTTTACAAAATATCACGTAAATATTTTATGATTCTCATCCCAAACCTGATAATGTACCTACTCTGAAAGTTGTAAGATATTTTGGGAACACCCCTTCATCATCATCATCATATCAGCCGAAGGACGTCCACTGTTGGAAATGGGCATCCCCCAAAGAGTGCCAAAGTGATCGATAGACTGGTTCAGCGCCACCTGCATCCAGCGGATTCCCGCGGCTTTTATCAGGTCATCAGTGTACATTGTGGGGGTCTGTCCACACTGCGCCTTCCGGTACGGAACACCCTTTAGTTCTCGTGAATTTAATAATAGGTATACCGAATCTATAGCAACTATTAAATACTTATCTAATGGCGGGGTGATTAAGTAATTCATTATCTTGGTAACAGAATAGGCCTGCTAAAATTTGCTGACGTGCATTCGTGCGCTTAAATAATCTTAAATACTAGCCGCAGTATCTAAAATTCTCATTATTTGTAACCATGTATTATTATATTGTAAGACTATGAAAGCAAAATGTGCCAAGAATTATCTAGTAGTGCAAATAGTAATAAATAAATTCGTCTCGATCTCCTAATTTTATTTATACATTAATTTAACACACTCAACAACATCCAAATAGCTAAACTAAGAAGAATCGGTTAAGTACCTAGTACCCATAATAATAGAAATATATATAATAGGGCATAACCAGACAAAGGTTGCCTTATGTGTATCGTTTATCGCCCACTTCGTTTTCTCCAGTTAGGTACTATCTCCGAGCATAGTTAGTAGCAGCCAAAGTAGCCAAATATACCGTAACACTTCCTTACTCCTATAGTAATAAAGAAGTGTTCCGATATATTTGGCTACTTTGGCTGCTACTAACTATGTGATGCTGACTGTACCTACTCACTTTCTTTTATACTACTTCATAAATCTTGGACGTTGACTATGCAAGCAATCTATTGTAATTGACTAGAATAAGACAAAAAACGATAAAGAATAATATAAATATGTTTAACTAATTATAGTTGATATGACCAACGAACGTAACGTACTGATTTTCATACAAGTACATCCACCGCGAGCGAGTCAACGGAGCGAACTGAGCAGGGGCTGGAAACTTAGAAAAGAGGCGACACGCCGATTGATTGTATGGAAAGTAGTGACATCTCTGGCGAAGCGGATCGCTGTATTTAATGTTGTTGACAGAAAATGGAAATAGATGTCAGTACAATAGACCCACGACAATAAATTTTAAGATTTTGAAATGAAATAAAATATATTTTGATGTTTTGAGATAGAATTTATTAAGTATCCATTTTATTTAACTGAACATGAACAAATATCTCATTAATATGGAATTGTGTTTGTTGTTCGGCCTTTGTGGTTTTAGATGAAGTATACATGTCAGTCAGTAAATAAATGTCAATGTATTGTCTATAAAAACATTGAATGAAAACACATTTAAATCATATTTAAATAAAATCAAGAATAGTTTTAGCCACAGTATCTATTTATAAAAATAATATCTAGCTAGGTGCAATGTGTGCAGTAAATAGTTTGAGGTTGAGTAATATGCAGTGTAGATCGGCTGTACGTGGATTTGTTAAATCTGGTCCAGGAGATTTAATCTAAAGTTTTGAAGCTAAATCTCGTCCTTGTCTCGTGTTTTTTGTTAAAAAGGTTGTGCTTTGTTAAGTTCTTGTTAAATAATTTGTTATTTGTTAAGTTAAATAAATACTTTTATGAATGTTGCATGTTTCACTTTTCAGATCCATTTCATAGTTGTGTGATTATTTTGAAACCTACAATGTGACTGGCAAAGTATGAAGGGAAGCGTACTTAGGTAACTAAAATGTGTTTTATATCATGTTTTAGAAACGTTTTCTTCCTAACTTTGATAGTCGCATTGTAGGCTTCAAAGTCAAAACAGAGAATACAACTTTTGTATACGTGTGTGCGTGGTGTGTGAATATGTATGTGTGCGTTAGTGTGTATGTGAAGCGTGCACGATGCACGCATGCGTGCGTCAGAGTAGTTCAATCCACTCGCTGCTAGGCGGCTGTGGGACCAGTAATTTCTTGGTGTTGCCACTCTTTACATAAATATACTTATTATACTCTTTGGAACTGAGCGAGTTAAAATGGGTCCGCTGCGTCATGGCGTGGCGCGCTAGTTTTGAACGGACTCCGCTCACAGCCCCGCGGAGGGGTCCAGCCACCGCTACCCCTTTCACGTCCTTGAACGGCTAGTAATTGCCGTGACCTTGAGCAATATGGAGCTATTTATTGAATCTGTTCGTGCATATCAATGTTTTTTTTTAAATAAGATCAATATCATCAATATCTATGCCGCTATGTTTTGCTTTTTTGGATATTTTTATTTTAAATAAACTTACAGCGCCTTGAAAATCGCAAAAACGGCTTAATTGAATTGGCTGCCAAAAAAGGCGCAGTATACAAATATGATATACTCCAGGCAAAATACGGTTTTGAAAAACATTAATTTATAATAGCGTTTTTTTTGTTGATTTCAATTTCTAATGTTAGGGTAAGGTAGCCAACAATGAGCCACCAAAAGTTTGTACCTTAATAAGTCAGTCTTAAATAAAGGTATGAACTTTATTTTTGTTCCATATCATTCTTTACTTAATTGGCTTTAATTTTGCATCAATATTTTTGACTAAATCGCAATGGAATATGAGATATACGTGTTTTTAAAAAAAAAGAGAAATGGTTCATTGTGTACCATATCTGGTACACGCTGAACCGGGGCTAGGTATTCAATGATCCAGCTAAGTACACAATGAATCTTTGGGTAGGTTTTATTTAAATAAAATATCTGTATACAAACCAAATAAGGGAAATGTTAGGCTATTAAATGAAATATGATATTCACGATGTAGGAAAATATATTTATCCAAACTAATGGCAGGAAACTTCGTTAATCATCACAGCATTTCACATCACATGAAATTTTTCTTCTTTGATTACAAAAATATTCGTAGTATTTGTATCATAGCACTTTTTTTTCTATCTAATCATATTACCGACACCTATTTATATATTATGTTTAACAATTAGCAATATGTTTTAAACAAAACAAAAGTTATTAACTATTCCTTATAGAGACTTATTGGAGATCTATTAAATAGTCTTTAATCAGTTTCAGACTCATAAACTTAAGTGAGTAAAATTATAAAACAAAACACTTCACTATTATTCAAAATAGAAACAGAATAATAAATTCTTATTAAATGCAACAAAATAATCCTTTTAACGTAATTATTTTTATTGTAGCTGGAAAAAATATAACAATCAGTTTAATTAATTACCAAAAGCAATTATATGTTTTAAACATAACAGAAGTTATTAACTATTCTTTATAGACTTATTAGATATCTAGGTATTAAATAGTCAGTCTTTAATCAGTTTCAGACTTCTTATCAAATGGCACAAAATATTCCTCTTAACGTAACTAATTTTTTTTTGCTTTTTAACTAAAAAATCAGATTAATTAATTACCAAAACAAATTCCTATAACTTAAAATGGAAAGTTAAGAAGAGACAAGTTAACTGGAAATTGATATGTCGCTTGACGACGCTTGGTACCATCTATTTTGGGTTTTGGTAATATGTATTTGACATCACCCTTTGTAATACCCGCCGTGTCAGGTTCAATTGGTTCTGAAAACTTGAAATAAACTTTACTCTTTAGCTTTAAATAGGAAACGAGATAATCGTAATCACTGGCATCATCCTCTTCCAAGATTTTGCCCACATAGTGGTATTCTTTCTTTCTTTCTGATTCTATCATAACTATTACATAATCGCCAACTTTTGGGTTTCTTCGTAGAGGTGCAAAGTTACGATCTATAATTATTTCATCTTCGTCGGTTTCACTACCAAACTGTTCACCTCCAGAAGACTCCCCACTTGCCTCAAAAACATCATCTTCACTGGTATCATCAGCCGGTGCATTCTGTAAAGACTTCTCTTTCTTCTTGCTTTTAAACAAATTTGCGTTTTTCACCCTTTTGGCAGCTTTGTTCTTCCTTTTCGCTATTTCCTCTTTTTCGGGTGTGTCAGTCGCTATCATACTTTTTCCGGCAGTTCGGCGTCTTTTAGTGTTCTTACGGGGGGGTGCTTTTAGTGGAGGTCTTATCATCTGGGGAGTGACAAAAGCTTTAGAAGGCCCTGCTTGCTGTGGACTGTTTTCTGTCGACATTGACATGTTAAGTGGCTCTGGTTGTTGTGAAGATGTATTTAAATATGGCAGATCAGGGTCTTGATTAGATGAAAATATTGCGTCTGGTGCTGGTCGGCTGGCATTAGCCTCACTGCTCTTTATTGGCTGTGAACCAGCGTTGACTACTGGATGATCGTGAATGACTTGTGATGGTTCCGCGTCATGTAAAATTGAAGGAATAGGTTGAGTCGATTCCGATGTCCCCGTCTCTATATTCATTTCGGTATTTTCCTTGTCTGGGTCTGGCCTATCTGTGACAGAACTAGGCAAGAAATCTGCATCCGTAAAAATTGAGTCGTCAAATGGATAGATGCCACATTTTTTAAAGGCATTTGTGATGTTGACAGGTGTCATCGCTTTTAAATAGGCCTGACCCACAAATTCGCCAATGTTGTAAATAGTGACTGCTTGGCCTGGATTTCGCAGTAGCCAAGAATCGATGGCAGAGTTATAGTATGATTTAAAGGGACCATTTAAGCCAACATCTAACGGTTGAAGTTTTGCTGTAGTATGGGGAGGCAAAGTAAGTACAGTAACTCCGGATGATTTTGCCAAATTCAGTGCTTCTAAAGATAGATGGCTCTCGTGATTATCCATTATTAAGAGAGCTGGGTTCTCTTTTGTGGCGGCAGTATGCTTGACGAAGTGCTTGATCACCTCCACAAATATGTCTGCATTCATCCAACCCGTGGGCGTGGCTAAGCCAAGCGTTGCAGCAGGAGCACCATTTAACATGTGACTTTTGAAATTTTTCCGTGGAAAAACCATTGCTGGAGGTAGAGCATGTCCAGTTGCGGATACTATGCAACACGTAGTTACCAATACGCCCCTTTCACCACTTGTTACTTTGCAAATACTGCTTCCTTTTGGTGCCAGGACTTTAGACGGTCGTTGAACGGTCGTTGTTGCTGTTTCATCTAAGTTATAAATTCGAGTGCCGTCACCAAACGTCGGATGACGCTGCAATGCTTCTTTCAAATTGTTGTAAAATTTTTCAACGTTCACCTTATTAAATGCTGTAGCACGTGCAATACTGCAAGTTTCCGGTTTTTTTAGGCTTATATTATTATGTCGTTTTTTGAATGACCGCAACCAATCTTTCCCGGCTATTTCATTCCTAGCCCAAGTGTCCGGACATTTTATGCTGTTTGCAACTGCCATCTGATACGCCAATTGACGAGTTTCTTTCGCAGTCAGGCCGTAAAACATTAGTGCACATTCCTCGATATACTTTACTAAAATTGTTTCTTGATCCGGGGAAAACACAGCATTCACCTCATAATTTGGAACTAATCTGATCTGAGGATTATCTTTGGTTTTTATAACATACCTCCTTAGCGTGGGATAAGCTAATTTGCAATCCTTAGCGGCTTTTCTCATACTCACACCATGTTTTACAAGAGCGAGAGCCATTTGCATATCGTCCTTGGTGAAGCCACCTTTTTTCCTTATCTCCGCTTTCGTTCTCCCCATTCTAAAAATAAAATAATAGTTAATAAACCAAAAAAATACAGATAGACACAATAATATGATAAAAATATCGGATAGCACACAGTGAACCTTGTTTGCTAAAAGTGCGATGGTTCATTGTATACTGCTCGTTATAGCACAGTACTCAATGAACCAGCTGGATCATCGTGTACCCTAGCCTAGTGGGTCACTGTGTGCTACATGGACCTTCCGACATGTTAGGTCAGGTAAAAAAATAATCTAAGAAGATAGGTACATCCATGTACAGCGAAACGATAGCCAAATAGCTACTTAATACAATCGATTAATTCGATTTAGTAATATTGACAACATTCTACGGTAAGAAAACATTGAAACACTTACGTTTTTTTTTGTTTTGATGATGAGAAACACAAAACACCCCACCACACGTGCGTTTTCAACGCGGGCCCGCCGCCGACTGGGGAGCGAGGGACGCGACGATATTGAAGTGTATCTATGTTCGTGTTACGGTTTGGCAACGTCGCATTTTCGAATAAAAGTGGTTGTTCATTGTGTACTACTGGTTCATTGTTGGCTACCTTACCCTATTCTAAGATGATTTATTCAAGAATCCGACAAACTTTTCATCCGGAAGTAATTATGTAGATTTAAATGAAGCATGCATTGTCTTTTTTGTACGATTTATCTTGAATATTATAAAGACAAAAATATGTATTAATATTTTTTTTGACTTCTCAGGAGCTAGTTAATTTACAATTTTTTTCATGTCTGAAATTTTGTCGGATTTTGTGGCTGGGTAACTATTTAATTGATAATATATCCGTTACACATAAAAAATAAGCTATTATAAATTATTTCTAAAATTGTCATTTTTTCCATACAAGTTGTCAGTTGATTGACTGGACTAACAACAAATATCAAAAAAATCAAAACATAGCGGCGTAGATTATTTCTTCTTCTTGTAGTTCCCAAAATTTTATAATGATTGGTTGCATTTTGGAGGAGGAAACAGTCGAGAGCGAAACCTCGATTTTTGAGTTTTTTGCGTGGGATTTTTAGTCCGAGCTGCAGTTGTCCTTATCGCACGAATTGGAGGCGGAATCCACAGCAGCGCGACAAAAACATTGCGTCAAAAATTCGAGATTTGAAAAGTAGCTCAGCTAGGCATTGCTCTTAATATAATTTTCACGTAACGATCACCATACTTGTGTCCCATTTTCTTTTGAGTAGTAAGTATGTATGTATATACGTTCTTCATATTTTCCTTGATGTAGGTAGTCCAGTGCACAGTGGTTCATACAGGGTAGAGACCCTTAACACGCATTTTGGGTAAATTAACACTTATCCCGCCCACAGTATTTATTTATATATTTTATTAAATTTGTTTCAGTCCTTTTCAAAGTCTATCCTTTTCATATTTTGCTTACTTGTGCTGGCAAAGAAGTATTTTCTTTATTTTCATCTAGAATACGTGTGTATTTAAATGTAAACTAAACTCAAGTATGAAAAGATAGGTAAAGGTAATAGTAAGATTTTGGAAACAACTTAAATAAAAAATAAAAAAGTAACCGTGGGCGGGATAAGTGTTCATTTATCCAATATGTATAGAAAGGGTCTCCTAACCTACCAACCATAGTCGGTCAGCACACGGTTTACAAAATAAGTAACTTGTTTATGGCACGGCAGCAAAGTTACACCAAAAACGAAACTTTGTCCTGCATATACCTACTTTTGAATAGGTAATGCATCTAACTTCTTCTGGTTTCACTACGAGCAGAGGGCATAATAATTAATAGTTATAGGTAGCTTTTGTAAAAAAAAATTACATATTATAACATTAATAACAAAGAAATTGTTCTCGTTTGATAATAGAGCCAGGTTTAATACGTTTATCAATACCCACGCCTAATTAATAATAATAACGAGAATTGCAGGTAGCTACGAGTAGTAGAGTAGTAACCCGGCTTATCTTAGTGACTAAATCTCACTTTACTTACCCTATATTAAAAGAAAATTTGTAATTTATATGATTAGGTTTTATTTACACTCGTCGAAACATCAACAATAATTTAATTACGAATAATGAGTTACACTTCTTGAAGGTCCTTAATTTTATTAATTTAGTAGATCTGAAATAAAGTTATTTTATTAACAATATACACAGTTTAAACTACTTTAAATAAAAACAGTAACTACTTATTTAAGTAACAAGTTCCGTCAGGTTAGTGGTCGGCTTTAGGTATAAATTAGTAGATTATAATCCTAAAAAAATACTTAAGTATATGCAAGGTGAAAACGAAATAATTCCTTACTATACAATAAATCAATAATACATTAATTAGAAAAGAAATTTGGAAATATCAGAAAATAGCGACAATATGTATTGCTGAACCAGGTACTTAACTAGGTACATAAAAAGTTTCTGGTAAATTGAAAAGTTACTCTTTTAGATATTGTTTTAGAACAATTACTATTTTGGTTGGTAATAGCACAGTAATAGCATACATTAAAGGTAGGTAATAATATACAGTCGATATTGTAAAACCTCTAACTATTGGGAAGTAGGATGATATATTTGGTACGAAAGTTCCTATTTCTATGCAAGGACCTTGTCGGTATGGTATGGTAAACTATGTCAAAGTAATTAGAAATCAAAACTTTTATTAGTTAGTATAATTATTTGAGGAGATGAAAACAGGATCCCCAATGAACATTCGTACCAAATTGTATCAATTTTATGATAGTGTGAGAAGTACAGCTCATACATTTAGTAACATTGATAGAGTGAAGGAATTTACAAATTATTATACTACTTTGGCCAGTTTTACAAAGATCCGACCGATACACCTTACGACTGTAAACTGACATCTTCCCGCAAGACGACAGGCGATTACTGCTGCGGATTCCTCCGTTTTGTCGCCTTCTCGCGTCGGTGTCTCCCCTGCACGTCTAGCACAACTTGCTCACAAGTCGCTTCGCGCGCGACTCAGCTACTCCTGTCTTAGTCGCACCGTGCAAATTCGAAAGAGGAGTGTAGATCTTTCTCGACTCGCGTCGTGGCGCGGCGTCAGTTGTGCTAGCCCCCCTGCACGGCTATCACGCGACGGCGCGCGACCTCTCGATTTTTCTCGTACTATCCGTCTCTTTCTTATTAGAAAACTTAGAACAAGAGCTATAGTGCGAGAAAAATCGAGAGTACATTTAAATGTCATAATATGCTAATGATTGTTTTTGAAATTTCCACTGGCATCACTACCAGCAACCATGATTGCTGGCAAATTGAATGTATGAATTGGGCAGTACTGATTAATTTATGTAAACAAGAAAGTATTTAAATAACCACTTAAATACCTATAAATATCCGGTACACAATAGGCCGGTTCCAATAATCAATCTACCGATAGTTTTCCTTACCGGCAGTTACATTTTGACAAATTACCCTTAGAAAATGTGTCAAAATGTAACTATAGGAAAACTATCGGTGGATTGATTATTGGAACCGGCCATATATGAATTATGTTACAGTTACTTACCTACCAGTAATTTGTTTATTTTTTATTTTTACGACTGTCTAGCTTATTGTAGCAGGCCCATGATGGTTGCGTTTCTTGCTCAGCGTATTACAAACAACCCAGGCGGAGTCACCGGATACAATAGTATAGCTTATGTTCATCCTGAAGGTGTACCTAATGGTACATTACCGGTGAAAAAGTTTTAAAAATCGGATGTTTAGAACTGGAGAAGACCGTCCATATGTACAAACTTCATTTCACATGCTACTATTATTATAAATATCATGCGACCAATGACAAAATAAAATAAAATTGATGATAGGGCGTAACGAATGCTTTATCTAGACGTTTCCCACCACGACCACAATTCGCCTTTCAACATTTTTTTTAATGGAGCCGTAAGGTGATGTTTGGGGTTTAGTTGCGCGAGTCGGTGGAGGAGGGTATGTTCTCTCCGTCGAGCTTGTGGCGGGCGTGGATGTAGGCCTCCGCGGCGAGAGGCCAGGAATCGCGCGCGGGCGCGCCGGCGGTCCACTCGGACGTGGACACCTCGGCCGGCCGCTCTGCGCCCTCGGCCTTCGCCGCGCACTCCAGTGACAAAGGTTTCGGAGTCTCAATCCTACACACACAAGTTACTTATAGGAGACATGAACATTGATTTAGTATAGATATATAAATATGTTACAGTAGTGTGCAAGCAAATTAGGCAGGCAGGTTTTTGTTCTTAGTCACATTGTGACCATTTAGTCCGCTAATTTGTTGGTTGGCCAAGTCAAAACTTGGTTTAAGCCAACTAAACTAAAATAATGATTTAAACTGTGAAATAATGCTTTACCTAATTGATATTTTATGGCAACGGAGAAATTTTTCTGCACTATTTACTATCAAGTGTTTTTTTCAGGAAAGATGAATAATTATTTCATGCACTCTTAGATAAAAAAATACCTCACGCGTTCTGGTGACTGCATAGCGTCATTCGTGCTCGATATTTCGAGGTCCTCCGCGTAGTTCAGGTGAAGCTTCTCGCCATCGTTACGCGTTTCTTTTTCTGGAACAGCAATTCGGCAAGGTAATTAATTTGAACCTGCTTTATTATTTTGTCTTAAAACATTGCAAACAATTTTTCAGCCACTTGCCGGTGTAAAACTGAGCTGTAATTCAGCATACTTATCTGAATTTGGTGGCAACGCAATAGTATGAAATCACCGGGCTGGTCTGTGATAGAGACAGAAGGTGGCTTTAGAGACTCCAAAACTACACAGGATTAACCCGTCGTGTTTTGGTTAGGTTAGGTTAGGGCATGGTAGATGGGCTGGCATTGGAACCCTCTGAACGATTACTTGATGACGGTGAAAACATTGTACGTCAGCAATAAATGCTCAGTACTAAACATTATTAATAAAATAACCGTAATGTTCTGCTGACTATTAGCGTTTACCTAATGTTAACGCGTATGGCGTCAGCGGGAGTTTAATATCTAATAAAATGGAGAGCATCATCGAACTTAATTAATAAGCTAGTCGGGCGAGTAGAACATTGGTTTTGGTTTTCCGCTAATAGGGCATCATTGCGCCGTACAACTTCTGGTTTTACAGCCGTAATTGAGGTCTATTTTTGATCGCCGCATTCGACCCCAGTCACATTCCAATGTGCTACGAGCGCTGGCCCATGCGCGCCTTAGCCTGAGAGCGGTGATATCTACACTGCGACTTTTCACAGCGATGCAAACGCGCGTTTTGTTTCGCGACTGTATCGATGCAAAGAGTCGTCGTGTGTAACCGCTCTTACTAACGCGTCTAAACGATCGTGCAAAGCATGTATTCATTGATGCCTCTCTTACCATCGAGGTTGATGGGCTGGTCGGGCCAGCCGCAGCCCAGCGAGTCGCCCTCGACGTCGACGGGCTCGTCCTCGTTGTCGTAGCGCTGCTCGCGCGGGCGATCCTCGCGTCGCTCCTCCTCCAGGTCGTAGCCGAGCATGCTCTCCACGGTGTGGTGCCGCTTGCGCGTGCGCAGCTTCAGCCGCCGCTGTCGGTTGGCGCGGATGCGTTGGTACGTCTGTGTTACGAGACAAGTATTCATTTATTTTGTGTCGAAAGGTCGATCCTCAAACCAATCAAAAATCAATATCGAAATATTGATTCAGCAAATAGTTCAGGAGGGCACTTTCACAAGTCAAAATGTCTATCTCTAGACTCAATAGTACGAGTACAATATTAATAATATAATTAACTATATCAAAGCGTACATGCTGCTTAAAAACAAAAAGAGAAAAAAACATTAGGTACCGTTTTATTTCTTAGGGATGTTTAGTTTCAAGTTCAAGTGGCAAAATTAAAATAATTCTAATTAAATCTCATTGATATCCACAGAGATATAAGGGCTCTGAGTTTCAAAAACTAATTAATAAAATAATACAATCAAGTGAAGACGGAGTGAAATCTCTCTTATCAATTCCACACAACAGTGCAATGAAGTTATGCTTGTCGTCATTGCAAACATGAACTGGCCGGAATATTATTCCAGAACATGTGTAGTATTAAGAACAAAATTCACCTGATTGAGTCACTTGTAGATGATAAGCCGATTATTGAAGCCCTGTGTATTTCTGAAACTTGGACATCGACGTCTCAACTTGACCTACTAAAAGTAGAAGGTTATAATTTAGCAAGCTGTTACTGCAGGTCGAATCACGAAGGAGGAGGAGTTTGTATATTTTTGAAGGATACCATAGGATATGTCGATTTACTGGATATCAATAAGTTATCAGTAGAATGTGTATTTGAAACTTGCGCGATTGAGATTCGTAAGCCTAATAAATTTGTAAGCGTAAGGGTTTGGGTAAATGTGTTGTCATTTTTTTTAGATGAGCTGACACTCTTTAAAGTAGTATATTATGATAGATCTATTCTAAATAAACATATTTTGTTATGAAATGTAATAACTCTAAAATGCAATATTGATATTTTCGCAGGTCATATTGAAAAGTTATAAACAAAACTTAAAACTGAAATATCTCGGCTCCGATATTGTTTAACGAGTTTAATTTTATATATCTATGCGTATTAAGAGGTCCTCTAAAAGATTAGAAAAAAAACATCCTTGGCCGCTGCAAAAATTAAAACGACAATTTTTCTCATAAAAGGTTACCCCAATGCCCTTTAATATTAATTGTTATATATTAGCCTACTTAATAATTCCAGAAGAACCGATTTATTTTTTGAACAGTTAGAAAAGCTCATTCAACTAATAAATATAAAATACAGTAAAAAAAATGTGATCACAGGAGGAGATCTAAACGTCGACATACTCAAATCCACTACTCTATCTCAAAATTTGTTAAATCTTTTTAGAAATTGTATCTTTCACCAGCATGGGTATCACTAAATTCAAAAACATGTTTAGATATATTATTTACGAATGTTAATGTAATCGATCTGGGTATTGATGTCGTGGAGCTCGGCTTCTCGGACCATAAAGAAGTCTTAGTTACAGCACAAACAATATCTGATAAGACTAAGGCTCAGCGATGTCAATATTCTTATTTAAACCGATGTTTTACAGAAAAGAACATAGAAATATTTAAATCTGAACTGCAAAAAATCGATTTTACATCAAATATTACCCCACACAATACGATAAATGAAAACTTTGATAAATTTCATATGGAAGTAATAAATTTGCTTAATCGATGTATTGCTAAAAAACTATTTAAACCAAAACCCGGGCTAAAAAGGCAATGGTTAACGCGAGGAAGAAAAGTTTCGTGTAAGCACAAACGTAACCTAAAAATACTTAAGGCTCAGACTGACGACCCAATTATAAAAAAAAACACATAAAACGTTTGATTCAATTTTAAAACGATCCGTATGCATTTCAAAAAAAATAAACAATATTAATAAAATAAACAAATCAAATAATAAAATAAAGACAGTGTGGCAAATTGTTGGTGAGCAAACATGTAAAACAAAAGTAAAGAAAAGGGAAAATCTAAGCTTAAACATAAATGGCAGCCTATCAAGTAACCCACATATAGTAACAAACACCTTCAACACATTTTTTGCTTCTATAGGATTGAATACTAACATTAGGAGAATAAGGCAGCTTATATACCAATGTAGCGACGGCACGGTTAGTTTACTTCGCTTACTTTAATAGTATAATTACTTATGGTCTTATTTTATGGGGATCAGCGGCAGATATTGAAACTGCTTTTATTTTACAAAAAAGGCTTATAAAAGCAATTTATAAGCTGGGGTCGCGTGAGTCACTAAGAGAATTCTTCAAGGAAACTGATATTCTAACACTGCCGTCGCTATACGTATTTGACATAATAATGTATGTTAGGAAGAATTTAGAATAGAATAGAATAGAATAAGTTTATTTCTCCGAATATGGTACATTTGTTGGTATGTTTTACAATATCAGTTTCACATATCCTGCCGACATCGGCGTAGAAATATTATTATAAATTACAAACATTGAAATTGTCAACACACAACAATTAATTAAAAATTACAACATACAATATGGCAAATTAATGATAAAATATAGTAAGACAATTAATAATTCAAAAATTCGTTTATAGAATAAAAACAAATGTCAAGCAGCCAGTTAAATAATTTTCTGTCAAATTGAGCATTAGGCAAACATTTGAAGTCATTTGGAACTTTGTTATACAATTTTATTGCCATAATATAAGCATTTTTAGTAAAAATTTTAACTTTCTGTCTAGGTTCATAAAGCTTGAGCGGATATTATTGGTTTTATTTAGGACAACGTTATGTAGAGGGAACATGTGTGGATGTTTTTTAACAAATTTAGCTATCTCATATATGTACAAGCAGGGCAAGGGGAGAACTTGTAGCTCCTTAAATATTGGTCGGCAATGGGCCAAATAATGGGCTCCATTTGTACAACTTCCCAATGAACACTGATAGGCCCAAGGTTACCAGAAGCACAGGGAAGCTCAACACAACTTTTTACAGACTAGTAAAAGCAACAAAGTCGTTCTTGGGAAATTGTACAAAATTCTACAATAAAATTCCAAAACACATTACCGAACTTACTAGTTGACTCTAAATTCAAATCTGTTGTAAAGCAGACACTTATTTCAAAAGCATATTATAAGATAAACGATTATATCATGCACAGGGATGTTTGGCAGTGATAAAGTCCTGCACTGCACTAGAGGATAAATAAACAGGCTTTCTACTGTAGCAATGTAATCTTATAGGTAACACTGAAAGACTATACGTTAGTTATTTGTGCAACAAGAGAGCAAAGTTTGTTTTTGCTGCGAGTGCAGAGTCGAGTAACACATACAACTTTTCACCTCAGCAGTGAGAACATATTCACAATAAAAAATATATCACCTACCTATTAGTCTGAAGATTATTCAGGAAGAAAACTTAATTAGGCGTTCGTTACTGCTTGTTTTAACTCCTCAGCGCCGGCCGTGCCGTTAGTCAATACTATAGAAAGGCGCGACAAGGCGCGAGAAACCAAAGGATATTTCAGTATCTATACGAGTGTCGCGTGACACTAACACATCACTAATAACTAACCGTATTATTGTAAAAGTTCACAGATTTAGTTACACAAATAGCCGTACTGTTGTTAAAGCATTCGTCACGTCACTGACTTCACTATATTTCCTAGTTAGATAGAGAATTGATTTATCCTAGTAGTTTTATATTTAAAACCAATATCAATAACGCAAGAATGAAGAATAATATACCTAAAAAAATCTGAAACAAATAAACAGCGCGCAATTTTTAAAAGGGGCGGGGCCCCGCGCTTGCGATCGGAAACTGCATCTGTGGTGTTCATGGAATTTCAGATTGTTGAAACTACAATTATTAATTAGCTAGCGTTATAAAATTCATGTTTACCTATTTAATATGAAAAACGGAGTTTATTCTGAGATCTTTTATTTAAATATTCTGCAATTGTAAATTCCTTTGTATAATTATTTATTTATTTATTAAGAAACAAACAGTATCATATAGTTACATTTGACACAATAAAAACTAGTAAATTATGGACTTACAGTTTCCTTAATGATAATATTTAAACCTAAACATTAAAAAAAAAAGAGTGAGCAAAATCGCATTTTGCACACTGTTTTCACGCAGCAAAATATGCTTGTTCGAGCTGCTGAGGTGAAATAGTAGATTATACACTAAGGGGATAAAGCACTGTTTTATGTCACGGGAGCGAATTGAATCCCGAACGTAACGAAGGACTCATAATTTAACTCCTGAGCGTAGCGAGGGAGTTATAAGTTAATTCCTGAGCGAAGCGAGGGAATTAAGACTGAGTCCTGAGTGCAGTGAGGGGTTCAACCGCCCAAGACTAAAACAGTCTTATCCCCGAGGTGTATACTCTACTTTTCACACCTTATGCGAGACAAAAAAACCCAACACACACACAGGCTACTTGGCTTCTTTGTAGCTGACAAATATTAAAAATAGACCAGAAGCACTGATTCAGACACAGACTTTACGCCTTTTACAGCTTTCCATTTGTCAAAATCGTTGTAGGCTTTTAGGTATTTTTCCTTTGACTTCTCTGGCAGCAGATTTTTGACAATGCCTATGGCATCTAATTTGATAAACTCAGGAGTCAAAACACTTTTATCACTCGACATTTTTAATATTATCTTTGAAATTAAATCTTCTATAGGCACCTACAAGAACTCGATTTGTTCGTCACGCGTGAACAAATGAAGGCGCGCGACGTTCCAAATTCGAAAGCACAAGCCGTGGTCCTAGATTCGAAATTCGAATTTCGAACACCGCGCTCCTCCGGACCGGGGTTCACACGGAGGCAAACTTCATTTATTTTGTCAAATCAAGTAGGCCATGGCCTAGGACAAATTGTGTTTAGCAAAATTAAACTTTATGCATATAGTAATAAGAATTATGAAAAGTGAAATCATATTATTAACCAGCGGGTTATAATGAAATTCAGTACAACATTATAACCCGGCTGATACCAAGGGATTTAATGTCTTGCTTTCGGTAGGGTTTACATGACCTATAATTCGGCATTGTCGAGCATGTGGTGTGAAAAATATATTGTATGCTGTTGAAAAATCCCGCTGAGTTTTTTACGCCGGTTCTTCTCGAGGCAGAGGCTTTCTTTCCGAACCGGTGGTAGTTTATTGACATTCATAGGTGCATGTAATATGCCTAAATTGAAGAATAAATAACTTTGATTTTGACTTTGAGTAAACCGTGCGGCCGCTCCGTTGTTAATCCCACCCCCAATACTTTCTTCTTATCACCAGTCCACCCATCCGAGACTTATAAAAGCATACAACTGTTAAAAAACAAAAGTAGTTATGGAATTGACGAGATACCCCCTTTACTTGTCAAATCATGTGTCAACGAGCTTACGCTTCCTCTCACAGACGTGATTAACCAATCCTTTTCTGCTGGAATATTTCCAGAACGTCTCAAAATGTCTATAATAAAACCAATTACTAAGAAAGGAGACCTGTCAGACCCCCAAAATTACCTCCCGATATCCTTACTCAGTACCTTTTCCAAGATTTTTGAAACAATCATGGCGAAACGCCTAACTTGTTTCTGTAACTGATATTTTTGATGAATGCCAACACGGGTTTCGTAAACAAAAATCAACAACATTAACAGTATATATAAATGTATCCAGGAAGCCTTAACTTTAATTAACAATAAACAACATGCATTTGGGTTGCTCCTGGATATGAGCAAGGCATACGATCGAGTCCAACACGATATTCTTTTAAATGAATTGTACGGAATAGGTGTCCGCGGCACCGCACATGAATGGTTCCAATCATACCTCAAAAACCGCCAACAAACAGTTGAAATAGATTTCTTTGATATGATAAAACATTCATATATGATAAAACATTAACAAAAGTCCGCTCATCCACAATAAACACAACATGCTCTATTCCACAAGGAAGCGTACTGGGATGCATACTGTTTATTTTATACATTAAAGACCTACCAAAACTGTTAAATACTACCTATATGGAGATGACATTTCAATTATATTTCCTAGCATGAACACAGATTAAGTTACAAATAACTTAAATACTATATTTAATACAATTTTGCCTTGGCTTGGAGATCACAATCTGAACCTAAATTTGCAGAAAACTAACATAATACAGTTTAGACCCATCAGAGAACCTCATTAAGTATTCTATTCATACCAAAATAACAAATAGAAACTGCCAACACCTGTCCACTACTTGGTTTAAACATCGACGAACATATAAGCTGGAAAGTCCACATTGAAAAAAAATCTATAAACATATCTAGATTTTGTTATGCCCTAAGACAAATATTAATAAATACCAACTTGAAAACGGCTGTATGTGCTTATCATGCTATTGCCCAATCATGGCTGCAATATGGAATAATGTTGTGGGACAGTAGTGTAAGTGCCAAAGATCTATTTTTATTGCAGAAAAGATGCGTACGAGTTCTCAGCAACATAAGAAATGAAGAGAGTTGCAGACCACACTTCTGTAGATTAAAAATACTTACCCTACTTTGTATATATTGGAAACGTGCAAATTTGTTCATAAATATCCTAGCCTGTATCCCAAACCCGAAAACTTCAATTCTCATGCACACAACTTAGGTACGTCATCGCAATAAAAGAGTTCAAGACGTTCCCGCCAAACTAACAATGTTCAGTAAAGGCCCTTACGCAATGTCCATTAGAATATACTCGTACAATAAAATCCCGCAGCTCATAAGAAACGAAGTTACATATAACACCTTTGTTAATAAACTTAAAACTTACCTCCTAACTGTATGCCCATACTCTCTGTAAGAGTTCATGGGCCATTATTTTTTTTCAATTTTGTACAAATTGCAAATACAAATAAGTGTATGTTATTAACTTATTATCTAATGTGAAGATTTTATAAAAATATAACATGTTGATTTTATATACAGGATGTTAACGGGGTCATGATCCGGAATGACAAAAAGCGAATAAGATGATCATACTGAACAACCTTTCCCATGGGACCAACCACGAAATCGCAAAAAAAAACCAGGTATTCCATACATTAACTCTCAATTAAATCGCAGTTAACTCACAGTCAACTCTTAATTGGCTCTTTTTTTTTGCGATTTCGTGGTTGGTCCCATGGGAAAGGTTGTTCAGTATGATCATCTTATTCGCTTTTTGTCATTCCGGATCATGACCCCGTTAACATCCTGTATATACAGGGTGTTTTTCTGAATTTCCTTGAACTTCGGCATATTGCAGAGTCCATTCACCGAAACAAAGTAGCATAATTAGTTTTTCAAAAAAAAAAAAATTTTTTTTTCGATTTTCATACAAAATAATTAAATTTAGCATTAACGGTTATTGTACAAGGGTCTTAAGAGTTAATGAAAAGTTAGTGTCAAATGTGATAATGTTCAAATGACATCACATGACATGCACGTCAAAAAACCGTTTACACTGGTTAAAGTTGCATAACTGATTAAATTAAAATGTTGAATATCTTGATAACAGGAAGAGTTAAGATACTGGTGTCTTGGAGAAATTACCTTTATTTGACCTAAGCTATGCCCCCTTTCAATTAACGGAAATTGGCGGGAACACGTTGTATGTATGTTTAGGTTAGTTTAGTATTTAAGTATGTTGCTACACCCTAGTAGGGTCCATGTCTGTACTGGTTAGACTTAAGAACATCCTGTAACAAATACCATGGTTGCAGCGAATAAATGAAAATGAATGAATGAATCAGGAATCCACAAACAGCACCCATTCACGAGTATGACGCGTATCTCAACCATCGCCCTCCTCCTCCCTCGACCATAATTATGTTAGGGAAGGTGGCGACCTAGCGGACTATTTGTATTTGTATTCAAGCTGCAGGACATTCGTAACAGACTAAATTAACAATGTTAAGAACACCTTTTAAAAAGAGAAACCCCAATATGTGCTCAGATGTTAGATGAAAGATTGTGATTTTAGTCTGTTATGAATGTCCTGCAGGTTGAATAGTCTGACGGCCTCGTCTTTGCTTACGCCGCTTACGGTCTTCTTCCTCTACCTAGCGTTATCCCAGCCTTTGCCAGGGACTGCTTTCCTACTCGCTTTCCTCCAAAATCAAAACCCCAGAATCAATTCAATTCAATTCATTTATTGCAATAATTATGTTCATTATACAATGGATGTCAAGAATTATTAATAAGTAGGTAAACTACTCGGTAGGTACTCATTTTCTTACATTCTAAAATTAGGTAATTTCTAGGTATATTATAATATTAGATACAACCATAACAATTTAACTGTTCTACATATTCAATTAGTTTGCTTAACATGTATACAAGTCCAGTCAGCATCATATAGTTAGTAGCAGCCAAAGTAGCCAAATATATCGGCACACGTCTTTATTACTATAGGAATAAGGAAGTGTTACGATATAATTAGCTACTTTGGCTGCTACTAACTATGTGATGCTGACTGTACTTGTGGAATTTTACATAGTAAGTAAAATTAACATAATCTATCTACACTCAGAGGCAATGAAAACGGGTCACTTCCCATGGATTACTTTACAAAGTGACCCGTTTTCATTGCCTCTGAGTGTAATTCCCAATGTGAACTATGAAGGTACGCTACCTCAGAGGCAATGAAAACGGGTCACTTTGTAAAGTAATCCATGGGAAGTGACCCGTTTTCATTGCCTCTGAGTGTATATCTATACGTGTATAAATGCCTATGTCCTGACTGACTCACTCACTCACTCATCAACGCACAGCTGAAACTGGGACTAGAAACTTAAAATTTACACCAGAACTTCCTTTTATGACGTAGGCAACGGATAAGACGGGATTTTTGAAAATTCCACCCCTAAGGGGATTAAATATGGGTGCAATGTTTGTATGGCGGAAACATTATTTTTTGAACTAGAGACTTGAAACTTTGTAGACATACTACTTATTTGAATACAACAAAATAAATGAAAAAATTGGAAAAATCCACCACTAAGGGGGTTAAATAGGGGTGCAATGTTTGTATGGGGGAAAAAATATTTGTAGAACTAGAGACTTGAAACTTTGTAGAAAGATTACTTATTAGAATACAAAAAAGTACTTTCTGCGTTTTAGAAGATTCTACCCCTAAAGGGGTTAAATAGGGGTACAAAGTTTGCATGGAGGGAACTTTATTTTTGGAGCTAGAAACTTGACACTTTGTAAAAAGATTACTTATTAGAATACTTACAAAAAAAACTAACAGCCTTTTAGAAAATTCTACCCCTGAGGGGGTTAAATAGGGGTGCAAAGATTGTATGAGGGAAACTTTTTCTTTTGAACTAGAAACTTTGTAGACATATTACTTATTTATTATTACTTATTTGAATACAACAAAATAAATTTAAGCGTTTTGGAAAATTCCACCCCTAAGGGAGTTAAAAAGGGGTGAAAAGTTTGTATGCAGAGCAAGAAAATCAGGGAAAAAGACAATTTTAAAATAAGGGAACTGTTCTGTAACTTTGGTAAAGGACTAGAAAACAAATTACTGCGTTTTTTATATTCTTCCTCTAAGGTTGGAGGTTAAAAGGGGTTGAAAGTATGTGGAACAAGTAGGTACTTTTTGAAGTAAGGGAATTCTTCGGTCAGACATATATACTGTTTTGTAAGCCATTAATTCAGAAGACATAATCCTACTGCTCGCAGAAAAGTAGGTTAGGTTAAGTTAGAACTGCGACCCTTACAGAACCGAACCTACCATAAAAGTAGTTTAGGTTAGAACTGCGATGCTCACAAACCGAAAAGAAGGTAAGTAATGTTAGATTAAAACTGCGGATCATTTTTTTAATTTAAGAAGGTATTTTTGGCTAATCAAAATAATGAATTCTCTAACACCGTTAAATGGGGACTGGGGATAGAGATGGAAAGTTCTACGTCGTTTGGTATATGATAATTTTTCTTTCAAAACTATACAGGCAGCCCGGACTAATGTAATTAAAACTACTAAACGGATTTGGGCAAAAAAAATCAGCTTAGTAGACATAAAAAAAATATTTTAATACATTAAATATGCTGTAAAAAATGTACTTCATTGGATTAAGATTTTCTAATCGCAGTTTCGCAGTATACAGCACTTCTCGGAACTCTCTAGCTGGGTACGAACGCAACGAACGCCTGATAATCGAGCACAAGTCCGTCTCCTAAGCGCGCGGCGTTGGTGCAACGTGATTTATACATCTTTTAAAATAATATAAATTTACGGCAACGTAAGTCCTTAAATTATGATTATTTTTTTATGGGTTAACATAAAGTTAAAGTTTACTATAGTATTATTTTTAGGGTAAAATATAAGTACAAATTGCAGTAAAAAAATATAATGTATAATATCCTGTTTTCACCAAGAAAATTAAGAAAACCCGGAAGGTATTTTACCTTTTTTTTTAAATGAATCTTTGATTTACAATCATGTCAGCCCCTCGTACAAGATACGGTGAATTGGATTGTAATCATTTATGTACCAAATTATTCTTGTTTACTTGAAAATTAAGAGCCGAAACGACACCTCTCACTGCAAAATTTGAAAAAGACTTTCATGAAAACTCAATTATTTTAGGTTTAGAAACAGAAAATTTAAAGTTAAACAATGTTAGCCGCTAGCTTAAGAAATTAGTATTTAAGAACGTTATCAGTTTTTGAATAAATATTAATAGCTACGTCGTAACCTTAAATGAAAAAGGAAGCATTTTGCAAAATACGCTCGTCTGTAGGCTTAAGGACTTTTAAAATGATCCGCTACATCGAGATCGGAACCTAACAAAGGAGGTTATAGTGCGGGTCTTTAATCTTTCTTTTTCCAAATTTCGATAAAAGTGGAAAATTGAAAAATTATTCGCTTTGGGCTTAAAATCACTAAATCTCATAATGCCTTATTTGCCAATAATCCCTATTTTCAAATTACCATGAGCTCATAAAACCTAAATGTCAAATTGTAACATTCTTAAAATGAACGAAATTCATTATGACTTTGACTTAAAACGGCATGTTCTCTAAATGCCTGAAGATTGAAATGCACAATGCTTCAATTACCGAATGGCAGAAATGACAAAATATCAAAACAACTCAACCTCAAAATACCTAATTTTTTACGAGTGTTTATTTGATATTACTTATCTACCGATCTTTTACCTCCATCAATCTGCCGCTCTTCTAAAGTCGAGTGTCCACAGAGATTTTGACGAGAGATGTGATGGTTGACTTATACATGCGTGTATCACGAGTAAAAAAATTGTCCACAAACGTGGTAATTTCTAGTTCCTGTTCAATGTGCCCCGCTCTACCCTACATTTTCCCTTTATTCCCATTTGGTAGCCAAATTTGGTAGCCAGCTACCAAATGGGAATATTTTTCCCACTTGGTGAAATTCATTCCCATTTCGAAGCTGGCTACGAGATGGGATGGGATTCATTCATGTAGTATAAATTTAGGTATTTTGAGGTTCGGTTATTTTAAACATATGTTGTTTTGCCATAATGCTGTTTTGAAGTTTAGGTATTATTAGCCTAAGGTATTTTGAACATCGGCGATATTAAGGTTTCGGTTGATTGAGAGAAAAATTTAGGCATTCTGCAATTTAGGTATTTTGAGACCATGGAGTTTTGAGATCTGGGAGTATTGATAATGAGGTGAAGTGAGATTTTGTGATTTTAAGCCCAAAGCAATTATTCGCCACGAGCGGGATTTTAACCCAACAACCTCTCCGTCCATGGACGGATTCCAGAGGCTGTGGATTCAAATCCCGAATAATTTTTCAATTTTCCATTTTGATCGAAATTTGGAATTTCGTTTGCTTTCTTTTTCCAGTTTCATTGCTGATTACTTGCCATACAGCTTTAACCTTATCATTAGAGTTCTGTCTCTTTTTGGACAAGTAATTAGCTTTTGCGGCGGCACATACTTTCCTAAAAGATTTCGAGAAGTTCCTAATATACTTAGTCCAGAAATGCCGGTATTTTGTCCGTAGTTCTCGAATCATATAAATCATAGAGCCGGCCGGAGCCGAGTCGTCTCATTTCGTGAATATCTGCTTCTTCTTCTTTTTTTTACAATCTAGCAAAGCAGAACACATACACAGTCGGGGTTTTCCCGCGGAAATGAAAGATAAAATGATTGTTTCGCAATATTACAACAAAATAGATCTAGGTGACACTTAAGTATGTTTAAAAATTATAAATGGTATTAGATATGCCCAAAAGCTGTCTCAAATTAATGATACAGTATCCCACATTCAGTTCCACTTATGAGCCGACCTATTTTCTGGTTAATTTTCGTGAAAAAAAGACAAAAATAAATGTATGTCCACGGAGGTGACCTTTGCCCTCCATTTACATTCTATTTTTGCGACTTATCTCTTCTTGACTTCTTTTACACGGCTACATTATCATACGGCTACATTGTCATTATTTTATCTTGTGTCTAAAACGAACGCAACATGACTTTCAAGTAAAAGTTTTGATAATAATGTCACTTCTGTGGACACATAGTCGGGCATTTAGTGTCATCAACCTTGCAAATCTTCAACAAAGGAAGCAGCTTGGCACAGGTTTACCTAGTGGTCACCTGAGCAAATTTAGCCCGATAGCCACGTGGTTCCACTCTGCAGGTAGGAGGGGGAGGAGGGGGCAAACCCCATCTACCGCGTCGCACTCTTACGTCAATATCTCCATAAGTTTAGCAAATAGGTCGTGTTTGATATCGTTTTCATATAATTCAAGGACGAGTAATTCATTTCAGGAACCGCATTTTCACTCGTGCATAGAAAAATGCGTACTAAAGTAGAAAAATAGGAAATAAAAATTCTTACAAAATGTATGCCCTACCATTAGAAATTATGCTTTATAAAAAAAAAAAAAAAACACTCCTATTTGTATAGAATATATAGACATTAACTTTCCTCATACATTTAAGTTATAATATGAATGTGTCAAAAAAAAACAATTGCGCGGCGGAGCTGAGAACGGGAGAAGTCGTATTTTGGACAGGATTTGTCACTTAATGTGTAATAATTACTATGATTAGTCTATACTAATCATAGTAATAAAAGAAGAAAACTATCTCTAGATATAGTTTTCTTAAAGAAATATCGACAGATAAGTCATAATCTATACATATAATAAAGCTGAAGAGGGGCAAAAGTCTATACATAAAAGATATTCGAAAAAAAGTTTGCTTATTAATAATACTTAGAATAATTAATACTTAATTAATACTTAGAATCGATAAAAAAACACGTTCCAACAGTTTTCATCATTTTTGCCTGTTCATCTGTTTGTCTGTTTATGTGTACGTGCATCACGTGAAAACGGATGAACGGATTTTTATGCAAACTTTACTAATCTGTCGAGAAAATTCTCGGCCAGATTTTAGGCTAAGTATAAAAATTATAAAGATAAGGGTGCAAATGGGTTAAAAAATGGGGTTGATCTTTGTATGATAACTTGACAAAGACTTGAATATTAGCAAGCATATACTTGACAAAAAATTAAAAAGAACCCCATTTAAACTTTTAGCATAATATATATAAAACGTGAAAAAACTCGGGATGTATAATAGTGCTGGAGCCTAAACACTATATATTAACCAAAACTGGTTGATACCTCCACCGATAGTAACTGTTAGATATTAGAGACCTAATCATATTAGAACTTCCGTCACTGACGAAGTCGCTGTTGATATTGAAAAACCAGCAACCTTGATCTCTGCCTTCCTATATTTTCTGTCATCTAAAGTTGCTTGTTAGGTTTAGTTGAATAAGTACTTACTCGAATTATCATAGTTCACCAACGCCAAGGGATGTGGGTATAAAGATAATGAGTGTCCTTAGGGGGTCGTTGCTCACATTGAGACCGCTCTCAGAAGGGTTGCTTCGGGCCTTTCATTCCAACGAAAAGGCCTTGCTTACCTCGCCGCTCACCTTCGGAACTTTGGCCTGGGATTTCGCTTGCAAGACACCTGGGGATAGTAAGTGTACGTGGGGGCTCACCCTCAGACCCCGTATCATGGTCGGCCTTATCACGCGATAAGTGACAAGATAAGAGCGTCGTCTCGTTCTGTCGAACGGTGTCAGCCAGTGACGGACGCTCTATCCTGTCACTTGTCGTGTGATAAGGCCGACCATGATACGGGGTCAGGTTTCGCTTGCAAGACACCGGGAGACAATGAGAGTACGTCCATGGGGGCGCATGAGAGCGCATTCTGAAGGAGTGGTTCGAGTCTTTCATTCCAACGAAAAGAACGGCCTTTGGCCTCGCTTACCTCGCCACTCACCTACGGAACTTACTTTGCCCTTCGCGTCGCCACTCATCTAAGGGATAGTAATTGTCCGTTAGGGCTCGCTTACCTCGCCGCTCATCTTCGGTACTTTGGCCACAGGTTGCGCTTGCAAAGACACCTAGCGATTGTAAACGTCCGTGGGGGCTTGCCTTCGGGTCTTCGGCCTTCGCCCTCGCCTAGGGAGCGGTCTCTAAAAGCATGCCATAGGCCGTTAATTCCTACGGAAGGTAAAAAGGGAGGCAAGTCATTCCTAATTCGGCTTCGCTTGCCTCCCCTCCCCTTCGGGAATTCGTGCCTCAGGTTTCGCTAGCAAGACACCCGAAGGTAATGGGTGTCCGTAGGGGCTCGCATTGAGAGCGCTCTCTAAAGGGATGCTTTGGGCCTTTCATTCCAATGTAAAGCTCGGCCTTTAGCCTCGCTGCCACCTGGGGATATTAAATGGCCTTCAGCCCCCGAGCGCTTTCTTAAGGCTTGATTTGGACCTTTCATTGTTACGAAAAGCTCGGCCTTCGGTCTCGCTTGCCTGGCCGCTCGCCTTCGGGACATTGGTCTCCGGTTTTGCTTGCAAGACACCTGGGGATAGTGCAAGCATATACTTGACTAGAAATTAAAAATAACCCTATTCAAACTTTCAGCAAAATATAGATAAAACGTGTAAAAACAATGAATGTAAAATTGTTTATATATACTCGTATATTTGTAAAATGTGCAGTATAGGGGTTTACGGGGCCGAGAGACCGATCTAGCTTCGTCTTATTTTCGAGAAAAATCGTTTTTTCCGTATTCTCTCTCAAAAGGCAGGCTTACTCTTCGATGACGACCAATGGTTACCCAATGGTTGGTTTGTTGACGGCTGCGAGTTGAAACCCCAGCGATGAGGTTTTTTTGTTTTCTTTCTATCAGTTTATTTCGTTTTTTTTGGTAAACGATCAGTTATTGGTTTTTTGTTTAATTTTGAATAGAAATCAATTTTTTGTAGTATTACAGCCGAGAAAAACTCGGTCCCCGGAAAAAAACAAAGCTTAAGCATTAATAACAATACCTATCAACGGTTGTGGATTTTAATGCATTCATGCAGTCTTAGCGTTTTTAATGTATGCCGAGTTTCTCCAACATGACCCCAACCTGGGCCAACATAATTAAAATATGAACTGATAAAATGTTCTGTTTGCGAAGTTACGGAAATATTGTATGGCATTATACTTAGAAACATTTACAGTTTTACATTAGTTTTCCTTTCATAATTTTAGAATCAAATAAAACTCATTTAATACGTTTTGGTATGTTATTTTTATTAGTCTAAATAAAATCAAAAACATAATATAAGCGACATCTATCGAGCTGAAATTGGACTAAACTTAAGCTCGGTAGATGGCGCCAATCGACAACTAACATCAACGACCTCTATCAAACTGAAATTGTATCAAAATCATGCTCGCTAGATATCATTATATACTTCAAGCATTAATAATGTTTCTTTTTCATTGAATTTGCGACTCATAATCATGAATATATTATTGTTAATATCCGTTGTAACAAAGATCTGAAATTGAATTAGTTTTAAGACTTAACACGTTCAAAGGCACCCGGCGCGCTTCATCGCTGCGAAAGTCCGACGCCATCTCGGCCAGTTTTATCCCTTATTTAATAATAGCTTCCGCCCGCGACTTCGTATGCGTGGACACGGGATAAAGCTATCTTATATTTTAATCCAGGCTATATCTTCGTGTAAAATTTCATCTAAATCGGTTGAGCCGTTTAAGCGTCATTGAGTAACAAACATCCAAATATCTAAACATCCAAACATCCAACCATCCAAAATTTCGCATTTATAATATTATAGTAGGATTATCCTTGACTTTATACTTATTTTATCAATTAAATATTCACTTTGTTGGTAAACTTCAGCCCAATTCTATCACCGTAGCGAAAATCGTGAATAAACCTAATTCATAAACTATTTAATCGTATGGCATACATTATTTTTGGTCTTTAAAGTTTATCACTCTTTAGTACCACCCAGGGGACACGTGCAGGGTTGTGGTAGGTAGCTCCTCCGGACGCGAGTAACAGTTGTCTCCCCTTTGTCAAGTGAGTGGTCAACTCGACTGTTAGGAGTTCTTAAGCCGCCCGAAGGCCTCTAACTCGGCTTAACGACTACTGTCATAGACAGCAGCCGGGAGCGTGCCTTCCAAAGCACGGAGCGCTCATTTATATTAAATATTAACCACCCACCTCAAACATCAGGCGGTCACCCATCCAAAGACTGACCGCTGCCATCTTTGCTTAACCTGCGTTATCGTTTCCGACTCGCAGCCGCCGCTAGGCTATGATGCTAAAGTTTGGACCTCAATCACGCAAAAACGGAATAAAATGAATTTTGGTATACATATAGTGTTTATTCCGGGAATCATCGTCTAAGGGGGCGAAATAGGGGGCGCAAGTTTGTATTTAAGGAGCTACGATATTAAAGAGTTCCACGCGGACGAAGTCGCGGGCAGAAGCTAGTAGTATATAAAGAATGATATATAAGAAAATCGTGTTCTTTTTGAGGTGAATGAAGAAGTGGAGTTAGTATTTGGACAGTGTACCCCGATACTGAGCCCATAGGTCGGGGCCATTATATGTATAAACATAATATTTATCAAATTATTTTTAGCTATACTATAACATAACCAAACTTTTATCTTACTTTCATCATATTTGGAAAAGTCGCCTACACTACACTAAATCATCTGCAGTCTTATATCCTGTAGGAACTATTACATAACATATGTTAACCATAAACTTAGTTAAACTCCAGTAGAATTCACATAATGTAAAAAGAATCTGGATTATTACGGGCAGCGTATAGGTTCCTACCTTACAATAGACGATCACTATCATTTATTCTTCAAGGCCACTATTACAACTAGACAGATCATGCTAGGAAACTTTGGGGTCTAGTTTCAATGATGAGTGCGACTGAGCGTTTTCGGGTTCTGTCGGGCGTTACTGGGTTACGGGGTTTAATTAAGGGGGGGAAATCGTTACACTATTTGCTAAACTTATAGAGATATTGACGTAAGAGTGCGGCGCGGTAGATGGGATTTGCCCCTCCCTCCCCCTCCTACCTGCAGGGTGGAACCACGTGGCTACCGGGCTAAATCACCTCAGGTGACCAGTAGGTATACCTGTGCCAAGCGGCTTCCTGTGTTGAAGATTTGCAAGGTTCCCATACAATTCATGTCACTGAATACCCGACTAAAATGTCACTTCCGTGGATAGTTGAAAACCACGTGGGTGACGTCCATGGAGGTGACATCTTGACACTAAAACGTGTTTTGTTACAACCAGAGATCGGAAAAATTTGCGACATTGTTTGCAATTATGTGGACATGACTCCAAAATCAATCAAAATGTTATTCAGTTAATTAATTTTTTACTTCACATATAATTTGATTCCTAGTCAATAAATACAAAAGTTTGTTAAAGTATAGGATTATTAAAAAAAAAAAACAGTATTTTTTTCAAATATTACCGCGTTTTTTTTTTTTTTTTTTTATGTACCTACTATGACTAAAATGTAAGACCAATGTGCTGATGAACATGATAACAATGGATTAAATGAATATGAATATGAATATAAATTTTATTCTAGTGTAAGTTATCGTGTCAGTTTAAAATCGTTATTTATTTATTATATATAAATATTTACGGAAACGATACCCATTTTAAATACGAACCTTTTGCTAATAATTATTTATGTAATTCATCGTCGTCGTAACGTCATTTTTTTTAAAGTTATTATATTATATACGTGCTTATAAGCACTTTATAAATAAACTATTATCTCCAATAATTCAAATTAACTTTCAATGAATAATTAATTAACATTTTGATTAATTTTGGAGTCATGTCCACATAATTGCAAACAATGTCGCAAATTTTTCCGATCTCTGGACTTACAACTTACCTTACTGAATATTAAAATTCAATGGAATTATAACTCCGTGTAGTAGTTATCTTCCCCTCAAACTCAAACTGAAACTTATCGGACTACGGTACGGGAGCACCAGGCGCGGCATGCCACGTGACACCGGAGCCATTTGCGAGTCATCTGCACTCCCCGAAAGCGACATAGCGGTCAGGATCCTCATTAAGAATGAAGTGAAGAGTGAAGATTTAGATTTATATTTGTGTTTAAGTTATACCTGTAGGTAACTTAGGTGCCTTATAGACCTGTAAACAACGAGCGCGGTCTCGCCCACAAACTGTTCTGTCAGTTTGGCGAGTGAAATTGAATATGTGTTATGTTAAATGTACCTTCATGAAAATAAATAAAATAAAAAAGTTACCTCCCAGCGCGCGTCTTCGTCCTGGTGGTGCAGCGAGTGCGCGGGCGGCGCGGCGTCGCGCGGCAGCGCGCTCAGGCTGTACAGGTGCTGCAGCTCCTGCAGGAAGTGCGCCTGCGCCACGCCCGGCCCGAGACGCGCGCCGCACACGCCGCATGCCGACTTGCGTTCGCCGTCAGCTGAAGATCATACATCCATTTAACCTCCAAAAAATCAGGACGCCGTAAATTTCAAGACAAGAGTGAATAAACACTTCGTAGCCACCTCTACATATATGCAATGCAACTCGACCTCATCATCTCATCACTTCCATCAGGTGATATGCCTAGTAGTCAAATGCGATGTGAAAACTGCCTGTTTTGTATCAGTGTCCAAAAATCAGCCCAATAGACTTCGTAGCGTTGCAATAAGTGATTACGGATGATTATCCGTGGTGATGCAGCGCGCAGCCATTGGAAGTACCCATATAGGTATAATCATAATGCTTTCAAGTCAGAACCTACCACCATTTTGTGAGTAGAACGCAGGTAAGTTTGAAGACTGACAGTCTTTATTATTTACCAATATCAGCGCTAGGTCTGATGTTAATTAACCTCTATCCAGGTTTCAAGTTTTATTTTATTACTTACGGGAAAAGAAATCATGCGAGTCCGTGCAAGGCGCGGTGGCGGGCGGGTCGTCGTCCTTGCAGGGCCGCGGGGAGGCCGACGCGGCCGAGCCCGGGGAGCTAGTGTCGTCGCGCGGGTAGTGGCGGTACAGCGGCGGCGTGCTGCTCTCGTCGCGGACGCTCTGTGTACCACATACCTACTATTATTGGGGTAAATAGGCACAGACATCTAAATGACGACCAACAGAGCGAAATGGCGAGAGATTGTAAGGAGAATATCTGCGAGCAATGCTACTACATGATGGCCACGATCGTTCTGTCAAGAGCGTAACGACTGAGAAGAAGAAGATGTCGAGATGATGAATGATTAACCTAACGGGATGTTCCGAGCATTCAAATTTACCGAAATACCATACCATCCCATATGCTTGTGCGCCGCGTTTTGCCCGAAATAAGTAGAACCAGTGATGGTGGGTGCAGACGCGTATGACGCGCATTATACTTAGCTAGGAACCCAATAAACACATTGTGTGCGATAAAGAAAGAACGTGTAATAATAAACCTATTTATATAGTAGGTTTATTACCAAAAACCTCAGTTCATTTCGTATGGGTAAGTCTGATATGATTACCATTAAGAATCCTTACTCCAACAGACGAGCCTATTTTGCAAAACGATTCCTTTTTCATTCATTCCAGATTACGAGACGTAACTATTAGTATTTTTTTTTAAACTGATCCCTGATCGGAAGAAAAAATACGGAGAAAACAAATTTTCCCAGAGGTGAGACGCAGCTAGATCGATTTCTCGCCCCGTAAACCCATATTCCAAATTTCATAGAAATCGTTAGAGCCGATTCGGAGAACGTGATTGCAAATATATATACAAATATTGCTCGTTTAATAGTATAGGTTAGGATCGTTATCTTAAATAATCATTTCTTAAATAAAAAAATCGACGTAGTCTAAGCGCGCGGAGTCGAAGCAGCGTGATTTACACGTCATTTAAAAAAATATAAATTTACGGCAACGTAGGTCCTAGTCATAATGATTTTTTATGCGTTAACATAAAGCTACAGTTTGCTATACTTAATATTATTTTTAGGGCAAAATATAAGGTTTTTTTTTATGAATTTTGATTATATAATCATGTCAGCCCCTCGTACAAGATAATACACTCGCGGTCAAAGAAACCGGGTCAGTGACGAAAACCTCAATATTTTGTAAATCGTTGGTCGTATCTGCATGAAACTAACTCTGTTTTATAGAGAATTTAATATCCTTCTAAATCCAACCTTCAATGTTCTACGTAGTAACTGGAAAAAGGTTTAATTGAAAAAAAAGACCAATTGGGTACTTATTTGAAATTGCGTTCGTTTTACTTTTGCTTGTTTTTAAGCAATTATTTTCAATCTGTCATAGAACTATGATAAAAGGCTGTCATTGTTTTATTTTGTGGTCATTCTGGAATGTCTATCATGCCGCTAACACGAGATGAATGTACTCGTATCATCACTATGTTAGAAGAAGGAAGAAGTCAGAGGTATACAGCGAGAAGAACAGGTGTGTCACTTTCTACAGTGCAGCGAGTCCTCCAACGTTACCTACAAACTGGGCAGAACCTTAGAAGACCAGGAACCGGCAAAACAAGATGTACTAAAGCTAGAGAAGATCGATTTATTGTTACAACCATGCTCCAAAATCGGCACCTCACAGCAGTTGAAGTGAAAAATCAGCTTTTAGAGACCCGAAGGGACGGCATCAGCGAGCGGACTGTCAGGCGGCGGCTCAAAGAAGCAAATTTGACCCCACATAGGCCGGCCAATGGCCCAAAACTTGAAAGAATACATCGAACGGCAAGACGACTTTATGCCCGCGATCACAGATACTGGGGTGACGAAGATTGGGCAAGAATTTTGTTTTCCGATGAATCCAGATTTATGCTCTATGCAAATGACGGGCGGCAAAGAGTTTACAGACGGCCTGGTGAACGTTTTATTCCAGCATGTTTTGAGGAAAAAGTGGCGTTCGGCGGTGGGTCAGTCATGGTTTGGGCTGGAATCTCTTCAGAGAGTCGCTCGGAGTTAGTTTTAATAGAAAATGGATCATTAACGAGTGCAAGACATGTAGAAGAGATTCTTAATGAGCATGTCGGCCCATACTTAATTAATATGGGTGGAAATTCTATGTTTATGCATGACAACGCCAGGCCACACACAGCTCAAATTGTCAGAGATTATTTTTTGGAGGTTGGTATCAACTGTATGAACTGGCCCTCGAGGAGTCCGGACTTAAATCCGATTGAGCATGTATGGGACGAGCTTGGGAGGCGTGTAAGAGCTCGAAACCCCGCCCCAGCTACACTTAGAGACCTGAAACAGGCGTTAGTGGAAGAATGGGACAATATCCCGCAAGAACGCATAAAGAACTTAATAAACAGCATGCCGAATCGTCTAGAAGCTGTAAGAAGAGCCCGAGGAGGCAATACGAAGTATTAATTTTTATTTTTTGTGTTGTATGTACAGTCAGCGTCATATAGTTAGTAGCAGCCAAGGTAGCCAAATATTTTGGTACACGTCTTTATTACTGTAAGGATAAGGGTGTGTTACGAAATATTTGGCTACTCGGACTGCCACTAACTATATGACGCTGACTGTACGTGAAGTACCTACTGCTTATTTTTGTACGTAAAATTGGTTGATTTTTTGTTTCCTATGTAATTTTATTAAACAAAAGAATTACGATTCCACCATTTGATGTTATTTAATTCAGTATAAAATTATCCTGGAGTTAACTTAATGCCCCCGAGTTAATTCACCTGGGGGAATTAAGAACACTAAAAGAGCACTTAATTCTCCTCAAAAAATCTGGGGGGTTTAAAGTGTACTTTTTAGTTCGCCTAATTCACCCTTAATTCACCTAGGTGAATTAGGTTCACTGAGAGTATACTTATTGCACTCGCGCTCAACCACGGGTGAATTAAGTATACGGAGAGTACACCTTATGCACTCGTGTCCAACCACTGGTGAATTAAGTTAACTGAATGTGTACCTTATTCACCCGTGACCTGCTACCGGTGTATTAGGTATAATTTTTTGACAACTTTATTCCCCTGATCGGTAGATTAGATTATCTTATCTGTGAGTGGATTTTGTGCCCTCCAACGCAGCCGCTGGTCCATTTGGTATACTTTTTGGTTCCTTGATTGGTGCTTTATTTTTGAGCTAAATTAGAACTTTATTCTCCTATTAGGTGAATTAGGTTGACTGAAAGTGGACCTTGTGCCCTCGAATCCAGCTAAGGGTGCATTAGGTACACATTTTGTCAACTGAATTCCCTGGTAGGTGAATTAGGTTGACTGAAAGTAGACTTTATTCACTAATCTTAGGTGTCGTAATAGTAATGTATCGTAACATCCATTTTTCCACATTTTAAATTTAATGAGCTTACGTATGGATAGCATGGATGCAGGTATTAGTAAAAAATATAGTTTCGCCGGGCGCTGCCGCGGCACGCTCGCGAGCTGGGTCTACTGTACTAGGGGAATAAAGTTGACAAAATGTGTACCTAATGCTCCCATAGCTGGATTTGAGGGCATAATGTCCACTTTCAGTCAACCTAATTCACCTACCAGGGGAATTCAGTTTACAAAATGTGTACCTAATGCACCCTTAGCTGGATTCGAGGGCACAAGGTCCACTTTCAGTCAACCTAATTCACCTAATAGGAGAATAAAGTTCTAATCTAGCTCAAAAATAAAGCACCAATCAGGGAACTAAAAAGTATACCTAACCTAATGGACCCGCGGCTGGGTTGGACGGCACAAGATCCACTTACAGATCTAATTTACCGATCAGGGGAATAAAGTTACCAAAAAATTATACCTAATACACCGGTAGCAGGTCACAGGTGAATAAGGTACACATCCAGTTAACTTAATTCGCCAGTGGTTGCACACGAGTGAATAATGTACATGTACTGTCCGTATACTTAGTTCACCCGTGGTTGGGCGAGAATGCATTAAGTATATTCCCAGTGAACCTAATTCACCGCAGGGGCATTAAGTTGACTTAAAACATCTTGTGGATTTGACAGGTGAATGAATTATACTTTTAGTGTTCTTAATTCCCCCAGGTGAATTAACTCGGGTGCATTAAGTTAACTCCAGGAAAATTATCTACAATATGCAGTTTAATTCATGTCCCTAGCTTTATTATTTTAGGAGATATTACAAATTTTCGTACTGACCCGGTTTCTTTGACCGCGAGTGTATTATGGTCAATTGAATTGTAATCATTCATGTACCATATGATTCTTGTTTACTGCAAAATTGAGAACCGAAACGACACTTGCCGCTGCAAAATTTGAAAAAGACTCCCAAGAAAAGTCATATTTTAGGTTTAGAAAGAGCAAATGAAACAGGGGAGGCCTTGAAACAGGTGTACTTTGCTTATTTTCACTCACTTCTTTCTTACGGCACACTCGTCTGGGGGAGCTCTACAGATGCTAAAAGGGTATTAATCGTGCAAAAACGAGCAATCCGTACACTTGTTGGAGTAAAGCATAGGCACCCTTGTAGAGAACTCTTCAAATCTCAACGCATTATGACGCACTACTACACAATACTTATTTGACTTTGTTATTAGTAAGAAACAATATTTCCCAGTTTGTACGTGTTGATTTGCCGGGGAAACAACTCCGTTCTACTGGGCGCTTGTGAGAACGGTTCCTCGTCGCATGGCACTTTCAACAAAAAACCCCCGCGTCATCGGACCCACTTATTATGAACACTTACTGGCCAATCTAAGGAATGAACCATATGACGAAACATTCCGGCGCAAACTGAGAAATCTTTTGTTGGAAAACCCTCTGTACTCCGTTAACGAGTACATGGAAATGACTTTTTAATTGTTTATTTTGTTTTTCTAAAATCGACATTTATTTTTGTTAACTTTATATTTATCAATGTTATGAACTATTATTATTACTTACTTATTCCTGTTTTTAAACGTGACAATCATTATTAAATATGTAGTTTTGACATATAAATAGTTTAGAAACTATTATGTTATTGTGTGTAACGAATGACGATCCTTTTCGGGAGATAGAATAATATAATATTTTGTATTTAACAGTCAACTGACTCATTAAGTCTTTATTATTAAAATTGACGAACATGGTAGAAATTCTTGTATTCTTGACATTTATGCAAATTTATATTGTAATTTTTATCGTGTAATGAATAAATCTAATGTAATGTAGTAATTTAGCCCCTAGTTTAAGAAAAGATTATTTAAGTACGTTATCAGTTTTTGAATAAATACTATTAGTTACATCGTAATCTTGAATGAAAAAGGAAGCATTTTGCAAAAAAAGTTCGTCTGTAGGAGTAAGGACTCTTAATTTGTTACGTAGTATTTTTTTATTTCGTCTAGTATTATGTAATCTATCTTTTCTTTGATGTAACCGCCCGTCATATCCTTCTCGTTAGAAATAGAAACAAGATTGTGTATTCTTAGCAGCGTTTGGTACAGTATACAGTAATCACTTTATTCTAGTTATGTTTGGGGTAGGGCAGCATACCCTAAGTGCTTGTCCAACGGATTGACCGAGAGCGTACTGCTCGCCCAGATGCCTGGCAAAGGCCTTGCCCGGGTACAGCGGGTGGAAGGCGCCCCCGATGGGCCGGAAGGCGCCGCAGCCGAAGCTCTGCAGCGCAGGGTGCAGGAACTGCGGTGCCATGTGGTGCAGGAACCCCTCCATCAGTACTGCGGTACTCTACAAATGTGCATACAATATTAACAAAACAGCACCTAGATTGCCTTTCTCGCCAGCATGCAAGAATAATATACAGTTGTTGCATTTTACGAGGGGGAGTGGGCGTGTTCCTATTATCATATCGTTAAAGTCTAATTTTGTCAATTCCACTGGCCTTCCTGATATGCAAGAAGTACTTATACACATATTGTCATATATATCAATATAAAAACGTGCAGAAAAAAACTTGTTCTACAAGTGCAGGGCGTTCGTGTGGGTGGGTGTGCCCATTGGCTGCCCGTCACGTATGCGACATGGAAATAGTCAGTTTACATGGAGCACCATCCCAGCCAAATTTCAAAAAGACCCTCTCCTACCTACAGTGTAGGAGTTTGAAAAAGAAACGTCAACGTGGTTTTTTAAATAAAAGTTAATTTTCAAATAATGATTTAGTACTAAAAGATCGTTTCTCTTTCCCTACGATTTTAACGTGATTGAGCCAAATATTTGTATTCAGAAAAATCGGTTATAACTAGGACCTATAAAAGTAGAATTCTAAAAATGTGGTTCTTCAACCAAGTAGGTAACGATAATGACCAGTAAAAGAAACAGTAATAATTGTTTGTTTGAAGAGCGGTATTACGTCCTCAACGCGGTTAACATAACACTCGGAGTCAGGAGCTGATGGCCGGCTCAGAGTTGAATCAATAAACGCAAGCCGTTTTTGTGACTAGCTATGTTGGTGGTCGGTGTTTTGTGGCTCATCATGCGTATACTTACACTAGTTAGTTTCCGAATTCTGTGTAGGTAGGTACCTATCTAACTGACAATAACATTTTCATAACGGAATAATCTTTATACATTTTCTCGGATAAATTTTGTTCTGAAACCTATCGTGTGTGGTATCTATGAAAGGGCTTACTAAGCCAATTCTAAAAATATAAAAAATATTTTTGGGTTATAAAGTAAATAACATAACTACGACACTTACTCCGATATCACAAAGAGTGACGAAGTCATTGTAAGTTTTACTAACTTCCAATTTGCTAGAAATTGAGTAACTAACTGTAAATACTTGATAAGTTTTTGCCAAACATGATATTTTTGGAACAAGTTTTTGAAGTGAAAACTTCTTTAGCGGCGCTGAGCACTTTTTGGGATGGGGAAAAATTGTTAAATACGCGACAGTGAAGGAGGTCACAAACTTCGAATAGTTCGAATTTGGACGTTATTCCTAAACAAATAAAGCTTTGAAAAATATTTACCAACGGCAAAAACAAATTGATATTTTGTTCGCCGAAGCCGTCTGCTGTTCTTGCAAATTCGAATAGTTCGAATTTGGACGTTATTCCTACAGAGATAAAGCTTTGAAAAATATTTGGCAATGGCATAAACAAATTGGTATTTTTTTGCCGCCGCCGACGGGCGAGCAGGCCCGTCGCACCCAACGCGCCCGCGGCCCGTCCGCCTAAATAATTGATAATTGTTTATGAATTTGCGTGTTTGAGCTCATTACAATCCTCTCAATCAGTGTTAATAGATGACTGTGCAATAACTTACAGTCGGCAAAAAAAGACCGGGTTGCACTCCGGGAGTGCCGGCAGAAGTGAAAACTCAATAACATTGTAACAGTTTTTCGATCAGGTCACGTGACATCTTACGGTGTCACCCTAAAAATGAATTTGGCGCAAATTTATAAACAATTATCAACAAAGATCGTTATCAACGTGCTGTATTGGTAGCAAAGGGTATGGTTGGCAGAAAAAACAAATACACTATATTCACTTTAAATGCTACTTTATAAATATTACAACAAATATTATAATTAAATCAAGACTGTGATCAATGCTTTAGATTCACGTGAAGCAAGAACAATTGTCGACGCCAAGAAAATTTTTCGTGATCGCAATTTAAAATCAGATTTATTGTTCATTGACACAAACTTCAACATTATCGCCAAGTCAATTCAATTGCTGGATGATCCAAATCTAGAACTGAAAATTCATTAAAAATTGTCTCTGACTTGATAAAAAAAATGGCAAAGTAGAGATTAAGTACATCCCACGGGCAAGGAAGTTTATTATCAACTAAAAAATATCCTGAAGAAAAACCCCGGTTACAGTACTACGTCGTGCAGCAGCTGATTGAAGGCAAAGAGGTGGGAGGGTATGCCGGAGGGTGTCAATAAAAATTGCGTGCAATATTTTAGAGACTTAAATTACCTTCCTGTGACTTTTGTTAACGTAGAAAGGTCATTAAGCAATTTAAAGTGGATTTTTTCTAATCGTCGTGAACGACTGGCAGCCTGTTGCACAAATTTTTGTCATTTATTCACTATAATTTGGATAAGTTGTTATAAATATGTATATAAATCTCATAATTTGTGGAATATATAATGTTTAAAATACTTGCGTATTTTTTTTTTTGTCAACCATACTCTGCCACCAATACAGCACGTTGATAACGATCTTTAATTATCAATTATTTAGGCGGACGGGCCGCGGGCGCGTTGGGTTGGGTGCGACGGGCCGGCTCGCCCGCCGCCGGCGGTGAACAAAATACCAATTTGTTTTTGCCGTTGATAAATATTTTTCAAAGCTTTATCTCTTTAGGAATAACGTCCAAATTCGAACTATTCGAATATGCTCAATAGCAAAACGGTGAAGGACGCGTGAACAAAATTACAAATTGATTTGCAGAATATGCTATTGCAAAAAGTGTTTAACGGCTTTATACTCTTACGAATAGCGTTCAGTTTTGAATGAAGTCGAATCGGATAGCAGCAAAATATAAAAGTTTGTGACCTCCTTCACATCTGACGTCACAAAAATCTGTCGCGTATTTAACAATTGTTCCCCATCCCAAAAAGTGCTCAGCGCCGCTAAAGAAGTTTTCACTTCAAAAACTACGGAAACCTAACAAAAAAGGAGAGGAGTTAAGACGTCATCTTTTTTTGTACGGGGAAACCTACCGTGAGTGGTATTTAAATGAAAGGGCTTACTATTATATCACATAGTTATATTTCAGTCGGGTGTGTAATGATTGGTATAACAACTTTTGATATATTTTCACTGAATATAACAACATTTAATATAATTTCATTGGATATAATCACTCAAGGAACATAATAAACTTTTGGTATAACAACAATCATTACAAAATGTGATAAAATCACAATTAGTTGAAACATGTATAAAACAGTTCAACTTTAGACACTTTATGGTAATTTAATTAAACCAGCTTTATGGTACCCACAGTAATATTACATTGTCATCCATGTTTTACAACTGTTCAAAATTTCAATTGCACTCCGGGACGTCGGTCAAGTTTGACTTACAAAATTTAACCCGAACAAACATAGTCTGGCAAAAAGAGTAGAAAATATTGGGGGCGCCACTATCGCTCATACGGCAACACGAATAGTACGACCCAGAGATTTTGGTAAGTCAGTGTGGGCAAGTCCGGCACACTTTATTTAAAGTTAACTTTGATCGGATTTTACAAGGTTATTATTTATTCCAGGATAAACGGCCTAGACTTATAGGATGATAAATATTATATTTTACAATGTCGCTTTAACAAATTAACAAAATAATCAAATCTTTTGCAAAAAAAAAGGTTTTTTTTAAACTCGGCGAGTAGACGATCTTCCCGTGATGTATAAGGTAAGGCCGTCTAGTACTCATTGCCGCGCTATTTGAAAGTCAATAGGCATGTAGATTACATTGTTGGTATCGTAATAGGCATGATGAAACATTTTGAAAAACTGTTATTATGTACAACGAATAAGATTCTTCTAGAGAAAATAACAGTTAAGTAAGAAAACAATGCATTCTAGTTTTTAAACTTAAAATTGGCGCTAAAACGCTTGTCAGTGTCATGGCGTCCCGAGTGACGTCACATTTGTATAAACCACGAACTTATAGACATACTGGACTTTGCCATTCAAAAATGTTTTGAAACCAGATAAAAATGACCTACCTTGAATGACGTCACGTCTTTCCGTCATCTCTTTCTAGTTTTGTGATGTGTTGCTATAACTTGAAACACAAACAGTGCGACATATTTATAAAGACGTACTCTACGCTATACGGATATCATTCATTTTGTTATAATTTCACTAAATTAAATGCAAATGAAAATTAATTTACTGAAATTAAAATGTATTGACTTTTCTAAATATCACTCCAAAAATACCAACGCAGTCAAAATCCTAACTTTGACGGTATGCTTTACTGCTTGTTATGGCAATACTAATTAAAAAATATGGCTGTTATGTCAAAACAGATTTTACCATATCGAAAGTTTATTTCGTGAAATATACCCTTTGCTACAATTTATTTATTTATTTATTTATTTATTTATTTAAGGATTGCCAACGGAGTTCACAATGTTACATTTTATGTGGAAACATCAAGTATTTATATGTCTAATTGTGACCCTAATAATAGGCAACCACGACATGCGTTACAATTTTTGCGTTAATGCACTAAATCTAGGCTATCTAGGCTTAAAACTAAATCACTCATACTATGGTTCAAGGTTCAACAACAGATCCCTGATTTTGCGTTTGAAGCTGTTATGAGAATCACAAAAAATATCGATGTCTTCCTGTTCTGTAACGAGATCATTGTAAGCACGCGACAGGCGAGGTACAGGTGAGTGCTTGCCAAAATTGGTTTTACAAAAAGGAACGTGAAATAAGGCGCGAGGCATGCGAGGTATTTTAGTCGGGACGCTTAAAGTGAACTTATCAACAATTTGAGGCGAATCAATTAGATTGTTCATGGTTTTATACAAGAAAGACAAACTAAGCAACGTTCTTCTGTTATTTAAATTTTCTAGTTTAAAATGTTTAATTTTGTCTAGATAGGATCTTACATGGCTAGGTGGTTTATACCGGTACGACAAATGCTTTAGCAATTTCTTTTGAGTCCTCTCTATTCTGTTAATGTGGACTTTATAAACGGGTGACCAAGCGGCACAGCAGTACTCTAATTTACTTCTAACATAACTATTATATAGCATTATTGAGGTAGAAATATTTTTGAATTCCTTTCCATTTCTAATAACGAATCCTAAAGACTTATTTGCTGATGTTATTATATTATCGATATGAGTTGTAAATTTTAGTTTTGTATCAATAACTACTCCCAAATCACGAATGTGAGTGACTTCATTCAGTGTTACACCTGCAATGTTGTAAGCACTTTTTATTATGTTTCTCTTCATTGTGAATTTAATGTGAGAGCATTTGATTGGGTTCAAGTACATCTTGTTAAGGTTGCACCAGTCATGTAATTTATTGATATCTTCTTGCAATAAGGCTGCATCGGTCATACAATTAACAGGACGTATTAGTTTAAGGTCGTCCGCAAAAACGTAACAAGTGGAATGTGAGAAGATGTTAGTGATATCGTTAATGAATATGTTGAAAAAGAGTGGTCCCAGATTTGAACCCTGAGGTACGCCAGAGCTAGCTACAATAGGATCAGAACTACAACCATCAAGTACTACTGTTGAGGGTCGATTGCCCAGATATGATTCGCACCATTTCAGCATAGAGCCACCGACTCCAAAATTAGACAATTTTTTTACTAAAATGCGATGATTTACCTTGTCAAATGCTTTGGTAAAATCAGTGTATGTCGCATCAACTTGTCCGGACTTATCAACGATCCGAGAAATATCATCAACATAATGAAAAAGATTCGATTCAGTAGATCTTTGTGTCATAAATCCGTATTGGTTTTCAGATATCTGATTCCTAACATGCTGATAGATATATGCGTAAACTAGTGACTCAAAAACCTTTGTTATCGAACATAAAATTGAAATGGGTCTATAATTAGTAATTAACTCTTTTTTACCACTTTTGAAAATAGGTACAATGCGAGCTTCTTTCCATCTATTCGGAAATACACCTGATGATAACGACTTATTGAAAATCATAACTAAGGGTGTCGATAGCTGTGAGGCACAATTTTTGAGAAACGTAGGTGGTATGTTGTCTGGTCCAGCTGATTTTGTTGGGTCCAATTTACTTAATTTAGATTTTATTAAATCGGCGCTGATATAAATATTTTGAATACCCTGAGGTGCACTTGAACTATCTTCTAGAGAAACATACTGGCTGTCAACATCCATCGAAGACCGATGCAAAATAAGCAGCGAATAAATTACTGATTTCTTTGGTGTCATTACTTTCAACATTATATATAATCATAGCAGGTGGGTAATTTGAACTGTTTTTACGTTTATTCTTAATGTATGTCCAAAAAAATTTTGGATTTTTAGTTATTAGCTTCTCAATAGATTTAATATATTTATTGTAACATGCATTCATGAGTTTGTCACAATCATCTCGCAGGTAGTCAAATTCTATCTTATCAAGTGGGTTGCCATACTTTTTAAACTTAACACGGTATTTGTACTTCAATTTAATCATTTTTATTAATGGCTGTGAAAACCAGACTGGGTACTTTTTTTGCTTAAATTTAGTGGTAAATGGGACACACTCAAGTGTTATTTTAGAAACGATTGAATAAAACACATGCAATTTAATCGCAAAATGGTTATTGTCTTGTATAATGTCGCTCTGAGGAAGTACTTGGAGACCGAATTCAGCTATTAAATTTTACAGGTAAGTGGCCATTTCACGAAAATATCGGCGGTTTTACTAGCAATCAATTTGAATCTAAGATCAGAGTGAAACTTGTTAGATTCTATGCAAATAACGTTCAGATAGGTTTATTTCCGATCATTAGTAAGTGTGTATTGTTCATTTTGTAAGTAAACACTAACATTATAGGCTGATAAAAAATGTGTAACCTTATTACTAGGGTGACCATTCCGTCCTCGTGCGTGGTATTTCTTCGTATTGAAAGGAGCAAAATTGTATCATTTTGACAGATTATATCATGACAATTTTAATTATAGTCTGTAATAATACAGTTTAATTTGTATAATTACTATTCATTTTACTTATTCAAATTTATTCAAAATTATTTATTCATCCTTGGTAGTAGGATGATGTAATGAGAATAATTTACATATTATATGAGTATCAAGTATCTTAAAATTCGTCAGTTATTCCTAGCGTATTCAGAATAATGGACACCCTAAAAGAAAGAGATGACAGAAAGACGTGACGTCATTCAAGGTCATTTTTACGGTTCCGTAGCCAAATGGCAAAAAACGGAACCCTTATAGATTCGTCATGTCTGTCTGTCTGTCTGTCTGTCTGTCCGTCCGTATGTTACAGGCATTTTACTCGAAAACTATAGGTAAGATGTATTTGAATAAAATTTTCAGGAGGATAGGTGTATTTAGTTAACCGCTACATAGTTTTGTTAACTAAATTACTAAAAAAAATGTTTTTAGGGGTGCACTCCATACATAAAACTGAAAGGCAATTTTTTTTTTCATTGCAAGCCCAGGTGTGGCACATTAATCGATAGGCCTTTCAAAATAAATATAAGGTTTATCAGCAATTTTTTTGATTAGGTGAATAGAGTCGGAGATAATCTCCTCGAAAGTCACTAAAATTGTGTCCCCTCCCCTCTAATTTTTGAACTGTGTATTTTAAAAATATGAAAAAAATCATGCTCAATAGGGCTTATTAAATTCTCTCAGCGAAAATTGTTTTGAACAAGATCGGTTCAAAGGTTTTTGAGATATTTAAAAAAAACTGCCTTAAAGAAAAGGACATAAGTGCCGTAAGATTTCAGTAACGATACGACCTTTTTAATAGGCACGGAACCCTCATTGTGCGTGGTCCGACACGCACTTGGCCGGTTTTTTTCTTGTTTCAAAACATTGTCTGAATGGCAAAGTCCAGTATGTACTTATATAAGTTCGTGGGTATTTGTTTATACGAGTGTGACGTCATGCACCCTGATTGGTGTTTAACATATCATGGCGGGCGTCCGTATTTTTCAGTTTAATTTTATCAAAATAAATAATAATCTCTTATTTAATAAAAAAATAAAAGCACTTTTCGAATTCTATGATTAAAATTTCACTAAGAAAATACCATATTTTAGTGATTTTCAATTACTGTCATCATGCCTATTTTATGCCATTCCAAATTATGTTTTGAGATCAGGGAGATAGAGTTGTAATTTCAAAATATACATATTTTTCTGTTATAAAGGCAAGATCGGCATATCCGTGGAAGAAGAGATTGTAAACCTTTTCAAGTCTAAAATAAAAAAATATGATAAACGCAAAAATGTAATAAAAATTACAATTGGTTGTTTAAAATCGTATAAGATCCCAAATATACTCATCTTAAATACTTATTAATTAAATGTAAACTATTAGAGATCGCAAAAATACTTTTTTATTAAATAAAAAAAATATCAAAAAATATATACTTACGTGTAAGTATCTCATTTATCGTGACAATATTTGAAATGAGAATATTTCAACGCAAAAGGTTGGCAAGATCTGGTTTAAGGCAAAACCGGCACATGACGGGCTTCCCTTGATCATTTCAGACGGACTTTCCAACTAGATAAAATTTAATGTTAGACTTTTCGAAACCTAAAACTACAAAATTAAAGCATTTTGGCTACATTGAAAGCGTTAGACAGGAAAAGCGGTTATTAAACTGCAAATTACTCAGCTTATTGACAAATACTGCGAGTTTTTCAATTTTCTACGATTTATTTTCTGGACCACGTTGCACTCACTTATGTAGTTCGAAACACGAATGAAGTTGAGTGTTAGAGAAAAAGAACTAGGACGAAAAACCGCTTTACCGACAGAGTTATAAGTGGCGCGCGTATACAAATACAAGAGTTATAGCGTGTAGACGGGCTTGCCTTATTGACGGACTTGCCCACACTGACCTTACTTTACTTTTTACTATGACATTATTTAAATTTGGTTCTTAATTTAGAAAAACCGGCCAAGTGCGAGTTGGACTCGCACACGAAGGGTTCCATACCATTATCTATAAAAACGTCAAAAAAATCATGTCTGTTGTATGGGAGCCCCACTCCGACTCGCACTTGGCCGGTTTTTTAGTATTTGTTGTTATAGCGGCAACAGAAATACATCATCTGTGAAAATTTCAACTATCTAACTATCACGGCTCATGAGATACAGCCTGGTGACAGACGGACAGACAGACAGCGGAGCCTTAGTAATAGGGTCCCGTTTTTACCCTTTGGGTACGGAACCGTAAAAATTACAATCAAATGCATATTGTTATAGACATACAAACTCACAAACATTACCTCTATAGAATGTTTATGTAGATAGAATTTAAATACTAGTTCTGTTTATCAATTGTATTAATCAGTACAGTACAAATATTGAACGTTGGTTACAATTACATTAAAAATTCATCAAATATATTGCAAGTACCAAGATGTTTTTATGTATGTAAACATAACATACTTAGTGTGTATGCGATTTATACAATACACACACAGTATACTATACTATACAACGACGACGCTTACTTGGAGCTGGTGTGCTTGGTGACGGCCTTGGTGCCTTCGCTGACGGCGTGCTTGGCGAGCTCGCCGGGCAGCAGGAGCCTCACGGACGTCTGCACCTAAAATAAAAATAACCTCTAAAATGCACTATGTAAACAAGACGAAAATGATCAATTAACTGTAAATAAAATGAATATAACCTTTCATAATTTAACACTAATTAGTTGTGTACAATAATTAAAAAAAATTTAATTCCAGCAGTTTATCTATAAACATTGTCCAATTCCGACAAATTGATTCCGGCTTGTCGCTTATAAACTGGTACGTATCAGAATGTCTAAAATAAAATAAAAACTAACGTTAAATAACCTACGTTCAAAATCCCTAAAATCTAAATACCTAATGGTTTTAAATACCTAACAACTAACACCTACCTATACGAATTACCTAAGTTTAAAATACCGATTGGATTAATAACTAATGTTTAAAATACCGATTGGACTAAATGTCTCATGTTTAAAATATCAATAGCTATTACACCTAAGTTTGATACACCAACATTTGAAATACCAATTGGGTAAAATACCTAAAATGATGCACTTGCGCTATTTGTATGAAGTAGTAGATCAGGTAAAAATATTCTCATATTGTTCGTTTTTCCGCTCTTTTATTAAAAAAAATAAAAGCAGCATGCTCCCGCTTTCATCTACGAGGTATTTTTTTTTATAAAAGAGCGGAAAAACTTGTTAACTTACTACTCAAATCAATAAAATCTAAATACCTAATGATTAAGCTTACGGTATTTTGAATTTAGGTGAAAAAACCATTAGGTATTTTGATTTTAGGGATTTATAACGTAGGTTATTTAACGTTAGTTTATTTTAATTTTAGACGTTGCCATAAGTACGTATCCATTTTAAGCTTTTGGTATTTTGAATTTAGGTGAAAAACCATTAGGTATTTAGATTTTAGAGATTTTGAACGTAGGTTATTTAACGTTAGTTTTTTTTTCATTTTAGACATTCTGATACGTACCCCTTATAATCATTATACATTACTTTCCGAGCGGGACTGCGTATTGTCTTGCTCACTTTTTGGGATTTTGTTGCATTTGAATGCTAATAAATCCGCAAAATTTATGATACGCGACACACATGACCATCTGTCTATTAGCAAATGTCAAGTTTTACGAAGTTACCAGGGTGAAAAAAAATAGTTACGTGTCTAGGCGAATTTCATTTGCCCGTAATTTATTTGCCCGAATTTCATTTGCCCGTATTTATTTAGCCCGAAGTTTATATTCCATAACGTTTCCTTTTCCATAATATTCATTTAACATATTATTATTTTCCATAATGTTGTATGCCCGAATAAATCAGGTGCCATAAATTTTTTTTGCTATAATTTTATATGCAAGAAGTTTTATTACGCTCTTTTATAAAAAAATCTCGCCGTCGCCGCGCCGTCGCCGTCGGACTCCTGTCCTCCGCCCGGGCTCCCGCCAGAAACTCGCTTCGTCGGCCCTTCGTTTCACGTGCGCACTCGACCTACTCGGGAGGTCGCCATTCAACTCAGGCCCTCCTTCGAGAGCTTCTGTCTCCGCGGACTTTTATTATAGGTACAATCTAGGGGTAGGACAGATAAGCCACCGGGCCGGAGCGACGCCGTTTCGTCGCCTACATAGTATTATTTGTTGTTTTTAGTTTCGTGACGCATTGGTTTTATTGTAATGTCACGTAAATGTATTTGTCAATAAATAAATAAGACCTCGTGGAAGTGTGGTGCGCTGATTCGAGTTTTAGTAGCTATTTTTCATTATATCACCCATTTCACACAGTAATTTGTTATTTTACATATAGCATGGCTTTTGAAAGGTATGGCAAATGATTTTATTGCGAATAATAATTAATAATAATTATAAAGTTTCTGGCAGATGATATTATGGCATACCTATGATATTATGAAAAATAACAATTCTGTCTTATGAATATTATGGTAAATAACAGTTATGGTACATGAAATTATGGTTAACAAAATTATGGCCTGTGAATATCATGGCAAATGAAATTCGGGCAAACGAAGGAATACCCGTTTCTAGACTTTTGCCAAGCTGTACATACATTGCAAAATAACTCACAGTGAGAAATTGTGCAATTCATATTTTTGTAAATATAGTACATTACTATAGAGGCCGGGAAACGAAGGGTTGCAGGCCAAGTAGATATAGAAGGCCGAGCGTAACGAGGCCGGATAGGGATACGCGGCCGGCAATCCCGTTTCTCGCCGAGATTTGTATAGTGCTTTTCTCAAACTTGCAATGAAATAAAAATAAAAAGTAGCTAGTCAATCATTTCATACCTTATTATACCTATGTACACAACCGCTCATAAGTGTTTAGGCAGTTTTGTGACGGATAAAGAAGTTAATTTTTGTTTTAACAACTCATGCTAATTGGGTACACATTTTTTTTAAATGCTTGACAATAAAATAGTAAATACAAAAATGAAGTTTAGAAATGGTGTACTGCCTTTTTGCCGAATTATGTTTCGTCAAATTTCATTTGGCAACCAACTTTTCGCCGAAGTTTTATTTGGCAAACCAATCCTTGGAATAATTTTACTTCGTATTTTTTTATTTCGCTACTTTTTTTTAATGCAAAATTTTACTACGTCAAATTTTACGTGGTAAATAATTGTGTAGCAAATGATTTGCTAAGGCAAATAACATATTGTCAACTAATTAATAACATATTGTCAATTAATAGCATATACGAAAAATGTTACCATAAGATAATTATAGACAAGAGCAAAAGAAAACAATGTAATTGGGTTAATAATAAAGTTTTAAGGATGTGTACGAAACGGGACGAATTATTCAAAGATTGGTATAAAAATCCGAGCGACGCCAATAAGCGATTACTGTACAATAAATATAGGAACAAAACGAATAATTACCTAACTAACTTAAAAAATAATTCAATTAAAATTGAGATTACTAATAGCTTTCACAACTCAAGAAAAATATGGGAAATTATTAATAGACTGTGCGGTAAGATAACAAAATCAATTGACGTTATTATTACTTCTAGCTTTAAAAATATACCACCTGGAGAACTTGCTGATAACTTCGCTGTAGGATTTCGAGATAATGTCAAAAATATATGTTCCTATTGCAACTATCAATTATTGGACGAAAATACATATACACAGGACATTGGTTTGTCAATGAGATGGTCTAAGGCCAGAAATGCCGTAGTATCCTCTATAATCAGACATCTCAATGACAAAAAAAGTCCAGGTGTTGATAAAATTCGCCCATCTGATATCAAATACGTCAACGCTGAAATAACACCTGTTTTAACTCATCTGATTAATTCATGCATTAAAAAATCGACTTATCCAGATAATTTAAAAATAGGAATAATTCGACCCGTTCATAAAAAAGGTTGCTACAATGATGTAAACAATTACAGGCCCATTACGATCTTACCATGTATTGATAAAATAATAGAAAAATACCTTGGCCATGAAATTAATAAATACCTTACTGATAACAATGTAATTCATAACAAGCAGTACGGTTTTCAGAAGAAAAAAAATACTGCTCAGCTACTGAGCAAATTCACTAATGAAGTGAATCAATACCTAAATGATAAAAAACACGTACTTGCTATCTTTATTGATTTTAGTAAAGCTTTCGATACTCTAAGATATGACATACTGTTTTCAAAACTCCTGCAAAGTGGTATACGAGGCCCCCACCTGGAACTTTTTAAAAACTACCATCTAAATCGTTTCACAACAGTAAAAGTAAATAACACATTCAGTGACCTGCTTCCAACCGAGGAAGGCACGGCCCAAGGTTCTATAATTGGCCCAACCGAGTACTTATTTTATGTGAACGATATGTGTAATATTTTTGACAGCGGCTCAGTATATCAATTTGCAGATGACACCTGCCTCCTGGTGGCGGACAAGGATGTGCAAAAGGCTTCAAGCATAATGCAATCAAACTTTGACTCCTTGTGTAAATGGGCCCATGACGTAGGCCTTGTTATAAATTACTCCAAAACTAAACTCATGCATATCCATTCCACTCACCTAATGAAGACCTCTAATCCTACCATTTTATCGCATAGTCACCAATGTTTGCATAATGTTAATAATAAGAACTATATAAAAACTATATGTAATTGTGAACACTTAGAACTAGTTACTGAACATACTTACCTGGGCCTGATCATAGACTCTAAATTTAATTGGGGACCCCATGTAACTTATGTTTGCAACAAATTAAGGTCTATACTCTCGAAAATATCATTGTTAAAATTCAAAGTCCCATACAGTACTCTTAGAATGTTATATTTATCCCTAGCACAGTCTGTTATTGATTATGGTCTAACTAGTTATGGCAGAACTTACCACACATACATTAATAACATTTACAAATTACAGTTAAGCTTATTGAAAGCAATAGTACCAAAGTCAGTTAGAAAAAAGTTTAGCCAAGAAGAAAAGGAAATATTGAGGTACTGTAATGTCATTAGTATATATAATAGATTCAAAATGTTAATTATTGCTGAAGAAATTGATAACTTAGCAAAATTAACAAAAACTAGTAGACCACAAAAGCTCAGAAAATTAGTATACCTGCCACTATATGTTTTACCAAAATGTACCAATATCTATGGAAAACGAAGGTGGGAATACTTGTTACCCAGTATCCTTAATGATCTACCATCCGATGTACTTACAAATATATGTGATAAATAATAATAATAAATAATAATAAATATTAGGGGACAATTTTACACAAATCGACCTAGTCCCAAAGTAAGCTCATTAAGGCTTGTGTTATGGGTACTAGACGACGATATATATAATAGATATAAATACTTAAATACATAGAAAACTTCCATGACTCAGAAACAAATATTCATGCTCATCACACAAATATTTGCCCTTACCGGGATTCGAACCCAGGACCTTCAGCTTCGTAGGCAGCGTCACTACCCACTAGGCTAACCGGTCGTCGGTCGTGATAAACCGCAACATTGCAAACGTATAATGAAATCTGCTTGTATATCCCAAACCTGTTAATGCTAAGCTAAACTAATGTTGCCGTCGTAGACGTGCATCCAGTTTTTGGACCTTAAGCCGCGGCAATAGGATAAGAAACTGCATGCACGCCTTCAGCGTGGCCCTATATAAATATATATATTATCTATTGAGTGAATGCAGTGGCAGTTAAACCCTGCTGGGTTTTGTCCGCTGCCTGGCCGTGTATTATGTAATAATGATAAGTATAAATAAATTAAAAAAAAAAAAAAAAAAAAAATTATGAAGCAAATGATTTCATTCATTTCTTGATTCTTTTCATAATTCCGATGCTACGTAAGATCTAAATCTCATTTTCCCTAATATCATTTTACCGTCATAAAATCTCATAATACCAACTAGAGTGCTGCACGAGTTCTTAAAAAGTCCAAAAAGGGGGAAAGGGGGGGGGGGGTGAAGTGCCCCTCAAGTGGGCACGGGGGGCGAAACCCCCCGCAGTAAACAAAACCAATCGTAACAATTGTATTTTTGTTAGGTTAGGTTATGGTTATCTTGTGTCCCTTAGAGCAGAAATAGGTGACGTGGACATGTTGGCGGTTAGGTTAGGTTAAAATAATTGCCGTGCGTTTGTATACCCGCACGCCTACGCAAATAAAATGGCAAACCAATGCATTGCTTAGTTTGGGACTAGGTCAATTTGTGTAAGATTGTCCGCAAATATTATTATTATTATTTATACATTAATACTATTTTGAGCCGCAAAGTATGTAAACAAAAGTACCCTCTTAATCTAGCTGAATGGTGCATCACCCTACCCCCTTAATGCAATAAAATCATACTGCAATTCCTTGTAGTTCAAAACTTTGGATTCTAACAAACTAGGTTAGTTTTCATAATGCCATTCAATATGTTGCTAAATCAAGGTATGCCAATCAATAGGTACAATTGACGAAAACATAATTGACATCTTAAAAAAATCCCAGGTAATAATTTGTCTAACAATAATTTATAAAATCATTCGTTGGGAAATTATATCAGTGCGAAACGTTGAGTTGCGAAATAAAAAATTGACCAAATAAAAATATGGGAAACGTAGTTTGGGGAGTTAAGAATTTGCTAAATAATTTTCGGCGAAACATTAGTAAACCTTAGAAATAGGTAAACTCAAATTGGAGTCACTTAACAGTTTTTAGTGCAGATTGCATTTTTTAGTCAGCTGGTATGGAAATGCTCGTAACAATTTAGTAATTGTTACGAGTACACCTTGCAAGTTCGTACAATTTTTATTGACTTGTGCGGAAAATTGGGAACTAGCCGTACGAATAATATGCAAGGGAACGCGATTCCAGACTTTAAATAAGACCGATTACACACGGCGACTCTGCAGCGACAAGTTTGTGAGTTTCACGAACACGAATGTCGCGCGGCACTATAATTACCTATTCGTCAAAATCACTTGCGTAATTCGCGTTCCCTCTTTAGGCGCCGTAGGTTCATGGTCTCTCCCTCTCACTGAGCATAAGCGTGGGCGAGATGGAAGTGCGTGCTCGGAAGCGCGGATATCATGTTTTTTAATTTTAATTGTTTGGCCTTTTTAAAAAATAAAAAAGTAATCACTGAGTTCTCTCAAACATGATATTGCCAATTTTTAAAAGCAATTTTAATATTTTTACCTTTTGTGTATAATTTGTTACGAATATTTGAAGTGTATTTTAGACATATGCTCGTGATTTTTTTTCTATCGAGTGAAAACTGGTTTTTTTCGAATCACTGATCTCGCTGCAGAAAAGCCTCAAGATTACTATTTGTATTTTTTTCTACTCCTCTACCGTTATCTGTCATTTATATAGGCTTTAGCTCAAATACAATGACACCGATAATAAGTCGTCGAAAAACTCTATGCTCTATGGCCCATAAACGAACTGTTTAGTGTACTTTTATGGTTCATACATTTTTCATAAAAGCACTGTAACCACGATGTCAAATCATCTAACTTTTTTTTAATCGGCCGCTGTATTGCATTGCAGTGGTACCAACTTCATAAGCAAGTTTTTCGAAATAAAAAGTTTTTATTCTTTTTCTTCTTCTTCTTCTTCGTGTCGAGGTTCCTCAAATAAGAGATGCCCAATGGGCAGCGGTGGGGACAGCTCTGGCAGTCGCGTCTCTCAGGTCGTGTTCCGAGCAGGAGTGTGGGCATGTGGGGTGTCAGGTGCACCATGGTTTGCGGTGCTGTACCGCAAACTCATTGGGTTGATTGGGCAAGGTGCAGTCCCCATCTGGCCATGTCTTCCTTACAGCGGCCAACATGCGATCTGAGCCTGTTTAGTTTTAGTTTTTATTAAGTATCAAACATTTGTAGAATATAAATTATTTACTAAAATAAAAATAATTGATCATGTCTTGTCTGTTAATGTACATATTTAACCAATTATTGGTATTATTTATAAATATAAACCGATCCGATTCAGTTCGGATCCGGATTCAGTTTGGTTCGGATGGCAAGTGCAAGGAAATTAAAAACAAAACAGACCATAAACAAGAGGTGTCAATGTGTCATATTTCTATTTTCTAATTTCCCACCAAAGTTCCAGTTCAAAATTAAAAGACGAAATATTATAATTATTCGTTATTAATAACTTATTAAGATTTTATTTGTGTTTGTGAAGTGAAGAAAAATGTGTACGTTACTCTTAAAATGGACGAAGACGAAAATATCTGCACCGCTGAAGAAATTGCGTGAGTAGTAATAGAACTAACGAAAAACTTACTGCCTGAAAAGTCAAATGCTATTAAGTATTTAAAATTAGTCGTAGAAAAAGTATTGTATGCAACGGTGTATAACTTGGTCTTAAAACGCTCGTGGCGTCTTTAATTGCGATGCTCGCCAAGGCTCGCATCGCAACTCACGACACTCGCTTTTTAAGACCCTACTTATACAACAGTTGCATAAAATACTATTTTCAACACACCTGCTCGTAAAGTAGGTCTTATTACAGCGTATTTACACTGATAATGCAGAATATTACCCATGCCGTGCCTTTTACATTACATTATCGCACTAGTGCCTTTTCATTACATATCTTTTTAAATATTAGCAAGAAGTATTAATGTTTCGAAAACGGCTAAGTAGTTATTTGCGTAAATATAAAATTCAATTCAAAATGTGATAAATAATTAAAGAATTTCATGAAACTGCTTGTCAGCTTGTTGGTATTTATATTTTGACGGTGTATTTTTACCTATAAATACCCAATTTCAAAATTTATAAATATGTGGCTGATTAGCTACTTTGCCGGTGCCCTTATCTCAGACTTGCGCGCGCATGCAGCGCTGAGCGCGCGAAAAAATAAAATTACGGCCGCCATCTTTTAAATGGGTTTCTGTTTGTTAAGTTTATTCACAGTATTGCATTTCGTTAGTGTTGTTTTGTAAAATGTCGAATTTAGATAACGAAGAATTACTTATCGAGTGTACGCCGCCAGATATCATAGTTGAAGCGCAAAATGCGAGTGATAGTCTTTTGCCCTCAAAATCAAAAGATAAATACATGCAAGCCTACGCAAATTTCATTCAATGGAAAAATAGCAAAAATGCAAGCTCTTTCTCAGAGAACGTGTTCATGGCTTACTTTAGTGAACTGGCGAAGAGGTATAAGCCTAGTTCGCTTTGGTGTATATATTCTATGTTGAAGAGTACCGTGCAGAATAAAAATGCAATTGACATCAAAGCGTACACCAATCTAACTGCATTCTTGAAAAGACGTTCAGACGGCTTTTACAGTCGAAAATCCAAGGTTTTAACACCTAATGAAGTGGAGAAGTTCATTAACACCTTCACTGCGGGAAAAATATTTAACTGTAATTAACCATATATTTTATAAGGTCGATCGACCTAATACCGCAGCGAACGGGTTAAAGAAGCACCGGATAATCAATATCTAGCGACAAAGGTCAGTTCCACTATTTAGTTTTGTATTCATTATTATAATATTTGTAGGCGGTATTGTGAGTGTTGATATAATAGGAACTAAGTACGATTATTATAGCTTAATTATGATTTTATTTATTTTCAGGTCGCATTAATATTCGGAATTACTGGTGCCTGTAGGCGTCAGGAATTAAAGAACATTACGACAAAAGATATAGAGAATCACGGAGAGATGCTACTTGTCAAAATTCCGAACACTAAAAATAAAATTCCTCGGTCATTTACTATTCACGGACCATTTTATGAAATAGTGAAAAAATATGAAAGTTTACGTTCAACAAAAGGCAACCATCGATTTCAAAGTAGAACCCCAAAAAAACGCGAAACAAGTAACACGTTCGAAAACTATCAAATACCACCAAATCAAATATCCAAAATAATTATACAAAGGAATTTTCAATTGAGGAATATTTTAATAAAAACATCTCGGAATAAACTTCGTTTTTCATAATAAATAGGTAGACATGAAGTTTATTACGCGAGTTAATTAATAATTCTAGTTTTAACAATCTTAAATTCTATGAACTTATATTACAGATGCAGTTTCCGGACGAACGCGGCGCCCAGCCCCATTTAAAAAATTGCGCGCTATTAATTTATTTCAGATTTTATTAGGTATATTATTCTTAATTCTTGCGTAATTGATATTAGTTTTAAATATAAAAACTACTAGGATGAATAAATTATCTATCTAACTAGGAAATATAGTATAAGTCAGTGACGAAGACAGTATTTATTTTAACAACAGTACGGCTAGTTTTTGGTGTGCACGCGAGATAGACGTATTATGCTAATGTGTGGCTTCGTCTCTTTCTAGCGCAATAGACATGAATGATAAATATTTCAAAAATAGCTCGAAAATATAAATGTAATCTGTGAATTCAAACAGTAATACGGTTAGTTTTTAGTAATGTGTTAACAGTATCACACGGGACTCTTATAGATACTAGTTAAAATATCCATTGATTTCTCGCGCCTTGTTTCCCCTTTCTAGTAGGTTACTAACGGCGCGGTCGGCGCTGAGAAGTTTTCTTCCTGAATAATCACGAGACGAATAGGTACGTTATACTATGATATTTTTTTTAATGTGAATATTATCTCTCTGCTGAGGTGAAAAGTTGTATGTGTTACTCGAGAGCAAAGTATTTGCATCTCGTGCTTTTGAGTCCCTCGCCGCGCTCAAGATTCAAACTTTGAATGACGAGCGTAGAGAATTTTAGAATATTTCGCTTCCTCAGGACTCAAAATCAGCACTCGCAACAAAAACACACTTTGCTCTCTTGTTGCACAAATAACTATTTTTACATAGTTAATAGTTATATAATTACTACTTTTAAACTACATAAGAGTAGTTAGATTTAGATATTCGTTTTTAAGGATCATTTGTCAGGGTCCATGTGACACTATAACTTATTTGTAACAACTGTAATACCTACTTTACTTTGTAACTACTGTATGGTGTGCAATAAAGAATTATTATTATTATTTAATACTTTGTTATTATTAAACCCACAAATTAATACTTAGTACACTAGGGTTAATACTGACACTGTAACAAGGGTCAACCGTCTAAAGTGGTTTAGTTTTTCTGGATTTTATAGTTTAGTTTAATTTAGGATAAAATTCTTAAATCTTTCTCGATTTTATGATATTTATCAAACAAAGGCCGTAAAGCGGGTCTCAATATCCTGCTACACTTTCATATTCCGTGATCAGTATAATCAAACAATGGTTATTTATAGTATTCTTAATGCTAATGAATGAACGGTTAAGTCCTAACTCTGTATTCATTTCAATTACGGACCTACCGCTCTGAATACCCCTCGCTTTGAACCTATCCTTTGTACGTTAACAGTTATATATAGAGATCTATATATTGAGCTATCGTATTTCCCTAATTACTCTCGGCGTTAGTATCTGGTTTAGTTGACAAATTAGCATTCATGCTCTAGGTAATCAGGCTATAGGCAAATATTGAGGGATCTTGCGCCTTTGACTTGCGTTCCGTCCCACGTCAAATAGGGGAACCGCAGTGTTGTCCTACCCATCAGAGCCTTGCATTGCAACGGCCAGCTTCCAAGCAGTAGGCAGGTTTTGTGTCTAAATTCAAATTGACGGAACTTTTGTTCATGTGATTTTTCATTGGTTTTAGGTAAAGACACTTCTTAGCTACTTAATCTTGTCGCGTAAAAATTCTTTTAAATATTGTTAATTGTACCTCCCTACCTAAAATAAAAATATCTGCCGTGTAGATATAATTACATTACCAAATGGTCTGCACCAGTTTGTCATACAAACATTATGTCCTAGATATATGTATACCCCATTCATTAGCTCTACATTACGCATTCCACCAAAATAGACCCATTGCGGATCTCTATGGTATCTCCGTTTTATACTCAGGTATATAATTTTCGAAATGTATATAAGTCATTCATGAAATTGTGGTGCAAATAAGATTCCATGATGTGTGTTCGCAGCTTTACCTAGCTTGAGGCCAGTTGGCGCTCGTTACTTGCAGCTATCCATTCTATTGTTGTTACACGTAAACACGTAAACAGTCGAGAAAAGAATAGTATGGCCGGAACCGGCCGCGTTAATACCTACTAACGTAAACGTTATGAAATGATACATATGGTGCATTAGAACGTCAGCTCTACACTTATCCTGCCTATGGATTAGAGTCGAACTACAAGCCGTCTAAGTAGGTATGTACAGGCGATGGAGGATCGTTGGCTCGATGTTGTATTTAGATATTTAAATTGCATACGCTCCATCTTCAACACACACACCATTGTCGATAACACAACTATACTCTTGTAATATTTTAATATTAGCTAACATTATTTTGATAAGTACATACGTTAGCATTATCTTCTATTGATTTTACTTTAAATATTGGGGTGACTATAAGGCTACTGTGATACGTATAAATTTGTCACAAGCCACCATTATTATTAGCTTGATCCAAATCCAAAGTCCTCTATAGTTAAGCCGTTAGATATTTTATCAGCCATATCAGTACGGTAAAATACTTACCGTTTAGAACCGAATGATCAAAGTCACCCTAAATGACGGTATCTGCTTTCGCCAAGTATATCCAAAAAAATGCCCATAAACGATTTGTATTATAAACTTGCCTTTATGAAACTTTCCAAGACAGTAGATTTTACTGGTGAAATCGAAATGTATGTTTTCTTATTTTCAACATCGAAACTCTAAAAAATTTAAAAGACACAGGGCAGAACAAGGTTCCTACAAGGGATATTCCACACCACTTATAAAATATTGTTTAGTATAAGAATCATCGCCTCGGTAACAATATGAATATTGTAAAATACTTAATTCTTGGCTTCCGTAAAACTTGAGTTTTACAAACTCTGTTATTACTAAGCGAACAGAGCTAATCATCCATCCGGTCATTTCCGCTTGAATGGACATCGATATATCAGATTGTAATAGGCCAATAAGCGGGCAATAAAAAGGAGCAAGCCGACGTTGAAAGAAATACGGTCCTGATTTATGCCCGATAGGAATGCGCACCGCCCCCTTTTCAATAAGTTGCGATAAGAATCATTGCTACTTACGAGGCACGCAATTAAATATCAACAGCTCCAAAACTGTAGACAGAAAACAGTGGTTTGGTTTATCGTCATATGTGACGGTAGTGTAATTACATGGCAGGATACGTTACTACCCGCCGCTGCAAGGATCATGAGTCATCTCGTGTTCAATTATGACAGCGTAGCTATAATTATTATGGACAGAAAAACAGCAAACTAAGAAGTATCATACCAAAATGCGAGTTAAATAGTAGATTACTGCAGAGGCCGTGAAGTAAGGGATTGCTGGACGAGATTGGGGTAGACGGCCGAGTCGTAGACGAGGCCGAATACAACGAGTCCAGCAATCCCTGTTCCGGCCGAGGATTGTATAGTACTTTTCTCAAACGATGTGAGGAAATATTAAAATTAAAATGAATACTAGGTAATCAATTAAATAATAGGTAATTTGCGCCTTTTTTATTTTTTAAACATGCCATTTGAACAAGCCGTTCGAGCACCATGTTTAACCGCACCTAAAGTATAATACCATAGATTTTTTTTTTTTATGATCAAGTATGCTTACAGTGTCTAGTGGTGGTTGGCAGTATGTAAATTTTCCTTTGTCAGTTTAATATTAGTAAGCAAATTTAAAAAGTTAGAGTAGCGGACAATAATGGTTTTACTTAGGGTTTTCATACATTACTTCTTGGCCTAAGGCCAAGAAGTAATGTAGGGAGCCATAAACAAGAGACTTCACGTCTTCATTTCGTGATATTAACGCGTACATTTCCGAGCATGTTTGAGAAAAGTAAATTTTTGTACTCGTCGATTAAAATCTGTGTATTAAGATTCCATAGAGAATACTGCAATGTCACTCTCTTCATCGTTGAATAGTCTATGTTACTTTCGAAACAACCGAAATATCTATTTCGATACGCTCTAGACAACCGAAAAATAATTGAAAATAGAACTTCGTATTTGAATAATAATATGTGTCCTTGTTAAAGGAGACCCGATCCGATACGAGATTGCCAATCTATGGCGTTTCGGAACATAGCAGCGTCGCGTCATCTGTCAAAAATCTACTTAGACTTGCTGCTGTATCCAGGGCATAAAAAAATAAAAAAACTACTTAAAATAAAAACTAAGAAATTGAGTAGTGACAGTGACGAAACATCTGTAACTCCTCAATAACACAAATAACTAATATGGCCACAACTTGCACAAGACACATTGGCACAAGCCACACTTGCCTTGCTACCTGAAAAGTCAAAGAGCCATTACAATAGTAGAACTAGACAATATAGTACTTACGATATTTAGTTTTCTTATATACTCGTATTGATGAATTAAATTATTAATTTTAATGAACTCGTACAAAAAGTATTGTTTACAATAGTGTCATAATCAAGGTTTTTAATTTCGTAGGGTCATTTCGCTGGTTACGCGACCACCTTCGGTTAGCGACCGACCACCTGAAGGAGAAGGTTTTTTTCTATTGAAGATAACATCAATTCTACACACCCTATTGAGACAATTACTTGTACATGCATTTTTTTGTTGTTTTAGAATAGAAATCTACTAAAAAACCGAGAAAATATCCTTTCAGTTCACCAACTCAGCTTAAGTGGTCGCCCACCGGCACATGAAATTAGGTGGTCGCAAACCGGCGAAATGACCCTACCTTACTTAGGCCACTCAGCAAGCTTCGTGGCCTAAACACGGTAGGTACTCGACTAGAAAGCTCTCTATTATAAAACGATTGTGAAAAATACTATGACGTTAGACATAGAAAGTGCAACTTTACTGCACGCGTTTGGATTTTTTAAAGGCCAATAATTGCGCGTTTATTTTAAATATTTTCTTGCTATCTACAGAGCAAGTACTTAGTGGTATTCCTATGGCTTTAGCTTTCTTTCTTTATGATGGAGGTACTTCCTCAGTTTGGCAAATTTTCCGAACGTGAGCGAGATGACTGACCTCTCTAAAAAAATACTAACTACTAACATGGAAAATAAAAATAAATACTCTTCTAATATATGGCACATGAAATCCGAATTTTCACAGAAATATACCACGGCGACGACCGAGAGGCATGTATTTTTTACCCGACTGCCGAAGGAGGGTTATGTTTTTAGAGCGTATGTAATGTATGTATGTGACCAATTATTCTTTGGCACGCCGTGCAGCCTAAGCCGTTTGACGGATTTCGACATATGAGGTGTCGTTGGATTCCTCTTAATCGTGGGAGTGGTGACATAGGCTATAAAATTTAAAAAAAAGCAGTTGGGTTTTTTGTAAAATCTTTTAATTTCACTTGTTAACGGCAGGGGTAGCACCACGCGGCGGGTAGTTATAATATTTATTTGTGCAACAACAGAGCAAGTACTTTTTTTGCTGTGAGTGCTGATTTGTAGTCCCGAGGAAGCGAAGAAGTTAGAATCTTGAGCATAGCGAGTGACTCTGCAAATAACTTTTGACTCCTTCTATTCCAACCACAAATTATTTTCTAGCCCGTTTACAGGGATCAAAACTTGATTTTGGTCCCTCTGCTTTGCTGTGGGGCAGAGCGAGGCCAGAGAGAATATGCAATTTCAGTAGCGTGTTTAAGGACACACTTACATTGAGCGTTTTTAAATACTGCGCTTATTTCTTCGTGTAGCGTTTAGGGTCTGACATTATTGTATAACGCTTTTAAATATTCACATTCTCAATAAATAAAAATATGGATTTATTGATACCGCTTTCTAATAGCTACATAATATATATGTGTGTATGTTGTACTAACTTGCGCGAACAATGACTGTTGGTTTTTCAGCGATACTTCTTTATCACGTGAACATATTTGAATATTTTTATTCTAATTAATTTAGATGGTTTACAAGAACACATTTCATAACAAACGTTTTAGTCTTGAAATGAGTATTGAAGATTTTAAGAAAAATAACCTACATAGAGATGTACCGTTATTTTTTACCTGTAATATTTATAATAGTGTTAGTATTATGTCGTCTTCCTCCTAGCGGCTTTCCCGGTTGTGCCGCAAAGGAGCCCGTGTGAATGTTAACACGTTCACGGACAGTACGTCGAGAGACGTAAACTAAAACCCTCGTAATATGGCAGTACGTCTGTAGACGGGAATTTAATTTTCATTAAAAGTGGCGCTTCGTCCACAGCCGAATATTTTTCATAGTATTTATTGGGAGTTTATGACTCTGTGCCGTTTTTGGCTGTAACACAAACCCCCCAGTGCCACAGCAAGCACTCATACTGGTGCACACAAGTTACCTCCGTCACGCACAAATTGACAGACCGCGTGTTGCGGCACTACGTCTGTAGCCGGACGATTCGCATATAAATATTCCGTTCGTTTCGCCTGTGGCCGTTAGTGCCGTAACACAGGTCCTAGTATTCGCTTGACATGAATACCCGTCTACAGGCGGTTACGTCTCCGGCCGTTACTGCCGCAACACAAACATTCAAAACTGAGCAATACGACAATCCGTCCCCAGATGTAATGCCTGTTTGTATGGGGAATTTCTGTGTCGTATCACAAAAAAATCGAGATGGTCCTGTGTCCGTAAAAGTGTTAATATATTATATCAATAAAAAAAATCGGTATTAAAATATTTTTTAGTTCAATTTTCGTATTATTTTCCAAATTTTTGTTCTTGAATCGAAATGTATTCACTGTAAAATAAAAATAATAACTGTGTTGTGCCATTAAAGTCCTTTCATTTGATACCCGATTTTGCCTAATGTAATGACTAGAGTTTGAATTTTTGCCCCCCTCTGAAGTCCGTCATTTTTCATAGAAAATAAAAATATATAGCGGATCAGCTTTGTCTACAATATAACTAACTATTCCAAATTTCAAAGGGTAGCATAAGTAGTTCCTGAGATACTTAACGTGACAAACAAAGGGTTCCTTTTTTACCTTTTTGGTACGGAACCCTAAAAACGACGTTGTGTGACTGGCAGGTCGATACTTAAGAGGTAACATTCCATGAACCCTTTTTCATTAGTGTTCCGTATTAAAATATGTCCAACGGACCACTTATTTTTCAAAACATACAGACACAGATCAATATCTGTATAATATTGATTATAAGATAATATAATCATAAGATTAATATGATCAATATATTACCTTTATTAACCTTATTTGAAATATAAATATTTATGATGTGATGACAAACCTGGGACGGAACAGTCGAGTATTGTATGGAAAAATTACCAGTAATCTTTCCTCTCGTAAAAGATTAAAGTCACTAAGACACCGCTGTCAATAAACACCTGCCATTTTTTAATTTAATCCAAATTAATCCTAGTAAATTTTTCGTTAAAACCATATACGGAAACGTATTTCCCAACTATTGTAGCCCTCGCTTCGCTTGCAAGTTGAAATATTTCACAGTTAAGGTAATAAGTATGTGAAATGTTTCAGAAGTTGCCCATCGCTAGTTCTAACCTTAGGTGGTTTTCAAGAAAAGTTGTCGAATCGCGTATTATTTTAAATATGGATAAAAATCGTTTTATTCTACTCAGAATTTGAAGCCCTTTCGATTTTAATAGGAAAAAAATATGTCCCGCGTTATTCATATAATTTTGTGTTTTCCATTACGCTACCGTCCTACAAACTTCTATGAAAACGGTAATGTAACGGAACGAAAAAACTTAGGACACTTTTTTCTGCTATTAGAAACAAAAGTGTTTCCGAATCTGAGTAGAATAAAACGATTTTTATCCAGATAGGTAATACGCGGATAGGTAATACGCGATTCTACAACTTTTCTTGAAAACGCCCAGGTATCGAGAATTTAACCTCCGCCAGCAACGATGAACTAACGATCAGTACGTCTTATATATATATATTTGAGCAAATGGATTCAGCTTCGCTTCATCCGACAAAATCAACTCAAACACGAATTGCTATTTCCCGGCCTTTGCAGTAATGTACTATTACTATTTTACTTGCCGGCTTCTCTGCATAATGGACCGTCATGGCCCATCATACAGGACGCAACTATGTGTAAGGAGGAGCAATACATTACATACTTCCATCGCATTCCAACGAATAACCGCGGCCATGATAGCGGCGGTTTCGCGCGTAGTAATCGAAGTAACTCGAAATTATTTAAATACAGCTTAATTTGGAAGTATTTATTAGACGAAGAGTACAGTGCTCATCGTCACTCTTTTATTAGGCTGTATTGTAACCATAGCGACAAATGAACGAATGAAATTCAATAAAAAAAAAACTTTTCACTGCATTACATTCCTCTTTGGCTACATACTTATAATTTATGCTCTGGCATAAATATACGTCACTTCATTACCATGCTAGCTAAGTAACGTAAAAATTGACACATACATAAGGTCGGAACGTAATATATATAGCCGATTAGTGTACTAGCGGGCTGCACCTGCTAAACATACTGTAAGTGTATTTTTCTCAAACTTGCAATGAAATGTTGACGTGACTTACTTCAAATTAGGTTCGGAAATACTACGTATCCGGTGCGATGAGTGAAGATGATATGTAAAGGAATTTCATGCAGCCTTACACACCAGGGCCTGTAAAGCAACCTTCTTTTGTTTTTGAACGGGGGGGCGCGGCGGCGGCGGCGCAGGCGGTGCACTTCAGAAACGTATTATTTAGTTGTGTTGACCTACGAGTAAAACAAATTGACTAGCTACTTTTATTTTTATTTCATTGCAAGTTTGAAAAAAGCACTATACAAATCTCGGCGAGAAACGGGGTTGCCGGCCGCGTATCCCTATCTATATCTACTTGGCCTGCAACCCTTCGTTTCCCGGCCTCTATAGTAATGTACTATTATACATTCGCTTTGCGATGAGGAAAAATCAAATTTGGCTTTACCATAAATTTTCAATAAAATGATGCCGAAATCCCATTATTTTATCGACTTCACATTTTGCTTGAGAGCCGCCAGACGTTATCTCTGAAAAGTACAAGTTTATTTTACAAGCGGTCATACCTAGTTAATCAAAGGTGCAATAAGCTATGAGATTGAGCGGGATAGACTGTTGTCTATCTCACTTTATCTTATGCAACGTATGCTGTCCGCCGCGCTCGGCCGTTTGGACGCGCCTATAGACGGTCAGTAGCGCTTATTCGTGGTGTCAATATTTTGTATCTGTGTCAAAACAGTTTATTAAAAATATCATGCCGCCATTGAACATTATTTTCGCTGTGGAATTTATTATTGATTATGGATCGATAATCTTTGTTTTTACTACTTTCTCCCACTCGAAGTGAAAAGTAGATACGGTCTCTCACTTCGCTAGGGAAAATAACCATCCACATGGCAATTCGGCTTATTTTAGACCCTTGTAATACAATCTACTATTAAATTAGTAGGAACACTTGTGTAAGTCGGACAACAATGCAAATTATGGCACTATAAAGCTGGTCTGATCATGGAGACGGAAGGTGGGCATAGTATATCGCTTATAAATGACTTGTTCCCCATACAAAATCTCAACCCCTGCTTGACTCTCTTAGAAAATAAATAATTGTAGTTGTTTAAGCGTTAAAGGTTACTTTCGTAATGCGGCCGGTAATGTAATTCAGAACAATGCAATATTGCGCATTTTCGATATTCGCTATTACACACAGTTTTTTCATTTTATTTAAAGTTATCTGGAAAACATAAAAGCCTTTCAATAGTTGTTTTTATCAATTATAATTTATGGTTTATTCGGCTTTCTGGATTTGCAATTGTTTTTTTTACGTTAGTTTATAGGAAACATAAATTTCATTAAGGAAGTTACCTACTTCAAAAAGTGGAGCCACACAGTTAACCACTTAACCAGTGCCTCCGGAAGTGGTGAAAGGTCGCAGTTACTAAACGCAATCGAGTAGTAGTAGGGTCATTTCGCTGGTTACGCGACCACCTTCGGTTAGCGACCACCTGAAGGAGAAGGTTTTTTCTACTGAAGATAAAATCAATTTTACACACCTTATTGAGACAATTACTTTTACATGCATTTTTTTGTTGTTTTTTGAATATCCTTTCAGTTCACCAACTCAGCTTAAGTGGTCGCCCACCGGCACATTAAATAAGGTGGTCGCTAAACCGGCGAAATGACCCTACTTGAATTCTATTTGTTTTTTTTACTTCAAATTTGTTTTAATTTTACAAATCATTTTTTTTTGCCAAATCCGTGTGAGTTACCGTTACCGAGTTACAAATTACTTATTAGTACAAAACAAATCTATTAAATGCCAATTTAAACCCAAAACTCAACTTTTTTAATAATTAAATAAAGCGCTCTTCGCTAGTAATTTATTTACAAAAATATAGGTACACTAGCCCGGCCCTGCTTCGCACGGATTACCCGTTTTCCCTTAGGAATGAAGCATTTTCCCGCGGTAAAAAGTAGCCTATGTTCATCAGGGATAATGTTGGCTTCTAATGGTAAAACAATTTTTCTAATCGGTCCAGTAGTTTCGGAGCCTATTCAATACAAACACACAAACAATTAAATCTTTCCTCTTTATAATATTAGTGTAGACAACGCCCCAATCACCCGGCACAACCAAATTTCTTCTGTGATTATTGTTCAATTAGTTTCACGGGACCTGACCTACATTTTTCAATTGGTGTCACGGGACCGAACCTACATTTTTCAATTGGTTTCACGGGACCGAACCTACATTTTTCAATTGGTTTCACGGGACCGAACCTACATTTTTCAATTGGTTTCACGGGACCGAACCTACATTTTTCAATTGGTTTCACGGGACCGAACCTACATTTTTCAATTGGTTTCACGGGACCGAACCTACCTATTTTTCCCTCTGATTATGTTATTATAGAATATTGGTTAACACTTGTTAAAAGTTTGCATCACTTTATTAATATTAACTCGGATTATGAATTATTCAAAGAACTTTAAAGACGCTTTTAAGTCGCAAAATAAAAGTAGGATTATATATGTTCAAGATAAAACTCAAGAAGAAAAAATGGAAAACCACGGGCACCATGTAATTTTTAGTTTTTAATATCATATTACAAAATTTGACTAAGTTTCACAAAACCGACTATCCAAAAGAAGAAGAAGAAAAATAAATATAGAAACTACTCACAATAAGAAGAATAAGTACTATAGTGTCTATTAAATTTCGTTAGATTTGTCGTAAAGTTTTTATCGATAAATTTAACAATATGTAAGTTTTCCTTAACATTTCAAGATTCAATTTATAAAAAATATATCACATGAAAAAACCACACCACGGCAAATTGATAAAACATACCTTACAAGCGCTAGTTGCTCAGCGTCGCGACACGACAAGTAATCTGCAGGAGCCCGGGAAAGCCGCGCGACAACGGGTTTTCGCCGTGGCAGGGCAGCGACGACTGCCGCGCCGGCCGCCACCGCGCCGGCTGGGCGGGCGGCTCCAGGACACGCCCCACGATAGCGATACAAAAAACCACACATTTATAACTCTGAAAAAATCTTCAATTTCCACTACTCTTTCAGTTGGATTATAAGTGTTCTGTAGACTTCAGAACTTTTATTATAATACATCATGAGAGACTTGTATTTTATACGAATAAAGGACAAGTTATAGCAACAAGGCAATTGAATAAAAGTATATGCGCCAACCTAAGTAAAATTCAACTCTACTTGTCGAGATTTTTGAATAAAAAAAATACGTTTTACAATTTTTTTATCGTTTAAGGTTTAGTTTACGTATAGTAAGTTTTCTCGTAAGTACACATTACACTTTTGCTCCTTACTTATACAAATATGATTATAAGGAAACTACCGTTTCAATATAACTATGATATCATATCGAGAACGCGATATAAACTGGTTAAAGAACAGCTAGGGCGGAGCATTTCGAATCGGACCACTCCCAGTCCCAGCTGTGTAACGCCAGAAAACAAATCGATCCATTGGGGATTTGCATTACTTTTAATCCAGCTTACTTGTAGCTCGATAACTTAACAGGAACACCATTCAAACCACATTTAATTTATATTCGTCGGTTACCTTTTGTAAGAAATTCGGTAGAATCCGGATGTCTATTGCGAGTAAATATTGCGATTGCCAAGGGACCAGTGACATCTGTGGTCTTGGTCTTCATCATCATTTTTTTTTATTATTTTATTACTTAGTAGGTACGCATTTGACCACTATCTCGCCTAATTGTAAGTGATGTTGAGGTCGAGGGTGTTACGTGCATACCTAGATAGTGCCTATTCACTCTCGTCTTGAAAATAAAAATTTCAAATCACATCTACCTATGTAGGTATAACATTTGAAGAGTTCCATTTATTCCTGCTGAATTCTTAAGTCAAACGCGGCAAATACTGGACCTGATCCTGACCTTAACAGAAGATTGACTAAAGGTTGACACTCGCCCATTTCAGACGAGATATTATGGCGCACGAACAAATATATTCCGGACACTGATGGGGCTGCCGCGTTCCTGCAGTGCCTCCACCATGTTCGCGGAACCCAGAATCCCTGACTTCTTTGCAGTGGTACGCGCGCGCATTGCTTCCTTCTGGGAGGGGATGCGCCGCTCGCATAACACCATCCTCATGTCGGTGTGCCGCAACATTAGTTGTAACATGTTCAGACACTGGCTTTCTGTACATCGAAACGGAAACAAAAAATAGTATTTATTTTACTTGTTTTATTTTATTTTAGTTTTAAGCATTTCTAATTAGTTTGATATGGTGTACCATTAACTGTACTTGTTGCCTGAAAATAAAACTTTATTTATTTTATTTTATTTAAATTGAGAGCGCCAATAGTTCGAGGCTAAAATAGGTGACTTTCCCCGAGTTATAAAGTCTCTTATTTTCATTCCGAATACGTGAAAACTAAACAAAAGATATATATGAAAATAAAAAAACATTTTATGAAACACTTTTATCTGCTACAGAGCTCATTTTGACCGGGCCGATTGTTGAGTGATTTTAATAGTGATCTTATGTCACTTCCTTGACGCAATTACATTGGAAAACGCAGTTACATCATTACAAATTTAACCCCATTAAGATACATGTCACCAAGTTTCAAATACTAATACAATTCTCTTTTATGATAGTGTGGCTATTTTTTATTTATTTAAGTGAGTTTATTCACCAGCAGTAAAATTGAAAATCGAATGCTTAAGACCACAGATGACTTATGGAATTTCTCAATTATGTACTTAAAAGTACAAAAGTATATCACAGATTCTGATAAGATTCCGTTGAAATAGCAACTAATGAAGTGCCAAAGGTGATCCTTGTGGATTCGACGGAATTCCTCAAATATTATCGGCCCACATACAGCGATTCGGTTTTTTTCTCTAATAATCAGCGCATTTGCTCTCGGACATCAGATCATGTAGTAAATTGGAAAAGAAATGTGGAAATATTCTCGTGCCTTGGCGGAGTACTAAATTGAAGTAGGTTAAAACTTTGTTTTTAAAGTAAATTATATTGAAATCGGTACCTACACGTAAAAAAAAAAACTTTGAAAGAAGGGACTTTAACAGTATATGTACTTATAGTGGGCCCACGATAACTCTGCAATGAATTGACAACTGCAGAAATCAAAAGTTTATTTATGGCAATACTGATTTATAGTGGAACAACTCGTTTTGATCCTTTTCATTTCATGATGCTTTTCAATCAAAATATTTTGTCAGTCTTCTGCTTATCTACCGTGCTGTTTGGTGTTATTTGTATTTTATTGAGTCAATCACATTACCCCATTACCGCCAATTGAAAAATAGGTGAAGTTTTGTTGATAAGACTACCATATTTTTAATATTAAAAAGAACCAGATAACCGTTATAAAATATCAAGAATATAGAACGGACTATTACGGACTCACTCGTAGAGGTTAGAATTTTATGTAAACATTGCTCTTTTTGCTCACGGACGGACTCGATTTCTTCTTTCACTTGTTGGAAATGAGTAATCAATCATCTTGAATATAAGTAAGTAGTAGTAGTAGTAGTTAAGTTCTCTAACTCCACTTTTAATAGTTTTACCCATTTCGAAAGCAGGATTCGCTAAAAACGTCGAATAAAATTTTACGAACTCACAACTCAATGACATTAATTAACAAAATGTTTCGCCAGCGTTATTTTTCTGGGTGCCACGTAATATCTTATGCAGAGTTATCGTGGGCCTACTCTAGTATCATAGAAAATCGAAGACAAAAAAAACATACAATAGTAATTCAATTACAAACTATTAGTTTTAACTGACTTTTGATAAATAGAAACATACGATATAAAGAGGTATCATTATATTTTTACTGCAATATTAATGTTAATCTTAATCATACGTAATAATTTCGAAATGTTCCTTCATGGATCAACTATTTTCTGTGACTACCTTGTATTGCAAGAGTCCACGTCTCTCTTATCACTTTAAAAAAATGCGTTTTATGGGTTTTAATTCACCAAATGTGGAGTGTGTGAGTTTTCTTGTCAAGTTCGACCCCTTCTTGCGTGGACCATCTTCTTGGCTCTTTAGTCCTTAAGTCCGCATTGTAACATTTTTTTAAGAAACTCTTTAATTTTGTCTCCTGGCTAACGGGACAGATTCAACAAATAGTTGATTGACCCAAAAACGGTTTAAAAAAGTAAGTGCACATAAGTCCTTTCATTTGATTCCCCACTTGATCTATTAACAAGACCTGGAAATTTTAAACCCGTTTCGTTATTTTCTCAGCAAATAAAAATGTTTTTTTAAATTATTAATTTCCCATGTCAGTATACACGTGGGTCGTGGTTAGTCTTCTTTACAGTTATTCCAAATTTCAAATTGATGTCATAAGTAGTTCCTGAGATATTTAAGACGGACAGATGGACAGGGACAGACGGACAGAACTGTCGTGTAAAAAAAAAAACAAAAGTGTTTGTATCAGTATGTATTGAAAACTCTTTCATTCCCTTTGATCAAATGACTACTTTAATTTTTTCCCACCCCTCAAATTAGTTTTTACTCATGTTACAAGTAAGTACCTAACTAACAATAAGACACTAACTTTCAGTTTATCAGGTTGTGCTATATGACATTTTAAAGATTTAAGAAAACCGACCTTTTTTTGGGTTAGGCTCGTAAAACACACTTTCTCGAAATGTGCACTTTCTGCAAAACTGCACCTTCCGCACAATGTACACTCCCAAAATGTACACTTTCCCAACTTGGAAACTTTCCCGAAATGTGCACTTTTTCAAACAGTTCACTTTTCCAAAACGCATACTTTCCCAAAATGTACACTTTCCTATTTAGGGCACTTTCTCAAAAGGTACACATTTACGCTTATAGTTTCGGTCTTTCTGTCCGTCCGTCCGTCTATCTGTCCGTCCGTCCGTCTGTCCGTCTGTTTGCATTTGCACTATTTCATAGAAACCCTTAGTACTATAAACAGGGACACCCCTACCCCTAAAGTGTACTTTCCGGGAAAATATACCTTCTGCGAAAGTGCACATTCTGGGAAAGTGCACCTATTGACAAAGTGTATATAAGGTGCTAACAAATTAAGTACCAATATTTTAAGAGGTGTTACATTACATCAAAACAATTGACTTTAAATAGAAATTAAGAAAACTTTTCATATGATATTTTTGTTTTAAGTTCCGGTACAAAATAAATAAATTAAAATTTCGACCAAACATAATCAGCCTGTGCATTCAACTGACGAGATGTTAAAACACTATCTGTCAAGTGAACATCGTCGTTTGTGACAAACGTCAATGATTGATTGTTGACTATCTCATTAACAGGGTGTTTTTACGCAGTAACGTTGTATCCCTAATTATCTCCAAAAAGTGATACACACTTTTAAATGTTTCATACTTGAATCTACTCCTAGAGACTAGTACTATCAGCTCTAAAAGTATTGGTACCTAATTTGTTAGCACCTTATATAAAGGGAAGTGCACTTTTAGAGACAGTGAGACACATTTAATTGTTTGAATGAATTTTTGTAGATGTATTTTTTCCGTGGTATTGTGTCATATTATGGAAATAGTGAAAGGACGAACGCTTAATCTTGGATTTGCGTGATTCGTACTATTTAATAATATGTTTACAATATGATTGTGTTCAAATGTGCGTGATAATAAACATGTCAATATAGGTATTACTTATATGAATTGCCAAATGTAATTTGATATTGCTTTTTGCTATCTGCGTTTTATTCACGCGCCGTCGACACGCGTTCCCCTACTACCATAGTAGGTGAACGCGCTGTAAAATATATTGGCATATATATATTTTTACTGTTATATTTATTTCCGTGAATATTCACAAAGTTTTTACTTTAATATTAATTTCTTCAGCACGATAATCGTGCCCTTTTACATGATCTATAGTACGCTAAAAAGTAATCTTCTACTGCGTAAAACATTTCTTCGTAAAATAGTATTTTTCACAATCGTGTTATAATAGAGAGCTTTTTAGTCGAGTACCGTGTTTAGGCCACGAAGCTTGCTGAGTGGCCTAAGTAAGGTTCGAAATTAAAAAGCTTGATTATGACACTATTGTGAACAATACTTTTTGTACGAGTTCATTAAAATTATTAATTTAAGTCATTAATACGAGTACATAAGAAAACTAAATAGTACTATATTGTCTAGTTCGACTATTGTAAGGGCTCTTTGGCTTTTCAGGTAGCAAGGTAAGTGTAGCTTCCTCTGCCATATTAGTTATTTCTTGAGGAGTTAAAGGTGTTTCGTCACTGCCACTACTCATTTTCTTAGTTTTTATTTTAACTTTTTAAGCTTAGCTTTGAAAAGAAAAATTATCACACCACACCACCGGCGTCCGCAATGTTGCAGTACTGTGATGTGATTGTCTAAATAGTAGCCAATCACAAAGCGTAGATTTTTTTATTTTTTTTATGCCCTGGATACAGCAGCAAGTTCAAGTAGATTTTTAACAGATGACGCGACGCTGCTACGTTCCAAACGCCATAGATTGGCAATCTTGTATCGGATCGAGTCTCCTTAAACAAGGACACATGTTATTGAAATACGAAGTTCTATTTTCAATTTTTTTTCGATTGTGTAGAGCGTATCGAAAAAGTTATTTCGGTTGTTTCGGAAGTAACATAGACTATTCAACGATGAAAAGAGTGACATTGCAGAATTCTCTATGAAATCTTATCACGCAGATTTTAATCGACGAGTAACTACAAAAAAAAAAGTTATATAGATACCAAAAATAATTTACTTTAAAAACAAAGTTTTAACCGACTTCAATTTAGTACTCCGCCAAGCCACGAGAACATTACCACATATCTTTTCCAATTTACCACATGAACTGATTTCCGAGAGCAAATGCGTTGATTATTAGAGAAAAAAAGTGAATCGCTGTAGGTATGTGGGCCGACAATATTTGAGGACATCCGTCGAGTCCACAAGGATCACCTTTGGCATTTCATTAGTTGCTATTTCAACGGAATCTTATCAAAATCTGTGATATACTTTTGTACTTCTAAGTACATAATTGAGGAATTCCATAAGTCATCATTATCAATTCCACTCCACCAAATTTATGATTTCCAGGTGTAAATACACGTGTTATAATAGAAAATACCAAAATCACTACACGCGTGCCTAATATAATTGAAGCGTTCCCTCAATTCCTCATGGATCCCATCATCCAACTGAATTTTTGAAAAAAATGGGACCCACCTGGATGCATCATATACTTACAAAAAAAAAAAAAACAGCCGAATTGAGAACTTCCTCCTTTTTTTTAAGTCGGTTAATAACAAAGCGTTTTTCTAATGCATATTCGCAAAGTAAAATATCAATTACAGCTATCGTTACTCTACCACCATCTCATAATAATGGCAAAGTCATTTATTACCCCGCTTACTACAACTAAGAGAGGGCAATAAAAATGAGAAATTATTTTTAATAATATTGTAAGAACAGGGGCACGCACGGTGACACCACACAATATTTTGGTGGCTGTAATACCCACCCTTATTATTATAACCGGGCATTCTTCTGGAGACTAGTGGGTAATAACCCTGCCACTTACTTTACGACCTCGCCGCAATTTTATGTGAGAATAAACTATGATAAACGTCTATTGGTTTAATGTGATGAGCGCATGCATTTGTGTGCATACCAAGGAAAACGAATTCTTCTTTTAGTAGAATTAAGCACACTTTTCTGAGGATCGTTTTCGTATGCATAAAATTAAATAATGACTTTTCCAGATCATTGTATGTACGTTCCCAAAGGTTCAGAAATATCTTTAAATGATGAAATAGTCCGTGCACAATTTTCAACACTTATATTGTTCTAAGTTTTAAAAACATGGCTTATGTTTGGAATCACACAGAAACCTCCGTCAAGTGCGTGTCGGAGTCGCGCACCACAGGTACCGAACCATAACCGTAAAAAAACAAGAACTGTTTAATATATAATTTAATTTTTATCGTTTCTATAGCGGTTAAATATGTATAATCAGAGACTAGTACCGAAACTACAACAAACTCTCTAGAAGGTACTACAGTATTAGCGAGGTCACACTTTCACTACATTTTATATTTTAGATATAGCGAACGAACGTGTTCACCGCATTGTCATAGTCTTTGAAATGTACTAGTTTAATCATACGAGATATATGGCTAACGTAGGTAAGTATATATATCCTGGAGTATTATCCTCTAACCAGAGGGAAACGAAGCCTATTCCGGTGACGAGGCTTGGAATGCGACGCGATTATGAAACGCCATTTGTCAAGTTTTTATTGGGTACCCCAAAGCAGCATCCATTGTTGTCCCCCTCCACCCCGCGAGCTAACCTCGCTGGACCCTCGTCTGGCTGACGTTCATTCATAATTTTTATAACTTGTTAACATTTTGCGGTGTGTTTGCGGCGACGTGACGGCATCGCTTACAAATGGCGTTTAATTAAATTTTATCCTTCCCTTGGCTTTTTTGTACGGCCCGTACTCGTGGCCCGCGTCGTGGCTGCAGTACACCAGTAAGGGCGGATTCGACAAACACGTACAAGGGTTTATTCCCAGATTAGCCTGTACCTACTATTTTGCACCAAACCGTCTGTAATCGTACCTGAGCAATTCTAGAAAAGTTTGTACATAATTACCACGTCAATTAAGCAAGTTTATGAACAATTTTATATGAGCTTTATAGCTATTTCTAGTAGCTAAGGTGCTGTTATCCTTATACTTTCTTAATTGTGGAGAATCTCAAACCATTGTATTCAAAATTGTTAAAACAAATGTTAACAAAAAACTAATAATTAAAGCTATCCCAATTGACTATGTACATTTTTTTAATTAAATGCACCCCTCAGCAGTGTTCGTTAATCTATGTCTAAATGTATGAGAAGTTTGTGAAGTTTCTGTGGAATGACAGCTGCCGGCACCATATTTAACGTTGATCAGCCTGGCCTGTAATCGTTAGTGGTGTAACCCGCCCTTAGGTAGTCCTTATTCCGGTTTGGTGGAATCCGGCTTAAGAATATCCTCAGCATGAATACTTGTACTCTAGTATGTACCTAGTCCTTGGGGATATTTGAATAGATCCTCATATTTCATTTCATTCATTTCATTTTTATTCATAACAAAGAAATTGTGTAGAATATTACAGTAAACATAATAATAATACAATAAAAATCCTAATGTATATGTTGGTTTAGTTTTTTGTTAGGTATGATGCCCTACATATGTTGGTTTAGATTTGTTGTTAGCTATGATACCCTACATATGTTGGTTTAGTTGGGTTGTTAGCTATGATACCCTACATATGTTGGTTTAGTTTTGTTGCTATATAGCTGTGATACCCTACATATGTTGGTTTAGTTGTGTTATTAGCTATGATACTCTACATATGTTGGTTTAGTTTTTTAGCTATTATACCCTACATGTGTTGGTTTAGTTTTGATGTTAGCTACGAGGGCGGTTTGAGAAGTAACTTGGTTCGCATACGGATAGATGGCGTTAGCGTTATATTTGTATTTATTCATGAAGCTTAATAACTAAAGATATTTAATCTGTGGAGTCATGACATTTTAGGCGGGAATTTTAGATTTGACAGTAGTTAAAACAAAACTGATCGTAGAACGCGGCAAAACGGAAAAAATGGAATTCGTGGTGTTGTTCAATTGACAACATTTCATATATTTGAGCCCTACATTTTATTGGTTCTGTGTATTTGGTTTAAAAAGACAAATACGCTGATAGTTTATTTATTTCTCTAGGGTTCGTATTTAATTTGTTATTAATTTTTCAATATTTACTTATTCTAAAAGGGCGTAACTCTAATTCTACGCAGGCCCCGTAGCATGGATGGCGTTATCACGCGATAAGTGACAGGATAGAGCTTCCGTCCCTGGCTGACACCGTTCGATAGAACGAGACGACGCGCCTATCCTGTCACTTATCGCGTGATAACGCCATCCATGCTACGGGGCCAGGAATAGCCTTTACCTTAGTCTTACCACGATCGAAAAAAAAAGTGATCTGACATTGACAATGACATCTGACTTTGCCATTGTCACTGGAGTAGGTCTGTGGTGTGTTGTTTGTTTAAATTGTACTATTTGTTAAAAAGAAACGATTTCATCGACGAATTTGGCTGTGATAAAGGATACCGATACTGCATTATATAAATATGACGCCTTGCATCCACACGGACCTTTGGAATTGCTTCTTTCCCTACTGCTCGACACCACTCCGCTTTATTTTTATGCGGTACAGGAAGAAATGTTTGTCCGGTTTCTTCAAAGAGTCATTGTTACAACTTGGCACGAAACAATACTTGGTGTACTTAGGAGGAGTAGACACCTCGTCGATCCACGCGGGTTTCTCCATAGTAGGCAATATACCCCTATAATATAGAATCTTTTAATTTTATTTTACTTCGTTAGGTTACAGTCGTTAACATCGATAGTAAACAATTTACGTCAATGTCAAATTCAAATTTGTGACAGCAGAGCTTTTTTTTCTGTAACATAAGGCACAGGCTATCCATCACTATGTCGTAGAATGGGTAAAATAAGACTATATTTCTAATTGTTCTTTAACTATTTTATTAAGCTATATATTTTTTTTATTAAAATAGTAAAGTGTTCAGGAGGCAATATGCTTTTGAATCATATATTCATTTTGAAGTGTTTATAAAATGAAATGTTGTCAATTCTTTTATTTGGAAGGTAAATCAGCGAAAGAAATTCATTAAAGGATTTTACCTACGTTGGGTAACTCGTGTCCTTCCTACGAAACAGTTAGACTATGGGTAAATGAGTTTAAGCGTGGTAGGACAAGCATTGAAGATGCACCTCGTCCAGGAGCCCCGAAATCGGCGGTTTTACGCGAAATCGTCGATAAAATCTATGATTTAGTTTTAACGGACAGACGAATGAAAATACGCGAATTAGCGGAAGCCACAAACATCTCTTTTGAGCGGATGCATTTTATATTGCACAAGGAATTGCACGTGAAAAAGCTTTGTGCATGATGGATGCCGCGGTTACTCACTCCAGAACAAAAGCGAATTCGCATGCGAACATCTGCTGACAATTTGAAGGTGTTTGAAAAGAATCCAGCAGAGTTTATTCACCGTTTTGTTACTATGGATGAAAACTGGATTCATCACTATATCCCAGAGACAAAACAACAGTCTAGGCAATGGATGAGTCGTGGTTAGCCAGCTCCAAAGAAGGCAAAATGTATCCCATCTGCTGGAAAAGTGATGGCGTCTGTGTTTTGGCACGCAAAAAGAATCCTCTTAATTGACTACCTTGGCAATGGGAAAACCATCACTGGGGCGTACTATGCCTCACTTTTGGACCAATTACAGGTGGCGATATCTGAGAAACGTCCAGGAATGGCGAAGAAAAAAGTGATGTTTTATTTATCACGACAATGCACCGGTGCAATCATGTCGCGTCGCTGTACAAAAAATGACTGAGTTACGATTTCAACTGCTTCCGCACCCTGCTTATTCACCAGATTTAGCTCCTTCGGACTATCACCTATTCCCAAAACTCAAAACATTTCTGTCAAGGCAAAAATTTAATTCGAATGAGGACGTGATACGGGAGGTAAAGTCATATTTCGAGGGCCTTGAAGAAACTCATTTCAGCGAAGGCATCGAGAAGTTGCAGAAACGTTGGGACAAGTGTGTCGAACTTCGGGCAGATTACGTGGAAAAATAATATATATATAATGCCTTAACAAGTATTTTTTTATCTCAAACCAAGTTAAGTACTTATCAAACCATCCTCGTATACATACATACGTTGGTTTAGTTGTGTTGTTAACTATGATACCCTACATATGTTGGTTTAGTTTTGTTGTTATATAACTATGATACCCTACATATGTTGGCTTAGATTTGTTGTTAGCTATGATACCCTAACATATGTTGGTTTAGTTGTGTTGTTATCTATGATAGCCTACATATCGAGGGCTTCATGCTAAAGGGGCGTATAAGCAAGAACCCTATTATTGCTTATACGCCCCTTTAGCATGAAGCCCTCGATCTGTTGGTTTAGTTGTGTTGTTATCTATGATACCCTACACATGTTGGTTTAGTTTTGTTGTTAGCTATCATACCCTACATACGTTGGTTTAGTTGTGTTGTTAACTATGATACCCTACATACGTATACACCGCTGCATACAATCATTTTTATGGCTAAATAGCTTCTGCCCGCAACTCCGTCCGCGTGGAACTCGTTTATATCGTAATTCCGTACAGACTTTCACTCCCTTAGGGGATGATTTCCGGGATAAAAAGTACCCTTTGTCCTTCTCCGGGACTCAAACTATCTTCATACCAAATTTCATCTCAATCGGTTTAGCAGTTTAAGCTTGGAGAGGTAACACACAGACTTTTGCATTTATAATATTATAGTATGCATTTAAGAATAAACATAAAAGCTATTTACGCATTAAATCCTTTTTATTGTTTATCAGCATTCATCATTTCGTTTTTAATTGGATGTTGTGGCAGGAAATTTAAGAAAACTTACAAAATTTGTTCATCGTTTGATTTTAGGTACATGGTAAAAAGTAATTTCTTTAAGTTGTACTTTAGGCCAGTCAATATCAACACAAAAAAGGGCAAACCTCGCAAACGCGCGTAACTACGATTTTTTTATATGTTGTTAGGTCGCCTGAGAGTAGTTAATACCCAAGTTTGCAACCCTGAAAACCCTGTGCTTCCCCCATGGTGCTCTAAAAACTGGGAAATTTCGGCACTTGATTCAGGTCATTCTAAAAAACTACTCTAAAGAAGCGTTTTTCGAGTATGCTTACTTCTAAGCTAATACAGCTTACTAAATTTGCTACAATTTAAGCTTAATGCTAGCACTCTACGTCCATTGGTTGCAGAGATACAGCTAGTCAAATGTGGGCAATTTTTGAAAAAAGTGTACATGCTATGTTTTCAACCACTGGTAAAAATGCAGCTGTGGTTTTTGATGGATTTTGAGGAGCACTCAATCAGCTGAACGCCTGCGACGCTCTGCTTCTCTCTCCTGCAGTGACATTTTGTTTGATGAATCAACACCCATCAAAGTACCCCAAGCAAAACTGCTTTCAATTGAATCCAACAAACGCCGACTACTACGTACTGAATTTGAGAGGCTGGGTATCGAGATCCATCAATCTCAAGGAGACGCCGATGCCGATATAGTGAGGACTGCCCTTTCCAAGAGCTCATATTTCGATGAAGTTTTTATAATTGGGGAGGACGTGGACCTAGTTGTCCTTCTTAACGGCTTAAGCTCTGGAGAGACGAACGTGTACTTCCAGAAAGGCAGCAGAGGTGGTTCAAACTGCATCCAATATCCAGCAAATTCATATACATGTTGAATAATGCAGGTTCCACGCGGCATGGTTTTATTTCTGCATGACATCAGTGGGTGTGACAAAACCTCGGACCTTTTCTGGCAAGGCAAGATGAAGTGGTGCAACGTCCTCAAAAAAAACCCCGACTGGATAGACCTCGCCAGCATTTTCCTCGATCCAAACTCCAACAAGGAAGAAGTAGGTTACAACTTGATGAAACTCTACGGAGGAGATGAGGGAACACTGAATACCCTGCGATACTCAGCATTTGTAAAATCGACAGTAACGGTCAAAGTCAACCTTGCTCGCCTCCCCACAACTACAGAGGCTGAAAAATATAATTCTTGGAGGACCTACCACCAAGTACAAAAAAAGTTAGGGGTTGACAAAAACCCGTGTGACTGGGGATGGGCGACCAGTGAACAAGGTCTTATGCCTGTCACAATATACGCAGAGCCCACTCCTCAGACCCTGCTTAAAATGGTGGCTTGCAAATGCAAAAAAGGTTGCTTAGGGTCGTGCACTCGCAGAAAGGCTGGGATCAAGTGCTCCATCTTATTTTCTTTTTTCCACGGGTGAAATTGCAACAACGGCATCCCTATCGTCCTGGACGAGGAGGACCTGCCGAAAACATTATCCCTCATCCCCCATTCCCCTTCACTGTTCTACACTGGATGAGACCAGGCCCCTATTTCACGAACTTGACAATTGTCATCTGACAACGACAATTCTCCGTACATTGCTGGTTCCACAAGTAACCTAGCAACCACCTTAACTTCTAGAAGAAGCAATGTATGGCGAATTGTAAGTGCCAGGTGACAATTGTCAAGATGGTGAAATAGGGGCCTGGTCCTTCCAAAAGGGCGAAAGTCTAGTTCTTGCAACCGTGTAAATATTATTATTTTATAGTTTAAATCTATGTTTGTGTTGGTTGTTTATGTTTAAGTTTATCTGTTTTGAAACCATATTCTACTTCAAAAATGTTAAATACACATTCTAGCCCGTTTTTTTAAAGAAATAAAAACCAATTTATTCTGTACAATGTTTTATTGATTAGCCAAAGTCCGATATTTTCCCAGTTTATTATTTTTAAAGAAAATATGAGGCCTAGAGGCTTAACCACTTTGGTATTAAACTAAAGCTAATTTAATTCCCTACAAATTATTTTCTCACGACTTTTACCTACGAGCATTAGTTAATACGTGTCTTAGAAAATCACCTTACAACAAACGTTACACTTTTTTAAAAAATTGCCCACTTTTGACTAGTTGTATCTCGGCAACCAATTGACCTAGAGTTCTGGGGTTAAGCTCAAATTGTAGCAAATTTAGTTAACTTTATTAGATTATAAGCATGCATACTTGAAAAACGCTTATTTAGAGTACCTAGTTTTTTAGAATGACCTGAAACAAGTGCCGCTATTTCCCAGTTTTTCGAGCACCATGGGGGTAGCACAGGGTTTTCAGGGTTGCAAACTTAGGTGTAAACTACTCTCAATGAATGTAACAACATATTAAAAATCGTTGTAACATGCGCGTTTGCGAGGTCTGATTTCGATTTTGACTGGCCTATATATTATTGTTTCCAGATCGAGAATGGTAGCCTTTTTTTATCTATAGTAAATACACAATATTTGTATGCACTTATTTATAAGTAATTGCTTGATAAACAACTCACGACATTTACAGGGGTCCTTGGTTTTGAAAAAGTTGATTTATTGGTTAACGGGTCAATTTCCCAAGCAATAAATTTTGATGGCAAGACTGAAAACGCATATATGACATATTTATTTAAAGTGTCTCAACTCTTCCTAGTTCATTTTCTATACAAAATGTTTTTTCCTCGAATACTTATCCTAGAAAAAAAGAAGAATGAAGAAGAATGTTTCAAATGTGACCTTTGTAATGAAAAACCGGCCAAGTGCGAGTCGGACTCACGCACGATGGGTTCCGTACCATTATCTATAAAAACAGTAAAAAAATAAAGTTTGTTGTATGGGAGGCCCCCTTAAATATTTATTTTATTTCGTTTTTAGTATTTGTTTCTTTAACTAAACTCGACTTAACCGCGTATATTGGAAAAAATATTCAGAATCAAAATACGAAGGTTTAACAATTATAAAATGAATATAGGTAATAAAAGTTTATATTATAACTCATTTTGAACAAAAGTTTAAATGATGATATTTGCTATCATACTTTTAACATTTAAAGCAATAATTGTTGTGCTAAGAGTTTTATTATTCCATTATGAATAAACAAATAAAAAAATAATTTGAGATTAAAAAGTATTGGTTTATTTTACCCATAAATATTTTTGGCATAAACAATACAGACTAAACTTGTTAAATACTAGGTGAAGCAGTCAAAATAAATTATTATATCATTTTAAAACCGTTTTTTTTTATTCCAGTGTACGATATTTCGTTAGGGCGTACGTTTTTATCATTCTGGTGGGTATTTATTATTCCGTTTCATTCATGTGTACTGTTTTTATCATGCCGGTGTACATTTATGCATAATACTGTCTGAACTATCTGTTGACATTAAAAAATCCACGAAAAAAACCGAAACAAAGGATCACACCGGAATGATGCAAAAAACGTGTACTGTTGAAATTGACCCTACTATTTAATTATGGCACTGATAATCAAGCATGTTTTTCCGACGCCGGTCGCAACAAAAATGCTCAACACTACGCAACTATTTAAGCGCACTCTGTCAAAAGGGACACTGGTATGCTAGTACGCTGTGACGTTAACTATTTGGTTAAACATTTATACGACCTTCGCATAACATGATATCAATAGCACTTATGTTAAGAGGTTACGACCATTGAACTAAGACAGCTGTATTAGAATATAATTAGTTTGATTAATTATTGTCACATAAACTGTATCTTTAACCGCATACTGACGTAAATGTTCCGGCAAACCAAGCACTAAGCCTGAGCACAAAATGTAACAAATTTATTGTTTACACAACAAGAAAAGTTGTGCATAAAATTCGTGATAGCCGTCGGTTTAGGCACCATTATAGAAAGGCCCTATTACAACATTTTGATATGAAACATGATTGGCATCGACAACCATATTAAACGCATCGTCGTGGGTAGCGCCGAGTTCCGGCGGTGCAGCCATATTTCGCGCTTCGCCAGTCAAAGCGGGTGGCGCGGGAAGAGCATTTTAATATCCAGCCACCCTAAAGCGTTGCGAGCACTGATCTAGCTGAACACGACGCCGCGCCGGTTATTCCATTATTGACATTTACAAGACCTTTCATAATTCGTTATAATATTTGTGCTAGCGACTTGTTAATCGCTACTCAAAATTAAAATCACAACAGAATCCCTTCGCTCCGAAAACCAACAATAATTAAGAGTTACTTATTATAATATAATATATTTACCGTTAGCTTTATGGTGAAGGAAAACATCGTGAGGAAACCGGTCTTATCTCAATAAGGTCTAGTTTTCCCTCTGGGTTGGAAGGTCAGATGGATGAAATCTTGGGATTAGGTGTCAAAGCGGACCCCGGGTTCCTTTAGGGGCATTACCGGGAATAACGCTAGGAGGATAATGAGTTACTTATAATATAATCTTTACAGGATGTGCAGAACAAGTGTCCTCAACCACTAAGCGCCAGGACTAGGTAACAGTACCTACAGCAGGAAGGTCGGTGGGTCGATCTTGTCACCATAAAACTACAATATCTGAGGATACTTCTGTAACATTGGGAGACAATGCCGCGATTAAATAGGTATTTGCCTTGGCAGCAGTGACATCGGTACTGGCACCTTCGCCAAAGATGGGATACCTGCTGGTAGGGCCTTAGATACAAGGAGCCAACACCTCCGTTTCAAGCTGGGATGTCGACGGCAAGGGGGGAATCCACCACACTCTACCTATCGCTATTTAGGAGCAATGAACATGGTTTAATCATGTAAATTTCTACAAGGACAAGGAGCCTACCTAGCTCTTAAATTTATAGTGATGAATATTTAGGACAGTAATAAAAAACCATAACAATCTGTGATGTTATTACTTAAATATATTTAGACTTATATGCAGATCATTCAAAGTTAAAGTCTAGTATTCAAAATGTATTAATATCTACGTAATACGTAGATAAGCATCCATACTTTTATGTTCTTTATGTTGCACAATGTACGTACACATCACGCATCTTGCTGAATATGTTTAATTTTAACAAATGCAAAAGGATGCAAATTAATCGCGTATGTACAAGGAAATACTTTGTATAAAATACAGTTTTAGCAGAAGTTGCATACACCAAGGAATTTTTGAACGAAATCAGCCCTGCTATTCTGTAATTGCCTCACCTCACCATTCTCCCACAAATGTATCTTGACGCCGCAATTCGTATACTAGCTAAGCGTAGGTAGAGATCCAGTTTCGTTAGGCGTGACGGGTGAAGTGGCGCGTATTAGCGCATTCTGAATAACAGCCCAGCACAAGCTCATGTTCCTTTAAAAATTAAGTCGGTGCAGATCAGATTATGGGATCTTTATCTGGTGGCAACGTATGCTGACTCGTAGCTCTATAAGTACGTAGCTAGCGAGTAAATTGTAACACAACGTGCCGTTTTCACTAACGTCAATAGGGAGTCTTTTATATGCATAACGTACCTACGAACTATCAGTATACCAACTACTCGAACCTTCTCCGTTTGCAACAGGGCGATACATGGGTGTCATCGATAATGGCTTCGGCGAGTATGGAGTCCCTCAAGCACTCGACGTAGGAGACTGGTACGTTGATGCAATTCGCGAGGAGCAGTTCCATGGAGGGCCTGGAGCGGCCGAAGTAGCGCGCGCAGGCGGACACGGCGCCGGCGGCGAGGTGCGGCGTGAGCACGGTCAGCGGCCGCGCGCGCCCGCCCGCCTCCGAGCCGCTCGACGACTCGGAACCTCGATACAGACGGAGCCGTGAGACCGATGCATAACAAATACTTCTAATACTTTACACATCTTTAGTTATGACTAAAGACATAATATGAGTAAAATATGCCGACAGACCTTCGTTCCCGAAAATTAAGAATACGGCAGCTTAATTTTTGTGACAGAGATGCATCGCAGGTATTGTCAGAGGGGGCAAGTGCGCCCCCGGGATAAGTGCGCCTTTCATCAAACATATCGAGATCTACAGATATTTCACAAATAACGACATCTTACATTCATACAACAAACTAAAACAAGTTTATTGCATGGATTTCAGCGAATTTATATTGATTTAAATGACTGAATGATGAATGAGGCGCACTTTCCCCGGTGGCGTACATACACGAACTGACCATATGTATGTATTCATAAATGCAGCAGAGCCGTACTTTTGTACGTAGCACTATTTTCAAAATGAAATACTTAGTAATTACTGAATACCCTACTCTTATTCTTACCTTAACGTGTATATAGGAACAGGCTATGCGTTGTCAGCATTCCCGCGCGCCTCACGGAAAGCCCGACACATAGCGCGCTCGTTAGACGGAAAGGACTAGACCACGGACTCTTAGATGGTCTAGTCCTTTGCATATAGTCCCAAAAAAAGATGGAGACATTCGACCGGGAGGCAACTAACGAGCGCGCTATGTGTCGGGCTTTCCGTGAGGCGCGCGGGAATGCTGACAACGCATAGCCTGTTCCTATAACGTGTTATGGCATTTCAAACAGGCATGTTAATCAATTGACGAGTTTTGTACAGTCGGAAGTCGGAAGGATCCACCATCGTAATAATGTCTAAATACAGTTACATTCATAGTAATTGAATTTAATTGTACAAATTATGTAACATTATTAGTGATGAATGTGATGATTATGTAACAGTAACCTACTTATTATTTACCAATAAAGATCTGTATTTTGTGTGCTGTATTCTAATATAGACGCGTTGAATAAAGTTGAGTGAAATCTTTACTTATAATCAGTGATCGGTTTTTTGGATTCGACATGGGGTGAACGACCTCAATCATTATGTTAGTATGGATATGCCCCGGGAATCCGGGCTTTATGTTGTTAGAAAAGGCAAAAAAATACAATGTGATTATTTTATTACACTTTAAATCATTTAAGTAGCTGATAGACGAGTACTTATATACTCTCCGTTCTTTTGTCTAAATCGGACAAATGAGCACAAGTGTTTACGCTCATTTGCTGCCTCCAAAGCGGCACATTTTGTACCGTTTGGATAAAAGTTCAGCGAGTAAGTACGCGTGTCTATCAGCTAATATATGGTTACTACGGGTTAATTGTTTGAATAAATGAATTCGTTATCAACAGAGATCGGTCTAGTACTCCCCGAGAATATTCCAATCATACGCGAATAAAAAGTTCAATTAGAGTAAGCCACAGTTGTCGTAAAAGATAATCTCAGAAACATGTCGATGAAATGAAAATTGAACCATAAATCATAGTGTGCGAACTTAACGTGGATACTTATTTATTGGATCGCCTTTGAGCTATAAGATCTATGTATTTGCACTTATACGATAACCTGTAATATTATAGCATAAATTATACAGCTAATACCTATTTATTTATGCAATCCTTAGAAGCAAATAATTAGAACTGAAATCCAAAGAAAATAATGAAATGTCAATATCAAGATTTTGAAGTATTTTTTCCATCATCACAGATATATAAGCTAATACTTTGTGGAGGTTTTAATAATATTTTGCTTAATAGAACTTTTTGTTTCAACTGGTTGCCATGTAAGAGTAAAAAATTCCTTAGAGATAATTTGAATTGTTTTATATTTGTACGCTTTGTTCGGTATCGCGGGAAACTGTCGTATCTATATTAACTTTTCTACTTGACATCCCGCGAGGGAGAATCCAAATAACCGATCACTGCTTATAATATAACTAGCTTCTGCCCGCGACTCTGTCCGCGTGGAAATCGTTTATATCGCAGCTCCATACAAACTTCAACCCCCCATTTCATCCCCTTAGGGGGTGATTTTCAGGATGGAAACTATCCTATGTCCTTCCCCGGGATTCAAACTATCTCCATACCAAATTTCATCGCAATCGGTTCAGCGGTTTAAGCGTGAAGAGGTAACAGACAGACAGATAGACAGACAGACAGACAGACAGACACACTTTCGCATTTATAATATTAGTATGGATAAAGGGTCAGCAGCAGTAGAAGTAGTTAAAATAACCTGCACACGTCTTTATTTTTTAGGATTAGGACAATAAGCTTGTGCACATGTCACCTTGAACACTTCCGCCGCGCAGCTACTTGAACTGCTGACTGCACTTAAAATGTGTGCCTTGGGAAGGAGGATCACTTTGTTACATTATCTTCGAAACTAAGTATTCATGATTTCGTAAATTCGTTCACCATCACGTATATCGAATGGATCTTCCGGATGGACACTCCGGATGATATTCTGTCCCGCAGCTAAAGCATGAGGAGAGCCAGTCATAAATAAAAAGCAAACGGTGAACATACTGTGTGGCGAGACGTTGGCGACCCATCGCACGCGCCTGTCGAGCCGGTCGCGGCGGTACTCGGCCAGATTGACGACGATGGCGAGCGGCTCCAGCAGCGCGGGCGGGAGCCGCGCCTGCACGGCTAGCAGCTCTGCCACCTCCACGCTCGTCCATAGCGGCACGCGGTAACCTACACCACCTCAATCTATATTTACCGATTCCGGTTTAACAGAAACAAGCTAGCTATATCGTTCAATTCACGAGGACACACCCTGCGCTATTGGCAAACACACAAACTAGTACGCAATGTGAACGAGTGGGGTGCGTCGTTGTGAATTATCAAGCTACACGCATTCATATAATTGAGTGCAAAAAAGCCATGCATATATGCAATGTCCGATTCTTTATAGATGCCATTATGTATGTTCGTTCCGTCTACCCATAATAGATAAGCATTTTGATTCACGTTTTATTTAGAAGTTGAGTTAAGCTAGTAGGTAATTAAGACGTTTCGTTAATCTCTATACATGCATCCTCCGTAGAATAATACGTATAAATGATTTTAGTTAGTCAAATAACGGCACTAAAGCTGATCAATTAGTCAAAGCAACAATCAAGCTAAATGCCGCATGTATCACGGCGGTCTAATTGCGAGATAATGCAACAAAGCTATGAATCAGTTATTAATGGAATTGAAAGGACCACGGTGCATACTGATACTGACCTATAGTTTGGAAAACGTGATATTCCCACGTAGCGACGTCTTTGACCGACTGTTGGACCCCTTTCCGGAAGAGGTAGCTGCACACATGTGAGGCGGACAGCGAGACGGCAGCCGAGCTACTCTTGGCCGCAATTTGCACGCACGAAGCGATTAGCGCGGGTATCCTCGAACGCAATCCTTGTTGAAATCGTTGGAATTCGTGATTGTCTATTACAAAGACAATAAGTACTAGTGTTAAGTCAGACGACCAACTCAGACGGAATCACAGATTTGAAAATAAAATACATACTGTAAATATAAGTACAGTTTTAGACTATGAGAAAACTTAGATTGATAAAGGAACGAACACGAAAATTCGCACACTTGTATAGTCCAGGAATGGAATGGAAAACAGGTCATTGTCGTGACGGTTCAAAAGTGACGAACCTTTTCATGTCACGTGTGCTTGTGACGCTCCCCTGTTCCGCCATACGTTTGAGTTGGCACGTGTTTCGCTGCGTGCCCTGCGCCGTCAAACAAAACGCTTGTCCTTAGGTGTAAGTGGCGTGGAACAGGTCTGGTACAAAAGTAGTACTTATGTTACTATCAAGAATTATGTTGACGCACCGAAGTGCCGCATCTGGTTGTGGAGGTAGCGCTCGACGAGGCGGCAGGCGAGCGCGGGCACGCCCGGCGCGCGCGCTCCCAGCTCCGCGCTCACCGCCCACACCGCCGCCCGACCCTGCTTCTCCAGCAGGTACAATCCCCAGCCGCCCCCTTCGCAAGATTCTGCACGTGTAAAGACCATGAGAGCGCGTTACAGCCACTAGTGGCCGCCACTACACGCGACCACTCTGCCGCACATTACGGCCACTATAGTGCTTTTCAAGTTGCTTGGGTACCTACGATGAGAGCTTTTTTAGCTGTCATCTCAGCATGATTTATTATATTATAACGTTGAATCATAAAATAGGTTATAAAATGTAATGGGGTGACGTATTGTCACCGTAACCAAGAAATTTAAAAAGCACTATAGTGGACGCCACTAAATGCAGCCACTAGTAGCGAGCGATCGCGAGCCACTCCCGTAGCTTGTGGCTCGGACACGGCCGATAAACGCTCCGTGCGCGCCGAGCGCCGAGTCGCCGAAGCTATACAATATGTAACAAAGAACTCGTCCGCAAGTTGTGGCGGCCACTAGTGGCTCAATGCTGTGCGCCGGCACTTATCTGATTGTCACAACAACTGGCTGTAGATGGTATGAAAAAAAAAACACTTGCTAAAATTTAAACAAAAAATAATTATACCCTTAATTTATTTGAATGTAGTTAACTTTCATGAATATTATCATCTGATAATATTATTATATCTATAATAAAACTAATTCAAGAAGGTATTAATCTTCTAAATATGACATATATAAAATAGGACGGTTACTTAACTACTGACAGACAACGCACAGCCTAAACCGCTGAAGATAGCTTAGAACCATGAAATTCGGACTACATATTCTTCAAGAGACGTAAAGGTGCACTAAGGAAGGATTTTTTAATGAAATAAATGAATGAATGAAGTAAATGAACTTTGACGGTATCTGTCTGAAATGTAAGATTTGGTTTTTCGGTTGCAAATATGCTTGATTGCCAAGTCACAAAGTTTAATTTGGCAAGCAAATAAAGATTAATAAGAATGCCTGAGACTTGGCTTTACGAAACATCGGTGGAAGAGTTTCGAGACTTGGCGTCTTTTTTAAATGGAATGTGTTTTATGGGTTCGTACTTCTTTTTGTAGGTTATTGTGTTATCAATGCATACAAATTATGAAGGCAATCCCATTATTGCTTATTATTTTTTTGTGCCATTCATTGCAAATTTACTTTGTAATCCTATATTTATGCAGTTGGTGTATCTGGAAAACTGGACCGAAATTGCAAAATATTTAAGTTTTTCCTTGCTGTATACACTAAACACTAATTGCATTCTAAATTTGAAGCTTCTATGTCTGCTAGAAGTGCCTTAGAGTTTTGATGATCGGTCAGTCAGTCAGTGAGTGAGTGACAAAATTAAGAACCTTATAGACTAGTTATAACTACGGGGTCAAATTGAATATACTGTGTGTATATGTATAATGCCTGGTTGGTTACTTCCACAACGAAGTTATAGGCGCGTCGAAAATCGCCTAAGCTGCTTCGAGAAAAGGATGGTACCGGCCGTGCTGCTGTTTTGCTCGACTTGGCGGGGGCACTCTCGTGCCCCTAGGTGCTTACGCCATGTTGCAAGCGCATAAGGTGCATAAGTGTACACATATCTTTGACGTAGACTGCACAGTGACCACAATTGGAATCATTCAACCGCGATGACTTTGGGAATAGAATAGCTGTAAATTCATATAAACTGTGACGTATTTGTAAGGCATAACTTTCATCTCCGTTTGATAATATTTAAGTACTGCATCAAACTTCAATATCTCTAAACCGGCTAAACCGATTTTGTTAAAACGTAGCTAAGAGCCATCTCAATCACGCCACCTTACGGACAAAACAAAACGCATTTAAGTCGGTCCAGTCCTTTAGGAGCTACAATGCCACAGACTGACACATAGACACTCAGATACACAGACAAGTCAAACTTATAACACCCCTCTTTTTGCGTCGGGGGTCTGAATTGATCTCTGAGAGAGCGCGCTGAAGCGCTGCCTAATCTTAAAAGCGGATTAATTAGGAACTATTGCTATGTGAGCTGCTAAAGAAATGAATAGTTTAAGGCGCCGTAGGTTCAGCGAAGTTAAGCGAACGGAGTTTTTGAAACAATAATTATAATGCGTATGTTTATAATAATAATATAGTTTCAAAAAAATACGATATATCGGTATAAAATCTTGAGGCTTTTCTGCAGCGAGATCAGTGATTCAAAACATGATTAAGCAATTTTCGCTCTACCTATAAGAAAAAATCACGAACATAGGTCTAAAATACACTACAAATATTCGTAACAATTATGCACAGAAGCTAAAAATATTAAAATTCCTTCTAAACGGCCAAAAAGTTTAAATTAAAAAACATGATATGCGCGCTTCCTAGCACGAACTTCCATCTCGCTCACGCTTATGCTCAGTGAGAGGGAGAGAAGACCATGAACCTACGGCGCCTTAATTTCAAACGCCAAATTTACCGCTTTTTATCGTAATATAGGTACCCCTAAATACCTGAGTGTGTAAAAAGATCAGGATAAAACATTTCTCTCACCTTCCTCCTTGTAATCTTCTGTTACTCTACACATCCAATCTGGCATAAGATGTAAACATGCATAAAGAGATGATTTGAAACCGGATCCCATTTTTTTATTAATTGTGTGCCTACTTAGATTTTGTCTCTATTCATTTCCCTTGTAGAAAAACTTATTTCACTTATCTACTAAATAAATATTCAACTTCAAAGTACATTGCACAAATTATTTGCGTAGTTTCAAGAAATAACCTCGTTAGAAATGTCAACCGTGGTATTTTGGTACAGGTGATGACGTTTAGTTTTCTTAAAACCATAAACAAACCTTTGTTTTTTAAAAGAAAAATGGCATCATTACCTCCTTTCACTGGCATATTAACTTTGCAAAAGTAGGGTGCAAAATAACTTTTTCAAAAGCTTACAATTCTTTTCTTTCGTTCTGCGATTCGGACAATATTTATTCCAATTTTAAACTACACTTTTTTTTTAGATAAATAGCATATTCAAATGTTTAGTTTAAAAAAAAGAGCTGCGTTTCTAAATTCGGATACCTCCCTCTCTATCGTACTTATTTAACTCGAGCGACAGAGACGGATATATACGAACTTCGAGATTTGGCAAATAATTGTTAGTCTTGTATCGCCAGAGAGATAAAAGCACATGCGAGTAGGTAGTTTCGTGTGCTAACTAAAAACTAGACTTAACTAGTCTTGTTTCAATACTGCCTTCGTCACTGTTTTACTTATTATAAAATAATATATAATTATGATTTCAATTTATTTATTTAAATCAGGCAACAAGGCCCATATTACAAATACCTTAAAGCCTACATACATATCAATATAAACTGATTAATAACTACAAAACACACAATTACTGCGACATGTTGCGCAATTTCGTGGTGTCTGGTAACCGACCGTGGAAACGTCGGAACTTGACTCCCTTCGGCCAAAATTCTTCCTTAGTGAAGGTCGATAGATGATCTGTTGGAACTCTGACCACAAAGGAATTAAAATTCACGTCATGGCGAGACTCCAACCTCACGACCCTCAGGAAGAATCCGGTCTTCACGCGCACATACTCCACTACTTCCTCTGCCTTCGTAGTGTAGTGCACCCGGGACACGCAAAGCTGCGTCGAAGGTGTAGCAGGACGCAGCAGGTGATTTGGTCCAGTCGGTGCGGTACCGCACAGATTCCGACAAGTAGGCTCCTTCTTTTCGTCTACCTTGTCGCGTCGCGACTTCTTTCGAGTTGTGTGTGGCAGATCCTTGCGAATGTCATCACACGGGTTCTGCAACTCTTTTTTCGACCGCTGCTTAGGTTTTGCAGTCATCGGTAAAGCGGCGGTATCGGCGTAAGTAAGAGGGGTCGACGTACTTTCGCATGTCGTTTGACGTTTTACCTCTCGTATGATATTATAGGTACCTGACGTATTTTCTAGTTATTTTAAGCATGATATTCAACACTAATCGTGCAAGAAATAATAAAACAATAACATCTGAAAGCTTCTTATTTGAAAAAAAAAAACAATATGTCATTCATCCCTTGGGTACCTACTAGGTATTTGTTCACAATAACAGATTGTTAAAACGATAACTCATTCATTTACGTGATAAACTTGTTGTTTTTTCTGCTCCACCACTGGCTTTATTTCATGCATTCAAATAGTTATTCTGTCATTAATAAGAACCCTTTGTAACAACGTCAACAAGTTTTAACTTTCGGGTTAATTTATGAGTTTTCAAACGTTTAGCGCTTTTTTTGGGGTCTACTCGTACTATGTCATTTGAATGTCAAACTATGAAACTATCCAATATCTGTCCATTTCTTTTCTTGAAAGTAACAGAGCTAAAAAGTAAAAGTTCAGTTTGTACAATTAATGCCTGCACCACACTGGCGCAGCCTGTGGTGGCGGACAATAGTAATTAATACAATGTTAAAAGGCGTAATCGAACTGCGAATCTCATTCTGCCAAAACAGTTTATGCGCAAAGTCAATTATGCCTACATAGATTATGCCAAATAGAATTCTTACTAAAAAAAATATGCTAATAACTCCACTGTTTAACGACCGCTTTAGCCTAGTTGGTAGTGACCCTGCCTACGAAGTAAGAGGTCCCGGGTTCGAATCCCGGTAAGGGCATTAATTTGTGTGATGAGCACGAATATTTGTTCCTGAGTCATGGATGTTTTCTATTTATTTAAGTATTTATTTATCTGCATAAGTATGTTTATCGTTGTCTAGTACCCATAGTACAAGCTTTGCTTAGTTTGGGACTAGGTCGATTTTTGTAAGATTGTCCCATAATATTTATTTATTATTTATGCCAAAACAGGGGGAACCTGTCCATACAAAGGTTATACGCTTTTACAGATGAATTCTTAAATATCTGCATACTAATTCTTTATATAATAGACTGTCAATACATACTATCAAAATTGGCCTTTGTGTTTGACACACCCGGAAGTCCAGTCTTGTTGCAACGAGCGCCAACGCAGATCCTGAAAAACCGTAGATCTGACTGACTAGACTACCTATGACAATTAACGTCATTGTGCATTGTTTACATCAGTACCTATTGTTTATTTATAAACATTATTTACTAGGTACAAAAATCTACTTTTATTAATGAAATCGATTTATTATACCCTTTCTTACAACTTACTCCTTGTAGCGACAAGATAGCCGGTTGGATCGTTTATCGTCTGCAGAGCAGTGGCAGCGACGAGTGTAGACTGTGGCAATACAATTGAAGACCAACATTGGTTCTGTGAGTCCTTTGGGAAATTTCAGTTCAAAAAGTAGAAGGAGAGAGGAGGTCGTCGGGCTCTTTGCTATTGTCTCTAGCTCTCCACATAATTCAAATTCATTTGTTACAAAACTAAAAAGCTACCTATTGTTACAAGCTTTTTACACCATTAAAGAATATAATGAACATGAAACTTAGAAATTACAAATATACCTAGCAAGATTAAAATATAAATAGTATTTGATATTTTTATTCTACAGGTAAATTTTACTGTAAATTTTGCTTTGCCCTAACAGGGTCCATGCTGTACTATATAACATTGTAATATCTTGTAATACCATGGTTTGCAAATAATAAATGAATTATGAATTATAATCACAAGGAGACGACATGGTAGGATTTTTTTTATATTGTTTGGTCCCCTCAAGACGCTAATAGTTCCACGCTGGATCGTGGCTCCATTTTACCGATGCATGTGTGTGTGTACCTAGGTATAGCACATGCATCGATAAAATGTTAGCCTAGGCTAACGCATGGTTATGAAAACGGATACTATGAGTATGTTTCTAGGCTTACGAACACAATGAAGTGCAGCGCAATGTACGCCGGCAACTAGACGTATAAGTATTGGTACCTAAGTGCGTATAGCCTGATATGGGCGCCAGACGTTCACACAAGCAAAACGAGTAAAATAAGAGTAATATGGATCCAGGGACAAGCGAGACAACGTGGGCGTGGCACTACCAAGGCGGAACATTTTTCTCGCTGACTCCGCCCAGTGAAAACTTCCCGCCCCGCGCGCCATCACGACTCTGTTTGTAACGTTGAGTATAAATAGTATAGCAAGCGGGAAAAAAAACTACGTGAGAAAATTATGAATTAACCTAGCTAGATATATTCCGCTTAAAAGTTCTGCTATCCCGAGTAGAACAAACTTTCCTATCAGTAATCAATTATATTGTCTCTAGGGCAACATTCATATTTTACTTTTATTAGTTGTAGGTAGTACAGCGTACTCAAACAGATGCTTACTAGGCGATGGACATTTTTAGGGTGCCGTAGCCAAAATAGCAAAAATGGTGTCTGTCTCGCTAACTTACAAACCGCAAAAAGAAAAAAAAAATACTTGGTACTATTTCATACTTTTAACGAAAACTGTTTTGAACAAGATTTATAAAGGTTTAGACCAAAGTTGGAAATTTGACATGCTAAACAAAAGCACGTGCTGTGAGTTTACTATGAAGATACGATCTTTTTTACGGAACCCCTTGTGCGTGGTCCGTAAAACTCTTGGCATTTTTTTGTAGAGGATTTAATATTATCCGTACCTACAGCCATTACCCATCCATGTAGTAAACTATATCATAATATCATATGAAAGTAGGTACACCCTTTTCAAAATAACTGGAATCCTCAGACACAGATTTTTGCCATTACATCACCAAAAATGTATCTGACATCTCGTAGTCGTTCGCTAGGTACATCGCAAATAATTAGGTAAATTATAGAAGCATGCCTATCAGTATCTGTCAGATCACGGGTCAACAATACAAAACTTATTATGAATTGTACCTACTTTTCAATTTGTTCAATGTACCTAGGCTGCGAGTAGGATCACGTTTCGGGTGCAAGTCCTTAATGGAATTTCATACCAAATCGAAGGTCTATAAAGTAACCTTCTTTTGTTTCAATATCAATTCGAGAAATATTATTTCAGCCATTTGACTTTTTGACAATACAATCGTTTTTATTAGGGTTCCGTAGTCAACAAGGAACCCTTATAGCTAAGCCATGTCCGTCTGGCCGTCCGTCCGTCCGTCTGTCCGTCCGTCTGTCCGTCCGTCTTCGGCTTTGCTCAGTAACCATTACTACTAGAAAACTGTAATTCGGCATGGGTATATAAATCAATCACGCCGACAAAACAGAATAGTAACATCTTGAAAAAAACATTTTTTTGGGGTACCTCCCCTACACCTAAACCCTTTTTTTTCTCGTTTAATGCATAATGCGAGGTATGGTTGGATAGCTTGTTCAAAAATTCGTTTGCGAGATATTGGGCTTCAAAGCCCAAATTTTTGTTCGAGTCATGTCATGGCTGCTACTGGGAATGTGAAAACAATCGTGGCAGTAGTACATATAATGAATGAATTTACAAGGAAAACTATCACGGCTAAGTAATAGTCTACCAAGTTAAAATATTCCGTAAACCGGGTTACTTTGATAATTTTTAGACTTTGACTTTGAAACGTAAAAATATGAAATTAAAATACAATAATACTTTGAAACCACTACTGTTTTTTCTGCCAATCTTATGTAAACCTGCTAAAAAGCTTGTAAAAAATTTAAAAAGAAAAATCTCTCAAGTACTTTTTAAGTTATATATATATATTTAATGTGTACTTTCATAGCACACTAAAATGATACAAATCAATAATTTTAAGCGATTTACATTAACATAACCTAGAATTTGCCCTGGCTGGTTTAGCACAACCCATTCTTTGATTTGTATTTGATTTTTGAGAAAGAATTCGGGACATTGATTTATGTTAATTGGAATCAGTTCATAATTGAGGCCAGGCGCTCATATCGAGGAGTTTTGTGTTTGCCTGCCCGTGTTTGGAGCCTGAAGTGATTAATTGGTGCGCCTACGTGCTGGGCGATCATCCAGGAGCCAGGAAGTGTTCACCAGGACACGCGACGGCCTCGACACACACACTCTTACTCATACATTCAGATACACATATCGAAGCCGCCCTGTCTAGACGCCGGCCGAGAGACAACGGCGGATGAAGCTTCCATCAAGGTAAAAGCACGTTTTGTTTTGTACCGGACCGATACCTGGCGCATCTTCGGTATGCCACGCTTCTTGGAAGCTATAGCTTAGCGGGGTTATACCGGTCGTTCTAGTCCAGGCCTCTATTCGGCTCAGGAACTCGTCGGGCCCAGCCCTGGCATCAACCGAGTAGAGTCTTGCAAGCCCGGGCTAGTAGCGAACATTTTGGAGAATTAGACATTACTAATTAGAATAAACATAGGAACTTTACTTATACAGGTATAAAAGTACCTTTACCTTTTAATACCTTTTGATCACAGACATAATCAGCCTTTTTTCAAGGATTTTTCAAGGTAATATTTATAATTATGCGACTCAATCTTTCTCTTGTCATATTGTGGTATTGGTCCTACAAAAAAAACCATATACCTACACTAAGTTATTATTCATATGAACAACAAAACGCGCTAGAAAACGAATTCCTGAGGCTTCATCGTTAGGTCAGTTTCACCACTTATAGGTGATCAAAGACACCCCTACCCATGGATTCCCCGGGTAAGGGTGCAGTTTTAGGTTTTAGGATTGAGGATTTTTTTTTCTTACTCACTACTAACCAGTGATTAACTTAAGATACCAAACAAATCACTTACATTTATTCTTGACATATATGTATAGTCGAAGTTTTTTAGCCATGATAATCAAGAGGAAAAGTGTCCTTGCCGTTAACATTTTTTTTCTCCATGAAATAATTGCACTGCGCACTTACCAGTTGACTATGTGACGAAGCAACTACCAGTCTTGCCAATGATGCGAAAGAAACTACTAAGGTGCTTTTAAACTCTTTAATACAAGTAGTTTAGTAGTGGATGGAAGTTGTTATCAAAGTCGACCCGCAAATCAAAGTAACCCCCCGGTTTACGGTACTTAGTAAGGCCAACTTTCGTACAAATTCGGTCGACGCAACCATTTAGCTGGCGCGCGCGTGTCGATGTAACTAAGAAAGACAGGCAACTACGAAACCCTACACTGCGCGTGGCCCGATACGCACTTGCCCGATTTTTTTCATCTAATACCGCAAATATGTTGCCGTTACCCATTTAAGGGTTAAATCAAACCATATAGTAGGAGATACTAATAGAGGAACGACCTTCACCCTAAGCCTTCACCCATCTGTATAAAGGATGTAAAGTATTAAATCGAATGTAGTAAGTAGGTACTATCGACAACACAGCTAACTGACTCTGTGCACTTTATGTGCATTGTAATAAGGTTCTGAATAAATACAGGAAGGCCAGTTTACTGTGTTGGCGTTTGTACAGTCGAGTTCTCCAATATCTATACAAACAACCTTTCAAAAAGATCTGAGCATGTGTCTTATGTCATTTCACGATCAAATTTTATACAAATCGAAAGTATGAATGAAGCCTCTAAAATATACAAACGAATATATTAAACAGATTGTGTAAATTACTAGTTTCGACTTACCAGTTTTACCTGCAAACCCAATGGTTAGGCCAAGAAAAAATAGGCAACCCAGCGTTCGTTAAGCAATTGAGTTTTAAATGTTTGAATTTTTGATTAATGTATGTATGTATGTAAATTCTTTATTGTACATGGAACAGAACATAGCAACAAAACAATTATTACAGGAACAGATGATACATGTACAAAGGCGAGCATAAGCTCCCTCGCAGGGATAACCCTGAGAGGGATTTCTCCCAGCTAACCTTTGAGCAAATGAGTGGAAATTAGATACAGGCAAACCGAGACACATGTACAAAACGATTAAAAAGATAAACAAAATCAGTTGGATGATGAGATCTATGAGGAATTGAGGGGACTCCTCAACTACATTAGGCACGCGTGTAGTGATTTTGGTATTTTCTATTATTACTCGTGTATTTACACCCGGAAATCATAAAATTGGTGGAGTGGAATTGATGATGAAGACCACAGATGACTTATGGAATTCCTCAATGATGTACTTAAAAGTCCAAAAGTGTATCACAGATTCTGATAAGATTCCGTAGAAATAGCAACTAATGAAGTGCCAAAGGTGATCCTTGTGGAATCGACGGAAGTCCTCAAATATTATCAGCCCACGTACAGCGAATCGGTTTTTTTCTCTAATAATCAACGCAAATGCTCTCGAAAATCCCGTCATGTGGTAAATTGGAAAAGAAATGTGGAAATGTTCTCGTGGCTTGGCGGAGTACTAAATTGAAGTCGGATAAAACTTTGTTTCCCATGCCGAATTTCAGCTGTCAGCTGGCAGCAGACGGACATGGCGAAATTATAAGAGTCCCTTGCTGACTATAGGTATACGGAACCCTAGAAAGGCCGCCTGACAACTTCTACATATTTTTTTTAAAACATCTTAATATCAAACATATTCTTTATCGAGCTGTTTATTTATACTTATTAGCAAACCTACATGACCGGGTTTTAATCTAATCCTTGTTTTTTTATATTTAGACAACTTATGTCTAGTTTTTCATGAGTTTTTCCTACTTATTTTGTTTCTTGTTTTATCTGTACAAATTTGTACAAGAGTTGTGTATGCGTATGCGACCGCTGCTAGCTGCAAATTGGCAAATTGTTGAGATTGATATCGCCCGGTCTCGTCGACTGCCATTACTCACTATCACCAGCCCGCCGCCGCCGCCGCCGCCGCCGCCGCTATATAGCCCGCCGGATACGTGGCTTTGCGTCACATTTGCGCTGTATGTTAGTGGTGCCGCGGTATTGCACGGATACCCTACAGTATAAGTGACTATATTTTTACAAGCTTTTATTTAACCTCACGTGTGTCAACCATGTTTAGTTAAAAATTTGCAAGCTGAACTTGACCTAGCGGAGACAAAATGCATAAAAAAGTTGCACACTTGTATAAATACGCATTGAGCTGGCCTGATTATGGAGTCCATAAAGGCCTCAGGAATTCTTTGAGACATCAATGACCATCGATCGAGCTAAGGTTCGTGGATCGATCGTCTCGATCAGTAGTGGATACTGGAAGATTTTTATAGACACACCTAGTGGTGTCAATAAATAGTGTCATTAGTCCCTATTTGTAAATTATTTATTATTTATTACACCACTTTACACCCAGTAAGTTACTAAAAACGAGTCCCCTTTTATGGTAATTCCTAGTATTCCTACACAGTAAGTCGGTATCTGGTTCTGAACATACATTATTTTATTGGACTTGAAATTATGTATTTAAAAAACAAGAATGATACTTTAATTAAATAGTGTCAATGTTGTTTATAACAAATATAGCCGCCAACGATTTTGTTGACATTTAATAACTTTTCTCGGTATCTAATCCCATAAAACAACAAATAGGCAGTCATAAAACGCATTGCTATTGCTCCTTTGCCTTCACTAAAATTGATATTTCCACCCCTGAACCAGTATTAACCCGTGTTTGAGGATTTTTCTGTCAACATCTGATATGTAAATTCCACCCGACTTAAAGGTTCGGAAAATGCTCATACTTGTATTATCGTTGTTATTTATTTTCTCTGGTGAGCCGTAAAATATGGCAGTATGGAAATGCGGGGATTTAGCGCGTAGTATAGTTTGACAAGATGACAGTTATAGGAGCGGGCTGCGAGGGGCGCCGGCGAGATGGCCTGTTAACTCGTTTATTCCGGTATTCCATTCGTGTCCTATATCGTATTTATTTCGTAACACCCTTTTTTATTCAATTCATCTATTTATTTTAACTTCAAGTAGAGAGTGGTCAAGATCGATGACAGGCGATGACGGTGACGATCGATGCTATTTAGTTTTGGAATCAATTGATCTCAGCTTATAAAAAAAACTTAGATGTATATACATCAACCTTTTTTTTTTAATAAACTGTAACTTTAATAAACTTAGTTATTAAACTAAGCCTTTCCCTTCCGACAAATAAAAGTATTATACCAATTTAAATAAAAAATAGGATGGGATGCAATATCGGGCTAAGAATGCGGGGGTTCAAGAGAATGAGATAGTTTTCTTTGTTCGCTCAGACGTATAATTGGATGCAAAAGTTAGCTCATATCCCTTCAGGTAAGACCATCAGTATAAATAAAGATGAGGGATTTTAAAATACATGCAAACTGTAACCAATTGCGTAGGAAAAAAAAATTTCCACCTGAAACAAATTTCACTAACGAGAAAAAATTGGTGCTAACCGCATGTTGTCCAACGCCATCTGATAAGATAACCATCTGCAATGACATGTGGTAAAAAATATTGGGGGTATTCTAAAACCAACCTTTTGTTATGGACAGTAAAGTTCATAGTCTCAATTCTCGGGCGGGATTTAGCACACGTATGAATTGCACATTTAGTTGCGAGGGTGCGAAAACTTGTTGTTATCTTGAACGAGGCCAATTTCGGCAAATGGATACTAAGTCCTAACTCTCGTATCTTTTATGTCGTGTGGAGCTCGCGTAAGTACTTTAAAAATATCGACAAACGACATATTGGCAGGGCAAGCATGTGAACGCCTTGCGAGCAATTTGGAACGGATTTGCTTTACTACCGCGGGGTGAACCTGAACGTGGGTGCAGGGGACGATGTTTTAAACTCGTTAATGCGAATACCTGATCAATTTATTGCCAAGACATACCTATTTACATGTTATAATGATATTACATGTCCTTACGCGTATAATAACTCGCGTGAATTGGCTTATTTCGGTTTCACGCCGCACGCCGCATGTTACTGTTATAATTGATCTATATTGTGTATGTTTATTCCTGACCTACCTTTTACTTTTTTCTTTAGACAGTATACATTTTTGACAATTATAACTAGAGTAAGATAATTATGATCCTGAGTAGAATTAAATAAATAATTTCCTGACACTGAGAAAGGAGTAAGAAGTACCTACACTATTTAAAAAACCGGTTAACGGGAGTAGACACTATAATCTAAATAAACTACTATGAAGGAGGGCGTAGCAAATTCCAGCACCCAAATTATAACTAGAAGTGTCGGTATGGAAATGAAAGTAAAACAGTTATTGCCGCTGTTTCTTAACTTAAATCAACATGTTATTAACTTAAATGAGCATGTGGTACCCGTCATAAGGGGTATCTGTAGCCGACCACCCCGGCCCGCCGGGTCGCGGCAGCACTTCGCGCTCCGCTGCCGCCCTTTGACGCCAATTCATGCGAGAAGTCATCCACTTATCGTCCGCGTGATCTAATGTCGACATTTTTCCCGTTTTTCCCCATCTTTTCGCCTGGCCGATTGTACTCCAAACGTGACATAATTGAATCAGGCGTCCCGAATCGACTTTGCTGGTACAAATTAATTCGGACAGACATAAATGTAACAGAAACAGAAGTACAATTAGCAGCTCCCATGTATAAAGACTCGTCCATTAGGACTCGGTTGTTTACAAGACTATACATGAGTATGAAAACCTGATTCAATCCTAATTTTAGTTTTTAATAAGTATCAAAACATATTTTTCCCTGACAAGCATGTTCCTACGGTAGTATCACACTCTGATATATTGTAAAATAGTTATTTGTTATACAAGGGTGCAAAGTTGTATTTTACCCGCAAATTTGGAATTGAAACACGAGCAAGCGAAAGGATTCTATAGTTGAACCACGGGCGAAGCGAGTGGTTCTAAAACAGAATCCTGAGCGTAGCGAGTGCTTCAACACACGAGAAGTAAAATACATTTGCCCCCTTGTGTAACACAAAACTTTTCACCTCACTGTAGCGAGGAAAGTACAACATGCAAAAAAAGAGCTTATAAAAAATAAGTCTTTATTTGTGCACTTTATCATCAGGGTTGTGTATTTTTACGTGAGTCGGAGTCGGTGAGAAAAGTTTTAAAGTAACAATTTTGTTGTGCGGTCAACTTGTGCGTTCAGAATTATATTCAACATCATTATAAAAAAACCAATGTTATATTTGTAATTTTAAGGTTTATACTTAAAATCATTAAATAAAGCTAAATTGGGTATTTTTTATTAAATGCTCAAACCATTTATTTAATGATAATGAATATCGAACGAACCATTATTATGAGCGTTTTACGTTTTGTTATCTGTCAAAAGCTACTTAAACACGCTTCAAGGTCAAATTACTTTCCCCACTAGTGGATAAAATGCGTTTTACTCGCTTGTTTAAAACGATAAAAAACGGCTTTCCGAAGTAGTGAGGGCAACATTTTTTTTCCTCCTAACTACTACGACTATTTTCCCATGCATAGCAAATGTTTATCTCCTTAAACTTTAAATCATCATACCATAAACTAAAAAAATCCCCCTTACGTACCGATGTATCGCTCTCGCGCTCGGGTCCGTTGCAGTTAGTTTGTAAACGATTCGCCCCTAGAACGGCTTGTTACCTCGTTTCTACAAACGAAGAAGAGTAAAAATAGAAACACTAGAAAATGTTAAAGTTATACCAGCCCCAACTGTAATTACCTTCACACAAGTGCTATCAAATAAAACGACAGTTTCAGGAGTAAAGGAAAAAGGCTTTGAGGCGCTCGTTTTATGCCAACTGTAATGCAATTTGAAGTGAGAATCAAAGCGGAGCGCTACCCTCCCGGTCTCGCGCCGCGCAAACATGATACCTAGAGTTTTTTAATCTAATGGAAAAAGAAATGACAAGTGTAAAAGCAGGTTCTGATGGTACTTTTCCTGTACTGTCGGAGATAGTGGTTTTATACTTACACTAGCATATAAATATAAATAAATATAAAATATAAATATTAGGGGACCATCTTACACAAATCGACCTAGTCCCATAGTAAGCTCATTACGGCTTGTGTTATGGATACTAGACGTCGAAAACATAATCGACCTAAAAATCAGAATCCCTCGCCGGCCACAGTGAGATGTGTATTAGGTGCTATTAAATAGGCATGCAGACTGTCACTGGACACGTGATGCACGAGGACCCAACAAGAATGTCGAGAACTTAATTAGTACTTTGCCACATTCAAATTGCGCTCAACTTATCTTTTCAACACAACTGCTCATTTTCAGGAACGCTAAAAGGAACGAACCTAAACATATTGCTGGACTGCAAGCAGGTAGAAGTATACAGGGTTTCCAGACACACTACGGGAGGCAGTAAGCAACACCAAGGCACTCACTAACTTTTTAGAGGAGGTGGCACATTGAATGTCGACCTGCGGAAAATACCCAGTATAACTAACTAAAAAACTAACCTCAATATGTTTAAAGTAGATATTAAAGTGACATGCCATGTAAAGTGTTAGTAGTTGAAATTACAAGTGAAACAGATTTCCGGAGTAGAATGTTGTGACATCGCATATCACTGTTAACAGGCCATGGCGCGCGGCGGGGGCGGTCACGCACTAATTACGCCGTCACGTGTCACACTGGCAAAACACCGCTCGGGGTAGGCCTGCGCCCCTTATCGACACGCTGCGATCGCTTATTTGTTCACTTACTTGAAACCAATCGTATTATCACAATCATCATATCAGCCGAAAGACGTCTACTGCTGGATCCCCCAAAGAGTGCCACAATGGCCAGTTCTGCGCCACCAGCATCCAGTGGACTTATATAATAATAATAATAAAACCTTATTTCGTTACTACAGAAGTTATTTGTACAACAAATTAACTATATTACACTGCAATAGATATTACTCATGTGAGTTATTGGTGAACAATTCTTTGGACCGCAGAGCTCAATGTATATACGAGTACCTCCCTATATTTATGTTCTATTGGATATTACCAATTAGGTAATTCGATTTGGCTACTGATAGGACCGGTGCGGCGCTGATTAATTTATATATATTAATTGCAATAATTTAAAGGCTGGCGGGCGGTTTTTCTTAGTAGTTCACTAATATCAATCAGCTAAATGCACACGGGATTCTCAGTTATGCATTTTTACATGACGTGGTATGTAAGGTACTTAACTTCGACCAGAGATTATCTTCGACATAACAGTGGTTTTAAGGATTCCGTATATAGTGCCGCCATGTCCGCCTGTCCATTGTCTGTCTGTCCGGTCCATCTGCGGCTTTGCTCAGTGAGTGACCCTTACCTACTACTAGAAAGCTGTAATTCGGCACAAGTATATATAAATTAATCATGCCGACAAAACGGTAGCATTTTTTTTTTGACGAACGCCGGTTGCACGCACGAAAAAGTGTGACTCATTATCCCGTTCCGAACGCCGGCAGCGCGCACGAAATATCAAGGCACAGCCCAAACCGCTGGTTCTAAAGATTCCAAATTTAGCACGTAGGTTCCTTATAAGGTTTAGGGGTGCACTAAGAAAGGATTTTTCAAAACTCACCCTCTAAGGGGGTGAAATGGGGGTCCAAAGTTTGTATGGTCAAACAAGATTAGATCGACTATTTTATTTGAAACTTCACAGGAGTATTCCTAACGATAAATGAGTAAATACGTATTTCAGGTTTAGTGAGAATTCAACCCCTGAAAGGGGGAAATATGGTGACAAAGTCTGAAAATCAACATATGGGTATGGTTTTCGGGTCGCTGATTACGAAAAAAACAACGATTTTAAAATCCAACGTGGCGGACGTGAAATACCATCTCCCCTGTTGGGTTGCGATAGGGTTGAAATGTCTAAATATCAATATTGGTATCGTTTTTATATTTTTTGGGACGTACAACGAATAATGATAATTCAGTGATAATAATTCAATTCGATTTATAAAAGTATGCAAATGTGCATCTATGACGTTATCACGTAAAATTATCGTTCGTAAACTGACTTTACAGACAACCAATTTTTTTAATAACTTTTTTAGGAAGTGGTGTAGTTTTTTTCCTCGGTAAACCTATGGTGGGGGGGGGGAGGGTATCGTTGAATAGCTTGTTAGAAAATATTTTTACAGGGATCCGTCTGCGCTGTATTGGGCTTTAAAGCCCTAATTTTTATTAGTCATGTGTCCAGCCCTCTGCAGACTTAAAGGTTAATACTGCGTATATAAAAACAAACATGGCAGTAGTTAATATCATGATAAGTGGGCATAACGAGTTAATGTACTTGAAAAGGCCAACCGCAACCGCAATCTTTAGTTGGCGCGCGCGAGTTGATATAATGTAACAAAGGTGAAAGACAGGCAACTACGGAACCCTACACTGCACGAGCTCCAACACGCACTTGGCCGGTTTTTATTAATTAAATAAGTCTGACATAATAAGCTGAATACCTCGATACATCGATTAAATATTGTCGGTGCATCACAGGAACGTCACTACATAGTAACAGTGCAAAGTACGCGGTCAGAGGCGGGTGTCCCGCACTGATATGGCCGGCCACTGCTGCAAAAACCGTCAGCAAAACACGTCGCCGGCGGTCGCCCGCTGCACTACTCGACCGCAACCTGCATCTGACGCCAACACTCTCCACTGCATAGTTTAACGCTGAATTTAAATTATTTGCTAACAAAAACATTCATATATTTGCTGTATTCTCTGATTCACGTGTGTAAGTATTAAGAATGCGTTGAATCAAATAACATTCACGTGCAGAGATTTAGATTCGCGTATTTTCAGCGGACATAGCCAGAGTTATGGGGTTAGAAATGCAAATTTATAATATTAAAACAAAATTGTAGCACATAAGTAAAAACTGCTTAGCTTCTATCCGTGGGATATAACTCAACTTTTATTTTTCAAGATAAGTAGTTCGGTAACTGTCTGTATACAGTTAATGTTAATGGATCTTTTACCATCGTAATTAAATTAAACGCCCACAGTTTTTTTTTACATTTTGTGTAAAAGTTTCATTCACAATAAATCATGGTCACCCTACACAACTAAAAAAAATTAGCGTTAATCTTACCAATGCTGGTACGACTAAGTAGCTTATAAACTATTGAATCCGTAGGGTTGATCCTGCTCATGTCTCCTGAATCACCCTGTATATAAAAATAGGTATCTTTAGTATGATCTTAAGCCTGTACAAATCATACCATGAATATTTATTTTATTACGTTTATACGGGTTTTCTCTATTTGGCATAACTTTAACCGTCCGAAACGCTTTTAGCATAACAGACTTGGCATATTATTATTCGGTTTTCGACAAATGTTAATGTGGCAGAAATTTTATTTTGTATTTATACTAACATTCCGAAAATGTGTTATTCCGATATTGAATTCGAATGCTTTTGCTAAGACCGATTATATTTACGAATAATTTTGTTTAGCATAATTATATTCGGCATATTATCGATTATCCGAAACTAACTTGGAATACTTACATGCATCATTATTTTATGGCGAATGCAGAAAGCCAATGTGCCAACAGATCGCTAGGTTAGGTAAGGTTAGAACTGCGACCTTAACAAAAACGAACTGCTACCAGAAAACTAGGTTAAGTTAGGACTGCGACCATAACAAAAACGTGCTGCTGTCGGAAAAGTAGGTTAGGTTAGAACTATGACCTTAACAAAAACTAACTGCTACCAGGAAAATCGGTTAGGTAGGATTGATCACATTATATGTATAAAAAAATATAAAACTGTGAATAACAAGGTTTTTTTCTTAACAAACAGTACATATTATTATAACTAGTGAAAAAACAGAAGCCGCAAAATGGTTACCCACATGTAAATTTGAATTCAGCTAAATATATTAGTGCGAGAATAGTTTTCGGCAAAATAATTTTATGCTCATATGTTTTATGCGAGGATATGATTCGGAGCATCAAAATAATGTACAAATAATATTCGGATTAATGTAAATCTGCGTAATCAAACTATGCGAATCTAGAGTCCGCCATAACAGTTTATGAGCAAAGTCAAGTATGGCTACATAGGTTATGCGTTAAAGAATGATTACTGAAAAAAGTATGCCAAAACAGGGGGAACGCGTCCATACACATCCACGATTATACTCCTACCCCTTTCCAATTAACTCCACCAAAATGTGGACGAAAAGTGATTTGCAAAATGTAACCTATACACGTATAACATATCACAAATACTTTTGTAAATTAAGTAACTTTAGAAAAACTTGCCTTGGAGTTCTTCACAATGAATCCACGTGTAGATGGATAATATTTTACTCGAGGTATACATTGTTATGTAAGTACGTTATACAGCATCAATAATGAAGCGTGACTATTTAGTCAAACCAAATATTTATGCTACGACAATATTACATTTAAATGAGGACCGGTCTACAATTTTAATTAGTTTATTATTAAATATTGTTTCCACTTCTAATGTTCGAAAAGTGTGTCATATTAGGCTTAGCAAGCGGGGCTAGAGTAGTAGGTACATTTAGCCTCTAGGGAAAATATATATTTTAGGCCCTTGTTATACAATCTACTATTACAATTTCATATTTAAAAATACGCATAAACTATACAAAGTCTTGTTTATTAGTAAGTCTTTCACTCGAGCGCTGAACAATGTGACTCTTTGTTCTAGTTTGATGCAGTTCGGTATAATAATTTTCTACCCATGACTCCCGGTAGTAGTAGTATAGTTTCAGATTAACGAAAACCTATAATCTGCTATACCGAAAAGGCGTTTACTTAAATTCCATCTGGAGAAACTGATTGAAAGGCGTTTTCCAAGTAGGCGCACCGAGGGTCTGATACGCCACAATCAATCCGCGGTAAATTATATAAAAAATACATTTCAAGCTTCAGCTGGCTGCGAGATGGTTTCTTTATTAGTTTCCCCGAGGCGCGCCCGCATCGGGGGACGTGTGAAAAAATCTTACCGGGATTAAGGCCCCGTTTACCGGCTCCGATGCGGACTTATGGCCGTAATACAATCTCTGTTATGTCGTACTCGGATTAACTGTATGTACATCCGTAGCAGCGGGTTATGCGGGACATGTTTCTACGCAGATTTTTGTATTTCCCGGCAGTTTGTCTTAAATTTTGCTGACAGGTGGGGGGTGTCGCTAAGTGTAACCTTGTGTTATACCTAATTTAGTGATTTAATGCTGCAAAACTTTGTTTACGATCGATACGATTTGGAATAGGTGTCAACTTATTTGCAGCCGTTTATTATTTGAATGACCTACAAAATATTATCACATCACGTCTCTAACTCCAGCCCACCTAAATTTAAAGTAGCAAGTTGCAAATCCCCGCAAATTGAAAACGCCATTATCGAGTGTAGCAATTTGCACGCAGCTGGTGCTACGCGCTACGGCTATGGCAGCGGCTACGCCGTAGCCCACGACGAAATACCGCCAGCGCGCCGATCACGCAACGCAAAATCCACTTACATAATATTTTATTTTCTTACTCCCTTTGAAACTTTTTGTTACGTTTATGGTTTCATCAAAAATAAGGTTGTCCATCTGTAGTTTTGCAAACATTGGAAATATATTTAATTTAACATTAGTGTGTTTTTTCCATTACTCGCACACGTGGCAGGCTCGTTAGAGGGCGGATCTCGTAAATAAGTGAGATGTTGACGACGAACTCGCGGGTAGAATTGAAAGTAGCAAAGCTTGCGATTCGACAATGTGCTCGCTAATGTCGTGGGGTAGTTATTGTACCTACTCCTATTACATAAGACAGGTTTACATATGTATGCTCTTCACTATTACTTATTATTGACAACAAAACTACGGCGGGACCGCTTTGCCGATATACCTACAAATTTCGCGTCTACAAATTTTGTCCAGTGTCTCTGGCTATAGGGTCTATTTGTAGGTGGGTTCCGTAGCCAAAAAGGCAAAAATCCACTGTCTGTCTGTTCTGTCCGTATGTATGTATGTCACAGACATGCCACACAAAAACTATAAGGTGTACCGAACCCTTCGTTGTGCGTGTCCCTCACGTTATTAGCCGGCGTAATTCTCAATAAATTCAAAGTTCCCACTGAAGAGACAATGGATGTGCCTATTAAAAATTTGTAGTTTAGAAAATAGGTTTGAATTATATTAGGGGGTTTTGTATTATAATTCAAAGAACAGAGAGAAACAACAACATCACGATCATTAGACAAAACAAATCCTTAGTATCAATAACCTTTTGTTACCAGCTTAGTTTAATAATTTTGATAAGAAACCTAATGAATGATTGATCTAATTCATCGGCCGCTCGTTTTTCGTGAATGGCCGGGGCCAGTGGGAGCTAGCGGCCGTGAGGCTTCCAATTAATTTCTCGTGATACCTCCAATTACAACGAACTGCCAAAGGGTGCTGAAATCACCCTACCGCAATAAATCCAATCAATCATTAGTATAATTCATTCGAACGAATATAGTTTCATACTGGTATTAGTGTAAAACTATTAGATAGATAGAGATAAATTCATTTATTTCAAAATATTGATGTAATTGTTTGCAGATTTGCTTTATTTATGTTTGGGTAATGTAATTTTATAGTGAAATTGCATAATGCATCAATGCCTTTCATGTCACTAATGCAAAAAAAAAAACCGGGTTGCACTCCGGGAGTGCCGGCAGAAGTGACAACTCAATAACATTGTAACAGTTTTTCGATCAGGTCACGTGACATCTTACGGTGTCACCTTAAAAATGAATTTGACGCAAATTTATAAACAATTATCAATTATTTAGGCGGACGGGCCGCGGGCGCGCCGACGGGCAACGGCAAACACAATACCAATTTGTTTTTGCCATTGCCAAATATTTTTCAAAGCTTTCTCTTTAGGAATAACGTCTAAATTCGAACTATTCGAATTTGCAAGAACAGCAGACGGCGGTGGCGACCAAAATATCAATTTGTTTTTGCCGTTGGTAAATATTTTTCTAAGCTTTATCTCTTTAGGAATTATTCGAATTCCCTCAATAGTATTCGCACTATTCGAATTTTCTCAATAGTAAAACGGTGAAGGACGCGTTGGTTACAATTACAAATTTATTTGCAGAATATGCTATTGCAAAAAGTGTTTAACGGCTTTATACTCTTACGAATAGCGTTCAGTTTTGAATGAAGTCGAATCGGCTAGCAGCAAAAAGTGACCTCCTTCACATCTGACGTCACAAAACTCTGTCGCGTATTTAACAATTTTTCCCCATCCCAAAAAGTGCTCAGCGCCGCTAAAGAAGTTTTCACTTCAAAAATTATTTACATTTCTAAGGAACCGTCAGTGTTACTTAACCACAGAATTACTTTAATAAAATACGCGACCCACTGGGGCTTGAAACGACATATATCATCTTATTACCTTTCCGGGGCAGGTGGCTTTCCCAATAAAGCGTTAACTAAAGAATGGTTCAATGACTATCCCCATTTGTTATCCATGAAAAAGTTAAGTGTAAATCGTATGTATATGCATTGTATATAATTATACCCGAGACATTGCTTAAATGAGTATAAAGGCTGCATATATACACCTGCCTATGTACCTTAGTGCAAATGCCGACACGAAGAGATTACCGGAGCAGACGAGTCGGTTAATATAAAGGATAACATCTGTAAAACGGGCAGATTGACTTAATGGTGTTTTCAAAGTTACGCGGAGAAAATTTTAGTTCGCGAGAGGCACTAATGTCAGGGAGTATCCGCGGGGGGCGGGGGCGATTAGCGGCAGCTGTCATGCCTAGTGAATATGTTATTTATTGAAACTGGGAGCGCTGGCGGTTTCAACAAACTAGAGGCTGGCCACTACTTATAGATTGGCATTTGTATCTAATTATATGTATGCAAACATTTAATCAAAATACAACAGCGACTATGGATGGTTACGTGACTAATACGTTCTCGTATGAGCATGGGGTTGAAAAGAGCAGTTTTGACCAAACGTTGATGTCTACAGAGATCAAAGTAGGTACTACCAAAAACATTACAACTTGTGGTAAGTAGTTAGTTCGCTCCTCGCGCTGCGACTTTGGCACGGCACTCTAACACGACCTCTCTTGTAAAATTGAGATAGGAACTGATTATTTATTAACACCGTTTCTGTTCGTGTATCTGGATGGGAAATGACGTGTAAAAGAGCTCTCAAGCCTATTTACAAAATAAATATTTAGATTTTGATGGGCAGATAGGTGTTATGCTTCATACTCGACTATAGAAATATACAATTAACTTATTTATTGTTTTGACGCTTCATTTATGCAGGAACTATCAGTCTCTAGTTAGATATTGTTAGCTACAAATATCCGATGCAATGGTGAATAGGTACTATAAAAATATTTTCAATGCTCATTTTCTATTACAAAAATATAAACCAAACACAATAGAGATTGTCTGGCAAGAGTCTAAAATAAGACAATATTACCACGAGATTGTTATTTTCCCAAGCGAAGTGAGGGAAAATTGTTCGAGTTGTAATATGGCTTTTAGTCCAGAGTTATACACTCTACTTTAACTAACATGACATAATATACTGAATTATAATTAATTGACATCAAGTAACTATGTTGACATGACCAAACAACCTTTTAAATTGCTCTTGTATTTAAATTTAGTTAACCTAGTGCTGCATGATAATTATTGTACTTAATTGTAATTTTTATTTAGTTATTAAGTAGTATAATATGTCCTATATTGTATGCCCTAGCAGGTATCATGTACCTACTATGACTAAAATGTAAGACCATTATGTGCTGATGAACATGATAACAATGGATTAAATGAATATGAATATGAATACTTTTCACTTCGACTGCGAGAAAATAGTAAAAACAAAGATTATCTAAACCAAGGTAGATACAAAATATTGACACCACGAATTAAACGCCACTGACCATCTATAAATGAAAAATGAAAATGAAAATGAAAAATTGTTTATTTTTCCTTAATAAGCAAGTACAATGCCTTCAGTGATTGGGACTTCCTTTTAGGTAAGTAAACCTGTGTTAGGATGGCCCGCTCTTCCATAACTGGTAAGTAGGTAGGAAATAAATCTAGAGGTAACTTATATCTATAAGCGCGTCCAAACGGCCGAGCGCGGCGGACAGCATACGCGGCGTATGATAAAGCGAGATAGACAGCAGTCTATCCCTCTGTATCTCATAGCTTGTGCCTTGTATGCAGCCAACCACGCTTGAAGCTTGGACGCGGCGCGGGAAGTTAGAGATGTTTACTTTTTAATGATTGTGAATTTTGTTTCCTAATTGGTCGATTTTAATATCTAGCTGTATTCTGATTAGTTGATAGGAAATACAAATGATTTTTTAAAGAGTTTCGATTGGTGGATTTAATACGGTGAAGTGTTTTGATTGGTCAAATCAAAATGTTTTAAATATCATAAATATGTATACATATTTTCTCTAGGTTTAACACGTACTACTTTAGCCCCGCTTCCTTAGCCTAATATGACGCACGTTTCGAGCATGAGAAGTGAAAAATACATTTTCACGCCACTGCTCGGAAATGTGGCAAAAGATGGTTAGAATTCAGGCTTCAAAGCTGGGGTTAGTTGGACGTCGCACGAACAGACCATCTATGAGTTCAAACTGTCCAACAATGTTTTTGTAGTCCAGTTTGAACAGCGATTCGAACAATCACAGCTCCCCCCGCCCCCGACCCCACCCCCGCCCGCGCCGGCGCCCACTCGCGTGTGGGGGGCAGCGCGCGGCCGGCCCGAGCTACAGTGTTTCATATTGTGATCTTTAGTTAGGTACTAAATTTTGACTTATAATTATAATTATTTGCAATTTTTTCGCAGTAGGCGTGAAAAGCACTATGTAATGTCTCGGCCTCGTCTCCTCCTTTGGCTCGGACCTCGAACCCACTCGTCCATCTATTGCCTACTTTCTCGCCTTTACAACAATGTACTATTGTAAATCATACCCGTAACGCAAAAGGTGCGAACTATGGGGTTTGCCACCGTGCGTGAGTCGTGCGGCCCGACCGCACCTGTCAGAATATTAGATTGGCGACATTAATCTGCCGCCGCAAGCCCGCGCGCTGCCCGCGCACATCCTGTCGCCGACTCTCAGCCGCACCAGCTCTATTCACAACCTGTCTCGACTCACCTCTGCTCTCACCTCTACTATATCTAGACGCTAAGATTCGTAGCAACTGCGCGTAATTAGAGATCAGACTTACACTGGTTCACCATAGGCGAGTTTTTGGTAAGCGTTGTGATTACTTGCCCTGGCAAACAATCAAAAACGCAATTCGGCACGAAGTTGCGGTTTACCGTTTACCTCTTATCTCCGGCCGTTGACTAACCTTTGAAATGGGAATACCAGAATCCCGTGCGGTCAGTCTCCGATTCAGACCAACTAACATACTTGATGACAATACGGACTCACTGGGCTAAGGTTTTATATTTCAAACAAATAAGTCTGACATGGACATGATCATAAATATCTGATTTTATTACTTAGAATAGTTGCTTACGTATTTAACTAATAGTACATTATTTTTGAAAGCAATTACCTTTCCGGCTGAGACAAACATATAATGCTTTTCTCAAAAATAGTGCATTGAAATACGTAAATGAAAAAGTTACTTTATAAAAGAAACTTCATAGTATAAGTACGTGTTAAGTACGGATTCGCTACATTACAGTACTCGTACTGTATTCTAAATCAGCAACATAAAATTTAACAAATGTGGTGTGAAAGAAACGAAAGAATTTTGCAAACGGTCATATAAACGCGTAACGTGCAATAAGGCCTCTTTGTTATTTGTGGGGTCGAAACTTATTCATCCCGCAAATCCGCTCATGTATGAACCAAATCCTGCCCGGTCACCGCTGATTGCATTGTCATGTCTAGTGGGCCGAGTCCTAGCAATGCATTTAGGACCTTATCCCTACCCCTTCCGAGTCAGAATCGTGTAACGGTTCGAGAAAGTCACGGTAACCCACGTCGTATCGGTTTGTAAAACAAGCGAGCCAACGTGATTGGAATGTTTTATTCGACCCTTGAAACATATGAGACCGATATGATGTATGTTTTATGTTTGACGTCAAATTTATTGATGTTATGATGTCAATGAAGTGTTAATTCCATTATTGCTTTATGCTTTAGTAAAATGTTGTTAGTGTGTCCAAACAGTAGGTTTGTGTTTAGGATTCAACGATAATTGCAAGTTCAAACTGTCTCAATTCAAATTACAAATGAGTGATTGTTCTCAATGACAATGAAAATTAAAATATAGGTAGTAATGATATTTCAATTGTTTGTATTTTGCCGCTCGGTTACATTTTGTCAGCATGAATTAGCGCCGCGGGGCAGAGGTGCGGATGTGAAACGGGAACATTTTTCATGAGGCTCACGCGTCAGGCGGGTCGCTTATTGTCAAACTTGTACAATAATGAAACTCCTCTCGCCACGCGTTCCGCGGCGCGGCGACAGATGTTACCTGCTCACCAAACAATCTACTTAACTACTATTTGTACTAATGCCGTATCTCTGCAGCTTGGTGAAATTGATCTATTGAAGACATTGAAGTGTTTTGGTGCAAGTAAGTGGATCGTGAGCACGTATGTAGGTTAGTTATTACGTTTGGACTTAGTTTATGCCAGAAGTAGATAGATCCCTATCCCCTGGATGAAATTATTGCTTGCTTGGACTTGTAACCCATAGCTAATAATTAAAAACTGATTGACTTGTTCGCTAAGTTATTCATTAGTAACGGCCCGCGTATTGTAAACGGAGAAGTGGATGCGGAGATTACCTAACACACAAACTTACATAGCTAAAATCTCACAAGCTTTTCTTCTTTAAACCTCCCACTGCTTGCCACTGCAGTGTGTGTGTGTGTTTGCAATGGTCTCCTCCCAACATACGTAGTCTTGGTCATTGTTTCTAGGTTTTTAGAGTTATTTGCTGTACCTAAATAAATATCATCATAAACTGTACAATTGAGTAGGTAGTTACATGATGCGTTAAGGGGTTCTGATATATGAAGTCAGTTTTGTAAGTTATGCGGTAGCGGCGGACTGTAAACAGCGAGGGCAGAAGTTTAAAGTCGTGGCGACGTGTTAACCCCATTATCAGGGCGGGCTTACGCTTAAGCCGCGCCGACAGCGGCCCGATTTATATGGCACCGGCCAATTTGCCGATTCCGCCCTGATCACTTATTGACCATTAGTACTTGTATCTACGTATTCTAGTTACACTAGTTGGTATAAGAAGACCCACCATATGCGAATGTTACCAATTAAACATTACTACCTTTGTGTTCAACTGTACATATGTACATATGTATACGATTCCACATTTAACTACATGTTTGGTTCCAGAATTATAAAACAAAAAATGTTAAAAGAAACAAGCAGCTAAGTATTATAAGAAAACGCCAGTTAAGAAAAAAACAGGTAAGGATTGGAGGAAGGATGATATTCTTGAGAATATATTCTTGAGAATATATTTGGATAATTTAGTAAACAATCTAGTACTCGAGGGGAGGACTAGGGGGATTGTTAATTTTTTTACTTTAACGACTATATCTCGCTAAGAAAACATTCCATAAGTATGAACTCCATAAATCAATGTAGCCTAATTCAGAAACAAAACATCAATATTAATGATATGATTTTTAAGAAAATTTACAAAAACTGAAACTATTCGAGTCACAACTCTCATAACACCGAGGTAGTTATGACCGGTACGAAAGTAAGCTGTGAGAGCTAGATGTATTTACACTATTTAATGAGTAAAACATACAGAATAAGAATTCGAAATTTCTAAACCATATACAAATACAACGCATTTTTTGTATGCAGTAGTTCACAACAGTTTCGCGTGCGCCTTGCATCCTTACCTACATCATTTAGCGCATCTCAAATGAAATAAACAAGTACTTTTGCTAGTTCGCTAACGGTCGTAGGTTCTGAGAAATCGTTGTTAACTCTCCTGTATCACTACTCTCCTAAGTCTTTCCCACTACCTATTTAGTACTACACTACTGGCTTAAACCGGTGATTACGTCTCCGAGGAACTTGTTAGTCGCGCTATATGCAAAATTACATCCATTTCCGGGATACAAATCCAAACATTTATTTTATTCGGTGGTTTAAGAGTGAAAGCGTAACAGACGAATATAGCTGCTTAATATGGATTGTTGTATCATGTGGTATGTGTGTGTATGTACCTATAGCCGGAGGTGCTCGCGTTTAGAGCCGGCAGCACCCGCCACACGACAGTAGGTACAAGCGGCGCGGCTAATCCCCGGATCCCCGAAAGCCGCGCATTTCACGCCTCTTTATTACATTAATTTAAATGTTTGCGCGCTAGATCCCGCCGATCCTCCGCTCTTTGCACTGTGCCGCAGCTAACACGGCCAAAACTTACACACCCGTGCACATTTGAAAATTGTCAAAACCCAATATTTTGCTTATTTATCCCTCCCTTGTATTTATGATATTGACTCTACTTTAAAAGGTGTCTAGAATATGTTAGTTTACTAATGTAGTTGTTTGAGAGTGAGACTTGTCTAGAGCCATCGTACCGTATTAGACAGCACCTAAAGCTTGATAAGTCAGGCCGCATGGTAGCCGTCGGATTAGTCCTGTCAACGCACCTGGACCGCGACAACAAACGGTCGTAATTAGTCACTCTAAGCTTCCCAAGCACGCGAATATTTACTTCTGCAACGCCGTTAAGTTATAGCTCCATAATCCGATAAACAGATCGCTTGCTCGAAAATTGTGTTATCGTCGCTGTAAAGTGTTCACAAGTCGCCGCTTTACGAGGGCAGGCGACGGGGGTATGCAAACATAAAAATTCTCTATCGGGACTAATAGGAGCGAAACAAATAAAAGGATACGTAAATAGAAGCGTCGGATAAATTCCAGTGGGGCTGGAGTGCGCGTAAATCCGCGCGATTTGTATCTGTGACAGGGAGAGGGGCCCCTCGCCGGGCCCGCCCGGCCCGACCTCCGACACAATTAATTTGACAGATATACTTTTGCAAAGGCCAACTAATCACAGCGCCCACCAAGTGTTCGCCTATACCAACCCACCATAAGAGGAGTGGTGATGTGTGACAATTTAGTACTTATGAATACCTATGTAGTTCATAGTGACTGAATTCATTGCATCCATGATGATTGAGTATTATTGTAATCAATCATCCTTATTAAAATGCTATATTAATATTTTTTAGAATAAACAATGTTTGCTTTCGTTAACCTTTCCTAATTGCTTTTAACGTTAATACTAAAATCAGAGAGACAGTCTCCTAAATGATCTGCTTCCATTCATCCTTTTCGTACCTGGAACTGATCAAATAGATCCAACATTATAGGTAGTATATCTTAGCTATCGTCAATAGTAAATTTTAGATATAGCTGTATGATCGGTCGAGCCTTACAGGCCTACCCTAAAGCTATCCATCCAGCGATGTCGGTTCAAAAAGCCGACCACGTTTCCCCGCGGCGCGCCCGGTCACGTCTATGCAAATGATATTAAATTAGAAACGCTTAATAACAACTGTGCCGCTCTTCCTGTAAAGAGGTGCAATTACACCAATCAAATTGAAATTTAGAACACTAATTGTGCTCGACATGTTTTATGGCTGAGCTTTAATCTGGAGACGGGACGACCGGGGACACGACACGGGTTGGTAACGTTCAATCTGTTCCTAACTTTTGGATTAACATCGGTTTGCAATTAGGTATGCAAATTTTTATACATAGCTAAACACATTTTATTTATTTACTCATGCATGGAACGAATCCATCGTATCGGATAGCATTCCATTCAAATGGAGATTTTATTTAAAGCTAATAATCGAGTTAAAGAGGCATATAGAGCGACGGTAGCCTAGTGGTTCAGGCATGCGGTTGTCTAGCGGCGGTCGTGGGTTCAAATCCCGGCTCGTACCAATGAGTTTTTGAACTGAAAACATCGTGAGGAAACTTCGTAAAAACTAGCGCCTATGCCAAATCTTGGAATCAGGTGTCAAAGCGGATCCCGGACTCCTTTAGGGCACAACCGGGAATAACGCTAGGTGAAGGATGAATCGGGTAAAAGAGTAGAATTGTGCATTACATTTTTTTTTTAACTTGAGTATTTGTTTAGTCTATGTCACTCCCACTAAAAGGAATCTAACGACAACTCGCATGAATCCGACAAGCCGTTTAAAGACGAATGTACGTAGTACCTAACCCTCAAAAGTTTATTTCGCTCGTCACCCACCCACCCACTAATGGTAGCTCGATATTGCGAAAATAGACGTAAAAATAGCCATTGTTAAAATTTATCATTTTATCAAAAAGTGAGTTCAAATTTTATTTAAATGTATTTAGATTATTTTCCCCTAAGAATTGACAAAGTATAACTCATATATAATCGTTTACGCAGTAGCGAATTAAGTAGTATTGTAAATAAAAGACTCGAGTTCTGGGAGTTCTTTTTAATAAGACTCAAAAACGAGACTGCTCAATTTTTCAAGACTTATTACTAAGCGAGTCTCACGAATTCAACGAGCGCGGCATTAAGACTCGAGTCTGTTTACTGCACCCGAGTCCTTTTCTTTTTAACTTTTTATTATGCTACGTTCGATCCACACAGTTGTTTGAGGAACCGATGTTATAGTTATATTAGGGCGTTATTCGGTTCGAGCAGATCGGTATTGGCGCGGCGCGGGCGCTAAGCCGCCGGGCGCCGGGCGCACCTGTGACCGCACCGCTCGGGATTTAGCCCGCAACTTAACACCCCTGCTTACCCGGAACAAGAAACTTGAGCTGTGGATGTGGCATATTCAGAGCCTGGCCAGAGGGTCGTGACCAGAGCCCGTAATTTTCATGCCGATGACATCAATTGACGTCACGCTGCATATAGATAGGATGATCCCAAATAGTTTTATTGTAATTATTAATCATTAGTCGTCAATCATTTTAATCATGTACAAATTACTTCAAGAGTAATCTATTCACACGTGGAACAATTAATAGGTACCTACTTGATACGTGAAACGTAAATTAAACTATTTGTTTTGTTTTTATACATATATTTTATTAAACGGTATTGTTACCACATTTCAATAATTACGTAGAAAACAGAATTCCTTCAAGTAGGTACCTATTAATTATTCCGCGTGTGAATAGATTACTTTTGAAGTAATTTGTACATGATTAAAATGATTGACGAGTTTGACGACTAATGATTAAAATTACAATAAGACTATGTGGGATCATCCTATATGCAGCGTGACGTCAAATTGATGTCATCGGCATGAAAATTACGGGTTCTGGTCGTGACACAAATATATTATTCAAATTCTTTATATAAGACATACCTACGACATTTATTTTGCAAAATCGTTTACACTTAGTAGTTACTTATTAATACTCTCATTTACAGTTACTCCTGTTATCGGCTACCATTTACCTTAGTATATTTTAGTACGAGTACCTATAGCAAACCGAAAATTGAATCGTCACAAATGGATATTGTGTACACTCATTCCGGTTCGTGGCTCGATGGTCGACGCACGGTGCTTGCCGGGCCCGCCCGCCCTGATCGCCGTGTCGGCTGTTGTTATAGCCGTTAGATTAGCCTGCTGATGCCGCTGAGCCATAACATATATCTCATATTGAAATTGGACCTGTCCAAACCACTTGCAACTGTGCCAAATGATCTATTAGATTAAATATTCTTTAAGGGTAATCTAATTCATGATTTTTAATGATGAGTTATTACTTATCAAAATTGAGGTATTGGGAATTTGAATGGCTAACACACTATTTGTCATTTCATTGCTCTTACAATCGAAACTGCCCCTCCCATTATATAAACAATTAACCTTAGTACTTAGTGGTTTACGATGACGGCATTTTATAAACTACGTAGGTAAAATACAAACTATGGCTTTGTCGGTTTTTGGTCACATTCAAATTTGTTACAATTTATTTATTTATTTATTTATTACAATAACAGGTTACATAATATAAAGATTAACCTTATCTGCCAAACTGCATAACAGTTTGTTGGCAGAAAACATGAACCCTCAATGATTACACTGCGAAGCTGTTTATATAAATGTACCTACGTTATAAATCGTTTAAACTAATGATATCCATCCTAATCATTTATATTTATTATAGTAAAACATTGCGTTTCTTATTATAACAGTTATAACTCTACTTAATTGTATCTCTTACAAAAGTCTATGACCATAAAAAATATACTCTGGAAGGCAAGCAATTTAAAAGCCAAAATAAGAGGTCACAACACAGTTTTTCGTAAAGGAGTGTTCATTGCAAACTACGTTAAAATGATTTAACTCCCCCAGATAGCGGGCGGGCCGCTGCGGGCGCCGTTACCGGGATCGCCGGCTCGCCGCCTAATAAACGCTTATCAACGCCCTCATTATCACACCCTTAACATCGCTTTAATGTCTTGCTCTTGAACAAAACATATTTAATCACATTTTTTCCCGGCAGGAGAAAACTTTTTTAAATTTCATAAATTTCGTGCGGCGGCGAAAGGAGGACCGGGGGAAACGCGAGGATGACTTGGTTTTAATATTTTGAAATTGGAACACAATCTTGTTCGTAGCGACAATTTTTTTAAGTAAAACTTTTATGATGTTATGTTAAATATTAGCATTATGTAACATTTTTTATATAGGTAGGTACTTATTTTATACTTATCAGAAAGCTCAAATTCACATTAGGTAGGTACCGACTATTTTAAAGTGCTCTGTGCCACATAACCACACACATTATAAGATTGCGAACCAGAGATTCCCGTAAGCAACCCATCATAGAGTAAATACAAAATACATTCAATTTCCGACGGATGGTGACGATCGTACTCGGAACTAGAGCATTAGTATTAGGTATTGTTAAGCAGGGTCACCTTTAACTCTGCTAAACCATCGATCCATTTGAATTAGAAGTGATGTTCATAATATATTATACGTACAAACACTCTGACACAAGGTTTTAGTACTTGGTTGGGTCACGGGGGCCGTAACTCACGGGAAGCGGTGATCGCCGCCCGACGCGACGCTCGCACGCTTGATCTTTTAAGCCCGCCTTTACGGCTCTCGCGATACTAAATTATAATATAACACGTCGTAAATTTTCAAAACTATCCGTCTATGACACGGCAGACTTTAGCGCCAACTTAATAACAGCGCATATTTATATATATTGTATATGTAGTGTAGGTGTAGATAGCACAGATTTTTAGTCATGCCATGTTTACTACTCATTTTCATATTTTCCGCAGGATAATGAGTGCGGCTCAGGTGTATTTGTACATTTAACCGGATTGTCAAGTGTTCTTCTGAACGAATCTCCCCCATATTTAAACACAAAATGAAGAGCCTACAAGCAAACAGTATCGTCGCGCGGCAAAAAAATAAAAAAGGGATGTCGGCGCGAAGTATCTTGCCTGCCTACCTACTCGTTACCTACTCGTAATATTCCAAGCCATGGCGAAAGAACGAAATTGAATATTAAATGAAATAATTTATGCCATATTTATCATTTTGCAAATGAGAAGTCTCACCTTAATGAAAACGGTGCTTCAAATTTTATCTTTGTTTCAAGTTTAGCTTTAAAATACCGGTTGTAAAAAAAACAGAGAATATTGATGTCCTTCGCTCTTCAACTAAATACAAAAATTGAAACTTTTGAAACGAGACCGAAAATCATAAGAGCACGATTAATTTGAGTCCTCCCCGTCCTCTACCTGGCAAATCGTAGAAATCAGTGTAGGTAATTAAGACAAGTGCCTCGAGTCCGCGTAGGTACATGCAAGTAATTGTGTTACGTTATAAATCACCTGGGATCAGCCTATCGCCGCTACCCGCATCACACCGGTGATAGGCGAGACACATGTGTGTGGCCAGCACCGGCGTGCCGGTTACTGCTTCCTAAAAATATCAAGTAAAGTTACCAACGTCGCGCTGTAGATATAGCTGCCACCCTTCTTGTTGACAATGTAGATAAACGTTTGGCGTTGTGTTTAGTTAGACAATACTAATAGATAGGTACCAATTAATATTTAGAAAGAAGCAATAAAATAAAAGGACGGCTCCTAAGAATGTAATTTTATTGAATATTGATAGCACGATATCGTAACTGGTTAGTTCCTAATTAGAAATCTACTCATACTTCCCGGTCTTGTGATTTTTTAGAGATGACCAAATCTACAAATGTGTCTACATTCAACTCAAGAACATTTATAGAAAAAAGCTATGTATATCTATATCATGCTATTCTAGACCTAGATACTTAGCGCTCTTTGTAGCTTTTAGATAGTCCTATAATAGACATAGCTACTTAGGTAAGCAATAATATAAGTATATCATTTTCAAAAATAGATAATAGTACATTACTTACCAAGGGCTGTAAAAGAAAGAAAGCCCGAAATCGCAGGTATTTATGACCCGAGCCGCAGGCGAGGGTTGTAAATATGCGATAAAGGGCTTTCTTTTTTACTGCCCGTGATAAGTACACAATTTTACGTCATCACCTGGCCACAATGCGAGTTTTACCGTAAGCGCAGCGTGCGGTAAAACTCACATTGTGGCCAGGTGTGACGTAAAAGCTATTACTTTCAATTCTTTATCTGAACAGTAGTAAGTGCAAAAAACATGCAATTTAAAAAGTGATACTTACCAAGGAGACTTAAGTAAGAATAAATGCAGAAATTAAATAAAACATCGGGCAGGTAAGTCGCGGCCGCGGTGGGGTGTTCGTTAAGGTTTAATTAAATCGTTCTCGGCGGCCTCTCGCGTTTTAATTCCACCGTTATTAACGCTGTTAAAAAGTGAGTGGCCAGAACAGAGCCGTCCGTTGAGCCACCAGCCACCTCCTTACTACCGTTTCACAGGCATTGCATAGGTAGATAGCTAAAAAACTTAAGTAACGCCTCTCCTCTTGCATGTAAATAGTTGTGGACTGTTCGAACAGGCATTTGTTTTGTTTGTGTTACAAATTTTAAGATAGATAAGATTAATCATTTATTTGCCATTTTACAACATCAAACTAACAAAATAAAAAAGTCCTACACAAAAAAAAGTAATAGGAACGAGAGAAAAAAATATAAAAGAACAAGAAAAACAATTGTGTTAGGAAAAAAATCATACTCAACTACATGCAAAACAGGTAGTTCTTTAGATTTTACCTACACATACCTATATAGGTGTGACTTCCATAAGAACATATATTTTAAGGGCTATATATATATATATAAGGGTATAAGCCCTAATGAACGTAAATTGGTATCTCTAGTAAAAAAAACAGTTTTATTTTCGTACTAATTAATTCGGCACGCAATGTATCGGTAACAAAGCTAACAACTGACAGTAACATTTGAAACTATATAAAGCTCTGCCTCTCTGAAACATCAAATAAATGCTAGCAATTCATGGCTGCTCGAGAAAATTTTAAAAATTAATAATTCTCCATTATAAAAGGTAATTGTTATGTTTTTTCTATAGAAAGGTTCACAGCACTTAAAGCTATCGTTACCTAAAATTGATGTTCTAACGGATGTCACACGGTGTATATTTTATATGTATTCAACAGCATTCAACTTCTATTTAGGCAATTATGATTTTGAATTACAGGTATTTTAGTTATGTTACTGTAAATTTATTTGATATAGTGTCAGTTTTATTTTTGTTTTAGTCTGAAATTATTTGGTATCTAATATGTTTAACTTGTATCTAATAGTTTGTAGTGTTGTACCTTTGTAAATAAATACATACATATTTACAAAAGCTTACAAGTCAGACTCCAATAGTTGACGAACAAAACCTTGAACCACATTGTAACCAGGCAACTATGATGTAACAACATAAACGTATTTTAATGTAATTATCATAACAAAGGCGCTGTTTTTACCGATTTACCAGTGAATGCTGAAATTATCGGCATGTTTATGTACACTTTTCAGAACTATCCAAGTATGTATATGGCTAAAAAAAAGCACTTAGGATATGTACTCTTAATAATTATTAACTTTTATCTTTCTAACCTTTCAGCGCTGATCACGACGCACGTCAGAGCGCTACGAGTAGCTACATATGGAGATTAACCTGCTACGAGCTACGCCGTAGCGCTACGAGCAGCTTAGCATTTGATGAGTTAAGACATTCGAATATAAATATACATTGAATGGAGACAGCAGCGTCTGAAGCAATATCTACACTACACCATATTATTATTTTACACAAGCAATTATCGCAAATGTTTATAGCAAATAAAAGTCAAATCCTAACCGCATTGTGAAAATACCAACAAAGCTGTGTACACAAGTAATATCTCCAGTCCTTGCCAGTTATATGTTTTCTGGGCTCGCTACTTGAGAGATTTCCTGTGACGTAAGTGGCCGTGGCGTTTCCGCGCTTGGTGATAAGACGACCCCCTTCCGCCCCCGCCCGCCGCCGGCGCGGCCCACCAAACTGTTTGGATTTTAATTTCATCCCTAAGTGTTGTTTTCAGAGACATCTTCACTTAAGTACTAATTTGTCCCAACTGGAACGATAGAGCCATTTTACGTCCTCATAGTAGTCACTTTAATTTGTTTGACTTAGTGATTGCTTCTAATTACAATTGGAAGTTGTCATTGCTCGTGTTGTCAAGTGATTTTTAACCGACTTTCAAAAAAAAGGAGGTTCTCAATTCGTTTGTATTTTTTATTTTATGTATTATACTTTTTTTTTTTTCAATGTTTGTTACCTCAGAACTCCGTCATTGATGAGCCGATTCGTATTTTTTGTTTGTTTAAGTAAGTATATTATGCTTCCAGGTGAGTCCCATTTTTTTCAAAAAATCAGTTGGATGATGGGATCTATAAGGAATTTTGGTATTTTCTATTGTAACTCATGTATTTACACCCGGAAATCATAAATTTGGTGGAGTGGAATTGATGATGAAGACTTATGGAATTCCTCAAATTATGTACTTAAAAGTACAAAAGTACGTCACATATTCTGATAAGATTCCGTTGAAATAGCAACTAATGAAGTGCCAAAGGTGATCCTTGTGGAATCGACGGAAGTCCTCAAATATTTATCGGCCCACAAACAGCGATTGGGTTTTTTTCTCTAATAATCAACGCATTTGCTCTCGGAAATCAGTTCATGTGGTAAATTGGAATAGAAATGTGGAAATGTTCTCGTGGCTTGGCGGAGTACTAAATTGAAGTCGGTTACAACTTTGTTTATTAAAAAAAACTTGTTCAATTGCAAACTAAACAATATTCCTTTGTAATTGAACTGAGAAATCCTTATCTATAAGTAATTTTTCAAACACGCAATACCTAGTTTTAAAAACCGGTCAAGTGCGAGTCTGACTCGCGCACCGAGGGTTTCGTACACACTATCAATTAACTCAAGGTAAAGTAAATGTCCCAATTAATGTTTGTTAAATTACTTATTTTTCTCCAATATGCTCGGAAATGTTCGCCTTACTGTAGCAAAAATAGTAAGTGAAGTTCCTCGTTACTGTAGAACGCAAATTTAAAAAGTTAAAAGTCATTACTATACAGTTTTAGCGGCCAGGAAAGTGTATGAAATTCCTTTACTGTATACTTTTTTACCTTTTAATTCTCGCACTATACGTCTCTTTCTAAGTTGCCTAATAAGAGAGAGACGGATAGTTCGAGAAACATCGAGAGAGCTCGCGCGCCGTCTTATGATAGCCGTGCAGGCCGCGCCAGTGTGATGCAGGCTTAAAAGTTTTCTCGAGTTTTTTTTTTAATGGTCATAAACAAAACGCTACTTTTTAAAGTGATCGAAGTGACGTTTTTAAAAATGTCTTAAATAGTTTTAAATGAAGATATAAAAATATTTATGAAATAAATCATACAACGAACCGAAATGCATTTAGATTGCAATCCCGTTACATTTTTAATAATTTTAATTGCATAAAACATTTAAAATTGTGACCGATACCTGGAAACTAATGCGATACCTAGGAACTAATGGTTTAAAAAAATATGTAAGTATTCTACTCGTAATTGAAACTGGAGGACTATGAGTCATGCTGTAGGTATACATAATTAAAAAAATAAGTTGGGCGGGAACTTGATAGTTTATTGACATACTCTCTCAGTATGTATATTGTAGTCTTTGACATACTCACTATTTTAAGATTATTGAAAATATTATATATGATTTCCTCACATTTTTGGAGAAAAGCACTATATCTGCCTTGGCGGGAACGGCAATTCGTGGATGCTTCTCTATTGTCGGATTCAGCTTCGCTTCATCCGACAAAACTAACTCATCCACGAATTGCTACTTCCCTGCCGCTGCAATAGGTACTATTCCCACCCAACACAACAGAATTCAATTTCAAACAACGAATAACTTTAACACCAAGACCATCGAACTAAGTACCAAGACAATGGGGGTGTAGACTCGAAAATTATTATTACACCAAAAGAAAGAAGGCAAAAAAATATGCCTAGTGACGAAAATCTCATTCAGATATCTCAAAGAATTACGAAGCAACAACCGTTTTAATATTGCTTGTTAATGAGAGAAAACGCAAACGGTGTGTGACGTCACATTACAGGATGCTGCCGGGGGGCCGCGTCGACAGCGGCTCCGACCACGATGCGGCGCGGCACGTTACCGTATTCTGTGACGTCACATTCTTCCAGCGTCATCGTTTCATACGAAGTTGCGTTTTGAGAAAAATGGACAGAACATACCCCTTCTTAAAACTTTGGACACATAACTTCGTGATTATTTAACCTTTTGTGTTGATTTTTTTTCCATTTGACTACGTTTTTTATCCTTTTTCGAGAAAATATGTCATTATAGATTATTTTATTTAGTGTCTACACCCCTATTGAATCGCGATTTTTTTTTTGACCTGCTACCTGAGGGGCTAGTAGGTACGCGGAGTTTTATATCGGACATATTTACATTCGTCCCATTCTGGCCAATATGCGAGTGTAAGAGAAGATGTGATTTCGTCGCTCCCATTCTAAACTGTACTTTAAGTAATTTTCTTTAGTTATTGATTACAACCGCCTTTTACTCACATTTTGTACATCGACCAGAATTTCCAGTGGCGTCATTTCTATTTATCACTTTTCTATTCACCACGAGTCAACATTTTGAATAATAACCAAATTCGCATCAACAATGTTTATAATCGAATTTAAACTTTCGTGAGACATGTTGAAATAATGCTAATATTTACACGGTTCAACTCACGTATTAAATGTCACTACGGGCGACATGTTTCGAACTCTTCTTCGGGAGTTCTTCTTCAGGATGAGTGTTTTCGCGGTGGTGTCACTTGAATCACTGCCCGCGCCCGTTCCGAACGCCGTGCGACGCGTGCGCACGCGCCGACAGGGCGGGGGGAGGGGGGCAGTCCTGTGCTGGAGTTGTTGTGTGAGATTGCGGCAGGAGGTCGTATCCTCCGAGAGACGATGCGCACACTGAACTCACTGTGTCCACGGGATTGTCACAACACACTGTCCACTTCAATTTAGGAAATTATTTAATACTTTTCCATGCTGGCGGTAGATCTAGCCACCATCACGATTCAAATTTGGGCGGCGCGTCCTGTTCTACGGCCATGATGGCAGCGGTTTCGCGCGTTACTACGCAAAGGCAACTATTGAAATATAGCTTAATTTGGGAGTATAACTATTTATTAGACGATTACAGTGCTCATCGCCACACTCTAATATTAAGTAGTATTGTAACCATAACGACAAATGAACGAATGGTTATTCTTTATGCCTAAGAGTGCATTACAGGGGCTGGAAACTTAGAAAAGAGGCGACACGCCGATTTATTGTATGGAAAGTAGTGACATCTCTGGCGAAGCGGATCGCTGTATTTAATGTTGTTGACAGAAAATGGAAATAGATGTCAGTACAATAGACCCACGACAATAAATTTTAAGATTTTGAAATGAAATAAAATATATTTTGATGTTTTGAGATAGAATTTATTAAGTATCCATTTTATTTAACTGAACATGAACAAATATCTCATTAATATGGAATTGTGTTTGTTGTTCGGCCTTTGTGGTTTTAGATGAAGTATACATGTCAGTCAGTAAATAAATGTCAATGTATTGTCTATAAAAACATTGAATGAAAACACATTTAAATCATATTTAAATAAAATCAAGAATAGTTTTAGCCACAGTATCTATTTATAAAAATAATATCTAGGTATTATGTGTGCAGTAAATAGTTTGAGGTTGAGTAATATGCAGTGTAGATCGGCTGTACGTGGATTTGTTAAATCTGGTCCAGGAGATTAAATCTAAAGTTTTGAAGCTAAATCTCGTCCTTGTCTCGTGTTTTTTTGTTATAAAGGTTGTGCTTTGTTAAGTTCTTGTTACATAATTAGTTATTTGTTAAGTTGAATAAATACTTTTATGAATGTTGCATGTTTCACTTTTCAGATCCATTTCATAGTTGTGTGATTGTTTTGAAACCTACAATGTGACTGGCAAAGTATGAAGGGAAGCGTACTTAGGTAACTAAAATGTGATTTATATCATGTTTTAGAAACGTTTTCTTCCTAACTTTAATAGTCGCATTGTAGGCTTCAAAGTCAAAACAGAGAATACAACTTTTGTATACGTGTGTGCGTGGTGCGTGAATATGTATGTGTGCGTTAGTGTGTATGTGAAGCGTGCACGCTGCACGCATGCGTGCGTCAGAGTAGTTCAATCCACTCGCTGCTAGGCGGCTGTGGGACCAGTAATTTCTTGGTGTTGCCACTCTTTACATAAATATACTTATTATACTCTTTGGTGCATTACACTCCTTTTTGGCTACATATAATTTTCGCCAGGCCATAAATATACGCCACGTCATTACTCATTACCGTGCTATAGCTAAGTAACGTAAAAATTGACACATACATAAGGTTATACGTCGGAACGTAAATATATGGGCACTAGTGTACTACTGCCGGTCTAGTACACTAGCACTTTGACAGCTTTTATCGTCATGTTTTACGTCCAAGACAGACGTAAAAAAATTTAACGTCATGGGCTACTATGGTAGACCGTCAGTTACGTAAAATGTAACCATTCATACGTCTTGCACATAAAACGAAAATTTAAACGTCAAGTGCTAATATGATCTTGATTTAGACATATAAAATTGCCGGTATAAACCGATGACGGGCGTAAATTTATGTAGGTCGCTCGAGACCCCCGGTAAAATTTAACACTATGAAAACATCTTCTGTCACAAGTTCACAATACATACGGTTCAGTTTCAAAACTAAATTCGTTTGCTGTTTTGTCCATCTACATGCTCGGATTGATTTAGTTTTTTACGACATTTCGCTTGATCATTGGACTTCGATATTACCGCATATCACGACGACCCTCGCTTACGTATATTGTACAGTCGACTACAAAGAGATCGATACGGCCAAAGTTACAAAAATATGTATACACGACTGTATTGCCTTGACATTAAGGTCGTGTATACATATTTTTGTAACATTGGCCGTATAGATCTCTTTGTAGTCGACTGTACAAGGTTTCGCACCGGGACTTACAAGGTGATTTACTATTATTTATCATCATCGTCATAGGCCTTTACGTCTATTACAGACGATTTAAGCATTGCTGTGTAGACATCGTTTTTGGTGACTGTGAAGACCGATACGAGACCGGCGTTACAAATATTATGATAAATGTACTCATCAAAAACTTACATTTGCTCTGCATTCATCAGTATTCAGTCAAAACTCGCGCAAGGAGAAAAGTAAATAGATAAGTACACTAGCTTTCACAATAATCTAGAGACACAGCTATAAGACGGAAAGAGACAGAAAACACAGGCTTTTATCCATAGACTATAATTGAACGAATGAAATGAATGTAATACTTGGTAGAATTACAGTTTTACACATTGGCAACACCATAGTTTTTTGGTTACATATATTTTATGCTTGGGCATAAATATACGTCACGTCATTAGTGTGGTAGCTAAGTAACGTAAAAATTGACACATACATAAGGTTATACGGCGGAACGTAAATATATGGCCGATTAGTGTACTAGACGGGCTGACATCGCTATGGATTGCTATCAGCATATTTATAGTAATTTATTGTACGCGATTGTAAAATAAATTACTAAAGTGAATCATCTTTCTTGCTGTTTGTTTACATCGGTGACCAAAGACTACAATATACATACTGAGATAGACAGGCAACTCAGCCAAATTAAGAAGGCATTTTATGCTTGCGTACAAGCGCCATCTGTGCTATGGCATATAAAACTTTTCAAACGATAAAAAAAAAGAAGGAACTTCTCAATTCGGTCGTATTTTATTAATCAGTATTTTAAATGTTTGTAATAACTGTTGTGAAATGAAACGTAAAAATGAGGAATACACAGATTTATTTAAGTTATTAACAATACATTAGTAACTTCATGCATGGAAAGGAGCATATTATTAATATAAAGCAAGAAACATTAAAACGATACGCTCATCCAAAACCAAGGTCACTCGGTACTACATTTCCCTAGATATTTCTCAACAAACCGCCGCGCTCGGTCGACTAGCGGTGTCTATAGCCCTTCCAGGTCCTCCAGTAATAGATAAATGCTCAAATCACAAACAAACTTCGTTGAATATTAAAATTTTAATTGGATTTACTGACGCAAATTATGTCAACATATTTCACGCAAAACGACATTATACTTATGTCAAGCAGACACAATGTTGTGTTACCATTATACAATATACTGTTCTCCTTGACGTGATATGATCTATTTGCAACCTCCTTCCTTGCCAACCTCTAATTTTACTCCTGCCTGCCATGTCATTGTCATTCAATATTTCTCCGTGTATTATTTCAAATAATGTACAATTTTATGTTTATTAAAACCTGAATACTACAGGTTTTCTCATTATTTAACTCCTCATATTCATTTACGTAGCACGTATCAATCTCCCTACATCAAATAAAATATTTGAATGTAACAACACTGATATTTTAGTTCGCTACAGCAACAGCTACCTAGAAGTTTGCCGAGTAGGTGGCATCACCGTTTTCAATCAAAATCTGGATTTGCAATAGGTTCTAAGTTTCCATAGCATGTCGGTGACATTCGATGACTTCTTACGTCTGTTGTCAACACAGATTAAAGAAAAAGGCAGATAGGCTCTAATAAATTGAACGTATTCTATATACCCGACCTCTTCTTACTTTTGTACTTAACATCGAGTAAGAAAGGGATAAAACTATGTTATCTGCCAGGTCTTCATACGTTATTGTCTCAGCTTTCTCCCTCGCAAAGATGTATCTCGCTCGCTCGAGATTTAGTGCAGCGAAAGATATTTTTTACAAGTTATCGACATCGATATTTACTGTTCATATATTCGTAATCTGCGCCATTCGTTAATACATTGTATATACTATACAAAATGTCATTTACGGTATTTACCACATTAAAAATCAAAACCATTAACTCTAAGTCCTGTTTCTGAGACACAACTACCTACGTGAGGTTTAGATAGCTACTCAAGTTCGGACTTTAAATAAATATTTAAATGTTTTAATTAAGTAGTATTTAACAACGGTAATAATTATCTCTATAGTTTAGTTATCTGTTAAAATAAACAATACAAATTTTGATGGTGATATTACGGAAGTCTCAAAATAAACCTCCAGCTCATCTTCACATCTCTATTTCCGGTCTCAGTCTTTCAAACTTACCAAACCCCTCGTCTACATAAATAATTCACGCCGATAAAATGTCGATTATATAAACTTTAAAATAATCACAAATGTGTCAACTTGACGTTGACGTCTGGCAGTATTGTTTACTATTTTAACACTGTGGTGGGCAGTAGATGGAGACAAGTTTACTACGTCCACGTTTCTCGAATATTCCAAGCCCATACATTCGTCTATAAATTTCCTTAAGCATCGAATGTTCTATTCGCTTACCCTTTCTAGAACATTCCATGCTACTCGGCGTTTTGAAAATGTACTCACCATTAATTAAAAACATTAATACAAAAAGTGCATGTGTGTGTGCGACCGCCGTTTGTACCGCTGGGCTACAGATGTCTTAGTCGATACAGCGAATTTTGAAACACCTTGACGGCGAGTCACTATGCCAACAAAACTGTTATTGACCCCGCCGTCGTAACAATATGAAGTGAATATTTAGAATTATATAAATTATTCAATAAATTCACAATTTAAAATGATTAACAAAAGGTTTTTATAAATGATATTTATGTTATGTACTTTTTATATTAAAGAGAAGGTGTAATATACAAATTTGTAAAACTTTTCTCAGGTAATAAAAACTCTTTGCCTCGGGCTGACGACGTTAAACGATAAATAACAATGAAAAGTAAAAAGCACTAGTGCGGAGCAGTGTCACGCAACTAGGAGCAAAAATTTTTTTTTTTTTTTTTTTCCGTTCATGATTTCCTAAGTTGGGCCCCGAAGGGGCCCTCAACTAATTGCCGATAGCATAGGTGGTATAAAATACACACCAAAAATAAAAACAATACATAGAAGAAACAGAAAACCATAAAAAGGACAAACTTAAAACTAAAACTATATACAACTACAGATACTCTAGGAGCAAAAAGAAGAATGCAGTATGCACGTCTATCATGAGACGGCCGTGACATACTCTCGATTTTGATGTGCTGCATGGCTATCACGCGACGGCGCGCGAGCTCGCTCGATTTTTCTCGCACTATCCGTCTCTCTCTTATTAGAACACGTAGAACATGAGGTATAGTGTGAGAAAAATCGAGAGTATGTCGCGGCCATCCCATAATAGACGTACTGTCTTGAGCCGTGTTCCGAATCACGACAAAAACGTTTTAAGCGCGCTTACGATCGGACCGATTCACGCTTACAACGCTCACATAAATATCGTAACGTCATTGATGATGTCATGGACGACGCCATGTTGGCGCTTACGGTGCTCACACCAAGCTCACACTCTCAGGCGTAAGCACCTTGAGCCAAACGTCAAGTTGAGGTTTGGTTTGGTTTGACATATGACACTTAATTTTTTTTAAGTGTCATATGTCATTATATATTCATATGCGATTTAACTTTTCTACTCAGAACTCAAAAAGTAGTGGTTATATTTATTCTCTTTGCTCAGAACCTCAGACAGAATTCAAATGAATGTGCCGTTGACATTGACAGTTTGACACATGACAGTAAACGCGCTTATGACCGGACCGAATCAGCACACCACTTACGCGGCCTTGAGCGGCCTTGAGCGCGCTTACTGATTCGGACCAGCCGTAAGCACTGTAAACGCTGTGATCGTTGTTGTCGTGATTCGGAACACGGCTTTGGTCTATCTCATCGGTTAGTAACAATCTTGCAGTCCGCTTCGCAGGACCGTTTGAATGCGGCAATTTTGCTTTTTTACTGTTAACTGGCCACACTGAATGAAATTGTAGTTGCAATTGTTACGTCTGTACGATACACGCAATTATGACTGCGACATGTTGGTCTGACAAATTGGGGTAAACTCACGTAATCTGTATACCCCATAATGTGGCTGTATGATTATCAGTCGGTAGTATAAAAAAAAACATGTCAAAAAATACCAACATGTCAGGTCAGAATCGGTCAGATCAGATATATATTGGAACTTACAGCTTACAAGGCCGTAATGTGTTTTTAACAATTTGTTTTAAAAATTAATTAATCTTTTTTGTATTTGTAATTTATTGTAATGTGATACATCTCGCGTTGTGTTCATTTGTAATGTATTGTTTTGTCATGAAGTGTCAATAGTACTGTCAAAATTGCGTGGTTCGCCAGTTGGTGCAATACAAAACCGTATTATTTCTAAGAAAAATACTTAAGAGGGCGGCATGTAAATGCATGATGCAAAACTCAGAAGTAATTGCCGTTATTACATCAAGACATGCGATCATCATTGAATTGCACGATTGTGGAAACCCGATTGCCGATATAAACTTACCATTAACCTGGCCTAATATTATTGTAAAGTATTCTTGAGCACACTCCTCGTGTTCCGTCGAACGGGCTCACTATGGCAGGGAGTACCTTACCTGAGCGTGTAGCACAGATTTATTACACTTATGGTTTATTCTGTTCATCATATCCCATTTCAGTTATAGGTTTTGCTCTCTCAATCGTACTATTTTGTTGGTGAGTATTATGAATTTTATTGTGCTGCATCGTCATACTGTAAAACATGTTTGTGGACACACATATATTGCTTTTTTGTTGTTTTAGTTACCCATTGTTAAATGTACCTTTACCTGGAAACATACCAACAGTTGTTAATTTACCATTACTGGATACCATGGAGTTCAGTAAAGTAAATTGCAACACCAACAACTGTCTGCCGAAAGGTTTGTTCATTTTATAATGTAATGCATGTAAACTAACTGCAATCATACCCTGACTATGTTGTTTCAAAAACATGCATATTGTTTAGTAACCCATAAGCTATATTTATGATTATGTATTTCAACTAATGTCAAATCTAACTGGTATCTCACAATATCGCGAAACTCATCTAGTGTTGACATTTCCAGTATCACCATTTACTTTGGAAACTCGTTCCTGTTCCCTGTTCCCCCCGTTCCCAAAATATCCTATGTAATTTAAAAAAACATGGATGTTATTTAGTAACCCATAGGCTATATTTATGATTATGTATTTCAACAAAATGTCTAATCTAACTAGAATCTTATAAATAAATAAATAAATAAATAAATATTAGGGGACAATCTTACACAAATCGACCTAGTCCCATAGTAAGCTCAATAAGGCTTATGATATTGAGAAACTCGTCAAATGTTGACTTTTCCAGATTCACCATTTACTTTGGAAATGCTGTTTAATGAGACACAAAAGCTGTCATACATATGGGCCAAAGACAAGCCCCTGCTTTATGTGCAACAAATCATATTGAAAATTGGTGAGTGTAATGTATATTGTGTCGGGTGACAACCCAAACTTACCAATTACATTTATATTTCTTAAATAATGTTTCTGCATTTAGTTAATTTTGGTGGTCATCTGACGATTTTGACTAGTGTCAACTTGTGCAAATTGATGATAACCCATTATTTTTATCATACAAATCAACAGGTGTTTAATTTAAATATTCTTATAACTGTGTATTCACACAATACAACAACACACAATACAATACAATACAAATACTCTTTATTGCACACCTCACACAAACAAAGCAGTTAAAAAGAGAAACAATACAATAACATGTAGGTAGAGGTAGACAACAAGCGGTCTTATCGCTGAAGAGCGATCTCTTCCAGACAACCTTTGGGTATTGGAGAAAGAGATAAAACTAGATTATGTAGTAGGTGGTAGGTATATTCTTGCATTTTAAGCGGATAAAAGAGTAATTCAGCTCCATTATCTAAATATCTTGGATACTGGTTGATAATGACCCTGGTGCAGATTAGTTGAATAACTATGTCAATTATGCTTTGAACATAGGTGTGTCTCCATGGAATAGCAACCTGCGCATGTGGGATGCATTCAGAGCCCCTCTGCAAGAAGTCTTTAGATTGCTAGAAGCAATAAAAAATCATGAGGAACCTGAAACGTAAGTCCTGATTTATTTTCTCGTTTTTGTGTGTCAATACTACTAACTAAAACTAAAGCTCAAAGTATATTCAAAATACACACATTCAACATCATCCTCCTATTATTCCTACCTAAATCAAAGCCGCATTAATGTTAACTTTATGTATAACTAGCTTGTGCCCGCGACTCCGTCCGTGTGAAACTCGTTCATATTGTAGCTCCATACAAAATTTGACCCCTTTAGGGGATGACTTCCGGGGCAAACACTATCCTATGTCCTTCCTGGGACTCGAAACTATCTCTATGCCAAATTTCATCTAAATCAGTTCAGTAGTTTACGCGTGAAGAGGTAACAGACAGACACACTCACTTTCGCATTTATAATATTAGTTTGAATTTTGTAAGCTATTAAGGCCCATTAACCTCCAATTACTTCAACAAGGCTGTCTTACATTTGAATAAGGATGTTTTTTATGTAGGCACTTATCTAATTTTCCTTTTGTATTGTTGAACTAGGAAATAATGAATTGTAACTTTTAGAAAAGGCAGTTTAGCCCAGTATTGCTACCAAATAGGAGGCATCAAGCAGCGGAACAGTAAGGCAGGTTTGGAGCGGCTGCTGCCCGAATACACCTGCTTGCTGCTCTCTCCCGCTAACTTGTGGCAACAGAATCTGCAGACATTTTCAATGGATCTTAATGTGGTTAATACCATTCACTCCTACCAAGTAAGTACTATGTTTATTTATTTGTTTAACGTAAACCTGTAAATATTCATGTTATGCGTTATTTCAATTGACACTTGGTGAATATTATTTATAACTCTCAAACTGATTATAAAGTCCTGAAAAAAAATCGCGACTAGTCTTGTTTACGTTGTAAGGTACCAATCAATTTATGTTTTGTTTTTTGCACAGAATCTTCCAAAGAGCAAAGTATCCATAGCCGAGATGGCATTTGGTATGCAGCTTCGAGACTGCGGAATCAAGCACTACCCGTTGCGCGCGCGCCCGCGCGTGCTGCAGTACGCCGTCTCCATCTTCTACCAGCGCCTCGAGCCCAGGTTACTGTCTCCCTTCACACTGCTCGATATTTATCACACGAACATGACATGACGCATGACGCTCCACTCATAGCATCTAGAATAATACACCGTCATTGCTTTGTAACTTACTACACGACACGGGCAGGTGTGCGAATGGGCCCTATAATTTCACCGCCTGCAAAACATTCTTGTGGTCGGTCTTGTCTCAATGTGGCCATTGCCGACACCTAAGGCATTATATGTTATGTACATAGAAAGTTACTAATAACCATATCCGGCACTGCTTGGCGAAGTCAAATACTTGAGGCGCCGGACTCAAAAGAATTGGTGTTTCCCTATTAATAATAACATTTTGGTAGTCATATTGAGCTTGAATGTTATATACTTAGAACTGTCTTTAATGATAAATCAATATCTGTTTCAGATTCATTGATTCTTTAACAAAAAAGTTAAAGGTAATGTATCCACTGTTCCAAGAGCAGGGGTACACGCACGCTGACGAGCTCACGCTGGTGTACTACCCCGGCCAGTTCAACTACCGCGAGCTCGTGCCGCTGATGATCACCTTCCTCGGGATATTCCTCTACGTCTACTTCTCGCTCAGGAAGATTGAGTACATAAGGTCCAAGCTGGGGCTGTCAGCGTGCGCTATGGTCACTATCGCCGGCAGCCTCTCCATGTCTATGGGAATATGCTTTTATTTCGGCTTTTCACTAAGCTTGCAAGGCAAGGAGATTTTCCCGTACCTGGTGATTATTGTCGGACTAGAAAATGTTCTCGTGCTGACTAAGAGCGTCACCTCCACTGACTCGAGGCTCGACGTGAAGATCAGGCTTGCGCAGGGCTTGAGCAAGGAGGGTTGGTCCATCACCAAAAACCTACTCACAGAAATAACCATCTTGACTGTGAGCTTCTTCACTTTTGTCCCATTTATTCAAGAATTTTCCATATTTATGATAGTCAGCTTAATTTCCGATTATTTTGTTCAAATGGTTTTCTTCGCGACTATTCTTGGAATCGACGTTCGGCGCATGGAATATTTTCAAGATCAAAATAACAAATTTCACCTAAAAGAATACTTTAATGCCAACAACGCTCTGAATTGGCGTTTCGATAAGACATATTCAGACGAGAGTATGTCGCCGCACCGAATGAGCAAGTCGAAGTCGCACCCGCGATTGAACGGTTTGGCGCAGAGCAGTCCGACGGACGTGCTGGCGACGCGCAAGTCGAGTCCTCAAGCGCAGGACCAGAAGGTGCCGAAGCGGATACGGTTGGTGAACATGTGGGCCAGGACGCGCTTCTTCCAGCGCGCCTTCATGGTGTGGATGCTCGTGTGGATATCCATGATAGTTTACAATTCCGGTGTAGTGGATTATTTTATAACTAATCTTGAAAAGCCTGACGCTAACAGCAAGATGGACAAAAAGTCTAACGAAAAACATCCACCAAAACGGCCCGAGGACGTGTTTTACAATGACAGCAACAAGAGTCCAATGGTGTTTTCTCCGCTTTTGGAAATGTCCGATGCGGACAAAGGCGTAGGAGACGCGAACGACACCATACTGTTGAAGCATTCACCGCACTCCCGGCCGTGGTCAAGGTTAGTCGAAATAAATTATTACCCCCCCCCCCTTATTCATAAAACTTAAAATGGCTCTGCTAAAGAAAATGTGCTTTGTCCCTTTCTTACGAACACAAATGTCAAAGTGACAGATAAGGACAAACTAATTTTAACGCCATTTTAGTTAAAACAGGTTTGCAGTACGTTTATGAATACGGCCGTTAGTATGTACGAGGGGCGTCTGAAAAGTTCTAAGCCTAAGATAGAAAAAAACAATTTACAAAAATGAACTCGTGTTTATTTTTCAATATAGTCTCCTCCTAAATCAATGCATTTTTTACATTTTTTATACAGTGCTTTTAGGCCATTAAAAAAATAATCTTTATTTTGCCCTTCAAAATGCTCCTGTACAGCCGCCTTCATCTCTTCGTCACTTCTAAATCGCTTTCCCCTCAACTCTTTCTTCAAATTATTGAATAGAAAATAATCGCTTGGGGCTAGATCTGGGCTGTAGGGTGGGTGGTCAATTTCCTCAACACCAACTTCCTTCAGAGCACGCCTCGCAACATTAGCGGTGTGAACGGGTGCGTTGTCTTGCAAAAACAAAATGCTTTTCCTTAGTTTACCCCGCCTTTTCTCAACTATGGCTTGTCGCACCTGTCTTATTAGATTTGCATAATAAGTTCCGTTTATCGTAGAGCCTTTTTCTAAATAATCGATTAAAAGAATGCCATCACAGTCCCAAAATACCGTAGCCATTAACTTAGAGGCCGACCTTTGCACTTTAAATTTCTTCGGCGGCCTTTCACCCTTTTCAATCCACTGCATCGACTCAGACTTACACTCCGGATCATACTGTCTGATCCATGTTTCATCAACAGTTACTATTCGGGAACAAACTTCATCTAAAACATCTTCGCACAATTCAAAAACCGCCCGAGAAGTTTCCACACGACGTACTTTATCGAAGGCCGTTAGCATTTTCGGTACCCAACGAGCACTGACTTTACTCATGTACAAATGTTCATGTAAAATTTCTCCGACTCTTTCTTTACTAATACCTAAGACCTCAGCTATTTGCCAAACCTTCATTCTTCTATCTTCTAATACCAGCTTTTTGACTTTTGCTACGTTTTCTTCGGTCACTACCGATATTGGCCGCCCTGAGCGGGGGTCGTCTTCGATCGATTCCAGTCCGAGTTTAAATAAGCGACTCCACTTTTTGACTGTGGCATAAGAAGGCCCAGAATCACCGTAAATAATAGCCATTTCCTCAAAAATACACTGCGGTGATTTGTCACTTTTTGTAAGGAATTTAATTACAGCACGGTGCTCAATTTTCGTAATATTCGTTGGTAATTCACACATGATGTACTTTTCCGTTGAATATCTCGAAACAGAATAATAAAAACGTGACATGTTATTTTTTAATAATATGTTTTTAAATGGCCTTTCTAGTGGCCAGTATCATAAACGCATATATAACCTCGAAATACCTTAGGCTTAGAACTTTTCAGACGCCCCTCGTAGGTATGTACCCTCTAGATTAAAGAAAAAGTGTAATTGAAATATTATTTGTAAAACTTATCTCAAGTAATAAAAACTCTGCGTCGGGCTGATGACGGACATAAATTGGAAAGGGATAAGCACTAGTGCGAAAAAGTGGCACTTTCCGCACGATTTGGCTGCTAGGAAATAGTTATTTAAGATACAAGTCGTTTAGCATTACCTGTAGATAGTAAGCTAGTAATAAGCAGGGCTCGGATTTTTCATCGCACGATAAGACGAAAGAAAACTATGGAGTCGATATCAACATTAAAACTTTACTCATATTCATACTCATACTCATTCATTTAATTAATACCAAAAGTTTATTATATTGTAAATACAAATCTTAACCGCCACATCATGTTTATTACATTATAAGCTATATAATAAAATGTTCACGTAATAATTAAGTTAATTAATATATACACTAATTGCAAACTTAAATAAATGACACGTCTAAAGCCGTCAATGATTGAAACATGAGGCAATTAAATAAAGCGGTCAGTACCCATCGTTAAGTCTATCGCAACGATATGGTCTGGATAACTAGGTATGCAACTAAGTTGAAATTTTGACAGCATGATAAATATATAATAATTACGGGACTAGGAAAATTAGTGAGTATGAATATGAGTAAAGTTGTAATGTTAATATCGACTCCATAGTTTTCTTTCGTCTTACCGTGCGATGTAAAATCCGAGCCCTGGTAATAAGGAACAAGAGTGCACACAACATGTGTATTAAAGTATATAATAAACTACCACCAACTCTAAAAACATTATCGGACATGGAATTTAAGAATAAATTGTATAAAATGCTTTGCGATGAATGTTTCTATAGTCTTAACGACTTTTTTGGACATAAATTTAAATGTTAATATCTGAATGTTTTTCCTAGTCTTACTGACTTTATTTGGACATAAACTTTAATTATTTTTTTTTTTTTTTTTCATAATATAATAAATAAATTTAGTATCTAATAATCTGAATGTTAATTATTAAATGTTATAATTAATTTTATTATCAATTGTGCTATCAACCTTTATTAATATTTACGACGTAGTATGTAAGACCTTACTTTCACATGCCTGTATTGGTAGAACATATCGAGGGAAGCAAACTGTGCCTTAATCCACCTTTAACTGTACCATGTGTTCTTGTGAATAAACTTTCATTCATTCATTCAAGTGCGGAAAGTAGGTAATTCCCAACGAGTGACGATGACCAAAAACACGACCGTTAAGGAGTGTTTTTGATTGACACGACTTGGGAATTACCAATCCGCACGTGTATCATACAACATTTTACAATGCAGCATGCGAGGAAATTAAAAATTATACTTAAAAGGTGAAATTTGGACTGTCATAAAATCTCATTCTCGCACGTATGTGGGAATATTGGCCCGAAATCCATTCCCGCACGGCCGCCCCCCGGCCCGCCCCGCCGTGCTGGCATAGAAGACTTCCCGTGTTTATGTTGACCCATATAAAGGCGCACTTTCAGAGCAAGTGCATTGTAATAGTACATTACTACAGAGGCCGGGAAGTAAGGGGTTGCCGGCCGAGTACATATAGACCGCCGAGCGTAGCGAGGTCGGTTAGTTATGATGCTGGCAACCCCTTTTCACGCCGAGGTATGTATAGTGCTTTTCTCAAACATGCAATGAAATAAATTAAAAATCAAACTTTAATTTTCATGGCTGAACGCCGTGATCCTGTGCCAAAATTGTGGAATGAAAATTAAAATGCCATTACGGGTCTCTCGTCGCGCTGCGTCTGAAACGTGACACTTCGAAGCCCATTATGAAGAACACAACGTCAATATTTCATTGCATGTTTGAGTTGAGAATTAGTACATTACTATAGAGGCCGGGAAACGAAGGGCTGCAGGCCAAGTAGACGGTATAGACGGCCGAGCGTAGAGAGGCCGGATAGGGATACGCGGCCGGCAACCCCGTTTCTCGCCGAGATTTGTATAGTGCTTTTCTCAAACTTGCAATGAAATAAAAATAAAAAGTAGTCAATTTGTTTTATAAATAATACGTTTCTGAACTCCACCGCCTGCACCGCCGCCGCCGCGCCGGCAGCTGGCCCGCGCCCCCCGTTCAAAAACAAAAGAAGGTTGCTTTACAGGCCTAGGTGTGTAAAGTTGTATGAAATTCCTTTACATATCATCTTTACTCATCGCACCGGATGCGTAGTATTTCCGAACCTAATTTGAAGTAAGTCACGTCAACATTTCATTGCAAGTTTGAGATAAGTTATTTACGATAAAAGTGCCGAAAATAGTAAATTCGCAACGAGTGGTGATAAATTAAAACACGACCGAAGGGAGTATTTTAAATCGACACGAGTTGCGAATTACCTATTCGCACGTGTATCGTATGTACAACGTTTTACTGTACATATGGCTCTTTAAAGTTTCGACATATGCACGGAAAGTGCTCTTTCCGCACTAGTGCGGGAAAGTAGCACCATATGTACTGTAAACGTTACTTACAGTTTTAAAATGTTTGCTGGTTTTGGCATCGCTTGGCTACCACACTTCTTGTGTGGTTTACCTCGCCATGGCGTCCCACTAATGCAGGGCACTTAAAGTATCGTCGTATTGCAGGGTATCGGCGTACCATTGGTCATCAATTCTAGGGCAGTACAACGAGTCGCTGGCGGGGCGCGTGGTAGCCGTGCTGCCGCCCGTGCTGTTGTCGCAGCGCGTGTCGCCCGAGCGCGCGGCCGCCGTGCGGCTGCCCGACGAGCGCGACCCGCCGCCGCTGCGCTGGCAGGCGCTTGCGGCCGCGCTCGACCCCATCGATACCCTGCCCGGTACGTACCGGACCCGTATAGGGTAAAACCAGGATAGAAGACCCACTTTTTTAAATTACTTTTTTATCTCTTTGTACAAACAACAAGATTCTTTATTTGTAGAACGGGTAGGTACTTTGGTTTATTATCTTCCAGAGTATTGTCGATTTTTGCGGACCTGTACATTTTGGGACAACTATCCCATGTAGGGGATAGGTGCCTAATCCACGTAAATTACGTTTAGGATAGATGCCCCGTCGAGAAGGAGGAAATTTATCCCGCAAAAACTTTGTTCGCACCTAGCCGTCCCATGCAATCGCACAGAGACATGCAACACGGTCAACTTAGTTGTAGTTGCAGAGTCTCTCGATAGATAAATAAAATAATGTGTGAAAGGCAACTATACCCCCGGGGCGACTATCCGGGTTGTACCCTAATGGATGGTTTAATACTGCGTCCCCGATCTTTCTCTCTCTCTTTGTGCATGGTATTGGGCCATCGTCTTGGGGCACGAGTACAGGCTCAGACCAAAGCCTAAATTTCTCACAAGTTTTCTTTTTTTTTTGTTTGTCATAGCCAAAATTATTAAGTGATCGAAAAGTCGTTTTTTTTTAAATGTTTCACTTTCTTTTAAATTAAGAAATATAAATACTGTCGAAATGAAATCCTTAACGAACAAAAATGCGTTTAAGTCTCAATCCCGTTTAATTTTCTACAATTTTAATTCCACACGTTTAAAATTGTCATCAATTTTAATGTTTTATGTTGTCCGTTGAAACTGGCACCAAGACTCATACCGTGTACTCACTTAAAAAATATGTTGGGTTAGGTTATACTCGCTGTTTTAAGATGATTGAAAATATTATTTTAGTTCCTCGCATTTTTGGAGAAAAGCACTATATCTGCTTCGGCGGGAATGGCAATGGCATTCGTATCGTCAACTCATCCACAAATTGCTATTTCCCGGCCTCTGCAATAATGTACTATTTATATTGACATGCGTGAAATCCGAAATTCGTTTCTGTAGCTAAAAAATATAACATTTTTCATGCGAAGTCCACTTGTGTCGAGCGTGTTTGGGACTCTTAACCGCATCCACACGGACGAGCATGGCAGTCCACCATGCACGCCGCGTGTCCCGCCCGTGTAGATAGTTGCTGGCTGCACTACCTCCGGCAAAAACATATCCCCTATCTTGCTTCTTATAACTTAGTAACGTTCATGCCGTTCGCCGGATTATTCGCATTATCTCCTTTGGAAGCAACTACTGCAATAGTTCCTTCAAAGGTACTAAAGGTAGATGCGGCTTTTGCGCTGCATAATATTTTTCAGGAAGTTAAACAATGTATTATGTTCTAACAGAATTCGATCTGATAGATGGAAAGAGCCAGCAGCAGCAGTGGCGCAAGCCGACGGAGCTGCCCATATACCCGACGACTCCCATGGAGATACTACTGCTGGCGATTCTGTGCACCATTAGCGTTGCCGTCATCGCCTACATGATGGTCGTGCTGTACAGGTAAACCTGCATTGGTGGTTCTCAATTTGTCGGCGTACACGTTATGCATAATGATAATTATTTACCATGTTGGCCGATTTCAAGTTATGAAAAGCAGACTCCGTAGCCTATTGTCGCTTACGAAGAATAACATCCCCTTATAGATTTGAGGAATCCTTGTGTTCACAGCTAGAGACAAATGCGCCCTCACCACAGACATAGATATACACTAGATAACTTAAACGCCTCAATCTGTATGAAAACAAACCGTGCCACTTTTTTTCTGCCTACTGTGACGAGGGCGAATTAGTGATGTGAATTCCCCGTTGTCCGCGCAAAATCGATTCATAGGCGACGCCGCTGCCGCATTCGCCGTTGGGCTCGACGCGATTCAGCCTGATGCACTCGGTACGGTTTCCATATGACAGACAGAGAAAGATACACTTTTTGACGTCATTCCGTTCGAAAACTAAACGAAAATTCCGTGCGTGTGCGGTCAAGCGCTCCGACTTTTTAACACCTGCCGTGTACAATTAGGACAAATTATTATGAGCTTGTTTTTATCAATAAATTGGCGTTTTTAAAATGGTTAATATCATTCATCTGTCCGATATCGATTAAAACCGATCATCGAAATATGTTGTAGAACAAACAACACTATTTGGTAGATTTGACAGACGAATGATAAGTTCCTTTGTACCATGAACTCGAAGCGATGCGCGACAGTATCGCTTGTTATGATATTCATCGTCTCTTAATACAACGTCAGATTAAACGCTCAAAGCAAACGCGGCAATGTAATGTGAACATAGTTTACTTACCTATAATCTATAGTTACTTAGGTACAGTCTTGGAATCACACCTCGGAATAATTAAAAAATAGATTTAAAATGAATTTACGCATAATATAATTTGAAAATAACTTACGTGTGATAGGAAACATGTCCTTGCGTTTGGGTGCTCACAATTTTTGGGCTATTGCACTTTAGTACCGTGCAATAAGGCATTTTCTTAATATTCACGGACAACCGGGTACCACAACAGACGCGTGCGGAATGTCAGTAGCGACGGCCAACTCGGAGACCTACTCAGAGTTCGGACACGCGAAGTAGATGCATTTGCGTGTTCATATCTATTGCTGAGGCTCTCACTCTCAACACGCACGAACCTTTCTCTCCATCACTACAGGACAAGTAGTGGTATTATTAATTGTTGCTGGAGACTGCCCCTGAGATGACATTCAGCTCTCTAGATGAACTTTCCTATAGCACATAGATGTGATGAAAAGGTATTATATACTAATAATTACACGGTTCAACTCGCGTATTTAATGTCACTACGCGCGACATGTTTGGAACTTTTCGGGAGTTGTTCAGGATGAGCGTTTTCGCGGCGGTGTCGCTTGAATCACTGCCCGCGCCCGTTCCGAACGCCGTGCGACGCGTGACACACGCGCCGACAGGGCGGATAAAGAGGGGCAGTCTTGCGCTGGAGTTGTTGTGTGAGATTGCGGCAGGAGGTCGTCTCCTCCGAGAGACGATACGCACACTGAACTCACTGTGTCCACTTCAATTTAGGAATAATACTTTTCCATGCTGGCGGTAACATCTAGCCACCTATTAAAATTTGGGCAACGCCCAATTTCAGGTATTATATAGTATTAACGTTTTATTTAACAGGTGTGTGTGTTCCCGGAACTATGCCGAGTGGCGTGCCTCCTGGAACGAAGACAATGAATACCGAAAAATCATTGCGATGCAACCCGCGGTTCAGGTGAGAGAAGCAGTGGCTTTACATAAGTAGCAAGTGTTTCTCAACAAATCCTACTAATATTATAAATGCGAAAGTTTGGATATTTGTTACTCAATCACGCTTAAGTTGGTTCGAGTTCCGTACAAAACAACATTTGACATTCGCAGGCTAACTGCGTGATATTTTAAGAAACGTGTGTAACAAACTTTCATATTTGCGCGAAATTGCCCTTTTCCTAGAATAAACTTTTTTAATACAGTTGCTCAAAAAGTGGTACTTTTTGTAGCTGCAAATCGTGCGCAAATTTGTATTTTGCCCACTAGTGCTTTTTACTTTTCCATTTTTATAATTTATTGTTGTTCCAAGCCATACATCCCACCAAAGAGGTGTACAATGTAAAATACATTCAATTACTTTACATTTTTGTTAGATTACGTCATTTAGCATTGAAAATGACCTCTAATAATTTTCTAATATTAAAATAGCATATTTCACAAATAAAAGGGTTATTTAAATAAAAAATCTCCGACGGATTTGATAATGTTGATTGATTGAGTATTACCAATGACAGGATATGAGTATTACTCGAGACCGCCGGTTGAAAGAGTATTAAGCGAGACCGCGGCGGGATGTATGGCCGCTTGCTTTTTACACCAATAAATAAATCAAATATAAATATTTTAAAAAATATCTATTGATTTTTCAAGTTTAAATGAAAATGATTTACCATATGACATTAAATCGCTTCCCAATATAGTTGTTGATTTGACTCAATGCTCACAAGGCTAATTTAAGCTACCAAAAACGCCTCAGTAAACAGAGGCGTTTTTACTAACTGCAAGCATGAAGTTTATTTGAACTTAAGCGTTTTTGCTTTTATGTTTCTAAAGTATTTCAATACCTATATTAATTACGCAAATATATACAAAAAGGTAATAATTATTATTTATTTTGTTAATATCTTGTTTAGTGCTTATTAAGTTTTGCAAAATAACTTTCTTCGGATTGCCTAAATAGAGAAATGATTGCCTCTTATTAGTAAAAGCAAGTCAATTTAAAAACAGATGTCCCACCTTTTTCATACATTTTTCACTTTGAACTTAGTAGTTTTCAAGATCGAGGCTGTTTTATATTAAATTGTAGAATGAGTGAATTACTAGCATTGGAAATGGATTTAACACCACCAGACATACGCGCGAGAGCTACAATTGCAAGTAACACCATTTTGCCGGAAAAATCCAAGGAAAAATATATTGCCGTGTACCAACATTTTGTTGAGTGAAATGGAGCATAAAGCTAATTCGTTCTCAGAAAAAGTACCTTTGGCTTTTTTTCTTGAACTGTCGAAGAAATATCAGGCGTCTACCTTGTGGTCAAAGTATTCGATGCTAAAAGCGATGATGAAGACAAAAAACGACGTCGATATTAAGAATTATACAAAATCTGTTGGTCATCAGAGTAAAATATCGAAAGTTTTAACAGCTGACAACGTTGAACAATTAATTAACGATGCTCCAGATCAGCATATCTTGCTACTAAGGTAGGTATCTGTTAGTTATTGTTCATCTTTGTTATATTAATTACAATGACTGGATCATATATTTATAATTAACGTGTGATTTTGTTCGTAGGTTGCTCTTATATTCGGGATTTCCGGCGCATGCAGGCGTGAGGAACTTGCAAATATAACACTAAAGGACGTGGAAACTCACGGAAATATGCTGTTAGTTAAAATACCCAATACAAAAACAACATTCCCAGATCTTTCACCGTAGATGGGCCGTTTGCCGAAATCATAAGAAAATACCAACGTCAACGTTCACCGAAAGGCAAAAATAAGATGTTTCTCCAAAATTATCAAAAGGGAAAGTGCACTGCTCAAGCAATCGGCATTAATAAATCTGGGAATATGCCCAAAGAAATCGCCAAATTTTTAAATTTGCCAGATGCTGACCTGTATACTGGTCATACTTTTAGAAGAACGTGGCAGCGTTACTCGCTGATCCTGGCGCAGATATCACAACATTGAAAAGGCATGGTGGTTGGAGATCGAGTAACGTCGCAGAAGGATACATAGAAAACTCCGTTGACAACAAACTAAAAATAGGGAAACAAATAGCACAGTCGATCCATATAAGGCCAGCCACGGAACACTTTCAGACGAAGCAACATCTATCCAAAACTAACGTTGATTTTCAACCTCAACCAGGTCCCTCCCATACTTACGACAATTTTGAACCTCAGCCAGGCCCCTCTAACTCTGTGACGCAGCTTAGTAGGCAAGATTCGGAGCCAGAATCGTCTCAAATAAGCGAAACTAATAACACTATAAATCAAACTCTAAACTTACCCGAAAAAAGGTTTAATGTTACTCTTAATAACTGATCTAATTGTCCTGTAAATTATTACCTGACAAAGAATTAATAAAGTATTAATTTTGTTCTTTGTTTTTGTCTCGGCACTTGTGATATAATGACATATTTTCCGCACTTGTATCAAAATGTACTAATTCGGGTTGCTAGTGTAAGGCAATAGTTATTTACGATACAAGTCCCGAAAATAGGAAATTCGCAACGAGTGGTGATAAATTAAAACACGACCGAAGGGAGTATTTTAAATCGACACGAGTTGCGAATTACCTATTCGCACGTGTATCGTACAACGTTTTACTGTACATATGGCTCTTTAAAGTTTCGACATATGCACGGAAAGTGCTCTTTTCAAAAAGAAAGTAAGGAAAGAAGAAGAAGGAAAGTAGCACCATATGTACTGTAACAGACTTTTCCCAAAGTATCACGCCCCAAACAATTTTTCTCAAATTATCATTTGGCAAAGAAATTTTACTCTCGGAAACCCCGGCATTTCTCGCAAATGGCAAATTTATGAAAGTTTGTTACATAATTACATAAGTTTCTTAAAATATACGCCGTTAGCCTGCGAATGTCAAATGACGTTTTGTATGGAAATCGAACCACTTGAGGGATATGACTCGGTATTGTGTCTGTTATAAATCATTTATGATGTGTTGCTACAACGATATTTAATGGACAGTCAAGCGTTTTATTATATATACAGGGTGATTCAGGAGACATGAGCAGGATCAACCCTACGGATTCAATAGTTTATAAGCTACTCAGTCGTACCAGCATTGGTAACATTAACGTTAATTTTTTTTTAGTTGTGTAGGGTGACCATGATTTATTGTGAATGAAACTTTCACACAAAATGTAAAAAAAAACTGTGGGCGTTTAATTTAATTACGATGGTAAAAGATCCATTAACATTAACTGTATGTGTAGGGTTGATCCTGCTCACGTCTCCTGAATCACCCTGTATATGGCGCCGGCAACTTTATCCTATAGACTACTATTAAACTTCACATACAATCAAATTTTGAGGAACTTTAGCGAAGAATGAAGATGTGAAATCACCCCATTCTCCGATTTCAGACTCAGTTGATTCAAGCCGCCTGTAATCGGAAGTTGCGTCCGTTGAAATCAGTTTTTATGGCAAGATTGACATTTCTTTATCAGATGACAGTTGCTGGCGCCATATTTAACGTTTACGGGTCAGTAAAGTGTGGTCGATGATACACCTAGCAATTTGTCACAACAACCTAGAGACGCAGCTATAAGATGATAACAGACAGCAAACTTTCAATTCATTCTCTTTGAAGGCGGTTGTTGTGACAAATTGATAGGTGTATATATAGAACGCTTTAGGTGATTTATAACAGACACAATACCGAGTCATATCCCTCAAGTGGTTCGATTTCCATTCAAAACGTTATTTGACATTCGCAGGCTAACGGCGTGAGTTTTTAAGAAACGTATGTAAGTAACTTTCACAAATTGGCTTTCCATTTGCGCAAAATTCCCGCTTTCCTTGAATAAACTTGTATAAACTAGAATAATTTGAGAAAAACGGTTTTCCCAAAGTATGACGTCACAAACGAATATCTCAAATTATTCTAGTTTATACAAGTTTTTAATCAAGAAAAGGGGGAATTTCGCGCAAACGGAAAGCCAATTTAAGAAAGTTAGTTACATAAGTTTTTTAATTATCACGCCGTTAGCCTGCGATTGTCAAATAACGTTTTGTATGGAAATCGAACCACCTTAAGTATATTTTCACGATCAGTTAGTGACGGAGGCGGTGCCGCTGGTGGTGGCGGGACACAGCCAAGAGGTGGAGTGCCTGGTGACGGACGGCGAGCTGGTGGTCAGCTCCTGTCTGCAGGGTCACGTCAAGCTCTGGGACTCGCAGAACGGTGAGCTGCTCACCAACATCGATCGCGGCGCGTGAGTACTTCCACCTCACATCTTATTACACATGGAAAACTAATACGTTGCCCGAAGGCAGTTTTCTCTGAAAGCGTTTAGCTGTTCCAAACTTTTAAAAAAGAAATTTGCTCAAAACCGGTTTCTTTGGTTATGGTTTTCTTATAATATTTCTGAAGTCGACTATTGATTTAAAAATGCATTTTAACCAATGAAAATAAGTAAGGGAATAATATGTACATTTTGAATAAGTGTTATAACAAACTAAAAAAAATGTGAGAGCAATAAGCTTTTGTAACGATAAGTTGGCTTTCCTTCCAGATATTTTAAATTACAAAAAGAACTTGCTGATAAAGTCGCGAAGAAAAATGAACCTTCAAATTCTACTCCAGGTCAGTAATAATTCGGCGGACACAATAATGCTTATTAATTCGTTAATCAACTGCATTCCGGTGTACACAGATACGTAATATTTGCATTTTTGTCTTGCAGCATTACAACAAATCCCAGCAGCAAAACAAAACGAGGTAAAAATTAAAATCTTAAAATCTTCTCTTGCACTGTCGCCAGAGCTTCATTTATATCGGTTAGCTTCGTCTTGTTAGCCAACACGAACGATAAGATATTAATTATATGCCTGTACCTTTGTTTCATCATAATAAATATTTATTTTACTTCGTATTTAAGTAAATATATTCTTATTCTATCAAATGTGATTGTGGGAGCGCTTAGCTATTAACACTTTCGCAACCAAGAACTAGCGGGCACTTGTAATGTTTGCTCAGATGCCGCCTGAGCCCGCTATGCTAGGCGTGCAGTAGTATGAACTTAGACGCCTAGCGAATTCTGTCGGTTTCTGGTGAATTGTTCCATTTTTAGTCCGGTTGCGAAAGTGTTAAAAGCAGCAGACATTTTCACGGAAGCAATGATTGCGTCAATGCCGTCGCTTCACTTCATCATTTAACCAAAATGTATGGAGGACTTGCTTGATGCTTAGAACGAGCAACTACTGAGTGGTGGAAACCTGCTTTACGGTTGTGTTGCAGCCCGTCCTTTCGCTGCGCAAGGGGCTCAGCACCCACCTGAGCGGGCTGCGGTTCCGCGCGGCGCGCGACCCCGCAGCCCACCTCTCACCCGCCGAGACCACGCGATACGACTTCGCGAAGACGTACAGGTACTATATAAAAGTCAATATAAATGAGCGCTTCCGTGCTTTGGAAGGCACGCTAAGCAGTAGATCCCGGCTGCTGTCTATGACAGTAGTCGTTAAGCCGAGTTAGAGGCCTTCAGGCGGCTTAAGAGGCTGACAATACCTAATTTGGCGAAATTGATATTATTTAAGCAGTTTTTTAAGAAAAACTATTTGTTCTAGCACATCAAATAAAATATACACTCGCGGTCAAAGAAACCGGGTCAGTGACGAAAACCTCAATATTTTGTAAATCGTTGGTCGTATCTGCATGAAACTAACTCTGTTTTATAGAGAATTTAATATCCTTCTAAATCCAACCTTCAATGTTCTACGTAGTAACTGGAAAAAGGTTTAATTGAAAAAAAAAGACCAATTGGGTACTTATTTGAAATTGCGTTCGTTTTACTTTTGCTTGTTTTTAAGCAATTATTTTCAATCTGTCAAAGAACTATGATAAAAGGCTGTCATTGTTTTATTTTGTGGTCATTCTTGAATGTCTATCATGCCGCTAACACGAGATGAATGTACTCGTATCATCACTATGTTAGAAGAAGGAAGAAGTCAGAGGTATACAGCGAGAAGAACAGGTGTGTCACTTTCTACAGTGCAGCGAGTCCTCCAACGTTACCTACAAACTGGGCAGAACCTTAGAAGACCAGGAACCGGCAAAACAAGATGTACTACAGCTAGAGAAGATCGATTTATTGTTACAACCATGCTCCGAAATCGGCACCTCACAGCAGTTGAAGTGAAAAATCAGCTTTTAGAGACCCGAAGGGACGGCATCAGCGAGCGGACTGTCAGGCGGCGGCTCAAAGAAGCAAATTTGACCCCACATAGGCCGGCCAATGGCCCAAAACTTGAAAGAATACATCGAACAGCAAGACGACTTTATGCCCGCGATCACAGATACTGGGGTGACGAAGATTGGGCAAGAATTTTGTTTTCCGATGAATCCAGATTTATGCTCTATGCAAATGACGGGCGGCAAAGAGTTTACAGACGGCCTGGTGAACGTTTTATTCCAGCATGTTTTGAGGAAAAAGTGGCGTTCGGCGGTGGGTCAGTCATGGTTTGGGCTGGAATCTCTTCAGAGAGTCGCTCGGAGTTAGTTTTAATAGAAAATGGATCATTAACGAGTGCAAGATATGTAGAAGAGATTCTTAATGAGCATGTCGGCCCATACTTAATTAATATGGGTGGAAATTCTATGTTTATGCATGACAACGCCAGGCCACACACAGCTCAAATTGTCAGAGATTATTTTTTGGAGGTTGGTATCAACTGTATGAACTGGCCCTCGAGGAGTCCGGACTTAAATCCGATTGAGCATGTATGGGACGAGCTTGGGAGGCGTGTAAGAGCTCGAAACCCCGCCCCAGCTACACTTAGAGACCTGAAACAGGCGTTAGTGGAAGAATGGGACAATATCCCGCAAGAACGCATAAAGAACTTAATAAACAGCATGCCGAATCGTCTAGAAGCTGTAAGAAGAGCCCGAGGAGGCAATACGAAGTATTAATTTTTATTTTTTGTGTTGTATGTGAAGTACCTACTGCTTATTTTTGTACGTAAAATTGGTTGATTTTTTGTTTCCTATGTAATTTTATTAAACAAAAGAATTACGATTCCACCATTTGATGTTATTTAATTCAGTATAAAATTATCTACAATATGCAGTTTAATTCATGTCCCTAGCTTTATTATTTTAGGAGATATTACAAATTTTCGTACTGACCCGGTTTCTTTGACCGCGAGTGTATGTTAATATTCACCATATTTCAAAGACCGTGGACAGTCTGGACAGTGGATCAGTATCTAGCTAGTACCCACAACACAAGCCTCATTGAGCCTACCGTGTTGTCCCCTTGTATTTATTTATTCACTTTGTACCTAATATTTAGACATTTTCGGAATCCAGTGCTCCTATCAAGTTCATAAATAACTAAGTTTCGAAAAGGAGTGTTGTGTTTCCTAAGTATTCGTTGTGGTCATTATTACTTGCGGCGCACAATATAGCTCACAAAATTGCCATGAGTTCCCAGGTTTCCTTAAAACACCAAATATTCATTCACAGGGAACTGTACTGCAGCGATCAACATGACGACATCTACAATTACGAAGCAAAAGAAAACGTGGACATTAATAATTTAAGTATAGACACGGATAATTTAAGTGTAAATAGTGTGAAAGACAGTGAAGATAATAGTTTTGTATTTAAATGTGATGAGAGTCCTGTGAGTGGTTTGCGTAATAGACACAAGGGTAAGCTAGTGAGCTTGCGCGGGGGCGGGGGCGGGGGCGGGGGAGCGGAGCCGGCGCCGAGCGAGTGGCGCGCGCGGGCGGTGCGGGACTCGCCCATCTGGTGCATGGACTTCTGCAATGACCTCATCATACTGGGCTGTGCGGATGGACGGCTGGAGTTTTGGGAAGCTAGCTCGGGGAAGTTAATGGTGAGTTTGTTATATTTATATAATGGGGCTTCTAAACGGGCCACATTTTCCTGCAATTTCTGGCCAGCAACTATAGCTGTCTTAGGCTGACTTTGTACGCTGGAGCAAGATGCACATACTTGCCGGCCACACATTGCCGTAAAAATGTTGCCCGTTTAGAATAAAAGATACATTCCGAGAATAGTAGTCAAGTAAATAATTTAAGTTCAAAGGCTCTAGTATAAGTTTTACCGAAATAAAACTTTACGATCGCGTTTGCGTTTTACCCTCATTTTGTATGGGATTTGACAGCTAAACGCGAACGCGGTCGTAACGTTTTGTATCGGTAAAACTTATACTAGAGCCTCTGGTCGATTCCACGACTTATCCCTCCCCTAATCAGTATTACGTCACACCTCTGACGCTACGCGTGCGGAAAATCCCACTTCCTGGCCCGAGAGGGACGTCAAATTTTGTACTCACTACTGGCGGTAATGAAGAAAGTCTCAGATGACATATTTATCGCCCTTGCCTTCGGCTCGGGTGCCAAATACCTGCCATCGAGACTTTATTTGTTTTACCGCCCTAGTTAAGTACTGTAAATGTACTATTCTCTGACTATGTAACAGATACTAAAAAGTAACAATAGTGAGTTGTAGGGCCGCGTTGTGGGTGAGGCGAGCGTAGCATTCTGATTGATCGGATTGTTGTTCAAACCATCAACATCCGCCTATTGTTTTCCCTGTTGTATCTTGAATTATTGTACCATACAATAATAATATTGCAGATTAGGTTATCTATATGAAAAGCCTGTTCATTCTTACAACCCTTCGTACACGGCAGCGCGACGCGAGCGGGGTGTGAGCAGGGCGCGCTCAAATGTATGTTATTCAGTCGGCGCGGTGCTATCTGGTCGTACTTTTGAGAGCGCCCGCGTCGCGCGTCGCTGTCACCCGATGGCGTCGGGCTACTGTCTGCCGAAGGTGGCTGTTGTTCACAGTTTTACAGCCTAACTTCAGACTTGTTACCACATATTTCCAAGTAGTGGCTTGAAAAGACAAAACTTATAGCCTGGTAAATTTATAATGGTCGTCGATTCTCGATATACTGAGTGATTCTATAGAACACTGGCTATCATGTAAATTGGGTACATTCGTTGGCCATTTTGGTCAGTGAACTAGTCGATGTGACAGCCACAAGTGTATGTCGCGGACGAATCTCTCCGTGTCCTAGACCAAGCCAAGACCCGTCATAAATTGGCCAGATTATAAGGGTGGGGTTTATTTTCCGTGACGCCGTGGGTTGCACCAACTTAAGATTTCAGACCGATCAACGTTAAATATGGCTCCATCATACAGATTTTAAATAACACCACTCACGATAACAGACTTTGGTGCAACCCACCCTAATAGCGCCCGCACAATACGACCACTAGTTACCGCCATTAAGCTGGGAACAAATTATCGGACGCGGCTGACGGACGTGGGTGACGGCCGCGACTGATAAATGTGCACAGTCGAACGGGACGTGGCTTGCGGCTGACAAAAACATCCAGCGCGCCAGATTTATGTCGGATGTCCGAACGCTCATGGTCAGCACAAGGTTACGTCCACGGCTTACCTCCGATAGTTTGCACAATTCAGTGTATATTCATTATCTAGATACCTATAAGTCGCGGCTAGGAGCCGCGTCCGTCAGCCGCGTCCGATAATTTGTTCCCAGCTTTAAACGCGACCACGCTTGAGGCGCGGGCGCGGCCACTAAACGCCCAGTGTGCGCCGATGCTATACATAATGTTTGAAAGAACTCGTCCGCAGCTTGTGTGCGGCATTTTGTGTGTTTGTGTGGTAGAGACTATTGTATGTGCAGTGCGCATGGTGGGGCCTGGAGGGCCGCGGCGGCGCGGGGGTGACGCACGTGCGTGCGCTGGCGGGCGCCAGGCGCGTGGCCGCGGCGACCCTGGGCGGCCATCTCGCACTGCTGCGTCTGCACGCCTACAACGTGTGCTCCGGCGCGCGCGTCGACTGGCGGTTCAGCAAGGCGCATCGACGCAGTAACTATTTCATTATATCTAATAGCAGTGTACAGCAATCTTAGCAAAATCACGGTTCCTGGGCGGACACCTTGCACTACTGCGTCTGCACGCCTACAACGCGTGCTCCGGCTCGCATTATGGACGGTTTTGTTTGCCCGTCGCAACATTTAAGCGCTAAACACCATAGAATGCGAGCGCCTAACTTCCATGGTTTTTTTTGATCGCTGCTAAACTCTCGTTGCCGCATAGTTTCTACTTATACCTACCTAGCTAGAGTCTGTCCACGGTAAGTCTGTATTAAAACTATGTGGCAATACCATCTTGACCGTTTTAGTATTCGTGAAATATCGTTCAGAGCAGGGATGTTGCAGACATTCGCAGCCGCATCCGCAACCGCGGAAGTTCCGCACTAATTTCAACATCAAGAAAGGAGACCACGCGGCGCTTTCCGCGCGAGCTTCAGATATTGTCGCCATTAGTCACAAACTTCTTGCCGTTTCTGTGACCAAGAGACGCGTTTTTGATTTCTTCGCTACGATTGTAATTTAGTCTCAACGCGTTTGATGATTGCGTGATATCATAAAATGGACTTTGTTTATTGTTACGTTTTTGAGTGTTTGACCACAAAATCCGCATCCGCAAATCATGTCAAAAAAATCACATCCGCGGCATCCCTGGTTCAGAGGCCAATTGCATAACAATTTAGGACTTATAATACAACCGATGGCCGTTGGGGCCGAAAGGTTCTCGAGTGGCGACCAAGTACCGCAGCGAGGGTAGATCCCGACGAGGTGGACTGATGACCAGGTAAAGGTCGCGGGAGTCCGCTGGATGCGGGTGGCGCAAGACCGGTTACTTTGGCACTCTTTGGGGGAGGCATATGTCCAGCTGTCGACGTTTTTGGCTGTTATGATGATGATGATTAAATAAGTCGCTTGTAAACAGAGTCACAAGAGGACTGACACTTTTAATACAAATAACGAACTATTAACATTGGGTCCCAGAGAGCATAATGAATGAGTGATGATGGTATGATTGCATTGCAGCCCACAAGCGCACGGGGTCGGCGGGGTCGCTGCGCTGCGCGGGCGCCGGCGCGGACGGTGACCGGCTCAGCTGCCCGTACGACACCGACCTCGGCGACGCAGACGGTAATATAACGTGCTTTATTAACCGTCTTAGAGCCGAAGCCCACTTAAAGTATCCGAAACGTACTAATCAGTCGTGAAAAAAATAATAGTTTTTTAGTAATAAAACGTAAGTTTAAAAAATCCAGTATGGCGCACGGCGCGAAGTTCATTCACCCGGTTAGAGTTCGTACCTATCTACATAAGATGGCGGCTAGCGGTCACTGCGGTCACTCGCCTGGATGATTTAAATTCATATGAATCCAAAAAAAAACCTTTTTTTAAGTTCTTTGTATTGTAAGTATACATTAACTGGGCTTCGGCTCTAAAGACGGTTAAAAAAACACCGTGCATAATAACACGACTATCGGCATGGCCGGGACTTCTTTATAGGGTTATACAGACTGAGTAAAACAAAAGTCGTATTTCCTGTGGTCAATAGTTACCGAGCTTCAAACTAAGAAGATTTTTCTTCATTCCAATTTGCCATGTCACTTTGTATAATGCCCATGCCATATCCTAACAGCGTCGAGCACGACGCCTACCTTATATGATTTCATACCTTATATGAGACATTTCTATATGAACGGCAGCCCTTAGAGCCTTATCACACTTGCGATTTGCGAGCGTGTTTTCTATACAATTATCAGTCGCGGCGAACACGCTGCGTGATCGCCTTCATACAAAATACGCTTGGAAATCGCAAGTGTGATAAGGCTCTTAACTATGGACCACTGGAAATACAACTTTTGTTTAACTCAGTCAAGTCTCACGAGGGGTAGCGGCAACGGGGGACCTTCAGCAGCGGAAGTAGTACGCAGGGCCGCGGGTCTAATGCTACACACAGACTCTAATGCGTGTACTGTGTATAGATCATTATTAGCGTGTTATTCTGCTTAGCTAATCCTGCTGACTGCGCCATACGAGTACAGTGTGAGCGACAGGCCGTGCTTTGGTCTCTCTCCCTCACGTAGGGCACACCGCCGCCGCTTGTAAGGTCTGTTCATGTATTCAACACAATAAGTAATCAACAGAGTTAAATGACGTTTCATGTGTTGTCAGTGTTTACATCTCTTAAATAGTGATGTTATTCAACCGATAATTGCCGAAAAGTTGGTTTAGTCGTGCCAGAGCAATATACATCCTTCAATCTTTATCCGCTCTTGAAGTAAATAAGTATGCTATTTTTATAAATAAGTATTGTTTTTTTTGTAATGGTACTTTCGTGGTCAAACAATCATTTGTACCGTTATTTTTTACAGCTGAACACTGCGCCATGGCATATGGGCATCAAAATGACTATACTAGTCCCGATGCAGAAGAGTTCGTCCAGAACTAAACAGCTATCACATTTATTTTTATTTTTATTACTTGCTTAGATCAAACGACTAAGGAATAGGAACATTAATAGTAATGTTTAATGTAGTTTATTTTCATTGTTTAATAAAAATTCTATAAGGCTTTTATTGTAGTAAAAAGGGCCTTTAAAAACTATCGTCCAAGTCAAATTGTGGTCTCCAACTGCCTTCCTTGACTCATGGGCTCGAAGCGAACTGTCAGCATATAGCTATACCGTGTCGCTTTCCCTAGTAATAGCCCTTTTTACGCCTGTTAAATTCTACCCTGTTCTTCTTCTGTTGTAAACTAAATACTTCTAGAAATCGAATAATTTCTTCTACTCAAATAAGTGGTATCATTATATTTTAGCTTTGTTAGTGTCGAATATGTTCGTGCCAAATGGAACTATTATAACACTAGTATTATTGGATTTTTATCTAAAACATTATTTCCTTACAAAGAGGAACCTAAAAAACTGCTTCGACTAGACGAAAACTTATGCATCGGGATTAGTACTTAATATTATACACCTGCAATGGACTAAGATAGTTTATTGGATCATGAAAGTACAGTCCAAATATATGTTCCGGTTTTTTCTAATCAAATGAGTAGTTTAGGAATTAACACCATAGTCCGATTCCGTCTGATGATTGGCGCTGAAAAAGATAACGAACGCACGAGCCACCGGCCTGAGAGAGACAGACATGTGGTCTATACTAGTTTATGCAACTGATACATAATCAGAGGCCTTAAAATACGAGTGTGGTTTTATGAAACGAGCGTTAGCGAGTTTCATAATAGGATCACACGAGTGTTTTAAGGCCAAATTATGTACAGTTTCATACACTACTTTATCTACACACATATCATAAGTACTCTAAGATGGGTTCAGAAGCCGTAGGGAAATGACCTGCATTGGCACTATAGTCCTACCTGTAAAATATCTTTGTTGCAATCGTGGCTGCATTTACGATATCCGGCGGAGTGTGCATATCGTTCTCGGAGTCACTACTACTGATATTTTGAACTAAAATGTGAGTTACAAACAACTTTTCACAATTCTACTTTCGTAACAACAAAGAAATGACAACAGTAATGGCGGCAATTCGATCCTACGTCAAGACGAATGTTTTTTTAAATCATAGACAAACGACTGAAGTCCCTATTCTCATGTCACTCGACATCAAATATCGTGCGGTTTATATTAAAAAAACATACTGAATTGACGTTTCGCATCGATAACTGTTTTAATATCTATGAATACTAGAATAGAAACCCATATGAGTTTTGACAGCTGTTCCAAATTTAAACTCATAACCTTACAAAAATCAGAGGGGCTACCGCGAAACGAAAACGAACTTCGTTCGTCAACCTCCATCTCTGTCGCACTTGCAAGTTCGAGCGACAGAGAGGGAGATACTCGAACGAAGTTCGTTTTCACTTCGCGGTAGCCCCTCTGTACTGTAATAACATTACAGCGGCACTACCACGAACTTCGAAAGTCCAAGTTCGGGTATTTCCATCTCTATCGCACTCCCTTACTCGGGTGACAGGGATGCATGTATTACGAACTTCGAAGAAACAGACAAGAAAGTTCTCATAGTAAAATTGGTTGTCATAATACTCATAATGCTGGTAATTTCCTACGGTTTCTGAACGCATTTAAGAGCACTAATGATATGTGCGTAGATAAATATTATTTTTACACTCGTCGACTTTAATGTTTGAATTAAGACTACGTACACCAAACTATAATCACATACTTACTTTTTTCTATGGAGCTACAACTAAAATAAATAATTCTACAACTGTTTAGACAACTGTAATGAATTTGTGAACAATCACGTGCCGCCTTTTCTGAACTAAAATGAATTTGACCAATAGACCGTCGTCGCCTTGGTTATAGAATAAAAGACATCAACGAAACGCTGAGCCGGTGGGCTGCGCTTCGTTTCAGGAGGGCTTAGATTTTTAATAGATACCAACTTTGTTTAATCATTTCAGTAGAAAAAGTATTGTATACAATAGTTACACAATTAGCTCTTTCATTCTCGTACCTAAGTAAGGGCCTATTATTGTTATTGATTGATTCTTCATTATCACTCCTGCACGAAATATTGTTAGCACACTGGGAAGTGAAATTACCTGTCTAGCGGCAAATGCAACTTATGGTTCAGAATAAAGTAATTATCTTAACGAATCACATGAATGTTCTATGGTTAACTACTTTCGGCAGAAATAGTTGTCCAACGCATCGCACAGTGCCGACCGCACCAACAACCAATCACCGAAATGCAGTCGGAAGGGGGCCGGATCCTCACTGGCAGTCAGGATCACGTTCTCAAGGTACGTCCCATATTAGGACACGAGGAGTGTCACTACACACTATCTTAAATTATTATGTCATACATCTTCTGAAAACAAACAGCTTATAAAAGCTTTGTCTCTAGTCGATTTAGCGTTCCATAGCTACGTTTACCCCGTGCTGTTAGCAATGGTAGGATAGTCAGAAAAGTTCAACTGCTTGGTGGCTCCACCAGAAATAATGTAACCTGTCCATGCTAACAAGTTGTGTATTAGTCAAATCACATGTCCTGATAAGAAGTTGGTTAAGGACATAACACTCCGGACGAAAAGCCTTCGTGCTATAGGTATCGGCGGGAGAGTTGAGATGAATGACTACACACACAGCTAGGTAGAATACTAATTGCAAAAAGGTAGATATTGAACGAATTTGTGAATATGATTGAAGTGCACGATTAATAAAAATATGTCTAAATATTATTCTCATTGGTTTTTACGATTAAAATATTCATCTACCTCTAATCAATCCTTTATTCATTTAGATACCTGTGCATTAGTATAAAACGGGATGTTGCGTATATAATAGCGTGTAGCCGGACGGTTTCTATTTGACCCTAGTCACGTGTATACTGTATAGTAGTCAAATAGCGGCTTCTCGGGCTATATGTATGTGAATTTATATAAAACTAGCTGTACCTGCGACTTCATTTGCGTGGTAATGTGGCTATTTTAGCTAAAATGACGTTAATATTCGTCTTTATCTGTCACTCTGATATTTAAATCCGTAATAAAGGGACATAACACATTTTATTTATCAAAGGAATTTAAGTTTAATGAATAAGAGGATAAATGTTTAGTAGATGTTTGTGGCAATAGATCCAACAGGTAGGACACAGGCTGCAGCATTAAATGTATATTGAGCTTCTTCTCTACATATTTTTAACACTGTTTTATATGATATAAACAAAACACGTAAGGACTGAAAAGGACTTCAGTCACTCCGACTCTCAGGTAAAGATGTGTTTAGGACTTAATAATAGATAATACTTTCGAGTACCCATTTACCGGTAAGTCTTTACGCGGAACATAAGATCTCTTTTTAATTAGATATCAGACGGCCGATTAATTTTTTCGCAACTATTAAGTTCTACAACCATAACGCGACCCCGAACCCCATTTTTATATTATTGGAGAGAGTGTATACAAAAAAGCATATTATGATAAAAGTATTTTCCTGTATGTTGGTCAATTTCTGTGCCTCTTTATTGGCTGAATGTCAACTTAAAGGCGCGAAGTACGAAGTTATAATACCGCCTTAATACTGACGCGATTGATAAGTAACTAATTAATGTTTATAAATGGCCCGTTCTATACCGATTTAGTACATACTGTTTACTGACAAGCCAGTATCGTGACAAATACTCAGCTTGTAATCTTGCAGATACTCAAATGGAATTCAGAGATTTATTATAAGTGTAGATTATGATGTTTTATTAAAAGAGAATATTTTTCTCTAATAAATTATTGAATCAAAACAGCTTTAAGAAAATTTTCAATCAAACTTTTCAGTCGATATTACGTGCAGTTTGTTGCTGAACTTCGGCACGAAAAATAACACTAATTTCAAAATACCGCTGTCATTGCATGACATGTTGTGCGTGTGACCTCAAGTCTGTTGCCGATACCTTTACCCGGCGATAGACAGTCCGGTGAATAAAGTAATCTGTCAAATTATCCTGCAATTACCGAGTAAAACGATTGTGCTTTCGTACCGTTTCCCTACGTCCTCATAAAACCCTGTAAGCTCGTGGTATACCGTCGACAACTAACATCGCCACCCTGATGGAAGACTGCGCACCACCCGTCTACATGCACCAACTACATTTTGGTGGGAATCAGCAGGGGTAGCACAAAACCGACGCAACTAGCGAAAATATTACAGATACAAAAAGGTTTATTTCTAAAAACAAAATCATACATTCGACCTGCTATCAGAGACCGAACTAGGCTGAGCCTGTATTTTGGCCTTCTGCCAGTGCCGTTAACAGCAATAACATTAATTAAATCTTTAGGCACATAACATACAAGAGGTGTTACAATATTAAGAATAAACACCCGTAATTTAAAAAGTAAAATGTAGTAAAATGTTTCTTCATCCTATATATATCCTGCATGCTATAGATGTCGTTTAAGTTAACCTAAGTGTACCCTGTTGGTTATTAATAAACGTTGATGGAGGCAGGTATTCAGTAGTGCGGAGCTGAGTCCGCTGTTCACGCTGCACGGGCACTGCGGGCCCATCACGAGCTGCTTCATCGACCACGCCACGCCCACCATCGCGGGCAGCGGCTCCCAGGACGGGCTGCTCTGCGTGTGGGACCTTCACACCGGTAATAACAACATATCGCGTTAGTTTAACTATCCTTTCTCAGCAACACAAATATTGTCTGTAGTGCAAATGCCCGCCCTAGAGTTCCTCCCCTCCCAGTTACAAAATATCGTTGGCTAATCGATACGAAATGATGTCCCTGTATCCCTCGACATTTTATGAAACGTCAAAAGGTTGATGTTTTCCTAGTATTTACGCGAATTTTTATTATTGGTAATGTAAGAATAATTTATTTTTACCGTTGTCAACTACGGTGTTCATGTTGCTCCTATTTTCAATCATTCATTATACAACAGGTTCTTCGGCCGAAAACAACAGTTTTCAGTAACACATTCACTGCCAAGAATTGCTACGCGCTACGCTCGTAGCCGATCCCGTGGTTTCCCTCGTATGTAGCGGAAAGCGACTACGGCGTAGGTAACCGCTAGGCGGGTTCCTGGCAGTGAAAGTGTTAAAAAGTCATGCTACTTTACAAACTTGGAACCCGAATCACAGATCAATAGTACATTACTGCAGCCGCCGGGAAAGAAGGGCTTGCCGGGTGAGTAGCTATAGACGGCCGACCGTAGGGAGGCCGGATAGTGATACGAAGCCGGCAAGCCCTTTTCACGGCTAGGCATGTATAGTGCTTTTCTCAAACATATGCAATGAAATGAAAAATATCACCACTCAAAAAACATAAATATCATCCACAAATATAAAATCCAGCTACACGACAAATGACTTTTAATTTTCCCTCCAATCCCTCCATAATGTTTTTTTTTACGGAAGTCGTCCGTATTACGCCTAGTGATGTGCCGTTACCGTAAATTACGAGAACGGAGAGAATTTTGGGGTAACGTTCTCGGTAATGTTCTCCGTAACGGTAATTATCGAGAAAGTAGTCAAAGTTTTAATTTTTTTCAAGTTTTTTTATCGTGATTCTACTACAATTAGTAATGAAAATCTACACAAAAAAAATCAAAATAGTCATACTAAAGGAACTCGTATATTTCCAAAATTACCGTAAATTACCGGCGTAAATTACCGAGCATGTTCTCGGAGAACGTTCTCTGGTAATATTTCCGTTAGGAATCTCCATATTATATAAACGCTTAGGATGTAAGTGCTTGAATAAAAAAAAAAAACTTATAAGTTGGTATATTTAAAATATAATTATATATTCTGCAAGAATAATAATACACAGTTAAGTAGATTCGTAAATGGGTTTATTTTATGAAACAAGTTTAAAGCTTGTCTTCACATCTATTTTTTTAAATGTGGTTATGTAATTCTGATGATAAGTTGAGCAAAACACACTTACATCATCAACAGCTGAATTATCGGGGCGTTCTGTGGATACAGAACTGTTAATATCACTAATAGGAGAATTGTTCTGTGGGACGGTTTTTGTAAACCCAGTTTTAACATCAGCAGGGCAATTTTGGCAGTTCTTAACCAAATGTTGAGCGGAACCAGTAACATTTTTGGCGGTATACACATGATCAAAAATCAAGGAATGGTATTTAATTCGATCGTTTCTCTGAAATATTCTAAAACTTTACATTTTGGCCTCATTGTTCTACTGTCAATGACTTGACTTATGTTCCTGTGTCCCCTGATGGGGTAGAGGGCGTCCACAGTGCGCCACCATCCCGTTCGGTCTTGAGCTTCGCGCTCGAATTCGCTCCAAGTCTTCTCTATGGTCTTCGCCTCTGCGATGATCGTCCGCCGCCAGGTCTGTTTAGGGTGGCCACTTTTACGCTTTCCTTGTGGATTCCAGTCCAGGGCTTGCCTCGGTATGTGATCAGGGTCCCTTCGGAGCGTGTGGCCAATCCAGTTCCACTTGCGGCCTTTGTAACCTTCCACGTTTCACAACCGTACAGCAACACGGTTTTTACGTAGGACCGGAATATTTTGAGCTTAACTCTCCTAGTCAGTTTCCGCGATTGCCATACAGGGCGGAGCTGTGCGAAGGTTGCTCTTGGCGTTTCTCGAAGCGATGTCCTCTTCGGTCCCTCCAGTTTCCGACACTACACTACCGAGGTAAGTAAATTTGTGGACCCTTTCCACAGCATCTGTGCCAATGAGCAACGGCAAAGCGCTTGTTACCCCGCACCTCATTTCCTGGGTCTTCCGGGTGTTGAGTTTCAATCCCGTCTCCTTTGCCTCTCGTTGTAGGTCGTCTAGCTTGGCTTGCATGTCGGCGCGTGTGTGGCTCAGCAGGCATAGGTCATTGGCATAATCCAGGTCTTCCAAGACGCTGGATAGTCCCCACTCTATGCCGCGGCGCTTGTTGCTTATTGTAGTGCTCATGGTGCCATCGAGAACAACAAGGAATAGGAGAGGTGAGAGAAGACACCCCTGTCGTACACCCGAGTGCACCGGTATGTCCTCCGCGACGAGGCCGTCGTGTGTCAGGAATAATTCCCGTAGATGGCCTTAATCATGTTAGTTATTTTCTCGGGGACCCCAATTTCACGCAATCGGTCCCAGATGCAACTCCACCTCAGCGTATCGACTCTTTCGAAACGAACGGCTTTTCGAAGTCGACGAAGGTCAAATACATTTCCCTCTGCCATTCTGATGTCTGTTCGAGGATTATGCGCAAGGTATTGATCTGGTCCATGCACGATCGGTTGGGTCGGAAACCAGCTTGCTCTTTGCGAAGAAGCGGTTCAATGGCCCTCGATAATCTGTCTTGCAGAGCACCTTAGACAGAGAGCAAAGTGATGCCTCTCCAATTGCCACATTCACTGAGGTCACCTTTCTTAGGTACGGTGATGAGAAGGCCTTTGTTCCAGTCGTCGGGTAGCTCTTCGGTTGACCAGATGTTGCGCAAGAGGGGTGTCAGCGCGTGCGCGGCGGTAGGCACGTCAGCTCTCAGCATTTCCTCCGTGATGAGGTTGACTCCTGGCGCTTTGCCGTTCTTGAGTGATCGGATGGCTTTCACTACTTCCTCTCCAGTGAGGGGAGACACGTCAATGTCGAGGCTTTGTGCGGGCAGGCTGACAGCAGGTGACGTAGTAACGGGGTCGTTTGGGACTCGGAAGATCTCCTCAAAATGCTCCCGCCAGCGTTGAAGCTGCCCCTCCGATGTCACGATTAGTTGGCCTGCTTTGTCTTTTAAAGGCTTCTTCTTCCTCTGGTTCCGGTTCCCGGCTAGGGTCTTAGTCGCCTTGTACATCTCTCTGAGATTACCGGAGTCAGCAGAACGTTGGGCGCAATCCGCCACACTATCCGCCCATACTCGCCGATCGTGGCGGGTACTGCGGTAGATGTTCCTGCGTATCTGTCTATACTGCAGCCTCAGGTCTTCACGGACCGCCGCATCGTTGGTTGTCAGGAGGTGAAGATGGAGTACGCGCCTTTCTTCAATGAGGTGCCAGGTTCTCTGTGACATCCTGTCTTCACGTGTGTATGTTTTATGTCCAAGAACGACGGAGCTGGTCTCTACATAGGCCATTTTGATGTGGTTCCACTCCGCGTTGACAGGAATCGCAGAGTCCGTCTCAAGGGCGGGCGAAGAAGCGTTTCTACTGTCAATAACACTCTTGTATTCACAACACAATTCACAATAGCTCACTTCAATATGAACTAAACTAAACTGTAGCATGTAGCCGGTGCTATGGGCATATTTTCCCTACCACCGGCTAACTGATAAGGGTAAGGGCCAATCAGGAACCATTACAATTCAGGTATTCTGGGACCCAGGTTCCAATTTGTTGGCATAGTGTACTTAGATAATGCCCATTTAGTCATAATGGGTTCCTTTAAGTACCTGCTAGAATACAATACGACCCTGATAAGGATTTACCTATTTGCAAAATAACGCTCAAACCTGAAATGAACACGATTTATAATAAAATATCTTAAAAACTAACGCGTTGTTAGCCATTTTCAAAGTCAACTTATCGCACCAAAATTACTCGCGGAGAACTTTACCGAGAATTCTCGGTAATTTACGGAAATTTTACGCAATGAGAATTACCGTAATTCCTCGGCGGCACATCACTAATTTACGCCTGTTCGAATAGACCCTATTAGGGCCATTATACACAAACTGATAATGAGAATCTAAATTTCTATAATAAATAAAATAAATGCAGAGGATATAAATAAAATTAATGCAGAAGATTTTAAATATTGTCTATGGTCTCTGGTGACTTACGAATAGACAATATTTTAAATATATTCATCAACACATTGAATAATAAAGATTTGTATTCTTAATATCAGTGTGTGTGTAATAGGCATTAACGCGGATATTTTTGGTCCGATAACCATTCAGCCACTAGAAAAAAATAAAAAATATATAATTCAGCTGTTCAGCCTGTTTATGAACACAGACGCCATAGATTAGATTAAAAAAAAATGTATGAAATTCCTTTACAGTTCCCGAAATGTGATACTTCGAAGCCTGTTATGACCATACATCGGGGTTTTCGGAGCGGGAATGATTTGAGAAAGAGTAGAGATAAACAGATATGTTAGTCTAAGAAAATATCTTATTATGCCTAATGAATAACTACCTCTCTGTGAGTTGTATACAATCTGTGACAAAGTTTTATTTTAATTTCCGTAAGTCTTATAACTTATAAGGTATCAATTAAAATAACTTTAATTAATTACCTGCTGTAAATTGAATAGTTGACACGATTTTCAGAATAAACTATTAATATTTTTTCTATATTTGGGACAGTTAATCTACGGCGTCTTGCTGTAAATATCCATTTCAAGGAGCTAAATGATCTTTCCAAGTCGACAGTTGTAATAGGTGCATATTTAATTTTTTTGTAGGAATCAATTGATGCACGAGAAGTTTGAGACTGAAGTTCTATTTCTTTGCCTTGTACCAACTCATTTATAATTTTTAGTGTGCTATAGCCAGAATTCTTCTTTAACACCAACTTCAGTTTATCATAAATCTGTTTTCCTTTTACGCTCATGTTTAATTTGGAAACATCTCTATAGGTTTCATGAACTATTTTTAAACTATAGCTGATGGACAGCTTCGCATCCTGAAGTTTTTTAATAGCATTTGGGATAGTCATCAAATGATTTGCTATGAAATTTAAGTCGCTTTTTATATTTGCATTTCCAAACGCTCTTTTTGCCTTTCTAATACTCTGGGCTTCGGTGGGACTGAATGTATTTAGAACACGTTTCACTTCATCGTAATGTTTGCTGTAATACGTTGCAGCTTCTATCCAGGTTCCCCACCGAATAATTGTTGGTCGAGGTGGTAAAGGCACTCCGGGGAGCATTTCTTTAAACTTTTGTATTCTTTTAGGAGATTTCAAAAATGTCTTCTTAACATTTGCGATTAAATCATTCACATCTGGATAAAGTTTTCTTACTAGTTCAGCCACTCTATTTAAACCATGAGCCAAACATGTGACGTGCAAAAGATTGGGAAAAATACATTTTAAATTTCTTCCAGCCTTTAGCATGTAGCCCACACCGTCAGTTAAAAGTAAAAGTACTTTATTGTGATTATTATGGTTAGCACCCCATAATTCATCAAGAGCACTTGTGACCGTATTGGATATTGATACATTGTTCGTGCTGTCTAACCGTTTACTGGATATCAAGTGTTGAGTGCCAATGTGATCATCACGTAATGCTCTCACTATTACGTTAGCTATTTGACGACCATAATCATCCGTGGTTTCGTCAACACTCACATATATATATTCATTTTTTAGCTCGCTCCGTATTTTATTCATTTTTTCATCGTAAGCTTTATTTAAATATTCCCGTCGCAGTTGACATTCCGAAGGAACTTTTGCAGTTTTTCCAAATTTACCGGTAACACAATTTTCGATAAAATCTTTAAATATCGGATTGTTTACCTGCGTCCATGGTATATTACAGCCCACAACAAATTTCAAGAGCTCACTATTGAAATCATATTTCATACCTGTATGTTTATTAGATGCGACATGTCGCGTTACACTAGATTTCGTTTGAGCGAAGCTCACATTGCACTTGGTGCAAAATAATAAAGAATCTCGAACCTCTATCTCTGGATTATTTTCTATCCACGAACGCATAAACTCGTAACGAGTTTTTTTTCTCGGAGGCATATTTGTTAGCATTTACAGTTTTTTAAAATACAATTGCATATAAGTTTATCTACTAGACAAGCAAGGGTAACGGTTGACAATAGGTGTCTAATACAATGTCAATCTTGACGCTCGATATCTATGAAGCATTTTCTTATAAATGAATAGACTTAATTGAAGAGGTTGATAATGAATGACCAATATAAAATATGTACCTATATGTATGAATAATCTTTATTTATTTTTCAATCAATTATTCATTCGGTAGAAACCTACTAGGGTACGATCTGTTTTTAAGTAAATACCTACTCTTTGGCTAATGTCAAACGTTCCCGCTCCGAAAACCCCGATGTATGGTTATGACGCACGTACGTTACGACATTTCATTGCATGTTTGAGAAAAAGATTTTGGGGTATAAATACAAGTTCTTCACAAGGTAATAATGATAAAAGCTCTACGCCCTATTTCTGGCACGGCGACCGCGCCCATCTGCGTAGAACGTTGTCGCTGGTGCGCTCACATGTGGCTAACGTAGCCAATCATGTAGGTGCGTGAACAACCTGGATATACTGTGAGCATACCATTGATACAGTAGTAAGCTATTGCCGCAGGACGTCGGGCTTTTATCTCATCACGAAATAATGGTACCGTGAAACCTCCCAACTAAAGTCCAAAGGAACAACTATGGTCCAAAAGTAAGCTCATGTACTAAATACCATACATCCCTAATAAATATACCTAGAGATTGTCCTAGCACGAACGTCGTGTTGATAGTGCTTGACATAATAAAAACAATCCTGTTATCGATAGTACATACAGTAGAATTGGGTGCCTGTCGTATCGCATAATGTTGATCGTCCTAAAAATGTTTGACCGAAAATGTTTGGCATAATGTTGAGTGGCATACTACTTATTTAGTCTACTGCGCTAATTTTTTGCGCATACACATTTAAAAGTTCTAAAGTATGTTTATCCTAATATTGATTACTCGAACATCAAATTACCTAAAAAGTAATAGTCCTAATTTTCATTGTCATAGTAATTATTATTAATTAATTATTAATATTAAATAATAAATTATTAAATTAGCTAAAATTACACCACCTATACTACTTTTTCCTAAATTGTATACTATTTTTAAACTCTCAGCAGACCCGACCTACATCTAGATAAATAAGATTAGGTTCGTTCGTTGCCTTTTGTCCCTCAGAGCAAAGATAGGGGCCCCCTCGAAGCGGGGCTCCGTCGACTTGAGGGCGGGTCATAGGTAATTCAAGTATTCGGCAATTCTCAGCAGAGACAACCTTCATTTACATCAATTAGATAGGTTCGTTAGTTGCCTTTTGTCCCTCAGAGCAGAAATAGACACCCCGCGCGGGGTGGCGTCGACTCGCCGCACGACTATCAAACAACACACACAAGCGAACTCTGTTTTAGGTCGGTTAGGTTAGGGTTCACTTGTGTCCCTCAGACCAGACAGACACCCTGCGCAGCGGGGTGGCGTCGACTCGCCGCACGGCTATCAAACAACACACACAAGCGAACTCTGTTTTAGGTCGGTTAGGTTAGGGTTCACTTGTGTCCCTCAGACCAGAAATAGGGGCTCCGTTGATATGAGGGCGGGTCATAAGTAATTTAAGTAATAGGCAATTCTGACGAGATGCAACCTGCATTTAGATTCGGACAATAAATATTTAGGACAAACGATATATATGCGTAACAAATTAAATGTATGCACAACATTTCTAAAACATTAAATATTAGTAACATCAAAGTTATGCACATCAATCATTCTAAAAAAAAAAAACTTCGACACAATAAACATTCGGACAATAAATATTTAGGACAATCGATAGGAACGACAATTTCGGCAAATAAAAAATATGCACAACAATGTTTATGCCATACGTTATTCGGCATAAAGTTGGTATGCGACAAAATAGTAGGACCAACAATTTTATGCCACCCGATATAGACCCGTAGAATTATTTGGGGTTTACCACGGAATAAAGAATCCATTGGAAGTGGCATTCAATCGATTTTCATAGAGAACCACTGTCGCCGCACGCACACAACCATACTCCAATAAATACACGGACACACAATTGCAATACGCTTTCGATTTGTTAAAACGTACTGTGCTAATATGTTGTTAACGGTAGCAAATTATATATGCAAAATTTACTTTAACAAGTACTATTTACGGTCTAATTTAGAGTGTCAAGTAAATATTTCTTATGTCCGTTACCATATGCGTTGCAAGACTTGCAAGAGACGTGGTCGTTCGGCTACTCGACGCAAGATGGCGGTGTTTTCAAAACTGGAGATGCGACCGCTTATAACTGAATAGGGATGTGGGTATGGTATGAGTTGGACGATCGATATTTTTATTATATTCATACGGTAAATATTAAGCTAAGACTTAGTTACAAATTGTTTCTAATAAAATCTTGTTTATTATATAATTAGTATTAGGTAACATTTATATTAAATTACTTTTGTTATAAATGTAGTAGCAATTAAACACAGATTTCTAATAAACAAAGAATATAATTTGTTTAATTTAATACAAGCACATCTCAAATAAGTACTATTTAGAATTATTTTACCAGCACGGCTAGCACGCGACGGCGCGCGAGTTCTCTCGATTTTTCTCGCACTATCCGTCTCTCACTTATTAGACCACTTAGAACAAGAGGTATAGTGCGACAAAAATCGAGAGTATGTCGGTTCCGTCGTGTGCTAGACGTGCAGCAGAGTGCGGTCTAGTGAGAATTTACCGTCAAGTTTGTTCGCCGTGCGGGATAATAAGGAGGGCCTTTGTCCTGATTAAAATGCTTAAGGCCCATACGCCAATGACCTTCGATGTGAATCCCTTAGTTTTATAATGTTTTTTGTAGTTTATTATATTAACAACCACGGCTTTAAGCAATATAGTAACCCATATTTACTTCAAAGTTAATTGTTTTCGAGATATTTGGCATCAAAGTTGACCAATTTTAGGCCAGAAAACTGGTTTTCTGGCCATAACTTTTGTGTTAATTGGTTTAAAATGAAAACCCTGGACCAGTTTTTAGAGACGTCACAGACGAACCCAAATATGTACATTTCGTATCTCATACGAAATAAGTGTTTTTTTAGACAATGTTTAAAAAAATCATACAAAATTAAGTGTTCATTTGTTTCAAAATCCGGTGGACCAAAATGGAGATAAAAAATTAAATAACCGATAGCCGTTTGATTTAGAATCCTATCTGTAGTGCAAAAGTAGGAGATACGATTCAAAACTTGTCAAAAATCGATGAAAACCTCGGGTAGCCCCTTAAGCAATCCACAAATTATTTATGAGAAACAATAAAATATTATTATTTTATTTTCTATTTATAATTTCCTAAAAGTGGGTATCCAAAGTTTATCTCGAAGAGATCGGTCATTCGTAATCATATTTTACATATTGTATTCTGTATTTATCGACATACATATGTATAATCGGAATTCGATAAACGAGATGTCCCTATGACAGCTCAAAAGTGCTACGAGAATACCGGGCTCTGTATATCACTCCTAAAATATAATCCTTTTAATTTTGGTTTATCGATAACAATTATCGACCTTAGCCACAGCATTTAAGTAGCGAACCTTCGGGAAATTTGCCGTGCATTTCACATTCCGAGTAGCGAAATAATACACAGGATTATGAACTTTATTCTTAGAGTAATAGAATTGATATTTCCTTGACCACAGACGCAAATTGTGTCTAAGAAATTGAAAATTAAATATTTTTTATACGTATTCTAAAATATTACTTAACGATGATAGGAAATACCTCCATGAGACAAGTTTTTTATGTGCTGTTATTGGAGCAGCTTTCAATAACGCAATACGGCATTTTCCTAAAATAAACAAATATTCACTCATGTCATACGCCGCGTGCCGCGTATGCTTATTATTGCTCATGTTCGGCGACACGGGAACGCTCACTCACCACTTCCAATGGATTCTTTATTCCTTGGGGTTTACCACTCGGTAGTTTGCCTTCATTTAATCTTCAACTTTAACCTCATACAAATTAAGTAGATATTTCAAAATCGGTAAACGTGGGTAACAGTATTCTGAAAATTGTTTTATTTTTATGACATTAAAGTTGAAAATTAAATGAAGGCAAACTATCTGTCAGTGGTTAACTAACAGTAACCGTACTGTACCACTTCATCGGCATAGAGGAAAACTACAGATATATATTTGAGTTGACACCGTAAACACACCAGTCCTGCCACCGATCGAGAACAAATGAACATAACCCATAATGCGGATGTGTGCCCCAAATATCCGCATCCGCGGATGTCAAAGAGATCGCATCCGTGCCACTTCTGATTTGGACTATAGTTGGGACATTTTACGGTACTAATACTAATCTATGAGATAAAAAAATCGGCCAAGTGCGTGTCGGGCCCGTCGCATTTGTACGAAAGTTAGCCTTTTTAAATACATTTTTAAGTTGGTCGACTATACTCGGTAACTAGTTATGCCTACTTAGCCGTGATAGTTTTCCTTTTAAATTCATTATATGTACTACTGCCACGATTTTTTTACATCCCCAGTAGTAGCCGGCAGTCCCCCACATGACTCGAACAAAGATAAGGGATTTAAAGCCCAATATCTCGCAAACGAACATTTATCAAGATTTAATTCTACTGTTTTTTCGGCGTCGCATGCCGAATTACAGTTTTCTATTTGTAAGGGTTACTGAGCTGAACTGTTGACGGCCGGACAGACGTACATGGCGAAACTATAACGGTTCCTTGTTGACTACGGGACCCTATCAAGTAGGTAAATGGTAATACTTGTGTTCAGGGGCGTGCCTGTACAGCATGCAGGCGCACGACGGCGCGGTGACGGCGCTGGCCTACACGGCCTCGTACGTGGTCTCCAGCGGCGCCGACGAGCGCCTCTGCATCTGGGACCGCTTCCAGGGACACATGCTCAACTCCATACACATCGTGAGTAGCCGCCATCCACCGCCGACACAATATTTAACCCTTAAATGCATGTTTTTTTTTGGTAGTAAACAATTTTTGGTATAAAGGTGCGTTCAAGAACGTAAGCCTTTTTTTATCTGTGAGCTGTCTAATGGTTTGTAGACATTTGGCAACACTATGCATTTAAGGGTTAAGCTTTTCTGACACAACGCAATAGACCACAGTGATGACGCTTGCTAGTGCCATCACTGTGGTCTATTGCGCAGAAGGATCGACTAGGTCTTGTGCCGTCTTTCTTTGGTATTTACGTCACACTATTTTATTCATAGGATAGATTGCCGGAAATACGAGTATTAAAACTATATAATATTACCCTTTTGTGCTATAGGATTGTCTAATCTTAGGTACAAAATTTGCATCTGTTGCCATTTGTAACAACTTGGGTGGGAATAACTCGCAATATATAAGTTATTACTTCTAGAGTACTATTTATTTGATAACTCGTTCGTGCATATCATATTTAAGGCACATTGATTCGAGGAAGAGAGGTTGTATCGACGACATACTAGTATACTTGGTTATGGCGACACAAACGCGCGTTACACGTACGCGCGACACTAGCCATAAATCTCCTTTATCCTGTCCTGTGTCGATACTCGCTCTTATGTCAATGAATTAGACGTGGTGTAGTGTTACAGTAAGCGTGTTGCAGGCAGGGATGGGCATTAATCGATTAATTTTTTAATCAACTAATTAATCGATTAAACAATCAATCGTCACAAAATTAATCGAGATTAATTTAATCAATACTAAATTAATCGTCGCAGAGTTCGATTGACGATTGATCAATCGTCATTTTCATCGCGATTAAAAATAGGAACACAGCACTTTAAAAAAAAATCAATATGTCTTGTCATGTATTGTACACTTGGAAATCATTCTAGTAGGTATGCTGTGTGATATAAACTTGTTCCAGTAACACAAGATGGTTTTTACAATGCAGTTCTCTGAGAGTGTCCTAGATAAGGGTATACGGCATAGATGAAGCCCAGGTAGAAAATTAGAAAGAGAAAGATATACATACCAAAGAGCGAGAGCGGTTATTCATTCAATCGAGAGAAAATTAATCAATCCATTAAATATTTAGTCCGTCGTATTTAATCGACGATTAATTTAATCGTGACTAAATTAGTCGAAACTCTTACGACCAGAGCCCGTAACTTTCATGCCGATGACATCAATTTGACGTCACGCTGCATATAGGATGATCCCAAATAGTTTTATTGTAATTATTAATCATTAGTCGTCAATCATTTTAATCATGTACAAATACCTTCAAAAGTAACCTATTCACACGTGGAACAATTAATACGTACCTACTTGAAGGAATTCTGTTTTCTACGTAATTATTGAAATGCAATTGCAAAATTGTTACCAATACCGTTTAATAAAATGTATGTATAAAAACAAAACAAAAAATAGGTACCTATTAATTGTTCCACGTGTGAATACGAGGGCGACACTGAAAGTCTTTAGAACTGGCCACTTGTAATAAATATAATAAAAAAATAAGTTCAAAATTTGAAAATGGAACTCCTTCTTAATATTTTTGTGTACGAATTCCACTCGATTGTCATTTGTTTTACGATTTGGCGGCAAATTGAAAATTGTGTGTACTACGTGAGCATGAATTTAACGCGAGAAAATTTTCGAGCAATGATTTTTTACGACTTTCGATGTAATTTAAGTCAACAAGAAACTTATGATAGACTTCGATTGGCCTTTCACGATGAAGCCCCATCTCGTGCTACTATTTACAACTGGTTTAATGAATTTAAACGTGGCCGCACTAATCTCACTGATGATCTGCGTGAGGGCCGGCCTTCTACGGCGACTACTGAAGATAACATCAGTGTTGTGCGGCGTATGATAGAGACTGACAAAAGAGTAACCTATCAGCAGATTCGTACAAGCTTAGCCATTGGTATGAGTCAAGTCCACAAAATCCTCCATGAACATTTAGCGGTGAGGAAGCTTTGTGCCCGGTGGATACCTCATAATTTGACAGAAGCCCAAAAAGTCCGTCGTGTTGATTGGTGCCGTGAAATGGGTCAAAGATTCAACGGAGGTGACTCAAATGCTGTGTTCGACGTAGTTACGGGTGACGAAAGCTGGATTTACTGTTATGATCCTGAAACTAAAAGACAGTCTGCTGAGTGGGTGTTTCCTTCCGAGGAGTTGCCTACTAAAGTGAAGAGAGATCGAAGTGTGGGAAAAAAGATGGTGGCCTCGTTCTTCGGAAGGACTGGTCATTACGCAACAATTATTTTAGAGGATCCAAAAACAGTTACTGCGAAGTGGTACACTAACAATTGTTTACCACTTGTCTTGGAAAAAGTTCGAGAAAAACGGCCTCGCAGTAGGATCCTGCTTCACCACGACAACGCCTCATCGCACACCGCCAAGCAAACGATAGACTATTTGGCGACGGCAAACGTGGAATTACTGGGTCACCCACCTTATAGCCCCGACCTTGCACCTTGTGATTATTATTTATTCCCAAAAATTAAAGAAAAACTTCGAGGAAAACGTTTTATGGACGCCGACGAAGCAGTGGCTGCGTTTCAAAAGGCCGTCGAAGAGACCCCTAAGGACGAGTGGGCACAGTGCTTTTCTCAGTGGTTCTATCGAATGCAGCGATGTATTGATGTGAAGGGAGGCTATTTTGAAAAGATATAATAAAAGTAATAAGTTGCTTGATTGCTCAGTTTTTGATTTTCTAAGAACTTTCAGTTTGACCCTCGTAGGTTACTTTTGAAGTATGTACATGATTAAAATGATTGACGACTAATTTCCTTCCGGGAGGCCCATAAGGCCCCCGGAGAGGACCATCCCCAGCCCAATCTGTCAATGGCCGCTTTGCTGGCCAAACAGGGACTTAACAACAAAAAAAAAAAAAAATTGACGACTAATGATTAATAATTACAAGAAAACTATTTGGGATCATCCTATATGCAGCGTGACGTCAAATTGATGTCACCGGCATGAAAGTTACGGGCTCTGCTTACGACTAAGATTGATCAATCATCATTTTTAATCGTTAGTCGCGATTAAGTAGGTTAATCGTTAATCGTTAGTCGATTACATTTTGCCCATCACGTTGCAGGGCCTGAACTACATGAGCCGCATGCTGCCGCTGACGCACACGCTGCTGCTGATGGGCGACCGCAGCGGACTCGCCGCCTATGACCTCAGCACCGGGGACGTCGTACGGCGAGTACTGTTAGGTAACTATACACCTTTACTTACAATTACATCATTTTATTATTTTACTGGACACCAATATGGTCCTCACACTAGGCCCAACCTGTGTCGTGAGGGTCGTATAATATTAATCAGAGGGTGATGATGATAAACCATCTAAAGTTACACATTTTGATACTCCGTTTATTCTTATATTCTTACAAGAATAGTTATAACGGCTTAAAATATTAATTAAATCTCTTACGCATTAAAAAATAATAATTTGTATGCATCTGTCGGAAATCGTCCGTCCATAAGGGCGGATTGTTTGTAAAAAAACATTGTATGGAAAGATTACGTTCCAAACCTAAACTTGGCAAATTAAAAAAAAAAATCGTGCTTCCGGGTCGCGGTTTCGCTGTATACACCGTGTCTTTTTTGGAGCCCGATCCTTTCAAGGACGCATTCCTGAGATAAAGCGAAGTTAACTTCTTTAAGACACTAGTATCCTAATTCGTACTATTTCGAAGATATTCCAAAAATCATTTTCGTTAATGAACTAGTTAAAAATGCTCTCTCAGTATAGTGTAACGGCTGGGTGAGTAGATGCATATACAGTTTTTATGATATAATATTAGTCGAAATAATGCTCATTTAATATAATTATTGAGTCACTGGCGACCTCTGTAGCCTAGTTTGGTAGTGACCCTGCCTACGAAGCAGGATGTCCCGGGTTCGAATCCCGGTAAGGGCATTTATTTGTGTGATGTGCACGAATATTTGTTCCTGAGTCATGGATGGAAATAATGTGTTTTATGAATAAAAATCTGATTCTGAATCTGAATCTGATGTTTTCTATGTATTTAATTATTTATTTATATATGTAACTCGTCGTCTAATCTCGGATTTTTAATTAGGCGAGCTAACTTGACAGTTCATTGCACACGAATGTTGCCACAGTTTCGCTAGTGCTGTTAATATAGATATTTAAAAAAATCCAGTTCATACAGTAAGAGGTTTAGTAAAGCAGTTTGTATACTAGTGTTGTTATCATTCTTGTTACTTGTGTAAAAGTTATGTAAATAATAGCTTGATAGAATTTGGTTTCTAAGAAGTTCTGCGAGCTATTATTGTATTATTTGCCAATACGAATAAGATATATATAGGCTGATCCACCATCCGTGTCACTGAAAGGCAGCTGAGAGACTAATTATATTTCTTTCTTACGTTAGTTTTAGTATAAACATTAGATGAGTATGTATTTTCGGCTTTTCTACTACTTACACGGTTGGTAGGTCCCCACGTTATGAACACAAATTCCTATTTAAACTGTAAAAATAAATATGTAGAAACTGATAAAGTTATGAACATAAAATAGATTTATTATTCAACAATGTATACAAGACGTCTAAAACATGATTATTTTCTAATTGTATAAAACCTTTTCCATACTTATTTATTTATTTATTTCTTTATTTATTGAAAAACAGGTTACATAACATTACAGTTTACACCAATGCGTCATGAACCGAACAATATTTATTTTGACGGCGAAACGGCGTGGCCCCGTTGTTCCGAGATCTCGGGTGTTGGATTTGGTAGGTTGCCCCGGAACCGACGAAACACGACACCTTTCGGCCAGAAATCAGCACACGCGATGGTCTCCTGGAGCGGCCGCGGCACGCGCACTACAAACGAGGTGAAGTGCACGTAGTGGCGCGAATGCAACTGGAACACCCTCAGCGAGTAGCCGGATTTCTGGCGAACATACTGCGTCACTTCTTCAGCGGTGGCAGTGTGATGCAGGCGCGACACGTACAGCGCCTTGATCGGTGTGGAGACCCGCAGACCACAACCGACCGGTTCTGCAGTACCACACTGACTCTTGCGTGTCTTACGCTTTCTTGACACCGTTGTGAAACCCTCCTTGTCCACACTGGTGCGAGGGGTTTCCTCTTTTGGAGGATCCCGAACTTCACGCGCTTTTGAGGGCGCGGCTTTCCGGCGGGCTGGAACAGGCTCACCAGCAGAAACGACGTCAGCAAAACGACGACGTGGTTTTGATGAAGCGTTGACGGGAGGCCCCGCGAGGAGGGGGCAGGGGGGCCGCGGTTCGGCATGCACAGTGACATTGTTTTGCGCAGTGTCAGCTACACGCGAATTGACCGAGTTGGCATTTGACGCCCGGTCATTATTCTTGAAATTTGACGCCGTCAGTGACCGCGTTTCTGGGGCACCGTCGCGCAAACGGATGATTTCTTTGCGCAATATGTCAATAACGGCCTGTGATTTGTCAAATTTCTTTACAATTTCTGCCATGCCTGCCTTAAGAGCCACAATTTCTTTCAGCAGACAGCTCACGTCGACATGGTCTGGCGTATTGGAAGGCAATCTGGAGCCCTCCGTCGCCACGAACTCAGGCATGTCGCGTTCGTTCTCCCTCAGGACTTCAATGATGTCATCGAGGGTCTTCTTTCCGGCTTTATCTTCTCTGCGATGAGGTACAAATGTGCCGACAATCCCGAGAGACTGGAACAGCACCTTCTTCGCAGCGCAGATTTCGTCGACACTAAAACGCGACGAACAGATCTGAACAGCAGTCACCGCATCCATCTGACCTTCCCGCAGCAGCTTCTGTTGCAGAAAGGCGAGGATCCCGTTGACAATGGGCTCACTTTTAGGGTCACCCATTGTTTAACTACAGGCAGCGGTTGAGCCGCGCTAATTTCACAATTAAATAATTAATTAGTCATCGATGCGTCTACTTCGCGGCGCGCATCGGACACGACTACTTAGTATGATTAGTTGACAAAATACAATTTGAATCAGATTTATAGTAGGTACTATATTTTATCGACATAAACCTATCACTATTTATTTTTTCCTATGTCTGACAACATGTTCAGCTGTCAAGTTAGTTCGCCTAAGTAAACATCCGAGTTTAGTACCCATAGTACAAGCTTTGCTTAGTTTGGGACTAGGTTGATTTCTGTGAGATTGTCCGATAATATTATTATTATTATATAACAACACATAATTATATTTACATATCATATAATTATAATTTCATATAATGATCATTGGATGTAATAACATATAATATAACATATTTTAAGTCTAATGCATATTTCCTATAATGAACATATGATATAATGTTAATTTCTTCTAATGTACAGTTAGCATAATAGTTTTTGGTAGACACTAAGTCAGTCGGTGTAGGTACGACGACGAGGGAAGCGAGGAGGAGTGCTAGTTAGAACCGCGACTTTACAGCGCGCGAGCCGAGCGAGCGAAGCGAGCGTGCCGCAATAGCGGCTGGCGAAGCGCCAGAACCGAACCCTTTTTTACCGCCGAATACTGATAGTATATGAGTACAATTTGCAAAGCGTAATGTTTGCTATACTTTCTTTACTTTATCGGCGTTACCAAGCTGTTGTAATAAAAATAGTATATTATACTAGGTACTTGCCAGTTATGTAACATGAGAATTATACCATATTCTGGTTATAACAAATAAGTGTTATGTCAGATGATAGTTATACAAAATAAACATATATATTTTGAGATTATACCAAACGTTTATTATATACAATGAGTGATTATATACTTTGAAATGATATCAAATGTTATTATATTGAATGAAATTATATAATTTATTTATGTACCCATCATTACACACCCGTAATAGTACGGTACGTAAAATGAATGCACCTTCAATAACTCCCAAGGTCGCGATTTTTTTGTTAACATTTAGAATATGATGAGTACTACTAGTAGTAAAAAAAGATAGGGAAATTTGACGGTGCTTTAGGTATTACACAGCGTTTTCTTAGCGACCCTTGTAAATCCAGGGATAGATTATACAAGGGGTATTTTTCTTCAATAGAGTATCGCATTTTAGTATTATAATCTCCACTTTAATTTGCTAAAACTTTCGTAAAGTGCTTACGTCAGTATAATCCGAAACGAATAAAAAAAAATATTTCCTTTAAAAGATTATACAAGTGGGTTTTGATTAGTGAATACTATTAAAAACTATCAAAGATAACCAAAGTTTGAATTAATAACATATTTATCAATAGCTTAAATTTGTATGAACAGTTTAATGTTGAAAGCCTTCTAATTATTTTAAAATAAATCTCAAAAAATTTCAAGTCGACACATATAATCCAGCTTTATCATAGTAATCTATTGATAAAAAATCTAAGTAATTCATCAATAGCTCCACATTGTATTCATTTATCAATTATTTTTTAAATTTGAACGCACGACGAACTGCGCGCGAGTCTAGTGCGCCGACGGCGAGAGCGTCATGACCAATCACAGCACGCCGTCGTTGCTTGTTTCCGACGCGGTAGCCTCCCCTCTGTTGATCAGCTCACTTGCAAAATGAAAAATTGTTGATTTTACGATTGTGTTCATTTATATTAAGTATTGAATTTATAAATAAATCTTTGTAATGATGACTTTTCCGTCTATTAATTATACACTCATAAGCTTCATCAACCTAAAGAGTAACTATCAACGTACTTATGCAATTACTTATTCAATAATCAACTTATTGTGTAGCTTTAACAAGCTACGTTGATCCACTGAAACAACATATGAGTGGTAGGTCGATCACGTAACGCTTTATACGTACGCTAGGTAGATAATGTATTTTTTTATATCGAAAACGACAGTTAGTCTGTGAGTGTACATGGCTATATGGCTGAGTTATCGGAAATGAAGAAATACACCCTGTAGAGCGCGAAAAACGACACAAAAATAAGTGTTGTCTGGTTTGAGCCGGTATGATATGAAGAACATACTTAAGATAAACGTCCAAGTCCTCGACGCTGCTTTACTAGGATATGGCATGGGCACTCTATGTCAAAGCCATATGGATAAAATTCGAACGTTGAGGATTTTTCTTGATTCGAATTTAAGCCACTTTGTCATAGAGTGCCCATGCCATATACTAGTACAGCGTCGACCACTCGGACGCTTACCTTATAATTATGATATGTTCATGAGTTGCGTCGGATAACATAACAGTACTTACAAGATTTCCGTTGCGTGTTGTGTTGAAGGGTCTCAATTAGTTTAAAAGGCAGTTGTTAGATGTTAGTGTAAATGTTGCAGGGCAGAACGATGGGTGTATATTGGTGAGGCAGATCCTGCCCCTGAAGGACGCCATCGTGTGCGACTACGCCACGCAGCTGCGCGTCGTGCGATTTCCGCTCGTCTCGCGGCTCGAGGACATGAAGAGCGACTGAGCCCCCGCCCCCGTCCTCGCCCCCGCGCTCGCCCCCGCGCCCGACCCCGCGCTCGCCCACTGTGACACAGCTATGATCACAATCAATCAACATTCATTGCAATTAATCTCCAGTCGCGCGACTCCGCTACCTCCCATCCCACTAATAATAAAAAGGTGGGTTGATGTTGTCGTGTCGCGTCGCATCGCGGAGTCAGCTGTGCTAGACCCACAGAGAGACATGTATGACAACACGGCACTCCAAAGGCTGTATCTAAAATACTCTATTTAAGTTGATTGTATATTTTTAGATACAACCTAATGCTCTAGGAGGGAAACAGCATTACCAAAATTTTGAGACTAATTGCAAATTAGATAGTGTTGAACCTTATTACCATCACAACATTAATCAATTAAAACGACAGACTTTTAGAGTGTCTTAGCAATTAACTGTAAGTTATTGAAGTTTAATATTGCCTCTGTATATGTATTTACTATTTATGCAAAACTAAATCCGTAATAAAGTTCTATTTGTCTAACACTATATTTACCTTATTGTGAATTATAATAACATTCAACTCAAACTTTAATAAAATAATACACACGGAAATAATTTTACAAGATTACGACGTTTCGTGTTTCATTATTATATCGTCTTTATAACCCAACTACAGTCCCCGCCGCTAAGAAGTCAATGCGGACACTTTTCTCCAATGTTGTGCGTGACACCGTAACTACATTGAAATAATAAATTAATTGCAAAATGTTTATAACTACCTAGCAGACGAAAATTAATGAAAACGCGACTCGGGAAAATGAATACCTCTTCTGCGAGTTATGAATTGGTATTTTCCGAAGCACCATCGATCATCAGTGCTGGAATCGCCTTGAGCTCATAATCATTATCTTATTCAAGTCCTGTCGCAATCGTCCCACATTTTATCTTTAGTCTTGTTGACTACTGTTCACTACCATTTTCCAAATTTTTTTACTTGAATATTCTAAACACTTTATAATTTATGCTGTTAATCCTAGCTTTGTTGCGGATTTTTAATGGAACTAATTTCTTTTGCTGGCAAGAAATACTCTTTGACAACAGCACGGCTATCACAAGACGGCGCGTGAGCTCTCTCGATTTTTCTCGCACTATCCGTCTCTCTCTTATTAGAACACTTAGAACAAGAAAAAAATGCGCGCGAGAAAAATCGACAGTATGTCGCGGCCGTCTCATGATAAACGTTAGAAGTCATCGAATGTCACCGATGTAAACAAACAGCAAGGAAGACGAAATACTACGCGATTGTAAAATAAATTACAATAAATATGTCGAAAGCAATCCATAGTGATATCAGAAAGCTTATTTTGAATGTCATTTAATATTTACAGCAAAAAAAGGATGCCGGATTGTCTAATAAACAATGTCTTGAAATTGGTTGTTGATATGACCGGTACTGACATTTTATTAGTCTCCGACCGAAGTTTCGGTTTCGGCCAAAAAACAGCCGAACCTTTCGGCCACGCCGAAACTTACGACATCGTACTTTCGGGTCGCGTTCGGCTAGCGTCGGGTGCGCTCGGCACGGCTGGCAATTTGGCCCTTTTGTCGCATGTGGTCCCGTTCGCAAATCGTCCCGTTCGGTAATTCGTCCCGTTCGCAATTCGTCCCGTTGGCAATTCGTCCCGTTAGTAGATCGTCCCGCACACGCACCTCGTCCCGTTCGCGACTGCTCCCGTTCGCAATTCGTCCCGATCCCGATGTCTCTATTTATTGCTTTGCGGGCAAATCGGGGACGGGGGGGATCGGGACGAAATGCGAACGGGACCAGTCGCGAGAGGGACGAGGTGCGTTTCCGGGACGATTTGCTAACGGGACGAATTGCGAACGGGATCAGTCGCGAACGGGACGAATTGCCAACGGGACGAATTGCGAACGGGACGAATTGCCGAACGGGACCACATGCGACAAAAGGAATTTGGCGTCACTTGCGTATCTCCGCCGGCCACTGAACTCGTGCAGAGCAATTTTGTTTGTTCCCCGAATAATGGTAAGTAATTTAATTAAGTATTTAATTTTGTTATTGTTATGAATTCATCATGTCATAGTTAATTTCTAACGCTTATTTGCATAGTTTACAAACAGATTGACGGATACATTGGTTATTTAGGATATAATAATTGGGAGTGCGGAAGTTTACTTATTTCATTAAATGACTTTAGAATTCATCTTAGTTGCGTGTATGTAATATAATATTATTATATGATTATCATATTTTAATAATAAACTTGTTTAATTTTATACCATCTACAATTAACAAGTCGCTGCCTCAGTATTACAGTTAATGTAACATTTAAAAATTTTCGCTGTTTAGCCACTTGCTTGTAGCAACCACAGTTGCCAATTTCGCGGACCCCTAAACTGATTGTGGCAACTGTGGTTGCCAAGCAAAGTATGGGCTGCTTTGATGAAGAAAAATTAGATGCAATTTAGGCAACCTTTTTTAAAATCCGAAATCGAATGAGCGGTTAGGGTAGTTCAATTTTGACCCAGTGTCACTATAACAATGTTGAAAAATTTCATAAGATAAAAGTTGAACCTGTAATATTAGGTCCTTACCTATGAAAGTGGCGTTTTGTATCGAGAATTTTATGAAAACTGTGATTTTCATAGATTAAATTTTGCGGATTATACCTACAGCAATGTCAAATTCAAACCAAACAAAATTTTGGTAGGAATATAGAAAACTTTTAAGCTACGTTACACATATCTTAATTACTTAAAAATAGTTCGCATCATAAAACTATACGTAATTGAAACACTTGAACCAGCATCACATGAAAAGGGTGGTTTTCAAGCTTTAATTAGAAACACTAAATAAAAATTTAAAACCTATTATTTGTATTTAAAACCTTTGTTACATACCTAGTCTAATATTGGAATTAAAAAATAATTTGGAAGTTGCAATAGAAATGAATAAATTACGTACAAAATAATATCTGTGAAAAAAGGGACCTAATATTAGGCCGGTGAGATTGTTCATTAATCAAATATCTGGAAAGAACGGCTCACTGACATTTTTATTCAACGTTTTAATCACGTTTATAAAAGGTTCGGTATCGGCCGAAACTGTAATCAAACCGAACCTTCGGTTTCGGCAAAAAAACATGTTTCGGTCGGACACTACATTTTATATAGTGCGGTCCAGGGATGTTGCGGACATTCGCATCCGCATCCGCAAACGCGGATGTTCCGCATGAGTTTCAACATCCGCCTCCGCATCCGCAAAAAATAATGCGGAGTTTTTCCGGATGCGGATGTAGTATAGTTCGCGACCAGATAGGGGCCAACACGGCGCGTGTTCAGTTATTTTCGTCATTAGTCAATAAGAATCTTTTCTCAAACATGCTCGGAAATGTACGCGTTAACATCACGAAATGAAGACGTGAAGTTTCTTGTTTATGGCTCTCTACATTACTTCTTGGCCTTACGCCCACAGATTACTCTTACGCCAAGAAGTAATGTATGAAAACCCTAAGTAAAACCATTATTGTCCGCTACTCTAACTTTTTAAATTTGCTTACTAATATTAAACTGACAAAGGAAAATTTACATACTGCCAACCACCACTAGACACTGTAAGCATACTTGCTTCAAAAAAAAAAAAAAATCTATCGTGGTACTATACTTTATGTGCGGTTAAACATGGTGCTCGAACGGCTTGTTCAAATGGCATGTTTAAAAAATAAAAAAGGCGCAAATTACCTATTATTTAATTGATTGATTACCTAGTATTTATTTTAATTTTAATATTTCCTCACATCGTTTGAGAAAAGTACTATACAATCCTCGGCCGGAACAGGGATTCCCTTCTTCACGGCCTCTGCAGTAATCTACTATTTCTCAAACATGCTCGGAAAAGTACGCGTTAATATCACGAAATGAAGACGTGAAGTTTCTTGTTTATGGCTCCCTACATTACTTCTTGGCCTTACGCCAAGAAGTAATGTATGAAAACCCTAAGTAAAACCATTATTGTCCGCTACTCTAACTTTTTAAATTTGCTTACTAATATTAAACTGACAAAGGAAAATTTACATACTGCCAACCACCACTAGACACTGTAAGCAGGCCTTTAAAACGTTATAAAATGAACCGGATTTATAACGGTATATTCCGTTAGTGTTCGAAAATTACGTTATAACAAAATCAATATTCTCCATAACGATATAAATACCGTAACAGAATGAATAACAGAACGATATATAATAACGTTATAATATCGTTTTAAAATGCGAGCCGCGCGCTACGGCTGCGCCGTTGCCGCTCTGTGCCAATGCCAACATGCCACCACGTGGGCCATAGCGCGACGTGCGACGTTGCCGTTATGTTGTTCTAGCTTCTAAATCTTATTAATGCTTGTTTACCTCGATCATTTGCAAATTGGTTGTTAATTGTGAATATTTGGTTGGTTGCGACGATAAATGGCGGAATAAAAATGGGACGCAGGAAACGCAACGCTGTCCACAGATTCGTGGACTTGCTCATAAATAAAAAGAAAGAGTGCCAATCTTAATAGCCCCTAGGTATACACTATTACAATATGTAAGAGGGTCAAAATATTTTTATGTTAATTGTTTGTCTCGGCATTAAATCGTAGACTCCCAGTATTAGGACCTATTCCAAACAAGCCCTACGACCGACGGTGTTGCCGTGAGCAAAAAATTATGCATAGGTATGTTGGTATGTGCTTTTGTTCATTAAACGTAATAAAATTAAAATATACTTTTAGTTTCCGACATTTTATTTTATTTTTGATTTAGAGCCATTCCGAAAACGACAAGTTAAATAAAATCTGATTATGAAACCAAAGAATGTGTCAATTTTCGATTTCGGTTCTTCGCCATAATCTGTCTAGATAGGCTCGCGATAGATAGGGGAGACCAAGGACGATTGGTACACATAAATATGTATCGATCCTCCTTTTCTTACGATTCATCCTCCTTTTCTAATTAATCGTTAGTCACTAAATATTTATATAAATAACTAGCTGTTGCCAGCGACTTCGTTCGCGTGGAACTTGTTATGGTCTTAGAAAAAATATTGCTATTAAATTATGTTTGGTGCAAGCTATTTATCGCTGTCCCAAACACACTTCTACCATCTTAAAGATGAAAAACTATCCTATATCCTTCCAAGGGTCTCAAATTATCTGTACGGGAAATTTCATCTAAATCCGTTCAGGGATTAGACCTACGTAAAAGGTAACAGTGCGATGAGTTCGTTAGTTTAAATTGATAAATCTAAATTGAAAACTTCGTTTTTACAAACATAAATATCTTAAGAATCATCAACAGACGTTTTCATACAGTATTAATGAAAAATATATTTTTATATGTCTACTAAGCTACATTACTGTTATAATATAATAAGTACCCAATGTTGATTAAATCTATTCGATTCTGGGAGCATCGCAGTTCTAACCTAACCTATCCTACATTTCTGGTAACTGTTCAAATCTGTAAGTCTTACTTTAAAAAAAGGTCTTGCTCTCTATACAACCTTCAAACCTTTTAACTCTCTTAGGGGATGAATAAAAAAAACGCTGAAATCGTTTTCTAATCATTAAACAAACGGTCCATAACCACCATAACCATAACCATAACCAGTAATCAATCTATTATTTTAAAAATATCTTGCTCTTCGTATAAACTTTGAACCCCCTAGAAACCCTCTTGGGGGATGAATTTCAAAAACATTGAAATGTATTTTTTAGTTTTAAACAAACCGTCTAAAATCGTAGTTACCTAATGTTTTACTTTAAAATTGTCTTGACCCTATACGGCCTTCGAATCCCCTTTAAACACTCTTAGATGATGAATAAAAAAATCTACTAATCTGCTCTCTCTATTTTAAGACCAAAATTAAAAAATCTTACTTAAAAAAATACTTTTCCCTCCATATAAACTTTGAAGCCCCATTAACGCCTATAGGGGATGAATAAAAAAAAACCTCTGAAATCAGTTTTGTTGTCTTTTAACATGCAGACTAAGACTGACATTAGAAATATCTTACTATATTTTCTTGCTCTCCATATAATCCTTGAATACCGTTTTAACACTTTTAACCCCCTTAGGGGTGGTATTTTTCCAAGACGATGAAAGGATTTTTTTTTCTAATGAGTAATCGTACCACAAAGTTGCCCATCTCTAGCTCAAAAAAAATGTTTCTCATCCTAATCTTGCATAAGTACCTTTTTAACCCCCTTAGGGATGGAATTTTCTAACACGTTAAAAGTACTAACTGTTTTTCTATTCTAATAAGTAATCTTTCTACAACGTTTCAAATCTCAAGCTCAAATAAGTGTTTCTCATACAAACCTTTCACCCCTATTTAACCCCCTTAGGGGTGGAATTTTCTAAAACGCTGACAGTCCTTTTTTGTATTGTATTTAGTAATCTTTCTACATAGTTTGAAGTTTCTAGCTCAAAAAATAAAGTTCCCTCCATACAAACTTTGCACCTCTATTTAACCGCCTTAGGGATGAAATTTTCTAAAACACAGAAAGTACTTTTTTCTATTCTAATAAGTAATCTTTCTACAAAGTTTCAAGTCTCTAGCTCAAAAAATAATGTTTCCCCCATACAAACATTGCACCCCTGTCCCCTACTTAACCCCCTTAGGAGTGGAATTTTCTAAAACGCTGCAAGAACTACTTTTTATGCATCTTAATAAGTAATCTTCCTACAAAGTTTCAAGTCTCTAGTTAAAAAAAAAGTTTCCCTCATACAAACTTTGCACCCCTATTTAACCCCCTTAGGGATGGAATTTCCAAAAATTCCATCTTGTCCCTTCTTTTTAGTCCCAGTAGTTTCGGCTGTGCGTTGATGAATTAGTCAGGAAGTCTTCTTTTACATATATAGATAAATAAAATTTCTCATTCTCTCCACCTCACTTTAAGCATCTTAGCTGACCATCCATCCGTAATGTGCGTGCTGGTGCCATGAGACCGGTTTAATTTATTTAAACTTTGTGACATAATACAAAAAAAGGTATATATGGTGGACTTAATGCCATAAGGCATTCTCTACCAGTCAACCAACGGGCTAAGCAGAAACATTTGATGCAGGCATTTAAATTATTAATAATTTACCATGTTATAACAATGCCATTAATATCTATCTGGGGGCACGGCAGTGCCCCCGCCAAGTCGAGCGCGAAGCAAACACTGCCGTACCATCCTTTACTGGAACCATTTCGCCACATTTTCAGGCCCCTATTTGAGAACCTCTGGATAAGACCAGAATGCAGAAATTTTCGTCATCCAGTAAGCTATAATCACATACTTAAAATCCAAAATTTCAAGTCTGTAGGTCATTTAGTTCCGAAGTTAATCGAAAGCAAAGTTTCGCATTTATGACACTCACTCACTCATGATCATCAAAATAGAACTAGTACTTCCCATAAACTCAGAGAGCTGAAATTTGGTACAGAGTTAGGGTTTAATGGCCACATAAAGGGAAAACTATAAAAAATTGCTATTTCAACCCAGTTTTCTAGATACACCAACTGTATACATTACTTTGTAATCCTATACAAATATATAGGATTACAAAGTTACATTTGCCAAGTCACAAAATTTTATTTAGCAAGCAAATAAAGATAAAAGAATGCCTGAGACTTGGCTCTACGAAATATCTCACAACTTTTTACGGTGGAAGAGTTTCGAGACGACCTCTTTTTTACATGGCATGTTTTTTATGGGATGATGCATTTCCGATTAATGAGGCACAGAGTAGCTAAAGACAATCTGATTTGAAAATTATTAGTCAGGATATTCGTATCAGGCTACAACCTGCGCCGACAAGCCGAGCAAATCGAAAAATTATCTATTTTACTATGACGTCGTGCACTCTAACAAACAACCTACGTTACGTAATCACATCGCTTACATTGCACGAGTAGGCTATACTGAATGCGAGAAAGGGGTAGCCTATAACGTTATAACATTATTATATCGGTTAAAAAAGTATCGGTTTTATATTAATGGTTTAGATTTATAACGTTATAATGGATATCGCTATACAGCGCGTCAAATATCGTTTTTGAGTATAGCGGTTTTAGGAATAATAACGTTATAAATGATAGCGCTATACGAAAATAGCGCTATTTAAAGGCCTGCACATCGCTTACATTGCACGAGTAGGCTATACTGAATGCGAGAAAGGGGTAGCCTATAACGTTATAACATTATTCTATCGGTTAAAAAAGTATCGGTTTTATATTAATGGTTTAGATTTATAACGTTATAATGGATATCGCTATACAGCGCTTCAAATATCGTTTTTGAGTATAGCGGTTTTAGGAATAATAACGTTATAAATGATAGCGCTATACGAAAATAGCGCTATTTAAAGGCCTGCACATCGCTTACATTGCACGAGTAGGCTATACTGAATGCGAGAAAGGGGTAGCCTATAACGTTATAACATTATTCTATCGGTTAAAAAAGTATCGGTTTTATATTAATGGTTTAGATTTATAACGTTATAATGGATATCGCTATACAGCGCGTCAAATATCGTTTTTGAGTATAGCGGTTTTAGGAATAATAACGTTATAAACGATAGCGCTATTTAAAGGCCTGCATGTACCCCATCAGGGCGTTGGATACATTCGACAATGAAGTGAAAGCTCTAATGAACTTAAGGAAGCTTTATGGTGCATTCATAGGTCTCGCTATCGGATACACCTTGAGCTTCATATGCCTGCTTGGGGAACTCGTATATTGGAATTGTGTTGTGAAAAAAGATCCTAGGTTTGATAAGTATGCGATGGATCTATATTACATGAAGAAAAAGTAATATTTGGTTTTAAAATTATGTATTCATACTATATATATTATAAGACCATGATTAAGTTATTTCTATAAATATAGTTCAGTCATATTTAGTCTTTAGAATGACCGTCCAAATAAACTCGAGTCTGAATACCTAAAGATAATAAATGCAGGACTGACAATGACTACAGTTATTTCCAAGACCCCTTACAAATAAAACTTGCCATAGTTACCAATAAAGATCAGTACATCATTAATATCATTATCTAAATACATTCCATAACATACAACACAAATTATGCTATTATGAATAATGCTACAACTAAAGTATTATATATATTGTACAGATTGCCCTATTATGACATGGATTGCCTAAATGTATATTAACCTTTTCACCGCCAAAGACAGCCATTCACGTCATTGAAAAATCGTTACATTCGTGCCCCTGACTACACAGGCAATAATAATACCATACATTATAAAAGAGTTCTAGAAGCAGTTTTTATCGGTGCCACTTCATCAATCAGTTAAATCAGGACCTATAAATATACAGATTGACAAACAATATTCAACTCTCCGCAGACAAGTGGGGTATTACAGACCCCGGGCCTGAACAAATCGTCACATATGTTCCACCTGGTGTACGGAGGGTTAACGAGGGGGAATATCCTGTGACTACATAACAGACAAATAACACTTTAAAATATTAAATGAAACCTAAATTAAAGGCAAAAGTTTTGGCCATGCAGTTATAATCATAATTTAAGAAATACAAACATTAACATCAGTCTGCAGTTGATCAATGCTTATTCTCTGCTACTTTAGTATTAGGGTCCGGGTTGAAGGCGGGTGGCAGGGCTCCTGCGGGTGCATGCTCCACGATCCACGGGTGCTGCAGCACGCTGGCCAGCGGCAGCCGGTGCTCCGGGTTCACCATCAGCAGCTTCCCCATCAAGTCCTTTGCCTTTTCTGACACATAATCTGGATACTTAATAATAACATGCACAATTTTCAAATAAGTCTGATTTGAGTGCTTAGCATCAAAAGGTGGTATGCCCACAAGTAACTCATAGCATAGTACACCGAGACTCCAAATATCAACCAAATAACTGTGTGGCTTGCCTTCAATCATCTCCGGTGACAAGTAATCTAAGGTTCCACAGAGAGTCATTCTCCTAGAGGAAGGGGAGTGCACGGACCAGCCGAAGTCAGCTATTTTCAGCACCCCATTGTGCCCTATAAGTATATTCTCCGGTTTGATATCTCGATGTATAACCTTCTTGGAGTGGCAGTAGATGAGAGCTTTGGTGAGGTCCCGGATGTAGATGGCGGCGGTCTTCTCGTCGAAGCGGGCGCGCTGCTTCAGCAGCATGAAGAGCGCGCCAAGCATGGCGTACTCGAGGATGAGGTAGATGCGCTTCTCGTCGTGGAAGTAGCCGTACATGCGCAGGATGTTAGGGTGCCGCAGCCGACACTGGATCTCCACCTCGCGCCGCACCTGGTGCTCCATGTCCGCGTCCAGGATCTGGCTCTAGAACAACACCTTCAACGCTACCACGTAGAGGGATTTCTTCTCGCGTGCTAAATAAACATTCCCGTATTTACCTTTGCCGAGCGCTCGGCCGAGGTCGAAGTCCGTCAAGGCCCAGGGGGAGGAGTTCTTCTTCTCGTTCGCGGTCTTGAGGCCCGACGTACATTCTTTCGTTTCTGGAATGTTCGCCTTACTGCTCGAATGCAGCGGGCGCGCTACGGGGGCCACGGGCAACGTTGGCACTTTAAAGTTATCACCTGCGGGTTTCCTGTTCTCCATCTTTACAACAATGCAACCACGGTTCACGAGTGATGTCCTTTAGTCACACGATCATTTCGTCCAGTTTTGATGAATAGAATGAGAATTCAGTTACAGCCGTAAAATACTATACAAGGACAATAATTGTGTAAGTTCATTGAATTTGACAACACTGCACTTGCAGTGAAATTCGTTTCGAATAAATAACGTATTTTGCTTTCTATTTGAACGTCAGTCAGAAGAGTATTGCCATACTATTGGAATGCCCGATTTTACGGGATTCTGTATGTATCCATTACCAACAGTAAAGGTATTAAAACAAATTCAAATCAATCGTTTCTACAAATACTTAAGGCCAATTTTATTAATAAATTTAACAATTACGTTAAACATGTAAAAATATGCAGAGGTAAAAATTTCAATATACATATACTTTCAGGGAAAAATATCGTTGATACATGGTATGTCAAATTCGATCTCTGAAGTACGGTCCAATTCAAGCAACAAAAAGTATTATTATAATAATTATAAGAGAAATGGCAGCCTCGAGGGCCTTTGCCAGAGTTAGTAAGTGTATAAATTAACTACGAATAACGAATTAAACCATTATAAAATCAAATAGACGTGACTATCGCCAAGATGGCGACCATCTCAGTCTGTCTGTAAGCATACTTGATCATAAAAAAAATAAAAATAATCTATGGTATTATACTTTAGGTGCGGTTAAACATGGTGCTCGAACGGCTTGTTCAAATAGCATGTTTAAAAAATAAAAAAGGCGCAAATTACCTATTATTTAATTTATTACCTAGTATTTATTTTAATTTTAATATATCCTCACATCGTTTGAGAAAAGTACTATACAATCCTCGGCCGGAACAGGGATTGCTGGACGAGATTGGGGTAGACGGCCGAGTCGTAGAGTCGTGAGGAAATATAAAAAAAAAATACAAAGTAATCAATTAAATTATAGGTAATTTGCGCCTTTTTTATTTTGTTAACATGCCATTTGAACAAGCCGTTCGAGCACCATGTTTAACCGCACGTCATAAGTATAGTACCATAGATTTTTTTTTAATGTAGCAAGTATGCTTACAGAGCAAGAAGCTTACATATCTAGACTGCAGAGGGGCTACCGCGAAGTGAAAACGAACTTCGTTCGAGTATCTCCTTCTCTGTCGCTCGAACTGTCAAGTGCAACAGAGAGGGAGATACACGAACGAAATTCGTTTTCGTTTCGCGGTAGCCCCTCAGGTTGCCCTTCCAACACTCGTTTGAAGCAAGAAAAAAATACCTTGAATGACGTCACATCTTCTTAGCATCTCTTTCTAGCTTTTTGATGTGTTGCTATAACTTCGTGTACTGGGCATTCTAAGATTATTAGGTTAGGTAAGGTCGGGTCAGGTCAGGTCGGGTTGTGTCGGGTCAGATCGGGTCGGGTTGGTCCAGAACGGGTCAAGTTGGGTCGGGACTAGTCGGGAAGGGTCCGGTCAGATCGGGTCGCTTCGGGAGGAAGGACCGTAGAAGAGGAGTACCCGTGACCTGACCCGACCAGACCCGACCCTACCCGACCTGACCCAACCCGACCCCATCCGATACGACCTGATCCGTTCCGACTTGACCCGATCCGACTCGATCCGATCCGACCTGACCTGATCCGACCTGACCCGACCCGATCCGACCCGATCCGACCTGACCCGATCCGACGTGACCCGATCCGACCTGACCTGACAGTCTAGTGGTGGTCGGCAGTATTTAATTTTTCCTTTGTCAGTTTAATATTAGTATGCAAATTTAGAAAGTTAGAGCAGCGGACAAAAATGGTTTTACTTAGGGTTTCCATACATTACTTCTTGGCGTAAGGCCAAGAAGAAATGTATGGAGCCTTAAACAAGAAACTTCATGTCTTCATTTCGTGATATTAACGCGTACATTTCCGAGCATGTTAGAGAAAAGTTCCTTTATTTGTCTTTGTTTCGCTTCATTTGTGTATATCCAGGATTGACATCCATAGCTAAGAGCCTTATCACACTTGCGATTTCCAAGCGTATTTTGTATAAAGGCGATCACGCAGCGTGTTCGCCGCGACTGATAATTGTATAGAAAACACGCTCGCAAATCGCAAGTGTGATAAGGCTCTAAGGCATGGTAGCAGGCCTGTGTCGATGACTCTCTTTTTTAGGGGCATTGGTAGAGTGCTTTTTAAACTTCTTTGAGACTCCAAAATTTGTTCCAAGTTTTAGTAATTCACCTGTCTATTTCATTCACATTTTTACTGTATAGTCAGGACAGTGTGTATTGGCAATGTGTTGTTTGTTGATTGTAAAAATTCCATGCTAATAAATACCTATTCATCCATATCTGGTTCCAAGTACGTATACGATATTTAAATATTCTCCAGATTGTGACTCCGAAGACTCTGACTCTGATGTGTCGCTTAAGTCGCTCGCTTTTAAGACCGCCAACCTCAATTTATAAAACTTTCGGTCTGGGAAGGAAAAAGAAATTACCCGTGGACCCACTGGTGGGTGAAGCTGGTGGGTGGACGGGTCGCGGCCGGACTAAAGGACCTTTTTCTATATTCGTCTTCAATTTTTATTACAATATTTAATAAGTTATATAAGTAGGGTCATTTCGCCGGTTAGCGACCACCTAATTTAATGTGCCGATGGGCGACCACTTAAGCTGAGTTGGTGAACTGAAAGGATATTTTCTCGGTTTTTTAGTAGATATCTATTCTAAAACAACAAAAAAATGCATGTACAAGTAATTGTCTCAATACGTGTAGAATTGATGTTATCTTCAATAGAAAAAACCTTCTCCTTCAGGTGGTCGCTAACCGAAGGTGGTCGCGTAACCAGCGAAATGACCCTATAATAAGAAAATAAATGACTAGTTAAATACAACCAAGCTAACCAGTTCCATCAATACCTACGACCGCACCAGGGATGCCGCGGATGCGACTTTTTAGACATCCGCGGATGCGGATATTCCGAGCTAGTTTTTCTTTAAAAAAAAATATGATAATGATAAGGAATAAAAGGCTTTTTTTATTTATTTATTTATCGTTGGATTCAGCATAAAATGGCCTATAACCTTTATATAATAACGGAGGCCGTTCCATTTATGTGAAATGGTTATTAGCTTTGATCAATTTGTGGATATCCAAATTTTTCCATTTATAATAATATTTATAAAAATAGAATAAAACAGTTAATTAATTAATTTATTTATTTATTTAGAAGTTCAACAGCATTCACAAAACATTTTTACCAGCAGTTTTTTATACATACATATCCATAGCCAATGACAGAACTCCCTTGAAAGTTATACAGTATTAGGTCTGAGTGTGGACTTATATTGATTATTCTGTTTGTATTGTTATTAATGTTATTATACAATCTATGTAAATAAGGGTAAATTGATAGTAATCATTAATTGTAAGAGATTGGTTAGTTAGTAAACAATTAACAAGAGGGAGGACTACACTACAGGTGATGATGATGAAACGAACAAAACTCTTATTTTGTGTATGTGTGTGTGTGTGTGTGTAAGTCAATCAGTCGGAGAGAGAGGGAGAAAAGATAAAAAATACCTATGTACTTGGAAAGTTCTTTAATAATTAGTGTTTTAAATTACGTTGTCTCCCTTCTTGACACTGCTTGTATAGTCTGTAAAAGACTTAAAGGCCATTGATGAAATTCATATCTGTTAGAGTTAATAGTTAATTGTAGAAAATATGTACAAGTTCATCTACAAGCATATACGTTTATTTACCCTTTTATATATTTTTATTGTCTCTCGCCTTAGAATATTTTTACACTACCTACGAGGTTTTCAAAAACTGACACACGCGCGGTCAAAAATTTACTTGAGGAATTTCTAACGAAATTTCTGTGAAAGTGTTGTCGCGACAGTTATTATACGCCAACCTTATCTATTCACGAACGCGTCTTGCAAGAACGAACAAGCCAGGTATAGATTTAGCGGCTCATTTCTTGAATAAATACGAAACTATGCTAATGCCGGGTCCCCGGTTCTTGCCACTAGACGGGTTTTTGACATCGCCGGGTAGCCGTCGACCGCCTCCTGACGGATAATAGCAATTTGGCGGCTGCCACTTGAAGGGTTAAGTGAATATTTAAAATTAATTCATTAATTAATGACATTATTTACAATAATATGTATAACATTAAAACCACCAATTACCTAACTCTAACTTTAATCGCCCCCAGTCGTTCCGGGTGCAAAAGTCCCCATAATACTGGCGGCATTTCCACGCTGGATAGCCATGGAAAGCCTTTGCACCAGAAACGACTCAGAGCGGGGGTCCTCCCCTTTTTGTCTGAGTCGACGACCTATGTCGCGAACAAACCGTTTTGCGTCCGATTAATTAATTGACCAAATTCAATAAGATTAATAAAATATTTTATACATTATTAGTATTTATGTACCTTTAATATGAAAGAAAAAGTGTAATTGAAATATTTGTAAAACTTTTCAAGTAATAAAAACTGCGTCGGGCTGACGACGGACATAAAAATTAAGAAAGAAATTGAAAAGTAAAAAGCACTAGTGCGAAAAAGTGGCACTTTCCGCTCGATTTGGGTGCTTGGAAAACGGTATTTTCGAGCACATGCATTGTAAAGTATTGTATGCAACGGTATATAACTGATCTAAAACGCTCGTGGCGTCTTTAATTGAGATGCTCGCCAAGGCTCGCATCGCAACCAGTTGCATAAAATACCTACTATATATCCATTGATTGTGTCTACTTATGTATGTTTTATGTGTTAGTTTATAATTTTATTTAGCAATAGGGGTGTAGGTCGAAAATTATTATTACTCCAAAAGAAAGAAGGCAAATAAATAGGTATGCCTAAAGAGACGTAAATCCCATTCAGATATCTCAAAGAATTACGAAGCTACAACCGTTTTAATATTGCTTGAGAGAGAAACCGCAAACAGTGTGTGACGTCACGTTACGCGTCGCGCGCCGGGGGGCCGCGTCGACGGTGGCGCCGAACACGATGGGCACGGCACATTGGTTGTTACCCGAGCTATAACCACGAACTACGAAAATCGAAGTTCGGGTATCTCCATCTCTATCGAACTTACATTACTCGAGTGACAGGGATGCATGTATGCGAATTTCGATTTTCGTGGTAGCGCCGATGACATGGCAGTATTGGCAGTCAATCAAACAGTGCTTAACTAACGGCCACTCCTACACTGACCTAAAAGAGCGAAGGAACTAAAGACCGAACTAGTTCCTCAAACCGATTGAACGAGATCGGAGCGCTCCCGTAAAAAAAGAACGAGCAAGCACAAGCCTAATAAACTTGTTATATTATTTCATATTTGGCATGCCTTAATCAATTTCACTTCCGTGTTCTATATTACTAAGGTTACGGCGCCTATTACCGGGGGTATCAAATTCGGCTTCCATTATCGCGGCATTTCAAAATACGCATTTTAAAAGCAAACCGTTCGATTTACAATAAAAGATGTTTTACACAAATTAAGCCTAATTTAGTTGACTGCCGGTCCTGTTTACGCAAATGTGTGTGAATGAAATAACAAGCTCGCAATTCGTCTTTCCGCGACGGCGGCGTAAGAAGAGGTTGTGTCATACAAACGCGTGGCGTCACTGGTAAGTCTACCCGAATCTTATTTATTACTTCACGTAATAGCTATGACAATTGAACGAATGCTATGGGTTTTAAACGGTTATTTATAGTTTCTTGCACGACTTGTGCGTACTCTTTATTTATTTTTTGGCCTGGAAATGCATTTAAAATGCAATATAATATTTTTAGTTGGGGAAACTAATACCGTGGCATACCACGGTAATAGTTAAGTCGGCAATTTGCTTCTTTATACTTCTTATATCTTTTTTATATGTCACCGATTATATAATCTCTTACAGTTATTCGAATCTTGATCTATCTGACGCTATTAAAGAACTATTTCCGTGGTATGGAAATAGTATTCAACAAACCCTTAATTTTTAACCAAAACTTTAGTACTGAATCTGCAGTTTCTATGGAAATCCTTATTTTGTCAAGTCGTTTAAATATTGTAATAATTAACTATATTTACTTACCAGTTATGTGATTTTGGTTTTATACCAAGCTTGTAATATATATGTTTGATTTGTAATGAAAATACAATTGTATCCTAAAGTTTTTATGGGTCGGAATTAGATTTTACAAAATTCCAAATGAAGTCTATTACCGATGGTATGCTCCCATAACACTATGCTGTGCTATGCTATGGGACTAGGTCGATTTGTGTAAGATTGTCCCCTAATATTTATTTATTTATTTATTTATTTATTTATAACACTCGGTAATAGTAACTATGGGAATCTTTTACCGACCCTTTGAATATTTGTTTGGGTCGGTAATATGTAAAAAATAAGTATCTATTACCGAGTGACATTTTAGTCTTCTCTTTAAACAGATCACATCTAGGGTTCCGTTCGTACAATTTAATTTGATAAAATTGTAATTTCTCAGGAACGTATTATTAAGATGTGTGGTGAAGGGAGATAATAACATATCACAGCAAAATTTGTAAATTAAATAAAGAACTAAAACATTTGGAACCCGGGAACGACACATAAGTGGGTGTTACTTACACAAAACGCAAAATATTTTTTTCGACTCAGTTTCAGCCTATTAGTATGCTTAGTATTGTACTTACTTATTAGGTTTTTTTATAATACGCTGTATAGTGCATTTTCGAGTTCTTTATTTCGCAGGTCATAACTTGACGACACATTCTATAAATTTTGGTATAGTACAAGGGTTTGTAAACTGCGGCTCGCTAGCCGCTTGGGGCTCTTCGGAGCGAAAATAGCGGCTCTTCAAGTTCCCCCAAAAAAAATGTTTTTGATGCAATTGCGAGGAACTGAAAACTGTGGCTCTTTCTTTGACCTTCCGAAAATTCGATATTTTTCCGGCATGCGGCTATTTTATTTCCCAAAAATCTTCAATGTACGGAACCAAAGTCATGAATATTATTTTAACCCTCGATATTGGGTACCGAATTGTGTATCATGTTACTATTACGGATGGTAGAAAATTGCTACTTTTTGTACCCTCGGTAATAAAAGCTAAATTCGTTGTTTTAGAGGCGTTTATTCGTGGTGTCAATATTTTGTATCTGTGTCAAAGCAGTTTATTAAAAAAAATGGCGCCAATTGAACAATCTTTTAGCCGTAGTACCTATAATTAATAGATTGTGGATGGATAATCTTTGTTTTTATTATTTTCTCGCAGGCGAAGTGAAAAGTAGCGTGTATAACTCTGGTCTAAAAGTCATATTACCCCTCGAACTAGTTCGTGGTAATATGGCTTATTTTAGACCCTTGTCATACGATCTACTATTATTCAATTTTGCAAATATTTGTTATTTTCTCGCAATCCAAGTAAAAAGTGGGTATAACTCGGAGCTCGGGCATAAATGAGCCATTTTATTTTTTAACCCTCGACTTAACTGTCCACCCTCGCCGGTGGCCCGGGTGTATATAAATATAAATAAACGTATCTGCCCGGCTAGTACAGTCGCCATCAGATATATCGGGGCGGCCAAGGTGTTCACAAATATCTGAACACGTCTCTATTGTCAAGGCATTAGAGACGTGTTCAGATCTTTGTGAGCACTTTGGCCGCTCCGATATATCTGATGGCGACTGTACACTAATCAGCCATACAGGATGTTAACGGGGTCATGATCCGGAATGACAAAAAGCGAATAAGATGATCATACTGAACAACCTTTCCCATGGGACCAACCACGAAATCGCAAAAAAAAAAGAGCCAATTAAGAGTTAACTGTGAGTTAACTGCGATTTAATTGAGAGTTAATGTATGGAATACCTGGTTTTTTTTTGCGATTTCGTGGTTGGTCCCATGGGAAAGGTTGTTCAGTATGATCATCTTATTCGCTTTTTGTCATTCCGGATCATGACCCCGTTAACATCCTGTATATTTACGTTCCGACGTAGGTATAACCCTATGTATGTGTACATTTTTACGTTACTTAGCTAGCACGGTAATGCCGTGACATATATTAAATTTACGCTCTGGCGTAAATGATATGTAAGTACCTATTTACTTAGCCAATAATTTACTTTAAAAACAAAGTTTTAACCGACTTTAAATTAGTACTCCGCCAAGCCACGAGAACATTTCCACATTTATTTTCCAATTTACCACATGAACTGATTTCCGAGAGCAAATGCGTTGATTATTAAGTAGAGGAAAAAACCCAATCGCTGTGTGGCCCGATAATATTTGAGGACTTCCGTCGATTCCACATGGATCACCTTTGGTACTTCATTAGCTGCTATTTCAACGGTATCTTATCAGAATCTGTGACGTGCTTTTGTACTTTAAGTACATAATTGGGGAATTCCATAAGTCATCTGTGGTCTTCATCATCAGTTCCACTCCACCAAATTTATGATTCACGAGATATAATAGAAAATACCAAAATCACTACACGCGAGCCTAATATAATTGAGGAGTTCTCTCGATTCCTCATGGATCCCATCATCCAGCAATTTTTTTTAAAAAATGGGACCCACCTGGATGCATATACATACAAACAAAAAAAAATCGAATCGGCTCATCAATGACGGAGTTCTGAGGTAACAAATATTGAAAAAAAATAATTAAAAAAAATACAACCGAATTGAGAACCTTCTCCTTTTTTTTGAAGTCGGTTAAAAAACTACCCGTGCCTTGATTTTCAAAAATCGTTCAAACGTTTATTTTTGATTCCTTCTTTAAAACGCGTGTCGGAAAATCCATACTTATTACTATAGCTAGTTCCTTGTTTAAGAGATTTCTGCAACTGGATAGTCTGCTCGGCCATGTCCAGGAACCTCAAGGACTGGCGCATCCGTCTCGAATTGTCATTAAGTGTGAGCTGGCCAAACATGCGTCGCATGCTACTTGTACTACGAGGATGTGTTTTGTTATAACCTACTACAGTATTATTAGTTGTAGTATCGGTTATATTGCCTATCATTTGCGACGTTTCTATACTCCCTTCTGGTATTTCTGGGGTGTCCTCCAAAGTAATGTTTTTAAAATGCATACGTATCGCCTCCGTCAAAGTGTGAACATCATAAAACAATCTTTGACACGCCGTTGCATTTCTTGTAAGCTATAACAAAAACAGAAAGAATCAAATCAGTTTTGGCGACATTGTAAGTACAGTTGAAATAGTGTCATAGCAATCATGTAAGTATCCAATCCCATAAAAAACATTGCATGAAAAAAGAGGCCAAGTCTCGAAACTCTTCCACCGTAAAAAGTTGTGAGATATTTATACACGCGTGTTTAATATCCAGGATTATGAGCCTAAAAGCGACACAATAAGAGGTACGTTACGAGTTGAAATAGTAGATTGTTAACCAAGGGTTGAAAATCACCCATTTCAGTCGAGATATTTTGGCGCTCGAACGAAGTGAGAGCGCCAATAGTTCGAGACTGAAATGGGTGGCTTTTACCCGAGTTAAACACTCTACTTTTCATTTCGAATAATAGGAAATTAAACAACAAACACCAAATACAACATCAACAAAATTTATTAAAAAAAAACATTTATTACAAAAAATTACAATGTATTTTATTTACAAATATTGTCAAGTAGGTAAACGTACCTACTAACGACGTCTTTACTTAAAATTTACTGTAAAATTCGAGCAGTTTGCGAATGTAATTGAAAGGTTTTTTCCTGGAATATTTACATTTGATATAATTTACTCTTGTGAAGGAGGTCGCACCTACTTGTATTAATGAAGTAAGTTTTATAATATTTTAAAATACTTCAATAAATACAAGAATATAATGCAGGAGGTTGGGGGTTGCGAAACATTTTTCCATACTAAGGGGATAACGCGCCAAAAAAAGGATAGAAAAACATAATCTTTAGATCTTGGTGCTTACGGTGGAAAATGAGTAAGCGATTTAGTTACCTCTAACACGGTTCTGTGTTTTTTTTGGAGCCTGCAGCGATAGGTCATATGCATCAGCTGTGAGTACTTCATCCGTATGGTGAAGGCTATCGTTCCCATCTGGTAGGATAAAAATCTCTTGTACTTGCTCCTCATGTACTGCACAGAATCGTACTTCATTTTCAGATCCACGAAAACATTTTTCTCCATATTGTACATAGTATCTTCATACCAGTTAAGGTACCTCGGGGTCTAAAACGCGCGTTATTATAGTACATTACGTACCTAGGGCGGTGAATTCGTGAATGGCTCAGATCGAAGGTGTTTGTGGCCCGAACCGAAGGTGAGGGCCATAAATATGCGATCTGGGGCTTTAGGAATTACCGCCCGTGGTGAGTACACAATTTTACGTCTTCACCTGGCCACAATTATGACCAGGTGTGACGTAAAAAATATTATTCAATAAAAGTATCTTAAGATAACTATGCAACATTCCAAAATGAACAAATACTAACGTACTTAATAATGATAAATTATACCTAAAAAAATTAAAGTACATATAAGTATATCGCGACATTATTTTTTCAATAATATAATAATGTAGGTGGACCTCCTCCCTAACACACTACACATAAATGGATATTATAAATGGGAATGTTTAATTGTCTGAACGAATTTAGATAAAATGTAATATAATGTTTTTCGTCCGCGTGGAACTCGTTTTTATCGTAGCTCCATACAAACTTTCACCCCCTTAGGGTCTGATTTCCGGGATAAAAACTATTCTATGGCCTTCCCCGGGGCTCAAACTAACTCTATAGGTAGGTACCAAATTTCACCCGTACAAACCTTGCACCCCTATTTAACCCGCTTAGGGGTGGGTTTTTCCAAAAGACTAAAATGAATTATCTTGTATTGTAATAAGGAATATCCATACACAAAGTTTCAAGTCTCTCACTTAAAATTTTACTCCATCCTCATACAAACTTTGAACCCCTTATTTACCCCCTTGAAAAATCCCTTCTTAGTGGGTACTTACTTAATTACTTACGTCATATTAAACTACCTATTGTGAAAACATCAGCTTTCTAGGTTCAACGGTTTGGGGCGGGCGTTGATTTAAGTGAGTGAGTGAGTCAGTCAGGACTTTCACGAGGGTCATGCCAAAAGAAGTTAGATAGGTACTCCATGGTCATTTGATTGACGAAAAAAAATGCCAACCTTTACTGTCTTGTTAACTTAATGAAACTGAATGTTCATAGCAGTGTCACGCAACTAGGAACAAAAAGAAGAATGACATCCATTTGCTCACATTCAGATCAAATCTGACAAGACAAGTGTCAGAACAAGTGACAAGTTTTCTATCTGTGCTTCTACCATGGCGGACACATGCTGTCTCTTACTTCCGTTCTTTCTCTTTCTGTCATTGTGGCATTTGGATGGTTACCATGGATATTGTAACTTCAGGAGAAAATATGTGTGTCAAACAACCAATGCTTTTCACTTTCGACGAATACATTTAAATAAAACACGTACTTAATTATTTTCAAATGTATAGTATAAGATTCTCGTCATCAACCAGTTTAAAGCCAGCAATAATAGATACCAAGAACTTTAGGTTAGGTTAGGTTAGGTTAGGTTAGGTTAGGTTAGCCTAACCTATAATGTTATAACGAAATATGTAAGTACGAAATGTCGAGCGTATGTATACATTGATTTACTTTTGAAAATCTACGGCACATGGATCTTGGATAATCAAGCGGGAGCTGTCTTAGTAGGTATCAAGAAGAATTATGGAAATCCATTGGGGCTGCTTGCGAACGAAAAAGAGATAGTATGGACAAATTGGTGAAATTTTGTAAACATAAATATACCTACCTACTTTAAAATATTTTTATAATTTCTAAATGGGTGTGAAATAAACTGACATAAAATATTTATTATCCTTTTATTATTTTGTTAGTGTCGATATAGTGCAATAATTTGCTCTTCATGCTGTGGACCTGACCGTCATAATTTATCGATATCGATAACGTTGCATACTAATATTATCGATAATGTTAAACTACATCCCTAATCCCTTTCGTGCCATTATGTTGGTACGACTTACTTCCGTATTGGATTTTTTAATGTGGTATGGCAAAATAGCTAAATTCAATTGGGTTATCATGTCAAAATCAAATGACAATGTCACTGTCATCCAAAACTTAGTTCGAAGTCCCGTCTCTTAGAACGTAGTGGTTATATTCTCTTTGGATTATTTTAACAGTAGACCAACTGTTTATCATGTGTTTCTAGTTTAAAAATAAATAATTAAACCATTTTACACTAAAAAGGTTTGCAATATCAATAAAAAGAAATCAAGCCGCTTCAAGCAGTTAAAAAACAGAAAATAAAATATGGTGTCAATTACAAGTCATCTCAATAAATCTTCATTTCGCGGTAGCCGCTAAGGGTTTTTTGTCGATTTCAGTTCAGTTTTCGAACATTAAAAAACGAGAAATTCGCGAGTTCTAGAATTCATAGGACCACTAGTATTATTACAGATAGCATAGATTAGTATGGATAATGGGAAAAGAGTCACCATTTCTTGAGGGCCGCATTCCTCTACCAGTACTGTAAGAAAAAAATGCTTTTAATCATCCACAACTAACTTTTCAAATTATAAAAAAAGGGGGGCCCCGCGCAGTGTAGGGTTCCGTAGTTGCCTGTCTGTCTTAGTTACATCGACGTGCCGCAGCCGAATTTGTACGAAAATTGGCCTTTCCAAGTACACATTATTTATTGTGTTGGTCGACTATTACTCGCTAACTACTTATGCCTACTTGTCCGTGATAGTTTTCCTTTTAAATTCATTATATGTACTAGTACCACGTTTTGTTTTCACATGCCCAGTAGTAGCCATTTAACCGGCAGGGGGGCGGGGGACTCGAAGAAAAATTAGGGCTTTAAAGCCCAATATCTCGCAAACTAATCACTGATTTGAAAAATGGTTATAAGAAACCCATAATATTTTTGAACGACCTATCTAACAATACCCCACACCATGGCTTTAACTAGAAAAAAAATACATACCCGCTTTAGGTGTAGGGGAAGTACCCTAAAAAAATTTTTTTCAAGATTTTATTATACTGTTTCGTCGGCGTGATTGATTTATATACCCATGCCGAATTATAGTTTTCTAGTACTAATGGTTACTGAGCTAAGCCGAGGACGGACAGACGGACATGGCAAAACTATAAGGGTTCCTTGTTGTCTACGGAACCCTAAAAGATGTAGAATGGGTCCGCGCGCGTATTACAGCCATTACTCCGGTCCATTCCCTACACTGGTGAAAGAAATTATGAAATTGGATGAGTAGTTCCGTATACTACCACCCACATAAGAACTTGCAAAGCAAAACACTCAAAAACTGTATCTATATAATATACATTATTGCACGTATAACCAATGGCCGTTGGGGCGTAAAGGTTCTCGAGTGGCGATCACGTACCGGACAGCGCAGCGTGGGTAGACCCCCCCCCACAAGGCATTATGCCTATTGGCTAATACCTACCTACTCGTGCGGCGCCGCGCGGCAGTGGAACCTTCGGCATTCTGGCGTGCACAGGCACACGAAGGGCCGATACTTATAACGTTGTATGGCAAGTTAAATGTAGTCCAAACCACCCTGCCAAGTGCAACAATGCGACAGCATCGGCAACGTAACGTGTGGCGCCCACCTACGTGTCGCGACGGAATCCCCGCCAACCACCCTGCCAAGTGCAACAATGCGACAGCATCGGCAACGTAACGTGTGGCGCCCACCTACGTGTCGCGACGGAATCCCCGCCAACCACCCTGCCAAGTGCAACAATGCGACAGCATCGGCAACGTAACGTGTGGCGCCCACCTACGTGTCGCGACGGAATCCCCGCCAAATTCACATGAAAGAAACGTAATGTCAATAACTGTTAAGTACTCACATGACAGTAACACAATACAAAAATGCGAGTGAGCGACAAACATGGTTGCAATAAAAACTTAAATTACGTCTTCACACGGAATATTAAATTTACCACAAGCGTTTTTGCACCTGCGTTAATAAATATGATTAATAGTTACGACCAAATTTAATTTATAGGTATGTAATGTACATATACCTATAAATTACTGCAATATGGGATAATTTTATGGGGCAACAGTACAGACCTAACGAATTTATTCGTATTACAGAAACGGTGCATAAGAATCCTCATAAATATTATTAATAATAAAACATGCAGACCCTACTGCAAAAGATTAAGCAATTTAACTTTACCCTCTATCTACAGGGTGGAAAGACACGACGATCTTTCTCGCAAAGGGGGGTTAGTTTACGTGATGGAGACTCGATTCGTAATGTTTAGATTTTTGTTACGAACAATTAGTAAAAATATTAAAATTAATTAATGTTCTTCTTAGTGACAACCCTACTATTACTATGTACTATCTACCTACATGTAAGTGTAATGTGACACTTTGTTTACAAAAATATTTACTTTGTGATAAAGACGTGGTAGGTATGCAATGGGAACAATTTCAAACAAACAATAACTACTTTATTTACAACTGAATATTGATTCACATTCTATGTTCAAAGTTGCCTCCGTGCATAATAATGCAGGCTGCAGCCCGTGCGCGAGTATGCCGGTGTACCTTTGCTAATATTAGCTCTCGAACGTTTCTACGGCGCAGGCTGGCGAATGCAATGGTTAACCTTTGCCTCATTTCTTCGGCGTTGTCACACTCCGTTTTTTACACTATATCCTTGATAGTCCCCCAAAGAAAAAAGTCCAAAGGCGTCAGATCCGGAGATCTTGGCGGCCAACGATGCGGAACCGGCCGATCCATCTATCTCCAAATTCGTCGTTCAGCGCTAGCCGCACTTCGTTAACAGAATGGGCCGGTGCACCATCTTGCTGGAACCATACTTGTGTACGCTCAGCCACTGGTAACTCGTCAAGGTAATTCTGCAACTCCGTATTCAAAAGTTCCAAGTATCCAGCTCTGTTCAAAGTTGGAGGCAAAAAAACCGGTCCAATCAGTGTATCCCCGTGTATTGCAGCCCAGACGTTAACGGACCACCGATATTGGTGACCCAAATGTCGGTATTCGAACGGATTTTCTTCGGCGTAGATATGTTCATTTCGCCTATTCCACATACCGTTACGCGAAAACAAACTTTCATCGCTCCAAATAATGCGGCGGACGAACAGACGATCTTCCTCTAGTTTATTCAAAAGCCAACGGCAGTATGCTTCTCGTACAGGGCAGTCCCTGGGCAGCAGAGCTTGAACCCGCTGAATGCTGTAAGGGTGAAGACGTGCACGTTTCAAGATTTTGAGTACTGCGGTATGAGTTAGGCGGAAATATCGAGCTGCCTGCCTCGAACTAGCCTAGCCTCGTGCTTTCGATTTTGCTCGAAATACCGCAGCACTCGCTCTTCAAGCCTTGGTGCAATGTGAACTACACCTCCTCCCCGTTGGTCGTTTTGGCGCGTTCGTGGTACTATGGGCTGATTATTTGCCACGCGATCAAAGGCCCGTAAAATTGACATACGGCTAGTTGGGTGTGGTGGAGGATATCTTTGTCTGTAGCGTCGTAACGTCTCGGCGGCAATATAATTACACTCCCCGTATAAAATAAGCAAATTTAGGTAATCGCGGGTTCCCAAGGGCATTTTCGAAATAGGTTTTATCGCGTATATTGCAATTTATTTGCGTCACGGTTTTATCACAGGTAAGACTGAGTAAAAATTATTATTTTTTTCCAAACAAAATAATACAATAGGCATGATGACAGTAATTGAAAAACACTAAAATATGGTATTTTCTTAGTGAAATTTTAATGACAGAATTCGAAAAATGCTTATATTTGTTTATTAAGTAAGAGATTATTGTTTATTTTGATAAAATTAAACTGAAAAATACGGACGCCCGCCATGATATGTTAAACACCAATCAGAGCGAATGACGTCACACTCGTATAAACAAATACCCACGAACTTAAATAAGTACATACTGGACTTTGCCATTCAGACAATGTTTTGAAACAAGAAAAAAAGCGGCCAAGTGCGTGTCGTACCACGCACAACGAGAGTTCCGTGCCTATTAAAAAGGTCGTATCGTTACTGAAATCTTACGGCACTTATGTGTCTTGTTTTCTTTAAGGAAGGCAGTTTTTTAGAAATATCTCAAAAACCTTTTAACCGATCTTGTTCAAAACAATTTTCGCTGAGATAATTTAATAAGCCCTTTTTTTTCATATTTTTAAAATTCACGGTTCAAAAATTAGAGGGGGGGGGACACAATTTTAGTGACTTTCGAGGAGATAATCTCCTCTCTATTCACCTAATCTAAAAAAATGCTGAGAAACCTTATATTTATTTTGAAAGGCCTATCGATTAATGTGCCACACGTGGCCTTGCAATGAAAAAAAAAATTTGACTAACAGGTTTATGTATGGAGTGCGCCCCTAAATAATTTTTTTTTTAGGAATTTAGTTACAAAACTATGTAGCGGTTAACAAAATACACCTCATCATTATTCTCCTAGCGTTGTTCCCGGTTATGCCCCTAAAGGAGCTCGGGGTCCGCTTTGACACCTAATCCCAAGATTTGGCATAGGCACTAGTTTTTACGAAAGCGACTGCCATCTGACCTTTCGACCCAGAGGGAAAAACTAGACCTTATTGGGATTAGACCGGTTTCCTCACGATGTTTTCCTTCACCGAAAAGCTAACGGTAAATATTCCGCACACAAGTTCCGAAAAACTCATTGGTACGAGCCGGGATTCGAACCCACGACCGCCGCTTGACAGCCGCATGCCTGAACCACAAGGCTACCGTAGCTTCCAAAATACACCTATCCTGATAATTTTATTCAAATACACCTTATAGTTTTCGAGTAAAATGCCTGTGACATAAGGACGGACAGACAGACAGACAGACATGACGAATCTATAAGGGTTCCGTTTTTTGCCATTTGGCTACGGAACCCTAAAAATGACCTTGAATGACGTCACGTCTTTCTGTCATCTTTCTTTTAGGGTGTCCATTATTCTGAATACGCTAGGAATAACTGACAAATTTTAAGATACTTGATACTCATATAATATTATAGTAGTATAGTATATTGTGTAATGTAACAAGCTAATTATAATTATTTCCTGTTATTCCTCGCCTTGTAATATGATCCCAGTTGGTCGAAATAAATGTTTTTTTTTTTTTTTTTTTTTTTATGTAAATTATTCTCATTACATCATCTACTACTACTGCCTAGGATGAATAAATAAATTTGAATAAGTAAAATTAATAATAATTATACAAATTAAACTGTATTATTACAGACTATAATTAAAATTGTCATGATATAATCTGTCAGAATGATACAATTTTGCTCTTTTCAATGCGAAGAACACGAGGACGGAATGGTCACCCTAGTAATAAGATTACACATTTTATATCAGCCTATAATGTTAGTGTTTACTTACAAAATGAACAATACACACTTACTAATGATCGAAATAAACCTATCTGAACGTTATTTGCATAGAATCTAACAAGTTTCACTCTGATCTTAGATTCAAATTGATTGCTAGTAAAACCGCCGATATTTTCGTGAAATGGCCACTTACCTGTAAAATTTAATAGCTGAATTCGGTCTCCAAGTACTTCCTCAGAGCGTCATTATACAAGACAATAACCATTTTGCGATTAAATTGTAGCAAAGGGTATATTTCACGAAATAAACTTTCGATATGGTAAAATCTGTTTTGACATAACAGCCATATTTTTTAATTAGTATTGCCATAACAAGCAGTACAAGCATACCGTCAAAGTTAGGATTTTGACTGCGTTGGTATTTTTGGAGTGATATTTAGAAAAGTCTATACATTTTTATTTCAGTAAATTAATTTTCATTTGCATTTAATTGAGTGAAATTATAACAAAATGAATGATAACCGTATAGCGTAGAGCACGTCTTTATAGAAATGTCGCGCTGTTTGTGTTTCAAGTTATAGCAACACATCACAAAACTAGAAAGAGATGACGGAAAGACGTGACCTCATTAAGGTAGCTCATTTTTTTCTGGTTTCAAAACATTTTTGAATGGCAAAGTCCAGTATGTCTATAAGTTCGTGGTTTATACAAATGTGTCGTCACTCGGGACGCCATGACACTGACAAGCGTTTTAGCGCCAATTTTAAATTTAAAAACTAAAATGCATTTTTTCCTACTTAACTGTTATTTTCTCTAGAAAAATCTTATTCGTTGTACATAATAAATGTTTCTAAACATTATAGAACAGTTTTTCAAAATTTTTCATCATGCCTATTGCAAACTACCCACTTGCAAAAAACTAACTTAACCATAGAGAAATTGAGAATAAGGGCAGTTACAATAAATAGGTTCATAAAGCCCATCTACATCGCCTGAAAAGCATACTAGGCGGGGTGAAGGTGCGTGTGGAAGCTAGAAAATTCAGTTGGTTAACCGATTTGTATGGAAATACCGATGAAATAAACCGATTGCATTCCCTAGCTGTAAAGCGGGCCGGGAGGCAACCGCCATATTCTAGCAGATGGGTAGTATGCATGTTGTGTGTATGTAGGTACTTATGTTACAAACGTGTTGTTATTCTTGATAGAAGTATGCTATTAAGGCGGTATAGCATAGGCTTTATGAGCCTAATGTGTTGTTAATGTATGTAAGTAGGATTGGGTCTAGCTGAGTGGTACTGGCTGTTAGATGTTTATGATGTTTAACAAAAAAAAGGAATCTTAAAACCTGCAACTAAAAGTGAATGTAGACATTTTTCGGTTAGAATACCTACAAGGAGATCTGAAGAGTAACATTTACTTTAGGTAATTATAATACTCCTGGAAGGACTAAGAAAATAACTTACATTTTACTAACAATTTGATACTTAACAATGATTGATGAAAAGGATCAATATCGATCAGATACTTATTATAAAAACTAGGGACTCGCCTAAGATGCCTAGATGATGAAGTAAAGGAACGATCGAATTTGGTTTGATAGTTTAAATAGTTTTCTTATGAAATATTAGTTGTCGTAGGTATGATTCCGTAGGAAATACGACTAACTTGACGAAAGTAACATGTTTATTTGAATTATAAAAAAAAGGCTTCAGAAAATATGAATTTCAATTCTACGATTCTGCATGTATAACTGCCCTTAGTCTCAATTTATCTATAGTTAGTTAGATTATTGTAAGTGGGTAGTTCCATGAACCTATAATTTAGTATGGACAGGCTATGGTAATAATAATACCACGTGCGAGCGAGCTGGTAGCATACAAATCTCGATAAGTGTGACAGACAGAGATATATCATTCGTTATCCTTGTCATAGTTCCACTTTTTTTCTATTTGGCACAACAGTTGTGGCATACAATGCTGTCAATGCTCGCGCATGGCTGCATACGAATCCGAAATATTTAATATTATTGTGAATAAAATAGTGTCCTAAAAGTAATTTACGCACGATAAGGTATCTCGTGTTCCGTCTGTGCCAAGAAAATGGTTAATTGTTGCGTGCTTGGCTGTAAAAGCCGGTCGGAACAATGTGATGAAAATATAACCTTTCACACGTAAGTAGAACATCTTTCACTTTTCTGTATACGCAATACGTAAAAATAGCATGGTAAAATTACATTACGCTCAAAATCTTGTAAAATTTGACGATTACAATAGAAATAACATCATTGTTTACATTGTACAAGAAAATATTTGTTGACAAATAATCCGCCCAAATTACGTAGATTGTTTATGGTAAGCTGCGAGAGGTGTTAGAATGTCTTCTCGATTTAGCTTCTTTGCAATCATTTTAGGGATACCAGCCAATACAACTTAAAAATACCCGATTTCTCGGGTAATTTATACTCTAACAAAATTCTCGTACTTGTTATTACATAACATTCGTATATAATGGATGGGATATATTCTTATATACGTATATTTACTCTGTACTCATAGTAAAGATAAGCTTTTATGTAGCGAGTAATCTCGGACTGTTCATCCGATTTCAAAAATTCTTTCATCTGGCTTTATTTAATCCTGCATCTGCGCCTCCGCTTATGTTCTTTCTACTACACGGGTGGAGAGGAGACGCGTGGACAGCTAGTAATAAGTAAAGACGATCGACGGTTTAGAATGAATCATAATTTTCTATAAGCCCTTTGCTTGAAAATTTTTATGTAAAATAATATGTTTTTTTTTCTAGGTTTCCACTAAATGAGGATGCGCGTGCGCGTAGTATTTGGGTTAAGGCTACATATATATATTTGTGATCGCATTCTCGAAAACAGTTCTTACGATTTTGATGGCATTTGCAGTATAGGGGTTTATGGGGGCGAAAAATCTATCTCATCATCATATCAGCCGAAATGGCCGGTCCTGCGCCATCCGCATCCAGCGGACTCCCGCGACCTTTGCCAGGTCATCAGTCAACCTTGTAGGGGGCCTCCCACGCTGTATCTGGGAAAAATCGTTCTCAGCATATTTTTACCCGAGCAGAGCTCTTTATCATTAATCTGTAATAATTTGAATATTTGAATAGTAAATGTTTTTTAATATGGTTGTGTCTCATTTCGGTATTTAGTGTCATTATTTTTCCCGCCTTAAGCCTGCATCGCGGTCAATAGTAAATTTTACAGCTAATGACAAGTTTACCATTGATCGCCGCGGCCAGGCCGCGCCAGTCTGTGAGAGACTTTAAGCCTCTCACAGACAGGCGCGGCCTGCGGTGGCGGTGAATAGTAAATTTGACACTAACTGTCAAGTTTACTATGAACCGCCACCGCAGGCCGCGCCAGTGTGATTCAGGCTTTATAATAATTAAGTAGATCAGCACGGCTATCACAGGACGCCCCGCGAGCTGTGTCGCGGCGAGGTAGACTGTCCGTCTCTTTCTAGTTAGAACGATTAGAAAGAGACGGATAGTCTACCTCGCCGCAACACAGCTCGCGGGCGTCCTGTCATAACTGTGCTGATAAGAAACTACCAGGTAAGCCGCTTGCACAAGGACTATTAATTACCTACATGTCATGTTCTGTTACTATAATCATATTTCATGTTATTAAGCTGAATATTACTAGTGGTTGCGAACAGAGCGCCTGCTAGGCAGTGAATGTGTGTAAAGCTTCAGTAAAAACTACTTACAATAAAAGCGCATTATTTAAAATAAACATATGGAAGCGATGGGGTAATTTTTAGTTACATGGCCACCCCACGGGAATCATCTACTTTGTTGCCGTCCCTCATTGTGGCGACACTTACGTCGCCTCTGTAGGTATATACTCTAAGGGGTAGTTCACACAATTGTAATTGACTGGGAAATATTATAGGTAGAAATGTTGTTTTGATAAAGGTCACCCCTTGTGTTATTGTTAAATGTTACTGAACCTGATGAGGTTTGTCACTTGCAGTATTTTGCATTAAAAGTTAACTGCCTATAACTTCAAAACGCCTACGAATATGAGCCTAGTTTCTTTAGAGGAAATATAGTACTAAGTCTAAACAATCCCCCCTTTGCGGAAAGGATCGTGGTGCCTTTCCACCCTGTATACTTTGGAAACTTGTTTTATACGGAAGCATCATTATTTATACACTCAACCCAAAGACCGTCACACCCTAATCTAAGACAAAGAGATAAAATAGCCGTCCCATCCCCAACAAGTAACTTACAGATGAGTAATAACAGCCCCCATATGACAACAATACGCATTTACAACAGTCTTCCTAAAGAAATAGTGATGAGGTCAAATAGACGAAATTTGTTCAGAAGTTAAAATCATATTTGATAGAAAACTGTTTTTATTCCCTGAAAGACTTCTTCAATGTAAATAGATACCATAGATATGCTTAGCAAATGAATGATATCCTAGATGTAAACGTGTAAATCTTAGTTTAATTTCCGAATGTGTATCTACGTTTAAGACGAAGGAGTTTTGCAAAACCCATACCCTTACAGGGTGTCATGTAAGTTATGTTGTACTATAGACTATATATAGATATTTAAAAAATCTGTGAATTGTAACAGTATTACGGTTAGTTTTTAGTAATGTGTTAGTGTCACACGAGACTCTTATATATACTAAAATATCATTAGGTTTCTCGCGCCTTGTCTCGCCTTTCTAGTATTTGGGTCATTGTCACTCAGTAAAACAAAAATCGTCTTTTCAGTGGGCAATAGTTAAGTATGTGTATATATAGTTATGTTTTTATATAATATGTTTTTAGACCATAGAATTATAGAAGAGGCGACGCCGTTTATGCGGATTCAGAGTTCAACCAAAAATTAGGCTTTAAAGCCCTTAACTTTGGCAATGTCCACCGAAAAGACGCGAACCTAAATCTGACAATGACCCATTTACTAACGGCTCGGGCGGCGCTGAGGAGTTAAAACAAGCAGTAACGAACGCCTAATTAATTTTTCTTCCTGAATAATCACGAGACGAATACGTACGTTATACTATGATATATATTTTAATGTGAATATGTTCTCACTGCTGAGGTGAAAAGTTGTATGTGTTACTCGAGAACAAAGTATTTGCATCTCGTGCTCTTGAGTCCCTCGCTGCGCTCAAGATTTAAACTTTTGAGTCCCTCGCTGCGCTCAAGATTCAAACTTTAGAATCTTTCGCTTCCTCAGGACTCAAAATCAGCACTCGCAACAAAAACAAAGTTTGCTCTCTTGTTGCACAATAGTTATTTGTTCAACAAGAGAGCAAAGTAGATTTTTGCTGCGAGTGTTGATGTTGAGTCCCGAGCAAGCGAAAGATTCTATAATTGAATCACGAGCGTAGCGAGTGATTCAAAATTAGAATCTTGAGCGTAGCGAGGGACTCAAAGGCACGAGATGCAAATATATTTGCTCTCGTGTGATACATACAACTTTTCACCTCATGGCGAGAACATATAACACGAAGGAATAAAACGCCACATAAAAGCAAGTAAATCATTTTTATGTAAAAAACTTAAACAACAAATATTTACATATGAAATAACAAACATTAACTGCAATTACTCTTTCCCATGACATTAACTTTACATGACGTTAAGAAAAAGTTAAGTCCGTTTGTTTATGCATTTTGCTGATACAAACTTGTCCAATGTCCAAGATGTACTTACTTATAAAGAAAAAAAATATAAATGAAAAGTAAAATTACTACAATTGCTTAAGTTGAAAGTTACGGTTTTGTTGGGAAGTGTAATTGTAGTGCTCTCAACTTGAGTAGTTGTAGCGGTTTCGTTTTCGTTGAGAGTTCTTTGGACAGAAGTTTGCGATTGAGATGTCACTGTAAATGTCGGTGACTGGCGGGTTCCAACATAATCCGCTTCTTTTGTTGTACCTGGACGTGATTCTGACCAAGGGTCTGAGTGCTTTAAATTTATGTTGTCCACAATGAGTTGAGTTGGTGATTGAGATGACACTGTAATTGTCGGCGGCTGACTGCGGGTTCCGACGTAATCCGCTTCTTTTGATGTACCTGGACGTGGATCTGACCAAGGGTCTGAGTTTTTTATGTTTATGTTGTTTACAATACGTTTGCAGATTTTGGACTTATTTGCTATCGAGTCCTTAATGTATCCCTCTGCTACGGTATTTGATTTCCACCCGCCATTTCTCTTTAACCCTTCGTATGTCTTAGCACTGATCAGTGCTATTGAAAATTGACTCTATGACAGAAGCGCAAATTGTATTATCCTTCAGCAATGTCAGCGTTAAAGCATCCGAAGGGTTGATGTGGTCAGCTCCACCATCTGCCAAGAGCGTGGCCGACGTTCGTCTGAAGCAATGGCCAGTGAATAGCTGCGGGTCTTGCAATTTTAAATATTAGCCACATATTTAAAATTTCACGTGGGGCCCCACCTATATTATTAACACCCATAGGCTGCCGCGAACACTTTCCATTTTGATACTGTAGAAAAAATCGTTCGGTTTTCGTGTTTGCAGGTCGTAATTTTCGGTATTCTTCTACTATATGAGCGTATTCCTCACGAATCACAAAAGACCTGTCAATATTTGTTTTTGTGTTTGGTAGGTTTACTAAAATCAAGTTTTCCGAGTGTTTTTCGATGACATTCAGAGTAATGTTTAGTAGTTCAGTAGTCCGGCAAGCTCCGTTAATTCCCATAATGAGGATAACCTGAAACATTAATTTTATGTGTGAATATCCTAAATCCTTACTAATATTATATATAAATGCGAAAGTGTGCGTGTGTGTTTGTATGTTTGTCCTTCTTTCACGTCGTAACGGAGCGTCGTATTGATGTGATTTTTTGTATGGAGATAGTTTAGAAGCTGGAGAGTGACATAGGCTACTTTTTCCAGCAGGAAAACATCTAATTCCCACGGGAAAATTCAATATTTTACATTTTCCTATAACCACGCGAGCGAAGCCGCGGGCATCAGCTAGTTTTACTATAAAATTATCACAAACATGTTAAAAATACAATCATTCGTGGCGCTGCACGGAAAATGGGACCACTGTGTCAATTTTAAGGACAACCCGCACAATGGGCCCTTTTCCCGTGACGCGCCATAATTGTCGCATAATTAATTGTATTTTCAATTTATTCATACATATCCTCACGCCCATATTCCTAAGAGGCGAAAGCAGCAGATGCACATGAAATATAAAATGAGATAATATTGCCAAAATGCTACACCTTGGTGGCAACCGCATGCAACTCAATCAAAGCTCTGGCCTATTACTCGTAACATACGTAACGTAGGTACCTAAATATGTGCACTTATATACAACATTTACGGCAGACATATTATATATGTCGCAGGGAAATGGCTAAAACAGAGATTTGAACAAATCTCTAAGGGGTATGATCAAATCACGCAGGATGTTAAAATGGCGAATCCATTTTATCATTTGCCTAGAAAAAATCAGTCATTTGATCAAATCTCTGAGTCTGTTTAGTGAAATGACGAAATCGGCCAAAAAAGGCAACTCGTTTTTTCATTTCACTAGATTTGTTTAGTGATTTGATAAAATCCCTGAACCGCGTCAGTGAGTTGACGAAACTAACTCGCAAAGCCAACTCGTTTTACCATTTCACTAGACTAGTTTAGTGAAATGATAAAAATCTCAACTCTAGTACGGATTAAGTCGCTAGTGCGGTCGTGTTACCCCCCTCCTGCACCTTACCGCTACCCGCTCTCGCCCTTGAGTGTCAGGGAAATGGCCAAAACAGAGATTTGAACAAATCTCTAAGGGATATGACCAAATCACGCAGGATGTGAAAATGGCTATTCCATTTTATCATTTGCCTAGAAAAATCAGTCATTAGATCAAATCCCTGAATCTTTTTAGTGAAATGACGAAATCAGCCAAAAAAGGCAACTCGTTTTTTTTCATTTCACCAGAATTGTTCAGTGATTTGATAAAATCCCTGAAACATCGTGTGAGAGATTTGATCAAACTTAATTGTAGAGTAACACTGAACCAGTTCAGAGATTTGATCACATCACCTATACCATGTTACAGTAGAGACTTTACCATTTCACTAAACGTGTCTAGTGAAATGGTAAACTGAACCAGTTCAGAGATTTGATCACATCACCTATACCATGTTACAGTAGAGACTTTACCATTTCACTAAACGTGTCTAGTGAAATGGTAAAACGAGTTGGCTTTGCCAGCAGTTAGTTTCGTCAACTCACTGACGCGTTTCAGGGATTTTATCAAATCACTAAACAAATCTGGTGAAATGAAAAAACAAGTTGCCTTTTTTGGCCGATTTTGTCATTTTACTAAACAATTTCAGGGATTTGATCAAATGACTGATTCTTTCTAGGCAAATGATAAAATGGATTCGCCATTATAACATCCTGCGTGATTTGATCATATCCCTTAGAGATTTGTTCAAATCTCTGTTTTGGCCATTTCCCTGACACTCAAGGGCGAGAGCGGGTAGCGGTAAGGTGCAGGAGGGGGGTAACACGACCGCACTAGCGACTTAATCCGTACTCGAGTTGAGATTTTTATCATTTCACTAAACTTGTCTAGTGAAATGGTAAAACGAGTTGGCTTTGCGAGTTAGTTTCGTCAACTCACTGACGCGGTTCAGGGATTTTATCAAATCACTAAACAAATCTAGTGAAATGAAAAAACGAGTTGCCTTTTTTGGCCGATTTCGTCATTTCACTAATCAGACTCAGAGATTTGATCAAATGACTGATTTTTTCTAGAAAAATGATAAAATGGATTCGCCATTTTAACATCCTGCGTGATTTGATCATATCCCTTAGAGATTTGTTCAAATCTCTGTTTTGGCCATTTCCCTGCGACATATACACAATACTTACTTTTGTAGCGAGGAAATTATAATCGGGAGCTTCGTTTAAAAACTTCTCAATGTTGGAAGCCGTTAAAACTTTGGATTTCTTGGACTTGTGGCCCACTGACAACCGTTTTAGAAATCCAACTAGTTTTTTGTACATTTCAATATGTATATTGTGTTTCGTCTTCATCGTCGCTTTGAGCATCGAATAAATGCTCCACATGGTTGTCGGTTGTTTGTTATGGGATAACTCGATTAAGTACGACAGAAGTACTGTTTCCGAGATGTTGGTTGCTCCTTTATCCGATCACCATTTATTGAATATTTCGTATGTCTTTAAATACTTCTCTCGAGACTTTTCGGGCAGAAAACACAGTTCAGCCTCTTTGACGGCATCTCTCAACTCTTGAGGAGTTAAAACATCGGCTTCGTCACTTGATTCACTCATATTTAGTACAATAGTTAGTTTAAGTTATGTTTTGTTTTACCTCCAAGAAAACGTAATACGATTACGAATAACATTTAAAAAGTTCAATCTCGCTAACTTTTTACAGAATATAAAGTGCGTTCTGAAACTGTATATAAAATATTCGTCCACCATATAAAAAAACTAAAGACTTATAATAATAAATGTTCGCAATAAATATCGCATTTCTTCATTGTATTTTTAGAATAATGAAATACTTATATGATAAAAATAATATTAGAGTTAATATAGGTTTCATATTTTTATACGAGTTTAACACGAGTTCGAATTTTATTTTGTTTCGGAACGAGTTTTTCGATCCCGCTTTTTGGGGGTCTACTATGAAGTTTCGAAGTCGAATGAAAAATCGTCATATTTTGTCTCTCTCTTGTTTTGTAACGGAGTGAAAGTGACAGAGAGAATGAAGTTTAAATGTTCTAAGTTTGTATTACACCCCGCAGTTTGAAAAAATGACCTGCGACTAACCTACGATATGAAAAATTAAAAAGTTAGTTTTTTTCACGCTCGCAGCAAAATTGCATTTTCCTCACTGGTTTCAAGCAGCAAAACCGCCATGTTCGAGCCGCTGGGGTGAAAATAACTATTTGTATGTTTTTTCCATCTCAGGACCATTGGAGTCCCGGCCTTTTGGACTTTTGGCCGAAGCCAACAGCGCAGAGGCCCTTTAAAACAAAAATAATCTAAAGCGAGGGATACACATGGCGGATACCATCTCCGAGCGCACAACATGATACACCCGTAACACCCGGTGATGTTCCCCGCCAGGTGCAAAGACTATTGCAGTGCAACACGTGCTGCGATGGAAACTAAGGTCATGGGTTATTGGGGTGAATGGTGGGTGGTCTGGAAAATAGGTTATGGGAGGAGACTAGCGGACACCTGCCGTGGCAATTAGTCTCGAAATTGTGAAAAGGCAGGTGGTGACTCGCCAGCTCGCTAAGTGGGCCCCACAAACAGTCGCACGCACAGTGCGACAATGGCAACACGTCTGAGGTTATCGAGAGGTGTGTCTGCGGTGCGCCAGATTCCGGTAATCCGTTCAAGGGCCGCCGGCGTTATGTCATTTTATGGCCGCTCCACACGATGGGCCATCCTGACCCATCATACAGGACGCGGCTATGCGGTAGACCGAGACATATATTATATATGTCTTACTCCCTAATTAACGCATAGTTGCGTCCTGTATGATGGGTCAGGATGGCCCATCATGTGGAGCGGCCATAACACTTCCAACCTATACTTCAGATAGGTTAAGGCAACCACAGAGGCGAGGGCCAGAACACAGGCCCTCTGGAGGTTAGGGGTACGCGGTGTCGCCACTCACCGTCAGCTGCCCCCGCGGGCTATTATTATTATTATTACGTGTTCGTTATACAGAATGGCCAGAAATTACGGTCAAGGAAATAATAGAATACCTATTTACAATGCATGTGCTCGAAAAGAGCCTAATCGTGCGGAAAGTGACACTTTTCCACATTAGTTATTTTTATTACTTATCAGTTTTTTTTACTCCGTCGTTTGCCCGACGAAATAGTTTATATTATACTTGAGAACAGTTAAACAATTTTTCAACTACGCTTTTCATATGAAAGGCACATAAATACTATCTATTATATATTCCTTCTTCATACACACAGTATGGCTTTAAATGAGAGTGCGTTATGTATGTTGGTTCACTTGATAGATAGTTATGGTTATGGCAACATACCTGAAATCAGACAGATTTACCCGATTGGAAATGGCGCCTTCTGGCCTGACAACTTCATACTCAATATAATTGAAGGAAAGATAGAGGGGAAGCGTGGAAGAGGAATACCTAGAATAAACTTCATAGAGCAACTCAAAAAGAGAGTTGATGTTAGGTCGTATCGAGATGTCAAAGAGGTTGCGTGAGATCGGAGTAGATGGAGGGTCTACTTTGAGCTACACCGACAAGAGCTTAGCTCTGAAATAAGAATAACTCCAAAGTAAACAACAATTGCGGTTTTCTTTTTGTTTTAAATATTTACATGTGCGCGCGCTCAAAATATGTACCTACTACTGCACATGTGAAAATAACCGCCATGCCGTATAGGGAGTATTTCTGGAATGTTCTGCCGCCAGAGTGCAGCACTAGCACATTGTCGCGAAGCCACTTCTGGTCACTCTCATGGCCGCGAATGAGTACCTATAGCACTCTAGCTTAGGTATCTGTATTATGCAACTATGAACCTACACATACAGCTTCCGGAATCCTTTATATATCTGACATATGAGCTGCCGCCTTATGCGTACCAGAGCTCCATCTGAGATGTGGGGACCTTCGTCCCCGAGAATGTCCTTCACCTCCCCTTACAGACATCCCTTACCACACAACTGATACTGTGCCAATTCACACACTATAATGTTCCAGTTATAATTACCCGGGTGCACCCTTGATTGATGACGACATGGCCTGAGGCTGAGACTACCGAACCTGAGACCCTGTTGTTACACTTGTTACTAATCCTCTCACACTAAAGAACTCCACGACTAAGAACTGTGTTATCGCATGTACGTGACATGTATGAAAACCTTATTCATATACTTAATATACCGTCACGCCTCCCAAATAGAATAAGACCTGTGGACGCACATAAATACATCACATCATGAACAATCATCGTCCGAGCTGTGTAAGCACATGAACACACGTGTAAATGAACCAAATCGTTACAGTCATAGGATGCATTGAAAGTGATTATGGAAAGAGCTCACCCTGGTTTTCCTCCAAATCTGACACTACAAATCTGTACTTAACTGTTCGTACGCAATATAGCCGTTAGGAACTCTGACTACTCGCCTACCCGTCAACATTGTTATAAAAAGATTGTGGGTGATGCTACATGAAATAAATCGGCTGTTTGAGACATGATTATTAACATCAATGTAAATACTATTACCGTAGGATGCCATGATAACTCAATACAGCTTTTTTACTAAGTACATGAATAATAATAAAATTATCATAATTTAACATATTTTCACTAATTATTTGATACTAATAAATATGACATATGACATAATGTGTCACGGTGCTTTGTTTACGGCAGTATAGTATATATATATTTCTCTATGGTTTACGGTATGTGCTAGTGTCGCCCCCTACCCTACGCAGAGTTTTGAGTATATGCGTTAAGCTAAAAATATTTAAATTTAGTTAGGTAATTAATTATTAATCAAACTTAAAATTATCAATCAACTTTTTATAAATTGTGACATAACATTATTAAACGTGCTGCCACGAAGAACGGGCACGCAACACTCCCGTTTCAACTCTACGCCGCTAACAACACCGTCATACCAACCTCATCCCATTCTGGTGTCAAAGCATCGGACCGCGGCGTTTCGAGGTAGCTTCAGGTTCGCGGCGTCCAAGTGTTGGAATGATCTCCCTCCACCTATCCAAGGAGCGTCTAGCAGGGTTGTTGGCGCTCTAAAAATCCCAACCCTAACCCATCCAGCACTTTATTTAATTTTTATCCATTTTTTTTTAAACATCCCAACCGTTTCGCGTTTTTCACATTGTCTCTCATCCCATTGTGCTTGTGTTACATATTTAACAAATTTAGTATATTATTTATTTATTTATTATGTGTATACGTTTGTATCGGCAGTATGTTGTGTTGCGTTCCGTACGGCGGTGCTGTCTGAAAATCAGCGCTGAAGGTGTCTGTCTGACACCTCGGCATAATGCTGAGACAGCGAACGATTGACTGCCGCGAAGACACACACATTATGTGTCAATTGTATTGTATTTGTACTCCCTTTGTCTCTGTGTTTCTTTTATGTAGTGAATAAATGTCTTATTTCTTTCTTTCTTTCACACGACCCGGACGCCTTACTCTGTAATCGATTGGAAGAAGAGCCAACACGGAAATTGACGGAAATCATGAAAATCAAGGGTAGGTGTCTGTTTAGCAAGAGAGATTCCATTAGGCTAAAAAGACTATGTCTAGATATGGCAAAAACGGTGAACGAGCCATAAATTGATGGGGAAAACTGTGGCAATAGCAATTAAACATAAAATTATATAAATCCATTACGTTTTAATTCAATAGGCGAAAACGAGTTAAGTGACACCGTCAGTCAATCAAAGATAAAACATTCTAAAAAGTATTTAACCATGAGGTAGCATCACAGCTTCCAACATAAATAAATATAGCGCACTATTTACATGATCATATTATAAGTCAAGACCATTATACTAAAACTGTATTACAATTATAAAACGTATAGGTAATGTTGCTGCATTTACTTCTTACTTCCTGTGTCCAAAGAGAATATAACCACTACGTCAAATATACTTCTTAATTTTTTTTTAGGTACATAGTCTTGCTCTGAAAATAAAAGTATTTGTATTTAATTTAATTTAATAGTTCCGGTAATATTGGATTTATATAATTACTTAGTGCCTACGGTAGATTAGTGCATTTAAACCAATGCCAACTTTCTCCATCAAACTCCAGTTTTACTAGTTTGCGGTTTGATAATTTTTGTGGCTAATAAATTAAAAACAATATGATATAATCTGGTCTGGGATGAAGAAAGGGCGAATAAAATCAGGGATTGAGAATGATCTACAGTATACCATTCCGTTTCCAGCGTGGACTCGGTAAAACCTACATTTTGTACCGGTAATTTCGGTTTTCATGGTTGTATTTTAAGGATCCGTAATATCCGAAAAATCCGGATTCAGGAGCCTGTCAGATCCGGTACCAAAATTTGGCGGATATCCGGATATTTCGGATATCCGGACATCCGGATTGCAAACCCTAGTCCTCACCGTTACACGTAGTACCCAAGCAAAATGGAGACCTGCGTGTATGTGGCGATTACCGAAGACTGAACGCCATCACCAAGCCCGATCGCTTATCCCATACCACGGATACGCGATTTTACCTACCAACTCTCCGACAAGAAATTAGGTATTGACTTCTAACGTTTTTTGTCACAGAGTACTCCTTGCCAGTAAAATAAATTAGTTCCATTAAAAATCCGCAACATGGCTAGGGTCAAAAAGAAACTTGTCAGTTGTCAGGCTTTACAAAACAAATGGTTGCTGATGTTCTGACAAAAGCCGTCGTGAGAGAAAAGCATGAGTTTTGCCGCAGAGAGATGGGTGTGTGTTGAAGGTTGTTCGTTAGTGATTGGAAAGAACCTGAAGAGTGTGATTGAAGATGTGAAGTGTCTCTGTCAGAAGGCAACAATTGAGGAGGAGTGTTGGAGAAAAGAGGTATGTAGGTGCAATTGATTTGATGACAGACTGGCTGGTATGACTGATGGAGTGATGGAAGTGTACAGCCATAATAATGCACGGCCAAAATAATGTACAGCCCAATAATCCGCGTCCATACTGTACATGGATTATGAGGCTGTACATTATTGGGCCGTGCATTATCACCCTGAGCAAACTTGGTCCGGGGCAATAATTGGAAGCCAATTTTGTACGAGCTGATAATGCACGGCCCAATAATGTACAGCCTGATAATCCATGTACATTGGGACGGTCATCTGTGCGGACTAATAATCTCCAGCGAGTCGACGCAACCCCGCTGCGCGGGGTGTCTATTTCTGATCTGAGGGACACAAGTGAACCCTAACCTAACCAACCTAAGACAGAGTTCGCTTATGGGGTATACAGATTAAGTGATTTTACCCCAATTTGTCAGGACAACATGTCGAAGTCAGAATTGGGTGTGTCGTACAGACGTACCAACTGCAACTACAATTTCATTCAGTGTGGCCAGTTAACAGTAAGAAAGCGAAAATTGCCGCATTCAAACGGTCCTGCGAAGAAGACTGCAAGATTGTTACTAACCGATTAGATAGGGCAAGACAGCACGTCTATCATGGGACGGCCGCGACATACTCTTGATTTTTCTCGCACTATACCTCTTGTTCTAAGTGTTCTAATAAGAGAGAGACGGATAGTGCGAGAAAAATCGAGAGAGCTCGCGCGCCGTCGCGTGATAGCCGTGCAGCACACGAAAACCGAGAGTATGTCGCGGCCGACTCATGATAGACGTGCTGTCTCGCCCTATCTCATCGGTAAGTAACAATCTTGCAGTCCGCTTCGCAGGACCGTTTGAATGCGGCAATTTTCGCTTTCTTACTGTTAACTGGCCACATTGAATGAAATTGTAGTTGCAAAACACCGGTTTAAAAATAAATAAATATTACAGCGTAAAATATTAAATCAATATTCTTTAGTATATAAGGTGCTAACAAATTAAGTACCAATATTTTAAGAGGTGTTACATTACATCAAAACAATTGACTTTAAATAGAAATTAAGAAAACTTTTCATATGATATTTTTGTTTTAATTTCCGGTACAAAATAAATAAATTAAAATTTCGACCAAACATAATCAGCCTGTGCATTCAACTGACGAGATGTTAAAACACTATCTGTCAAGTGAACATCGTCGTTTGTGACAAACGTCAATGATTGACTATCTCATTAACAGGGTGTTTTTACGCAGTAACGTTGTATCCCTAATTATCTCCAAAAAGTGATACACACTTTTAAATGTTTCATACTTAACTCTACTCCTAGAGACTAGTACTATCAGCTCTAAAAGTATTGGTACCTAATTTGTTAGCACCTTATATATTTTTTTATTATCATTTAAATTTATTTGAATGAAATTTGTGAGAAAAAAAACACTTGGCAGATCATTCAAATTCCATGGTCCAAATTGTGATTTTCATGCAATTAGTCAGGAAAACTCGTTTGACGGTTGGATTGCAGCGCAACATGCATCCACACGATAGCAATTAGTCAGATTCTGATGAATTGGGGCTGACCAATCATGTAATGTATATGCCCCATTATGACAAGCCATTTTTGTCCGCCCTGATAATGCACGACCCAATAATCCGCGGCCACAAAAAGTAGACGCGGATTATCAGGCTGTACATTATTGGACCGTGCATTATCACCCTGAACAAACTTGGTCTGGGGCAATAATTGGTAGCCACTTTTGTCCGGGCTGATAATGCACGACCCAATAATCCGAGTCCACAAAAAGTGGACGCGGATTATCAGGCTGTACATTATTGGGAGAATGAAGAGAATGTGTGACAATTCTCTGTCGTAAAAATACAGTCGTCAGCGGAGGCTGAAAATATATTGTTTACATTTGATTTACGTTTTATACTGTGTTGTGATATTAAATAAAAGTGTTATACATGTATCAAGTGTGTATTACTTGAATTTATGGTAGAAGGTACCATACACAACATATACAAGTCAAGAAAATAGCCACAAAGGATAAGTTGGCTGATTTCTTAACCAAACCTCTGTTCAAGCCCCGGCTTCAAGAACTGTGTAAGGCGTAAGCTAGCCGGAGCGTGCTGCTAACTAAAGGAATAACTACAGTTGCTATGAGGAATGGGGATGTTAAGAAGAAGGTTGCATTAAACTTCTTCTTGTTTAACAACAGTTGCTAGAAGACAAAAACATCTCTTCTCTCGTCTTTACTTCACTTGATACTTTACAATCGGAATAAATTGTTGTTATGAACAGAATAACATACGTTTTCTATTTAGAATAGTTCAAAACAACAACGTACGTACGTACGTTCGTACAAAATTTGCTTCCATTGGCCCCGGACTAAGTTTGCTCAGAGTGATAATGCACAGCCAAATAATGCACGGCCCGATAATCCATGTACACAATGGACGCGGATTATTTTGGCAGTGCATTATCATGGCTGTACATTAACCGACACCAACAGTACCAACACGCCAGTCACGCCACGCTCACGCCATTTTGATTTTGATTTGTTGTTGATTGTCGGGTTAAATGATTGTCTATCTGGTCTGGGTATTGAAAATTATTTAAATATGTTAAAATTAGCGCAACACATATAAAAGACATGCAGGAGGCGGCGGTAATGGCCTGAAAACTACTCATAAAACGGTGTGAGCCAGACAGGAATTTGAATGACGGTAAGTATGTTTAATTATTAGACTGTTAAATTATTGTCGCGGATTGTGTCGTAGCGGCTCTAGTGGCTATCAAGATTTCACTTTTATGTCTTCGGTAAGTTGTCTATTTATGAATTCTTTGTGTTGTATGAAGTGTAATTAAAGATATATTTAAAGCCACCAAACGCAAATTAGATGCTAGACTTTATGCCCCATGCCAATATTTTTCAGTGTAGGTAGAGCTAGTTAAGATAAAACGAAATAAACGGTTCTTACTAATAGATATCTACCTCCCCTAATTTATAACTGGATACAAGACGAAGAAAGCTAATAATGCATGTTTGGTTAAGATAAATGGAAATAAGCAAGTCTTGAAAAAATGTGTACTTAGTACCTACAGTGAAACACATTAACAAATGGTATCCCATTTGGATTATATTTAGTGCAGTCAACAGTATTAAGATATGTCTTAAAGGCTCTAGAAAATAGAGTCATGTCAAATATTTATACACATTTTTCTGTGGCATATAATATTAATGCTGGTGGCTGTGTCTCATAACAACGAAATTTAGCTAATGTTATTTACAAAGAGCAAAGGGGGCCACATTGTAGGATGCACATAGCATACAGTCTATTGAGGTTATACAATATTCTTTAACCCATTCAAGCCAAGCAACATGCCACACACATGACATGTGCTGTTCTGTAGCATTTAGCAGAGTCATTGGGGTTAAATGTTCCTTAAAATATAATGCAAAGCGAAAGTACCGGTCCGGGAAAGTAATCACCAGTCTTTAAGAAAATGTCATTCAGTTCTGGCCACCATCCCATGTTGCTAAATTGTTGGCATTTTAGCCGTTAATTCTGTGAAAAAATATGAATAAATACTCTGCTTTACATATACTTTTTCAAAGTGGCTAGTTCTTGGGGTGTTGCCGGCAGCATAGAAAAATTACCTGCATGGCGGTATAAGTCATAATACGGGTTCTAAGAGTGCTTGTACACATGTTTATGCACTGGTAAAATCCATAATTAATTTGATGTCATACACAGTCATCAGTGTATACAGAATTGTCACTTGGCAGACACTTCACAATTAGATTTTCGGAAAGATTTCACACCATTAATCGCCTTGCAAGTTACGTCTATGAATGTCGCCTTGATGGCAGGTCGTTGATGCTTATTTAGAGATGCAACAGATAGTGGTGGCTTGGCCGGATACCAAATATCCGAAAGTTACATGCGAAATTTGACGCCGTGCGTGACTACGCAGGCGCTGCAACTAGTTACTTGCTACAGCAAGCAAGGCCTACAGGCCTCGTTCTAAAAATGAACTCTATTCACCTATAAGAGAATTAATTTTTAGTATAAGGTGTTACTTACTTGCCACATTTGACTAAATTGAATTCTGTTTCTAGGGGCACAGAGTTCATTTTTAGTATGAGGGGGCCAGTTATTGGCAACTTACCCTACCTACATTATTTTTAGTGCAGTTCAGTTCAGTACATACATCATCTACAAGCTACAAAGGTTGTATCGCAGGATAAGCGCAGCTGATTTTTTTTCTATAGTTACATCTGAAGAATTCCCAGTGGTTCACGCCTGGAAAAAATTAATGAAATATGACTTCTCTAAAACTATTAAACTTAATCATACCATCTTTTTTTCATTTTGGTTAATTAAATAGTATATATGTCCTGAAAGAAAATTGAGTCTCCATCTGTAACATTTTTGTAGAAAGAATAAAAAAAAAATTGCTCTTAATCATAAAAATAATTTTTTTCTTCCCTTATCCTGCTATGGCCTTTATTTTTGATGTAATGAATGGATTCAGAGACACTGTACTACTTTTGGCAAATGTGTGTGCAGGTAAATTAATACATGTCTGTCGTTTTCAATGTTACTTACTATAATAATAATATGGTAGGAATGTGACGGCCCCATCGCCCACCAGATTTCTGGTGCAATCAGTCAACGTAAGGCAGCTTGTGGCGGGCTGTTAGGGAGTAGCGACCCTACGTACCTGATTTCTCCTGGGGGTGTCCTGTGGTCAGGTTGAGCCGACCGGGTGGATGGTTGGACAGGCCACCTGCCTCTGGCTTGCCTTTACTGGCCGTCCAGAGTGGAGTCGTAAGAGCTGTTGCTTGAGGGTAGATGTGGACACCTATATGTTTAAAGTCCAGTGACACCTCTCTACCCCCCAGCTCTCTGACCGGTGTTGCCCTTAGGCCATTTTTTAATGTCGCTATTAATAGGCCCATCTAGCAGTTGGTGAGTCACCGTGTGCCAGAGATAAAAAGTGAGACAGTTTTATTAGGCAGGCGTCCGATGTTTCACCCAGTAGCCCAGTCACTAGTCCATCATTTTAACCCAATAACCCGTTTCATTTAGACTCCATCAACCATCAATAGGCCCTATACACCCCAGTGGGTGCTGTCTCTGTGTTCGTCCCATGACACGGGCAGGGACAGCATCCGCTCGGTGTACTCCTTGCATTTCATTAAATTGTCAAAAGGGCCTCTACGTGTTGGCTCAGTTGGTACTTTGTAGGTACCTAGCTCCACGCACGCCTCCCAAAGGTCCGGGACATCATTTTCCCGTGAGCGGGAAAGACATACATAATAATAATATTAACACGCACATTGTTTCGAACAATGTGTTGCCCCCTGCTCAAAATGGATGTAGGGTTGGGTCTCGTGGTACTAAAGAGCTCTTCCTCATTGACATGACCATTTGCCAACGAGTCCGGTGGAACAAAGGGGCTCTCGAGGCGGATTGACTACAAGAAGGCCTATGATTCGGTGCCTTTTTCATGGCTGGGAAGGGTCTTAGAGCTATATGAAGTTGATGCTGTTCTGAGATCCTTCTTAGGCGCTTGCATGGGGCAGTGGACCATGTTGCTTCGTCAACCAGGGGCAGGACACGACTCCTCTCGTCCGTATTCAGGGCTAGGTTGCCAGCTGCGGAGAGGGGGTGAGGTCATTTTTCATCTGCTTTATCAGCATCTGTTTGCACCCGGATACTGGTTAGCCATGACCTGTTGGAGCTACTGAAGACTACCGAAGTCCTCATTAGCGCTATCAGGATGGAGTTTGGTGTCGAGAAGTGTGCAGTCATGCATTTACAGCGAGGAAAGTTGTACATTCACCCAATTTACAGCTTTCTGAGACAATGTCCTTCAGATCTATGTCCAAAGCATAAACCTACAAGTATCTTGGTACGTCACAGTCTTTGGGGATTGTGGGTGACGGCGTGAAGCGAGCAGTGAAGCAGCGCTTCTTCTGTCGTCTGACAAAAGTTCTTAATAGTCTCTTGTCGGGCGGCAACAGGGTCCCTTGCTCATTTACTCCTTTGGCATACTAAGGTGGGACTCAGACTGAGCTGGACGCCTTGGACCGTAAAGTCCGTGTACTGCTCACTGCGCATCGCATGTTTCACCCACGCTCGTCTGTTATGAGACTGTATATCTCGCGGAAGTGTGGAGGTCAGGGCATTTTAAATGCCAAAGACCTCTACAACCGGGAGGTGTGCAGTCTCAGGGATTATTACCTAAGCAATGATGTGGGATGCATCGCGAAGTATTAGTAGTAGACGGAAACTTCACCCCGCTTTCCTTGGCAAACGAGAACTGGCACCAACTTAAAGTAATGAGTGCCGAGGACCGCAGGGCTGTGTGGAGGAGCGAGGAGCTACACGGGCGGTTCTACCAGGCCAGATGTGGATCTGCTCGCATCGGTGAACTCGCTACGTTTCTGGCATGCCGCCATCCCGGGGAGCCACTTAGGCATATTATCTCCGGTTGTGGTCATCTAGCAAACGGCGAGTACTTGCACAGACATAACCTTGTTGCCAGGATTATTTACCAGCAACTTGCCCTGCTATATGGTCTTGTGGACTTCGAAGTGCCTTACTATAAGTACACACCTGCGCCAGTTCTCGAAAATGGTCGTGCCACGCTCTATTGGGATCGATCTGTCATCACGGACAGGACTTTTCTAGCCAATTGGCCTGATATCGTGCTCGCAGATCGATCGAAACGCCAGGGAGTGCACGTTTACATCACTATCCCCATAATGATAACCTCGCGAAGGCTGAGGACAAAGCCAGCAAGTACCTTGACCTGGCTTACGAGGTAACCGCCATGTGGGATGTTGATTCGACGATCATTGTCCCGATAGTCGTTTCTACGAACGGTCTCATAGGCAAGAGTTTCGACAAACACCACAGGAGCTCGCTAGATGGCTGTATCAAGGGTCGAATATATAAGGCGGTACACCTGGACACTTCACGGTGAGAATTAGATATTTTATGAATTGTTAAATTTTTGAAATTGGGTGTTTGATTCCGGAGATTATACCTTACACAAAATAACTTCGTAGAAGAATTGTTGACATAAACAACTTTATCTAGGTAACTAATTATATGCAGTACCTACAGTAAAGATGCATATTAGATTGGCTCATTCTTTGTTTACATACTGATGGTTTAATTTTTATGTTGCAGTTGCTCCATGCTGCCTCGGCAACCTCCACTAACATCAGCTCCGGGGCTAGCTGAACCTTCAAGTGGAGAAGAAATTTGCCGCAAATACATTTGGGGCAAGTGTGACAAATATGTCCAGTGCAAGTTTCGCCACGAGTTGGACACCGAGAGAATGAAAGATATTTTACAGTTTTGTCACGATTATCAAAATAGGAACGGTTGCACAAGGCAAAACTGTAGATTTCTTCACGCCACTAAAGAAGAACAAAATCAATTTAAAGCAACTGGACAAATCCCTCGGGTTTTAGCAGAGCGACACGCCGCAATGGCTGCTGCCGCTTCCAACATCCAGACTAACGCTGAGACGATCCCACAAATTGCCATGTTCATCTCCGAGTCGTATATGTCACAACCGCCGCCTGCTCCGTGGCCGCCTCTGCCGCCACCGCCCGCCGTACTGCCGCCGGTCACGACGGCGCCGCCGCCGCCGCCGCCCTCGTCGTCACCGCCGCGCCACGCCGGCGCGCTTCTGCCTCCCCAGTCGGTTCAACAGCCCCCTCCGCCGCCAGTTCCCACGACCAGCGCTCAACTTCGTTCTGCCCCAGCAGCCTATGGTGAGCTTTCATTTTTCAGCTTAATATCATTGTTTAAATGCCCTAGAAATAGAGCCCTCTAAGATATTTTGTCTCGCTTTCGTGTGTCAGATATTATTACTGGTACTCTACACTTTCAAGTCTGTTTATGGTAGTTATGTTGATGGTGCTATTGTATGTAGGTACTTACATGATACTTAGCTTTACCTATCTCGAAACTTTCTATCGCGTCTCAGAGGAAATGGTTTATAACAATTCGCATGAATAATAGTCAGCTATAATTCAGTAACTAAATTACGAAAAGTAGGTTAAGGCGCTGTCGTTTGCGTTAGCGCATAGCCATATATGTGTGAGGAAACCTCGAAAACTGACGCAATTTCCCGAGAGAGTGATTGATTATAATCAGAGGTATCCTAATGACAATAATTAAGCATTTTGAGATAAGACTATCTTGATTATTAAAAGTTTCCTTGCCAAACAAATGTATGAGCAAACGAGTGAAAGTAAAAGATTTTTCAAGAAACCCATCTACTATTTTAAGCACTGCCTCAGAAGGAGGGTTGTCTTTTGCGAGCGTATGTATGTATGTAAAAACGCCTTGATGAATTTTGGGCACAGGCCATAAAATAAGAAAAAACCGGCCAAGTGCGTGACGGGCCATGCGTAGTGTGTGTTACTTACATCGAGGTGCGGTGCGATTGTGTCAGCCGATTTGTACGAAAATTGTCTAACTGTCGGGTCGGTAACAGTGGCTCAGGTTTTTTTGGACGCTCAAATTATGAAGAAAAAGTCGTGGTAGCGAGCTGAAATTTACACTCAACGTGCTATGGTTATAAAATTTTCTTCCTGCATTATCAGTTTTTCAATCAGAACAATAATAAAATAGTCAGACAATGTTTTAAAAAAAATGGGAAATGAGCCACTGTGTACGGGTACTGGGGTACTTGACCCTGCTGTAGTACACAGAGACTAACAGTACACAGTGGCTCATGTATATAATATTTCACTAAAACTATACTTTATTTTCAGTCTCATTTATTTGTTTGAGTAGAAATATACTCTAAGCCTAATAAAATATAAAAGTTATAAAATCAAATCACTTATGCATTGCATAAGTGATGCCTATCATATTATGCATGCCTAGCATATTAACGTCACTTTCCACCAAAACAACAATACTTGTCTAAATGCTTAAACTTCTACTTAACTTACCTTAAAATAGTTATTTACGATACACGTGCGAATAGTTAATTCGCATCTCGTGTCGATTACAGTACGAGTACATACGGTGCTACCCCTAAAAACGGTTAAATTTTTTGAAAAATCTTATGGTTTCACATGATACAAATATTATGGGCTATGTCACTCCCTTGTTAAAGCAAATATAGGTGATAAAATAAATTAAGCTACAATAATAATCCATTTCAAAATTGGCTAGACAATGACTAGGGTAAATCGCCAATAACTGGCCACCTTATACTAAATATGAACTCAATTCACCTATAATAGAATTATTTTTTAGTATAATGTGTTAATTACTGGCCACGTTATACTAAATTGAATTCTATTTGTAGGGCCAGCTATTGGCGATTAACCCTGTATTACACTCTTTAACTTTGGAGACAAACGTCCCAAAAAATATTTGTTTAATATTCGACAGTTTACCCGAATAATTCGGCCGAAACAGATTCAACAATGTATGGCAAACGGTGCCAAAGTTGCCACTTTTGGCACCGTCTGCCAAGAACTTCCAGCCGTTTCAGGACTGACAGACTTAGGTTTACTCTCTCTACGATTAAAGGGCTAAATGATGCCACATGTCTCGTACTGTTGTCACATGACGTAAATTACCTACCCATACAAATTTTGACCGGGAGAAAAAGAACATTTAATCGTTTTGTCATGAGACGTAGGTGTATTGGGAGTGGGTTTACGAACTATTACAGATATCCGTACGAAAACCTCGACACGAGAATCAGTATTTATTACTTACTCTAAAAAGGTTGATATATAACCATTATATATTTTTTTAATTTACAGCAGTGCCTCAATCTCAGTCGGTATTGTTTTCCATGAACCAACCGCCCCCGTTGGTGCCTCCAAGGTAAGCTTTTATTTCTTATGTCGATAATATTAAGCGAGCTGTTAGACAAGTACTCGGATTTGGATGAAATCAGTTATTTAGGATGGGATTTTTTTCCCGTGGTCAGTAGTACGAGGGGCGATCAATAAGTTCTCGGTATCGGCATGACGACGTCTCATGATAATAATCTCTAATTATTTTTCATACTGTATCATGTTCATATCATATTCATGAGTACACTAAATAAATAAATAAATATATGATTAATTTGTTTTCTTTAATAACTTTAAACAAAGACGATGGGGTAGCAAATATTCTGACGTGAGTAAAACTGAAGGATTTTTATTTTTATTTTAAGGGTGATTTTGGTAAAATTCTGGTGTGGTAATCCAGAATATTGATTTTAAAGTGAGATATATATCTATTTGGCAGCCTGGATATTAAAAAAAATATATCTCATGAATAATATTTTTAAACACAGCTCCCTTAACAAAGTTAAAGCTGGGTTTTAATGGCCATCAATACATATTTTTTAATTTCTAGAAATTGGGCCAGTATAAATGAAAAATATATGGATGTAAATACCAAGGAAGAGTCATACAAGATAATCGTATAGCAATTAAAGGAGGTAGACTAAGAAAAATAAATGTCAATTTTATGACGTTTCTGTTTGGAAGAGATTGCAGATTACCAGGGGTGCTATTCAAGGACGTAAAATCTACACAATTAACTATCTACCCTGTCACCTTGACCAACTCATATACTTTTACTTCTTATTCTTTGTTACTAAAAAATCCTCAATTAAATCTGTGCCATTGCGTTGATTTAAAAAACGAGCCTCATTTCGTCGAACAAAAGTTTTTATTTTTTAATGATGTAAAATTAAATTAATTTAAACACTTTATAAATGCACATAAAACAAGAAAGAGTGTATTTAATCATTAAAAATGATACGATACGAATAACTTCTGTTTTTAATGCCCATATCGAGAACTTATTGAACGCCCCTCGTATCTACCCAATTCCTGTTGTTTTGTAATAATGCAAAAAAATATATTTCAAATCACAAACCTATTCACAGTTACCAATAGATGGAGGGGAGGGGAAAGTCCCACTTGCTATCAATGATAACTAATTGGTGATAACGGCTAGTAACCCTTTGTTTTGACTAAATAACGTTGAGGGGAAATCGTTTCGGAAAACTACCACAAGGGGGTACAATGGGCTCTTTTTCAGTATTACTGTGTCTCTCGGGTCCGTCAACTTCGCTCCACCGGCAACCTTTCCTTATCTATTTCGGCTCACCGTACTGGTTTTATGTCCAATTCCTTCTCCGTCCAAGTAGCTCGCCTATGGAACAGTCTCCCTGTCAAAATTCGGCAATCTCCAAACAGGCTTGTCTTCAAAAAGTCCTTACAAAATTTCTTTACTGGCAGAACTAAAAAATAATATATCTGATTTGTAAGTTTCATCTATATTCATATGTATGTGTATGTATGTATTAATAGCTAGGTATATATTTATATATCATATTATATTATATTGTATTGTATTCTACTATATTATTCATCCCATCTTTAGATAAAGATTTTTTGTTTTAAATTAAGTTGCACTGCCCACATTTTATCTGCTTTGCCTTAAGGTTGACTGGTAGAGAATGCTTTATAGCATTAAGTCCGCCTTTTGTACCATAAGATATTCTTTTGTGCAATAAAGATTAAATAAATAAAATTAATAAATAAATAAATAATGGGCTTGGTATTTCCTACTTTATTACACGAAAACAGGTGTGTTACTTTAAGATATTTGTTACTATTATATGGAGCCTGATACACCATACGATTAATTTCCCTCGATTCAATAAAATCGCTAAGTTAGCTCTGATTTCTAACCGACTTCAAAAAAAAAAACAGAAGGTTCTCAATTCGGTTGTATTTTTTTTTTTTTTTAATGTTTGTTACCTCAGAACTCCGTCATTGATGAGCCGATTCGAAATTTTTTTTTTTGTTTGTAAGTATATGCTTCCAGGTAGGTCCCATTTTTTTCAATATTCAGTTGGATGATGGGATCCATGAGGAAGTGAGGGAACTCCTCAATTATATTAGGCACGCGTGTAGTGATTTTTGTATTTTCTATTATAACTAGTGTATTTACACACGGAAATCATAAATTTGGTGGAGTGGAATTGATGATGAAGACCCCAGATGACTTATGGAATTCCTCAATTATATGCTTAAAAGTACAAAAGATATCACAGATTCTGATAAGATTCCGTTGAAATAGCAATTAATGAAGTACCAAAGGTGATCCTTGTGGATTCGACGGAATTCCTCAAATATTATCGGCCCACATACAGCGATTCGGTTTTTTTCTCTAATAATCAACGCATTTATTTGCGCTTGGAAATCAGTTCATGTGGTAAATTGGAAAAGAAATGTGGAAATATTCTCGTGCCTTGGAGGAGTACTAAATTGAAGTCGGTTAAAACTTTGTTTTTAAAGTAAATTATGTGTGTTCTGTTAGGTTGAGTATCCACTACAACCTGTATCATTTTATTGCTATTCAATATTTATTTTTGTATCCTTTAGTCTTTATTATTTATACGAGGGGTGGTCAATAAGTACTGAGAATCGGCATAGAAAACAGAAGTTATTGGTAACTTATCATTAGAGATCGGAAATTCGGGAGCTTTTATACCTAAACTTTGGCCCCAGTACCTACACCGCGTTGTTGTTGAGTAGCATGGAGGCGGACTCAATTTAATTTTACTAATAAATTTCCAGGGATTTCCCGGAATACCGAAAATTAGGATAACATAAACACATACGTATTAAAGTATATAAATAAACTATTTTAGTTGTTCCTATTTACAAAATATTGTTTAATTCACATATTCATTTAACTAACAGTTAGATAACATCAAACCAAAATTGTGTTTTAACTTTTATTAAAAATAATGGTACAAACGTAAGTATCTCTGTTAAATCAATAAATTAAAACAAATGTACATAGCCACACAAAAGTGAATAAATAATCAACCTACAGCGACACACGTGGTATTTTTGCATTTCCGTCCTTGTCTAATGTATGTCGTTAAAACTGTTTACCAACGTGTATGTTGACAAAAATCGCTGAAAATAGTCGTAACCTAAAAAAAAGGTAGGCTTTTCATGATGCTTTATACAATCCCGGAACTTAAATAATTAAAATATTATTTTTAAGAAGCTGACTCCATACTTGCTTCGCTTTTTCCGGGATTTTGCTAGGTTTAGGTATAAAAGCTCCCGAATTTCCGATCTCTGCTTATCATTCATAATCATTAAATACGGTCTTTCTTATTCAACGTGCATATTTATGTTATGACTGTTAAACTATCTCTACTATGCTTAAAATATGTTTTTGGTCGATGGTATGAGGCGTTTTTTTGTTAACCGTCTTCAAAAGGTTCAAATGTTCTCATTTGGTTGTTGTTTTATTTTTTTTGTTTGTAAGGATATGGTGCTAGGTTGGTCCCATTCTTTTCAAAAATCCAGTTGGATGATGGGATCCATGAAAAATTGAAGGAAATCTTTAATTATGACAATTATATTAGGCACGGTTGCAGTGATTTTGTTATTTTCTATTGTAAGTCGTGTATTTACACTCGGAAATCATACATTCGGTGAAGTGGAATTACTTATTGATGATGAAGACCACAGATGACTTAAACGTACGTCACAGATTCTGGTATGATTCCGTTAAAATAGCAACTAATGAAGTGCCAAAGATGATCCTTGAGGAATCGACGGAAGTCCTCAAATATTATCGGCCCACATACAGCGATTTGGTATTTTACTCTAATAATCAACGCATTTGCTCTAGGAAATTAGTTCATGTGGTAAATTGCTAAATAAATGTGGAAATATTCACGTGGCTTGGCGGAGTAGGGTCATTACGCTGGTTACGCGACCACCTGAAGGAGAAGGGTTTTTCTATTGAAGATAACATCAATTGTACAGACCCTTTGAGACAATTATTTGTACATGCATTTTTTTGTTGTTTTACAATACTACTAAACTATACTACTAAAAAACCGAGAAAATAACCTTTCAGTTCACCAACTCAGCTAAGTGGTTGCTAACCGGCGAAATGACCCTACTAAATTGAAGTCGGTTAAAATTTTGTTTTTAAAATAAATTATACACATCGAAACAACTGCACCGATTTTATAAATCATAATTATTATTATTTTTCGTATACTACCTGCTTTAATTGCTATAGTATTATGATGATATTGATGATTGACTCTCCCTTGTATTAAATACTAGTAGGTGACAAATATACGAGTATAAGTTTTATAGTCATATGGTATTAGTCACCTACGTTAACTCTATTTAAAGAAATTCCAAATATATATTTATGGCCAGACTAACCTTAAACTTTGTTTCTTTTATTTTCATGGTACCAAAATAGATAAACTTTTAATTTTAAAATCATTTTCATCACACTTGCTCGAAAAAGGCTTCATAATGCGCAGACATACAGAGCTGTAATGGCCTGTGTTACGCCCACGGGCGTAATTGTTTTTTTCTTAAATTGTATCTGTCACTCAGGCGGCAGTTACAAAGCAAAGAGGTTTTATATCAAATACGATGTCTGAAAACGTATTTATAAATAAATTTAAACTTAAAAAACTACTTAAACATGTTTAATTGAATTATTTACAGATTTATTATGTAGTTATTTAGTGTCTATGTAAAATGTTTTTAAATGTTTTCAAATCGTGGCTGTATACCGAAGGGTCTTTGCCATACGCGCTTCACGTCAAATTCAACAAAATGGACGACTGACATGTTGCAGTTTTTATTACGATTTGTATTCATTTCATCTAAAATGTATTTGTTTCCTCGCAAATGTGATGAAAAACATTGTGTATTACACGGGCGTAAGAATACTGCAAACTCGAGTCATCAAAAGCCCTCCGCCTTCGGCGTCGGGCTTCTGAAAGACTCTTGTTCGCAATATTCCACTTACGCCCCTCGTTAAACAATGTACTATTTTTTTTTTCATTTCACAAAATATCCTCCTTTTTAAGTGACGACAGAGTTTGTCCTACACCTTGTCTAAATATTTAAGAAAAAAAAATGTTATCCCCTTTTTACTTACGAGTATTCAGTGTATTAATGAACAGTAACACCGTATGACCAATAATCAGAAATTATCATCATTCATTATATAGGCAATCATGCCGATTCTCACAACTTATTGAACAAGTAGTATGATACTTTTTGTTTAATAAACATCTTCACCTTAACCTATCTGTATAAACTGGCGCCCGTTTTTGCGAGTTAAGCATACTTCGCCTCGAGAGCAAGCGAGAGCTATTCTAAATGCTCTTTGGACTATAGAATGACTATGTTTTTGTTATCGAACAGTTTTGACGCAACAAGGCCCCCGCCTCCGATACCGTCGCACGTTGTACAGCCAAGTAACAATGCCAGCCAACTAAAAAGGAAAATCGATCCTAATGGAAATGGTAAGCTTAACTTATTTCTTTTTTCTCATAAATAAAATACATCCTGACATAGTATTCGATTAATCCTATAATCAATTCATAGTATCGTCAGAGTTTTGCTGTGCGACATAAAATATGCAAAGGTTTAAATGAAGTACTAAACTTATATAACTTATTAGCTTACGCGAATAACTTGGCTAAAGATACCCGACCCTATGATGTGAATATGTCTGTCATATATACAATAATATTGCTGCTACCATTGTCTGGTTATATTACAAAATATCTAGCTAGCAAGATACCTACGCAGTAAATATATATCGGTATATGGCTGCGTGTCTACCGGAGATGTTTTCTTCTCTTTATATAACAAAATTAAGATTTGTAAATGCTTGCATGTTCGATAGTACAACTCAGGTACGATAGGTGTGATGCTGGTCAAAGCTCAGAAGTAAAAAAAATACGCGTTCTGTTACCTGTTTTATTAGATATCCATTGTTTTTGAGCCCTCTTAGGCCCTAAGAGGTCGAGATATTCACTTGAACACAAGAAGTTCGGTGTTCACATGTTAGGCAGCCGCTGAATTATATGCATCTATGTACTGTGTTGTTACTTTTCAAGCATACGGTAACTGCGCGATTTAACAATTCCAACGGTAATGTCGTTCACAGGAACGTATTTGTAGAAAAAGCATGTGGACAGAGCCCGACTGCTAGATATAAAATAATGACAGTACTGTTCAATGAACCGTGTTCATTGCTGCTGATTCTGAGCTTACGATTCTTGAATAATTATTAAAACCTAGGACGATTATTCTGGTGTATATCCTACTGATAAATATATATTATGCATTATTTTGTACCATTACTAATATGTTATTATAATGAGAGGCTAATTTTGAGTATTGCTTGGTGCTGATCGATTTTGTTCTCAGTGGGATCAAGCAAGACCAGGAAACCTGAATGCCCCGAAATGTCTGAAGCTCACTGCGAAAGCTGTGTCCAGCGTGAACTAAGGTTTGCCATGTCGCCATTTGTCTTAAAATACCGCTGCATGATTATATAAGTCAATTATTTTGTAAACGCATCTGACATGAATATGCTTAAATTAGATTGAATGGACGAATAATTGGTATACAGTATTCGTACGAGTATGTTTTGTTTTATGCATAGCGCGTCTAGGCATTCAAATATTATGTTATTTTTTAATAAGCGAATTTAAAGTGCTTTCGATTCATATTTAAATGCTTAATCTGATACATCATTGTGTACATATTTTATGGGTGATTCCACGATGTCGTAGGGTAATATTGAATAAAACATAATAAAATGCCATCTTTGGAGTGAATAAATAAGCTGTGCGAAAAATAAAATTTCTTTTCTTTTTAAATAGAATAATCAAACTTAAGAGGTTCAGTCTTTGGCAGGTTTAATAAAATGATGTAATAATTAAAATCATTTAATCATTTTACGCTATCTTATAAACATATTGTGTGCCCGTAGCATTGGGTGCTTTGTACTACCATGCCAAGTTTGTACACTGTACTTACACAGTTATACAATAAAGATTTATATTTCTACTTGTATGACTGGCAAATTAAAAAATAAGCTGAGCCGTGTATAGTCGACAAAAGAGAGACTTAAGTTTATTTTGTAAAGAAAATTAGAGTTAACGACGTGCTGAGAAACGCGTCTTTGGGAATTTTTGCAACTTCTACTACTACTAGGGGAATGATCTTGTTAATGGGATGAAACCATTAAGTCGTTATAGAGAGTGCCAGAAAATACACCTATTTATAGTTGTGAAATGTATCAGATGCGAATTCATTTGGGTTGGGAAGTTCTGCGTCCACCTAGTAACTCGGACAGATTAGTGGGAGTCATTTTTCAAGCGATCGTATTTCACGGACAGCCCGAATTGAGCAATTTTTTTTGCGTTTTGTTATGCTATAATATAATATATAAACGTATTTAAATGATACTCTATTTCAGAATCGACGGTTACAAACAGCAAATGGAAGCATTACACAACGAGGAAGAGACCCAGATCCTACAGTACAAAAAGAAACTGCAAGAGTATGAAATAGGAAGAGATATACTTAAAACAATTGTTGGGCCAGAATTGTTCACCGTGTTTGATAATCTTATAGAGGTCATTGACATTATTTTCTATGTTCGCAAGTACAGTTGACGTCAAAGCTACGTATACTTTTACGGCTTCTAACAACGAAATACGGCACAAAACTACATATATTTGACGCCATATAACATTATTACTTCCAATGGAGTTTCTACAAGGCTACGGTAGCTAGTGGTTCAGGCATGCGGCGGTCGTGGGTTTGACTCCCGGCTCGTACCAATCAGTTTGTCGGAACTTAAGTACGTACGGAATATTTACCGTTAGCTTTTCGGTGAAGGAAAACATTGTGAGGAAACCGGTCTCATCCCAATAAGGTCTAGTTTTCTCTGTGGGTCAGGCGCTTTCGTAAAACTAGTGCCTATGCCAAATCTTGGGATTAGGTGTCAAAGCGGACCCCGGGCTCCTTTAGGGCACAACCGGGAATAAGGATGATGGAGTTAAATGACAGCCTTCATATATTTTTTTTATTGCTGACAATTTTTCTGTATACTGTCATCTCACTCATTGAGACGATTCGAACAAGCCAAACTCAACGGGCTTACATCTGTTAAGTACTGAATTCCCATGGCCAGCTTCTGTCTCCATCATCAGATCAGCTTGATGGTACCATAATATTGAATTGTCATCCAAACTATCTCTCTTCCTTGTGCGCCCACAGCCGTCACGTCCCTCAGCCATGAGGATACGTCATGGCTGAGGGACGTGACGGCTGTGGGCGCTCTTGACCATCACTCTCCAAGCTGCTCGGTCCTGGGCTTGATGCATGCTAGCCTGGAGTGTGTTCGGTTAGTTTTGTCCAAACTATATGTATACCCAAAATTTCATTTCAATCAGTCACCGGGAAGTGGGTCAAATTTAATGTGCATGATTCCATTACAGACGCCAGTTCAGGTGAAACTAAATAAAAGCTTGTAAAAAGGGCGATGGTTATACGAACGTATTCATTATATAGTAATGAGCTCATATGTTTTTACTTTAGTAATAATCTTAGTCTTGTTATTGCAGGGTGCCCAGACGCCTCAGCTGGATAATCCAAGTTCATCTCTCAATACAGTAAGTTCTGACACGAGAGTCCACAGTCCTAAGAAACTTCAAGAAATACTGTCAATAGCAAAGCAGCTTCACTAGATTGTTCTCAGTACCGTACGAAATGCATGTATTTATTTGCTTTACTACTTGCTTAGTCTGCTGGCTCAGCGACCCGAAGTGGATCTTGGCCTCCGATACGAGTTGGCGCCAGCGTGCCCTATACTATGCGATCTCCTCCCAGTTTTCTGTGTGCAGGGTGCGAAAGTCTTTCTATACCTCCTCCTCCTTCCTTCCAACGATACCTAGGCCGACCAACCGGTCTTCTATCGCTCGGCCGTCCTACGTAGGCTCTCTTCACCGCCTTGTCTCTCTAGGTGTCCAAGCCAGCGGAGTCTTTGCAGATTTGATTTCTCCTACGATGTTGGGCTCGGACACCATACCTTCCAGTTCCTGGTTTTTGAGGATTCTACAGCTACCATCTTCCCTCTGTATTCAAGATCATCCGAAGTATCTTCCGTTTGGCAACAAGTAGCTTTTGTATTAATACTCACTCTATTTCGCTATACGCGTCTTGTTTTTGGCTTGTCAAATTCTCCTTGCGTTTTCCACCAATGCATGGATAAACTGCTCGCAGGTATTGAGGGCACATGTATATTTTTGGATGACTTATTAATCACAGCGCCAACAAGGGAGGCACATTTAAATAGGTTGGAGCAAGTTTTAAGTAGGTTAAAGGACGCCGGTTTGCGCGTAAAACAAGAAAAGTGCGAATTTTTCAAAGATTCCGTTGAATATTTAGGTTTTGTTATTGACAAAAACGGCTTGCACAAGTCTAAGAAGAGAGTAGATTCTATTTTAGGCTGCCATCAACCTAAAAATGTCACGGAATTAAAATCCTTCTTGGGCATGTTAAACTATTATAGGAAATTTATTCCTGAGGCTGCGAGTATATTGAGCCCATTACATGCGTTATTAAAAAAAGAATCCAAATGGCAATGGAATGATGAGCATAACAGGGCATTTGAAGCTATTGAAAAGGAACTTGCGTCGGAGAAGGTACTAGCTCATTACAACCCCGAGCTCCCGACGATAGTGACCGTGGATGCTTGCCCCGAGGGGATGGGAGCCGTGCTCGCTCAGACCCAGGCCGATGGCACCGAGCGCGCGGTAGCCTACGCATCTCGCTCGTTGTCAACGAGTGAGCGAAATTATGCTCAAATTCTGAAAAAGGCTGCTGCTGCCATTATTTTTGGGATTAAAAAATTCCATCACTACCTGTGCGGTAGATCCCAGCCTTTCATTTTAAGAACTGATCATAAACCATTGTTATCAATATTTGGTAGTAAGAAAAGTGTACCTGAATTCGCAGCTACCCGGTTCCAACGCTATGCTTTGTTTTTATCAGGGTACAATTTTAAAATTGAATACATTAAGTGCTGATAACGTAGCCGATTTCTTATCGCGGGCAATTGATAGTTCGCAGGCGCTCTCTAAACGGGATAATTAGTGGCTTGTTTATAAATTTTATGTATCAAGACCTCCATCCCATTAACTAACTAGTTAATGGGACGGGAAGTAGTGTCATAAATTTTGGTATCGGATGAATTCACTTGGCACAGATGTAATATATGTAAAGCTAAGCTAATTTAGCCCGGTAGCCATCCGCCACCCCCTGGGGGGTAGGTAGGGGTGGGATTCAAAGTTACACACCGCCGCGCTTCAGAAAAAAAAACATATCAGCTTCTATTTACCTAACACCTCGAGTGTGGTGTCATTTTCGGATAAATCGGACATGAGGAACTCATTTTTGAGACATTTAATGTATAGTTTAATGAAAAAAAAGGAAAATATTGACAAACATATAAAAACGGTTTGCTATTTTTTTTATTCATCTATCAGTAATTTTGAAAATCCTGAATTTTGTGCAAAAGAAAAAATACTATCTTAAAGAATATTTATCTAGCTTTTAAAAAATATATACTTTATTATATATAGTTACTCCCACTAATCTGTCCGAGTTACTAGGTGGACGCAGAACTTCCCAACCCAAATGAATTCGAATCTGATACATTTCACAACTATAAATAGGTGTATTTTCTGGCACTCTCTATAACGACTTAATGGTTACATCCCAATAACAATATCATTCCCCTAGTAGTAGTAGAGACTGCAAAAATTCCCAAAGACGCGTTTCTCAGCACGTCGTTAGCTCTAATTTTCTTTACAAAATAAACTTAAGTCTCTCTTTTGTCGACTATACACGGCTCAGCTTATTTTTTAATTTGCCAGTCATACAAGTAGAAATATAAATCTTTATTGTATAACTGTGTAAGTACAGTGTACAAACTTGGCATGGTAGTACAAAGCACCCAATGCTACGGGCACACAATATGTTTATAAGATAGCGTAGAATGATTAAATAGTTTTAATTATTACATCATTTTATTAAACCTGCCAAAGACTGAACCTCTTAAGTTTGATTATTCTATTTAAAAAGAAAAGAAATTTTATTTTTGGCACAGCTTATTTATTCACTCCAAAGATGCATTTTATTATGTTTTAAACTCAGATTGCAACATTTGGTAATCGATTCATTGGAGACGCGTAGATCTAACTATATTAGATGCTTTGTTTCTGTACAAATTAATTCACCATAAAATATCATTTTGCGCTTTAGTGCTCCTAGTCGTTACCCACCTAATCCTATTACACCCTTTTTGTCCTCCGCTCAGAAAAACAGTTCTAGGCAGAAACTCACCGACACTCAACACTTTAACTCGACACTGCATTATTGATAAAGTTACCGCGTGTTCACACTGCGTCCGTTTCCGTGATCGGGAGGCATCCCTCTTTTTCTCGCTTGCGATGTTTCGTCCGAGTGCGAAAGAGACGGATGCCTCCCGGACACGGAAACGGACGCAGTGTGAACACGCGGTTAGCTGTCAAATTTACGTCTCAAATACGAGAGCGACGTGACGTATGCCTATATTGCCTATAGGCAACAGACTTGTGGTCACGCACACAACAACAATGCATGTAATAATAGTGGGATTTGGAAATCAGTTTCTTCAAAGTTTTTTCGTAATAAATATTTAATCGTTTTCCATACAAGCGTGTTTAAAAATTTAACGAGTGTCATAGTCACTATTGTATTCTGATTCAAATATGAGTTGAAAAATAATGACTATACATACTATACTGATTTATACAATTTGTTTTCTAGGGTTCTCCCACAGTGTCGAAGCAGGCCTTACTGCAGTTGTTCCAAATGCTGCTCGGAGGCGGTACAAGGAACGTCATGGAACCGGTAAGCACATGCTGTGTAAGCTTGTAATTTTTAGTAATATTTCGTACCCTTTTGTGCATTACTATTTCGTACTCCATTTTAGGTTCCGTCGACGTCTCATATGGATGACACGCTGCAGTCCTTGACCTCCATATCTAGACGGCATAATGTGGGGAGCAGTGCTGGTCCAGACTTGGTCAAATTTGTCATGGACACTTTGAGAAACAGTAAGTGCTTCTGAACTTTTATTTTCGAAGATTCTATAAATAATGTATCTATCTTTGTGAAGCAGTGCACAAATAACTCGGAATGACCTACAACTCAGTGATAGGTAGAATGAGAGCTTGAACTAGGAGGAAAATAAAGCATCTACTATTGGTGTCTGTAATATCCTTATTAAATAAAGCATCTACTATTGGTGTCTGTAATATCCTTATTAAATAAAGCATCTACTATTGGTGTCTGTAATATCCTTATTAAATAAAGCATCTACTATTGGTGTCTGTAATATCCTTATTAAATAAAGCATCTACTATTGGTGTCTGTAATATCCTTATTAAATAAAGCATCTACTATTGGTGTCTGTAATATCCTTATTAAATAAAGCATCTACTATTGGTGTCTGTAATATCCTTATTAAATAAAGCATCTACTATTGGTGTCTGTAATATCCTTATTAAATAAAGCATCTACTATTGGTGTCTGTAATATCCTTATTAAATAAAGCATCTACTATTGGTGTCTGTAATATCCTTATTAAATAAAGCATCTACTATTGGTGTCTGTAATATCCTTATTAAATAAAGCATCTACTATTGGTGTCTGTAATATCCTTATTAAATAAAGCATCTACTATTGGTGTCTGTAATATCCTTATTAAATAAAGCATCTACTATTGGTGTCTGTAATATCCTTATTAAATAAAGCATCTACTATTGGTGTCTGTAATATCCTTATTAAAAAAAACGTGAATCCGTTTTTACTAGTTATTAATTTATAAAAACTTTTACTACCAGCTTAGTACAATTATTGATATTAATAGAGAGTAATATTATATCTTAGGATTAGTTTGATCTATCTGAATATAATTGTATTACTACATGTGTACCTCATTGAATTTCAATTATGCGATTTATTTCTAAGCTAAAAGTTCCTACGTTCACTTGGAACTTTCAGGTAGCGCACCGGATAGGTCTCCGGCAGGAGAAGAACGTCAGAATGAAACGGATATAAATAGGGCGAACAACCGCTCAAACGGGTACTTGGTTAACGGGCAGAAAGCTCAAGCGAGCAGCAGCGAGCCCGCGAGGTACGGAGCGGGCGCCGGGTTCGCGCCGAGCGCGCAGAGCCAGGAGTTCGCGGCTCGCGCGCTGCCGGCGATGCCGAGCTACCCCGTGGCGGGCCCCAGCGGGTACGGCGCCGCGCCCGCGCCGCCGCCGCCCGCCGCCTATCCCGTGTTCCACCCGGCCATCCCGCCGCCGCAGAACCGGCCCTACTACGGCCCGGGTCCCGCGTCCGGTGAGTTCTACTCCACATCGCTCGCTACGAACGTACTGCAGTGTGCCGAGCCCTACAATGAGCTTGTTTTGCAGGTGCCCCGAACATGCCGTACAACGGCACGGAAAGAGCGCCCGGCTCCGGCCCGGCCCAAGGAATGCAGCTCCCCGGGACGGCGGCCGCGCTTCGACCGGCGGCGAATGGTCCCAACTATAATTACATGGGCAGGTATCCTCAGCAGCCCTACTTCCCTCCTTACCAATAACCTTCGCAAGGTACGTTGTTGGGGCGCAGAACACAGGCAACTAGCGAAATTCTTAGCGGTGTACTACTAATATTGCAGTGGGCAACTGAAACGTATAATAATGTGTAAGTTGTATTAGACATTATACGAGTTGTTTTAGGAGTAGTTAAACGGAACCGAGTGCTGGCTTGTAAAGTAAATGATTACGGCACACTTAGCATGAAAAATGTATGAAATAAAAACATTTTGGTAAGACTTAAATAGTTAGTTGCGGTTTTTTTTAATAGATAAAGTGATTCAAGAGGAAGGTTTATACGTATAATATAGTACCCGTGCGAAGCCGGGGCGGGTCGCTAGTAGTTTAAAAAAAAAAAAAAACATCTCTTCATCTGTGAACTTATAATTACGTAAATCTCGGAAATTTTGTCATATTTGCATGTGACCAATCGAATTTGAAAGAATCTAATTTTGCATTACTGTCATAGCCAGCATAGGTCAGTTTCGTCGTGTAACGGACCCGCTACTGACACCCACACCGGCGCCCGGTACGTGTAGCAGTGTATTTATGTCGGCGCTCTGTTCCGTTTCTCTACTGTCCGACAGCACTGGCACCACTATACATTCATATTTTCAGTTGTCCGCTACGTTTGAAGCCCGCAATTAATAATTTTAAGATTCATCATGTGGACGTGAACCAAGTGTATGCGGAAAAATAATAATGTGGTTTTAATATTTACAAATGTTTATATATTGAGATTATATACTTTTACGCCTAAGTAAATCTTAGTGAGTGCAAAGACTTTCAAGCTCGGTATCACAAAGTGCAAATGATAAAGCAGTGTCTTGTATTATAAGATTTATAAGGTAATGAGCAACTTCCTTTTTTTGTCAGATGTTGATAATTGATATCTACCGCAAATAATCTTCAATTATTTTGGATATTCAATAAGAAGTGACAAGATTGTTAATACGTAATAAATGTTTTTTTCTGAATACTAACAGAAACTGATCTTGTGTTTTCAATGCATTGATTATTATTTACAATATTTATGGTGGTTAGTTATTGAAAGTCTTCATACTCGAATACAGTTAATGAAAATACCTTTGTTTACGTCTGCCCTAATTTCATCAGCGATATTGTAATGGTTTAGATTTTTGTGTGTAGTAGTATAAATCTGTTGTTTTGCGAATGTGGGCAGGATTCCTTGTCTAACTAGTAGAGCAACAAGGAGTTTAGCGGGATGTGGCGGACTTGAGTTGCCGGGAGGAAGAGAATTCTACAAAGTCATATTAGAAAGTTTAACAAAAATAGCGATGATCCGTTTAAGGGCATAACAGGTATCGTGTTCTGAAATACCTTAAACGGAGCATCGCTATTTTTGTTACACCTTGTATATGGTGGGTGGTCTAAGAGTGAACAGGCAATTAAATTAAATAAGCCATCATACGAACAAGTGAATTAGAAACTAAGTGTGGCTTAGCTTCTTTAAAGCCTTCCTCGTGTGCCTACCCATGTTCCGCGAATAACCGTCAACTCAGCAAATACCTTATATATTTTTTTGTTTCACTTTAAATTTTTATTTGCGTGAACTTGAACTTTAGTGTAAATTATTACGTTACCTTTTCGTACGTGTAAGAAACACTTATGGACTTTTGCAATAGATTAACTAACTAGCTTATCTTTATGGCGGCTCGCTCTTAGATCAGAAGCGTAAGAACTAAAAACACCCCGCAAGACTTTGTATGTTTCTCTTTACGTCATATCTCCCCGTCATCAACTCTGCGGACTTATATATTATAATTATTTTGTAAAATCGGTGACTACGGCGGCGGCAGTAGTTACCATTTAGTACAGTCGAGTTCATAAATATATGTACACTTTTTTACCTAATCGAACGCGTTTGCATACTAATTGTTAGCGGCCGCATTCGAGTTGGTAAAAAAGTGTACATATATTTATGAACTCGTCTGTACGTGAATCAATTGCTCAACAGTTTCGGTATAGTGTCGGAATCGTAACATAATGTGCCTTTTACACTTTTGTGGTTTTTTACTTAGTTCCTATTTACAGAGAGTAGAGTAAGCGAAGCGCCAATATCAAAGAAAATCGTGTCATGTAAACAGTTTTGGTGTTGTCATGTTTCCGTCCATATTATTATATTTCGTTGTGCTGTTATTGTCAAGCGTCAACGCCATCTAGCGATACTGGTTTAGACGGTACGTTTTTCTTTGACTGTGGCAAACAAGAGGTTTAATCTCGGCTTTTACTTAGTTTACACACCAGACAGGTAAAATAAATACCAAATGTTTATATGTGTATTAGTATTTAAGTAAGCTTTAATCTCGTTGACTGATTGACTGACCAACAGTAAATGTTGTCTACCTTACGGGTGAATATGTAACCAAAAAATGTTGTCGTAAGCTTTGGCAAGTCAAATTTTAGTATGTAACAATTACGAGGGGCGTCTGAAAAGTTCTAAGCCTAAGGTATTTCGAGGTTATATATGCGTTTATGATACTGGCCACTAGAAAGGCCATTTAAAAACCAATTATTAAAAAATAACATGTCATGTTTTTATCATTCTGTTTCGAGATATTCAACGGAAAAGTACATCATGTGTGAATTACCAACGAATATTACGAAAATTGAGCACCGTGCTGTAATTAAATTCCTTACAAAAAGTGACAAATCACCGCAGTGTATTTTTGAGGAAATGGCTATTATTTACGGTGATTCTGGGCCTTCTTATGCCACGGTCAAAAAGTGGAGTCGCTTATTTAAACTCGGACGGGAATCGATCGAAGACGACCCCCGCTCAGGGCGGCCAATATCGGTAGTGACCGAAGAAAACGTAGCAAAAGTCAAAAAGCTGGTATTAGAAGATAGAAGAATGAAGGTTTGGCAAATAGCTGAAGTCTTAGGTTTTAGTAAAGAAAGAGTCGGAGAAATTTTACATGAACATTTGTACATGAGTAAAGTCAGTGCTCGTTGGGTACCGAAAATGCTAACGGCCTTCGATAAAGTACGTCGTGTGGAAACTTCTCGGGCGTTTTTAGAATTGTGCGAAGATGATTTAGATGAAGTTTGTTCCCGAATAGTAACTGTTGATGAAACATGGATCAGACAGTATGATCCGGAGTGTAAGTCTGAGTCGATGCAGTGGATTGAAAAGGGTGAAAGGCCGCCGAAGAAATTTAAAGTGCAAAAGTCGGCCTCTAAGTTAATGGCTACGGTATTTTGGGACTGTGATGGCATTCTTTTAATCGATTATTTAGAAAAAGGCTCTACGATAAACGGAACTTATTATGCAAATCTAATAAGACAGGTGCGACAAGCCATAGTTGAGAAAAGGCGGGGTAAACTAAGGAAAGGCATTTTGTTTTTGCAAGACAACGCACCCGTTCACACCGCTAATGTTGCGAGGCGTGCTCTGAAGGAAGTTGGTTTTGAGGAAATTGACCACCCACCCTACAGCCCAGATCTAGCCCCAAGCGATTATTTTCTATTCAATAATTTGAAGAAAGAGTTGAGGGGAAAGCGATTTAGAAGTGACGAAGAGATGAAGGCGGCGGTACAGGAGCATTTTGAAGGGCAAAATAAAGATTATTTTTTTAATGGCCTAAAAGCACTGTATAAAAAATGTAAAAAATGCATTGATTTAGGAGGAGACTATATTGAAAAATAAACACGAGTTCATTTTTGTAAATTGTTTTTTTCTATCTTAGGCTTAGAACTTTTCAGACGCCCCTCGTATGGCATCATTATCATTAGAAAAACTCTAATAAAAAAAATGATTGTTTTAAACAGTAATTATTGGGCCAATCAATAAATACGTCTTAAAAGTTATGTTCATCAGTTTAGATATTAAATAAGATTTTATATTCTTCGTATCTAAGACACGAATATTTTGAAGAAAAATAATCGAAGAAGTAAATAAATGATCCGTTAGGATTTATTGAAATATCATTGGCTTGGCGGAAAACAGTCCTTTTAGGCAGCTTGGGCAAGCCTGCTCCTTCTTTCACTTGGGCTGGGTTTCTGCCAGCACTCTAACCTAAACGTGTATATAGTTATACACATACGGCCGTATTCATAAACGTCCTACAAGTCTGTTTTAACTAAAATGGCGTTTAAATTCGTTTGTCCTTATCTGTCACTTTGACAATTGTGTTCGTAAGAAAGGGACAAAGCACATTTTATTGAGCAATTACAGATACATACAAATTTAGTCTATTTTTAGTACCCGTGTTTTTTTAGAATCCTTTTTGGGAATATTGAATTACTATGTAATTATTGTATTTGTTACTCATTTTTTTTTCTTTTTATGGTCGTATTTAATGCTTGGCCCATTATTTTTGACTTCCATATAATGACAAAATAATTAAAGTAAAGATACGCTTATTTTATAGTTAGTATTATATTATATCCTTTTTGGAAAAATAATTACTATTCTTTTTGGGGACGAATTATTTCGTTAGCCCATTGTTTTTAAACCAAAAAAAATAATGAAAGCTATATAGCATATCATATGCGAACTGTGTGACTAATGGTCTTTTAGTGGTTGAAAGAAATCACCAAAGCTTAAAATATATAATATGTTTTTAATTAATATTATTAGTAGTTCCTACAATATTATTAGTAGTGCCTTAAATATTAATAGTGCCTATTTAAGCGATTTTTGTAAACGAAAATAATTGTAATCTACCTCAATGTGCCATTTAATATTGATCTCAATTGACATAAGAATTTACATAGTCATAAAGTGTGTATGTGATATTGAAAATGAGTATTTAAATATTTTGTATTACTGATACATTCCATTTTATAGTAATATTTACTGCTATATATGTGAATAGTACACGCCGGAAGAGCAGAAAACATTTGATCGCATATTTTTAGTTATGTTAGCTACCAAACCATCATAATGATACTAGCAGGAAGACCAATATACCTAATTACTAGGGTAGGACATATATACAGTTAGACAACGCGATCAATCTGCGACATAGAAAAATATATATTAATAGACTTGTCATCATTTGAGTGCAGCATTGACGTTATGAAAATCACAAGTCAATCGATTCCAGCTAACAGAGATTTTATAACCATCCATTTACATTAGCTACACCCTTTAAATACATCATTTTGCAACAGTCAAGTCTTCATACATCTCGTCCGGACTAGTCCGCTTTCCACAATGTGTTATTGGTGGCGTGGTTAATACCTTATCAATTAAAATTCCACAATATCCCTTCGGTGTAATCAATAATGTATAGTGGGACAGTCAGGGTTATATTACACAATTTGGTAGTAGTGTAACGTTAAATAGAACTTTAGGAGACAACAAATGTCAAATTAGGAATTATAGTACGACGCCACCCTGACGTCAGGATGGCTGGTGGACCTAATTTTGAAGATAGCTCGTTTTCAGGTATTTTTTATTAAAGGTACACAGAAGGTACCAAATATCTGTCAACATTATAAAATTAAGAATATCTAAATTGCCGGGCTATTGAATAAATTATAAACTCAAAAATGCTAATAAAATTGCTGAACATATTCTGATTTAAAATCAATAAACAAAGTATTTAGAAAAGTCCCGTGAGTTTTAAACATTTAAATATAACATTTCGAGCTTTCGAACCTTACAGACGCGAGTGTCCAATTCCATTCCATGTAGACCTAATTTGAGCACTATAAATTTATTAGACTATACCAAAATATTCCTATATGTACACTTGTAGTGTTATATATACTTACACTTAAACATTGGAAATGTATGTATAAGTATTGTTTGATTGAATAGGCAACACTGGTAAAAGAGGTAAAACAAAACGTGTCAAGCCTATGCTAGTGCGGTTCTTGTGCTCTGTACATGCGCACAAGCCTCCTTGTTTGTGTCGTTGTTACCTGTTCCGTAGTATTTTTTCGATAGTGGCTTATGTGCATACTTGGGATAACTCTAAATTCGTCTTTAAGAAATCTGTGCGTAATTTATTTGCTGCCAGATCCGAGTAGACTAAAGGTTACAGGTTTGAAAATTTCGCTTGTAAGTATGTATGTAGTGTATATTTATGTATATATATTTATTTGTGTATGTAAGTATTTATTTTATTTATGTACCTATATGTATTTGTGTAAATATGTTGTATACAGAGTGTTTTTTTTAAATGGGACAGTATGGGGAAATCCGAATCTAAAGGAGATAGAGGAAAAGTGTCCAAGGAGACATTAGGTGTTTTTTTATGTAAACAAATTTGGCTCATTAAAATTTTTGGTCAAGCGTAAGTTGTTCTTAAAAAATTATAAAGTTGGTAAATTTTTTTTTTGACGCGGGTCGGCTCTGTTTTATGTAAGGATTATTTCATTGTATGAAAAGAAAAAAATCTGAACAGCAGAAGTTGGTCAAATTTAATGAAAACTAATCTTCATACAATTGCAGTATTCGCCTTTTAATATTGTTACAAGTGCGTGTAAAAAAAAAAAAAAAAATTCCATGTTTAAATTTCGATAATCGATAAGAGCTCTAGATGATTCAAGAGAAGAACATTTTTTTTAATCTTCGTAAACATCATGGCACGCGATAGTCTTGAAATTATAAAAAAAAGAATTCAAATTTGGAACGTAAGTTATTTCTGCAGCTGTGATTTTGTTTCCAATCAGTTCATGCTTGTAATTTTATTAATCATGGCGTTAACTAATTCACATAAAGTTGATTTGATTGAGGCGTATTTTCTTAATTATCGCAGTAAAGATAATGCACTTAAGTGGTATCAAGAACGCTATCCTGACCGTGTAGTACCGAATCGCAAGATATTTGATAGTTTAATAAAGAACCTAAGACAGGAAGGCTGTTTCAAACCTAAGCGTAAAAGGCGGACGATAGAAGTGCAACTAGAAGTGTCTTGAAGCGTGCTCGTACCTGCATAAGACAAGACGGCGGCCACATCGAACATTTACTCAAGTAATAAACCAACTGTATGAAGATTAGTTTTCATTAAATTTGACCAACTTCTGCTGTTCAGATTTTTTCTTTCCATACAATGAAATAATCCTTACATGAAACAGAGCCGACCCGCGTCAAAAAAAAATTGACCAACTTTATAATTTTTTAAGAACAACTCACGCTTGACCAAAAATTTTAACGAGCCAAATTTTTTTACATAAAAAAACACCTAATGTCTCCTTGGACACTTTTCCTCTATCTCCTTTAGATTCGGATTTCCCCATACTGTCCCATTAAAAAAAAACACTGTATAGAAATACCGTAATGTTATTTTTTTTTAGTTGTTATTTGCACTGCCCCACAATCTTTTCCGCTTTGCCTTAAGGTTTGACTGGTAGAGAATGCCATATGGCATTAAGTCCGCCTTTTGTACGATAAGTTTTCTTTTGTGCAATAAAGTTTAAATAAATAAATAACTCGGGGCACTTATACTAAAGTGACGTAGCAAAATATTTTATCGACAATTAATTATATCGACGTTACTGTTAACATCTAAATGTTCTACAAAATAAATATATTTATACAACATCGCTTTTTAGACTGTTTCTTAAATTCTAAAAAGGTGTTTTTTGAAGAAATTATTTTATTTGTAACCAGCTCAGTATTTCCACATTGGCACTAAATGTTTTATTCTAATCATTTTATATCGTTATTTATTATTTCTTAAACATTACTCCATCTTCATTTATTGCTAAAAGTAGAAAAATAATAGTACATCCATGAGTTTATTCACTTGGGCGTGACTTTTTCTTCGGCGGCATTATTATTTTGGACTTCGTAACAACCGTAGCGGAATATTACCTCAAATATTATTCTTACTCTAGCATATGAATGGCACTGACAGTAAATTGTAATTTTGTTTGAAATGACATCCGCATACATTTATTATACCTATCGAACCTTTTTATAGTAATCGAGAATTTTCAATGAGCACATGTATTATTATCGACGTCTTTTTTATCGATATCAAATACCTAGAATGTGCCCCGAGTTATCCCAGGTATGCTTATGTGAAATGGACTCCGATTTACTGCTAATCTGACTATGTATGCTCGCCTTTTCTCAATAATCTTTGATGCATAATGTAAAGTGACTATAGTAACACTTTAGTTTGTTTTATATGTTAGTGTTTTACACAGTGAGTTATATTTATATAGCGCCTCAATTACATAAGTAGGATTTGAAAAAAAAAAATGCCATTGCGAATTATACATTAGTATTGATCCCTTGCCTATGTGCCCTTATCACTAAATTAAAATAAAACTTATGGTCCTAGTCGACCAACTTAATGTGTACTAGGAAAGGCCAATTTTCGTACAAATTCGGCCTACGCAACCGCACCGCACGTCGACGTAACTAAGACAGACAGGCAACTACGGTACCCTACACTGCGCGTGGCCCGACACGTACTTGGCCGGTTTTGATGCAATGTAATGTGGCATTGCTCAGCTAAATTTATATTAAAAGATTTAATAGCTTGTGAACTAAAAAACTAAGTAAGAATGCCACGTACACTATTTTACCACTAATTAAATGAATACTTACTACCAACCTTATTGAAATTCGATATGTGGACGTTTACGTTCTACAACTTTTTATCTTTAAATAGCGCGGTTACGGGTACTATCGTTGTCGAATAGGATACATAAATAGGAATCGTTTCATTTACATTTATTGTTATATTTTTGGAGAAGTGTAACTAACTGCTTATGAACATAATTATTTAATTCAAAATCTAAATGATCACAAGCCTTCAATCGATTCTGTTTCTTAGCCATCATCAGTCTAACTACTTAATAGTTTATTACGTCAATCGATATTAGTTAGCCACAATTCTAAATCTTTCCCCTCTGGCTAAAGGATAGGAGAAAAATCTGCCATGCGTGCTGTACGATCTTTTATGAGTAGTGCTAGTAAGGGTAAATGATTTTCACCTCATTGGAGTTTCATTGCCTTATTCTTCCTTTTACTATGATAAATTCTTCATTCTTGTTTTGTCGTCGGATATTCTGTTTCGTTCACATTCTTTATTCGCTGCCTTTCCGCGTAACATTTGTATGTTATCGACATTCCTAAATCGCGTCCACATTTCCATGGGCCTGTGTCCTAACCCATTCACGTGTCTAAAACGTAAACTTCCCTAATTAATTATATGATATGTTAGAAGCCACTTTAACGTCAATTCATGTTATAAGACTGAATCAGCTGCGCTCAAATCAATCTTGGAGTATTGTTGAATGCCTATTTATCTGTGTCCATGTCGTAAGTGGGCATTTAAGTATTCTAAGTGCACTGAATTGTGTATGAGAAACGTTTTTTTGCCACCTCACTGTTAATGGGGTTGTGTAATTCGATGATAAGATGTATGTAGTTACTAAAAGTATTTTTAGTATATAAGAACTTGTGCTATGCGAATGTACCTGATTGAGAATTTTGATTGTTATTTTTATAAAAATGAAATGATCCTATTTTACTACCTGAATATAATAATAATAAACAAAAGCATGAAAGAAATGTGATTTTTTGTTTATGTTATGTCCCGTCAATACCCCAGCTGACAAAATGTACCTACGTGTTTACTGTATAGCAGCGCTCTAGTCAAGCGAGTACCAATGTAACCAGTGGAGAAAAGTTTCGGGACGACTTAACCCTGTGAACACAAGGGCAAATCACGTTGATAAAAAGCTTTGCCACAAGACTTAGCTTGAAATTGAGTACATAAATTGACAATGCACATAAGCAATTAAAAAACCCAAAATTAAAGAATTCGGTTTGTAAAACGGTATGTGTTTTCTTAGTTCTTGGGTGTACTTTTACTTTTGCGCTCCGTGTATAATGTGATGTTTAGTCGATATGGCTATGGTTACCTGTTAAAGAAATCTTTCCTGCAGTTCTGGTTATATTAATTAGCGTGCATTGCGACTTCAGTATTTTGCGAATGTGATATAGTCCTTTTAGAAAATAGTGACTCATCAGTGTAAAGGCGTATTCATACACATCATAGTACATTGTGATACAAGCGAGGTATGTTGATAATCACATCAGAGGCGGAATTGTTTCCTCGCAATATGTGTTGAAAAACGTCGTATGAAACGCGTGAGCTTTGATAATTAGGGTCATTTACGCGACCACCTTCGGTTAGCGACCACCTGAAGGAGAAGGTCTTTTCTATTGAAGATAACATCAATTCTACACACCCTATTGAGACAATTACTTGTACATGCATTTGTTTGTTGTTTTAGAATAGAAATCTACTAAAAAACCGAGAAAATATCCTTACAGTTCACCAACTCAGCTTAAGTGGTCTCCCACCGGCACATTAAATTAGGTGGACGCTAACCGGCGACATGACCCTACATCCTCTCTTATCACAATTCCGCCTCTAATGTAATTATCAACATACCTCACTTGTATCGCAATCTACTATTATTACACAGTATCTTTAAAAGGTAATTTTACTAAAAATATGTTAGTCGTCTTTCTCTGCTATGATTTTTTGATCCACTTTTATTTTTACCGATAGTTGAGGTCATGGTCATTTTTAAAAATGGCAATAGACGCGACCGTACATAACTATTTGAATGCCTTACTTCAACTGTGAAGGTACTGTGACCTAATTAATTGATCAAGGGGCGGGCTATGCCAGCAAGTACCAGTGATGGATGACTCACTATTTGTTTTTTTTTTTTTGAACCTGACTCTTTCTATAATAGGACGGACCCAATATAGCGGTCGAATTGCATGGTTGGAGGGTAGCCTGGGGAAAATCCAGGGGAAGCCTCCGGCACGACCACGCGGGAAAGTTTATACACTGGAATACTCTACGAGTTTGCGCTCCAGTGAGATTGGTTGAACGGTATCAACCGAATCTGGGGTGTGAGTGGTGTCGAACTACTGGGAGTTTTATCGCTGGTTCGCTAAAACCTAGCCTAGCTGAGAAGAGTCCAGCAAGAAACTCAGCTAGGCCCGACCTGGGTCGGACTGACTCTACCCGGTATGCGGCGGTACCGGGACGAATAGGGACTGTATGTGTCACTATTTTCTTAACTCGAATGCACTATATATAGCTTGCAGAGCCATGCGAACGGTTATCGCTTGAGCAGAGGCCCTACCGCGAAACGAAAACGAATTTCGTTCGTGTATCTCCGTCTCGGTTGCACTTGCTAGTTCGAGCGACAGAGAGGGAGAACTCGAACGAAGTTCGTTTTCACTTCGCGATAGCCCCGCAGGTATGCGGCGCAGCGAGAGCAAACAAGTAAGTCTTGTAAAGTTACTCAATCTACTTTTACCTTAATTGCAGCTATGGATCGTTTGTAAGCCGGGCCCTATCTAGAGAAGAGGGATTCATATCTAACCGAGAAGGACACGAAATGTGCTATTGCGCTGTTCTTTAGTGATCGCAAGTGTGAACTGAAGTGAAGTGGGTGTGTATTTTCGTTAAGACATTAGAGGTGTATATACAATACATTAGCCTAGCTTGATTGATAAGTGAATACTTTATTTAACATACTTAAGTACTTTTACATTAAGCATAAAGAAAATCATTTTCACGATAGACTTTACTGGTGTTGTTATTAAATGTACATAGGTAATATTCATGCTTGATATTCCTTAACAATTGTAATCCCAATCCCAACTAAGCAGACGTAACTAAAAAAAAATATGAATACTATAGGGCACCGATTATACACTTAATTACACAATATAATCGCGGGTTTAGAAATTGTTCGAATTTTGGTTCAATATTTTGTTCCGAGTCATGTCCCCCCGCACCCTGCCGGCTAAATGGCTACTAACTTTCGTAGAAATGCGACCGACGCAACCGCACCATTTAGTTGGCGCGCGCGTGTCAATGTAACTAGACCATGTAAATAAGTCCACCAAGGGGTGCTGCCTCTTCCTGTGACACAATGGGTATACGAGGGCTGCCTTTTAAGTTCTGTCGTTTGCAAACCTCCCGTGATTGCATAAAAAAGAACTAGTGTCACGTTAAAATATTTGAATTTAGAATTCGAAAACAAAAGAATGACTCGAAATCGGCCCAACCGTTTTAGTACAGCGTTCGTTCAAAGTTGACAAGTCAGTTGTGAAAATGGAAATTTCGAAGGAAAATTTACGTGCGATAATTTTTTACAACTTCAAAAGGGGCTTAACGCGACTTCAGTGCTTCGAAGAGTTGACTACGGTTTTCAATGATAAAGCACCATGCCTTCGGACTGTGGAACGCTGGTATTTAGAATTTCAACGTGGTTGCTCTAGTCTTGGTGATAGACATCGTGAAGGTCGACCAAAAACAGCCGTAACCCAGGAGAACATTGATGCTGTACGGCAACTGATCATCGAAGATCGCCATGCGACATACCGTGAGATAGAAGCTTCCTTAAGTATTTCAGGGACCAGTGTTCACAGTATTTTGCATGATCACTTAGGCGTAAAAAAGTTGATCTCACGCTGGATACCACATTTACTCAGTGAAGACCAAAAAACGGCTCGCGTTCGATGGTGTCGCAAAACTCTGCGGCAATTCAACCGAGGAAACTCGAAACATGTTTACGACATTATCAGTGGTGACGAATCTTGGATATATGCCTACGATCCCGATTCTAAACAGCAGTCGACTGTTTGGGTGTTCCAAGGTGAGCCAAAACCGACCAAAGTAATACGCTCACGGAGCACATCGAAAAAAATGGTCGCCACGTTTGTGGCGAAAAGTGGCCACGTTGCCACCATCGTGCTCGAGGATCGTAAAACGGTTAATGCTGACTGGTATACCACTGTCTGTTTACCAGAAGTCATCGGCGAGTTTCGAAAAAATAACCCAAGACGTCGTATAAGAACTGCACCACGATAATGCGAGCTCGCACACCGCCCGGCAAACTATTGCGTTTTTAAAAGAGCAAAACGTCGAAATTCTGGAACACCCGCCGTACAGTCCAGACTTAAGCCCTAACGATTTTTTTACTTTTCCAAAAATCAAGCAACGACTTCGTGGTCAACGGTACCAGACGCCTGAAGAAGCGGTTGAGGCATACAAAACGGCCATTTTGGAGACCCCGACTTCGGACTGGAATAAGTGTTTCGAAAACTGGTTCGATCGAATAAAAAAGTGTATTACATATCACGGTGATTACTTTGAAAAACAATAAATACCATTTAACACTTAAATTGTCTTTAGTTTTTCCAAACGACACAACTTAAAAGGCAGCCCTCGTACCCATCGGGGCCTCTTTGAAGGTCCCTTTTATATGCTCGTTACAAACTGTCCTGACGAGGTGACGAGTATTACCCCTGTCACACACTCGTCGAGTGACGTGGGAAATAGCGAAGAAAGGAGGCAGAGACATAGTGTGGCATCGATACTCGTCATATCGCTCATCGTGCACCTCGTCAAGCCCACCGCTCCCTGTTTTGATTTTATGGGCGCGAGTCAACGAAGCGGCAATAAAGGCAAGTTACCTAGTGCGAAACCTTGCGATTAATCGCGTGAAGAGAGCAGTGCGTGGCCAGAGTGGGCAACATCACGGCAGAGCGATGAGCAGCGCGAGCAGTATAGTGTGGCTGAGGTATAACAACGGCTATCACAAGACGGCGCGCGAGCTCTTTCGATTTTTCTCGCAATATCCCTCACTCTCTTATTATAAAACTTAGAAAGAGAGGTATAGTGCGAGAAAAATCGAGAGAGCTCGCGCGCCGTCTCATGATAGCCGTGCTGCGCATCTAAGCATCTTCATTTCACTAGGTGTAATGCATGCATTCGCTATCGTACATCAGTGCCGGTCTTTCAACTGTCTTGTAGACTCTTCCCTTGCACGGCTATCACGAGACGGCGCGCGACCTCTCGATTTTTTTCGCACTATCCGTCTCTCTCTTATTAGAACACTTAAAACAAGAGGTATAGTGCGAGCAAAATCGAGAGTATGTCGCGGCCGTCCCATGTTAGCCGTGCCGTGCAGGTCTTAATGGGTATTTAAGTATTTAATTGACAACAGTACTTTGGGTTGTGGCGCGGAGTCTAATGTATATTCCAACCACTGTAGTCACATTCCTTCAAGTGCAAAAACATGTATCGATAACATCCTCTCATAAATAAGTACCAAAACCTTAATCCGCTGACATAAGAGTTGAGACATACACTTGACTGTACTCTGTCATGCTTCTAAGGGTATGCGCGCACGAGCAACTTTTGTCTCCGCGACTATTTTGTCTCTCACATCAAGTCTATGGGTTAGTATGGAAGTGCGCACACGGATTCGCGTCGCTACGTGTGCGCACATCCATGCTAACCCATAGACTTGATGTGAGAGACAAAATAGTCGCGGAGACAAAAGTTGCTCGTGCGCGCATACCCTAAGGGGTTCATTAATTAATGACTTTTCATGGATTGTCAGTTTTTTTACATGTAGGTAATACATTTAGCCCCTAGGGAAAATATGTAAACATATTTATGATTTTAAAACATTTTAATTTGACAAATCATAAGACTTCAACGTATTAATCCACCAATCATAACTGATTTAACCCTTAAATGCATAATGATGTATATATGCATCGTATATTGTATATGTTTTTTTAAATACTATGATTTTTTTCTTTATTTTTCCCTCAATCTATACAACATGACACATCTATTTCAATTTATTAAAAAGTTATACAAAAAATCATGCATTTAAGGGTTAAAAACCATTTGTATTTGCTATCGAGTTACCAACTGATCAGAATACAGCTATCATCAATGGCCTTTAAGTCTATTACAGACTATACAAGGAGTGTCAAGAAGGGAGACAACGTCTTCCATGGCTGTATAAGCCAATGCGGGAGCGGCATAAACGACCGCAAGCCTGGCAAGTGTAACTTGCCGGCGGCGAACAGGTGGCACGTTGATGCCGCTTGGCTCGCTTATCTGCAAGTGCCTTAAGCCTGCTGTACACACTGGGCCAACGTTGGCGCGTGAGCAGGATGCAGCTATGCAAACGCATGAGAACGAAATAAAGTCCTCTTCCTCTAACGCATAGCTGCATTCTGCTCCGCACCAACGTTGGCCCAGTGTGTACAGCAGGCTTTAAACCACGCTTCATCATGGACCATCGAACAGCAGCTTGCGCCATTTGTCCCTGTCCACGACAAGGTCCTCCCACTTGTGACCCGAGATGTTGAATCAAGTAAATACGTGCATATCTCGCTTGGTACAGTCCTTATGCCTCAGCATCGGCCGTCCGACACTTCTTTGGCATCAGCTACGGCTCCAAGCAGAACACGCCGCGGCAAACGCGATGGATGCATTCAATGCACATGCTCCAGCCTGCGTAAACGTCTCTGCTTAAGCAGCGCAAAGAGACTGGGCAGCTGTGCAATCTCAAGCACCCTTTGGTTTGTGACCCTGTCCTTCCAGTGTATGCCCAAGATGTTTCGGATGCTACGCATATGAAAGGTGTTAAGCCGACGTTCGTGTTTGGCATACGATGTCCAGGGGCCCGTTTCATGAAGCAACAAGTTACAAATTACAAGCGGAAGTCTCTTTTCAATACCTTTTGACAGAAAGAGACTTCCGCTTGTATTTTGTAACTTGTTGCTTCATGAAACGGGCCCCAGGTCTCAGCCCCGTACAAGAGTATGCTAAGGATACAAGTTTGATATACAAATATCTTGGTTTTCCTGGTTAGATGTTTATTCTGCCATACTCTTGTACTCAGCTTCCCAAACATCGTCGTCGCTTTTCCAATCCGAACGTCGATTTCTGCATCCGGTGAAAGATTGCTAGTCACAGTCGACCCGAGATAGCAAAACCTGTCAACTGACTAGCGGGGTGCCATCCAGCAGAATTTTCGGTGTTACCGCATACCCTTGAGCCAGCACAACAGTTTTTCGGGCGTTAATGGACATGGAAAATAGAGCGCAGGCACGTGAAAACTTATCCATAATAGTTTGGAGCTCACCCTGCGATGTGGCAACGAAGGCTGCGTCGTCAGCAAACAGCAAATTGTCAACGAATATATCGTCTCGTTTTTGCTTTGACTTTAGGAGAGAGACATTGTAAAGCTTTCCGTCAGCCCTTGTATGGAGATGGAGATGGATACCCTGCTGGTCGTCACCGAAAGCGGTTTTTAGCATTAACGAGAAAAATATACCAAACAGGGTAGGCGCCAGTACGCAGCCCTGCCGAACTCCTCTGCGCATGAAGAACTGGTCAGACACGGTACCATCGAACACCACTGCACCCATACCCTCGTGAAAGACTATCATACCCATGAGTTTAGGTGGGCATCCAATGTGTTCTAATACGGAATAAAGCCCTTCCCTGCTGACGGTGTCGAAGGCCTTGTTCAGATCGACGAACGCAACAATCAGAGGCGTTTTCTGCTCTCTACACTTTTCTTGAATTTGTCGAAGTGTAAAAATCATATCCGTTGTGGAACGCTGAGCTCGGAATCCACATTGACTTTCGGGATACACGCGATCTGCAAGGTGTTGTAATATTCTTAAAATGGAACTATTCAAAAATAGTTTATAGATATTACTTTATCTTATGGGTTTGTAGAAATGATATTATCTTTAGTTAAAGAAGCCTAGTCAGTCAAGCAAGTGGTTGCCAACCGAATGTAAAAGGCGAAACAACCCTACATGTTTTAAATGTATTCGTGAAAAGCATTGGTTTTTTGACACATGTTTTCTCCTGAAGTTATAAATAGTTACATGAACCTATAAAGGTTAAGCATCAGCATTAGTGGATCATATTCGTACATAAATATCCTATTGGAGACGCTACACGACCGAAAACCAAGCAAGGTCAAAGAAAATCTAGTACTTATGGAGTGACCTATGATTTGGCCGGCCGCCGTACTTGCAACACGTATCCACACGGGCCAATTTACACGTTGTTTATTTATAAAACTTTTTATATGGCAACAGTACCTAATATCATCGTCAAATATGTGAAAAGTTGTGCGTTTCGCATGACAGCAAAGTTGTTTGGCATCTCGTGCCTTGAAAGCCTTGCTATTCTCAGAGGGGCTACCGCGAAACGAAAACGAACTTCGTGCGTGTATCTCCCTCTCTGTCGCACTTGCTAGTTCGAGCGTCAGAGACGGATATACTCGAACGAAGTTCGTTTTCGTTTCGCGGTAGCCCCTCAGGATTGTACTTTTGAAACTTTTGATCGCTTCCCTCATAGTTCAATCCTACCTTGGTTCTTTAGTGCTTGCCATATGTATGATGCTCGCTTAAAGGGCTTTGCTTACGGTGGCGTCGTTGATCGGGTCGCCACCTTCCCTAACATATGGTTGAGGGAGGCGATGGCTGTGATATGCGTCATACTCGTGATCGGGTGCTGTTTGTGGAGTCCGGACTGTTCATGCTTGCAAGGGCCTAGTCGACTACTTAAATACTAGTGTTATTATTATTATTATCGTATTGACGAGACATCATTCTGATCTTGACACGTTTTATTGTTATTGACCCTGTACGTCTCTGACAATATATCATTAATGTTCCTTTTTTGTTTTGACGCTTAGAGACCGTATACATCTCTTAGAATATTATAATAATTATTAATTGTATTTGGACGCTCAGAGATACATCTCTGGAATACTGAATTAATATCATTAACTTCTGTTAATGCTGATACAGATCTTATATCGAATGTAATTGTCATATTTTGCAATTTTGTTTTGTTTACATTAACTTAGTGACATTTCGTTTGTTAACCTTTTATATATAATTTTAAATTATTATTGTGTAAGATGATTATTATTTTATTGTAAATTGCCGTTTGACATGTAAAAGTGCCCTTGTGGCCTATTTGCAGAATAAATAATTGATTTGATTTGATTCGATGTGTGATGAAGTGAAAATGAATCGAAAAACAAAACCTTTCCGCCATTCGTCTTCGTTTTATCGAAAACTCAGTAAACTATGTACATTTAGTGAGACTGGTGACAATGCGAGTCCCAGAGAAAATAGTACAGAAGTACCTCCATCGTGCAGTAGCAGTAATAATCTACATCAAAGCAGTAATGTACTGCTGCACCCAGCGTGCGATGATCCTGGTGTTATGGAATCTAACGGTACTGGCGATATAAGGCTTGATGTAATCTCGAGTTCTAGCGAAAATAACCCCCATGATGAATCTGATGAACCCTCAGAAACAGAAACAAGTGAGATTAATGATTTCAACTTCAAGCAAAAGCTTCAGCACTGGGCGTTACAGCATCAAATAGCACATATAGCTTTAAACAGTTTAATGATGATTACAGATCAAAGGAATAGTTTTTTGCCAAAGGACAGTAGAACTTTATTACAAACCCCTAGAATTAATGACATAATAACGATTGGCAGTGGTCAATATTGGTACAATGGCGTAGAGAAGAGCCTAAACGATGTCTAATCTTCTGACGAGCTTCCCACAGAAATATCTCTGACGTTTAATATGGACGGTTTGCCTATTGCGAAAAGTGCCAAGAAAGAATTTTGGCCAATTCTATGCAAAGTAAGTGGAATAAAAAATATCGCCCTATTAGTCGTTGCAATATATCTGATCTTCTTGAGCTGACTCGTATTGTCAGAGATGATGGCAAAAAATGTGATGGTGTGTGTCGTTTTCACTTCGCGGTAGCCCCTCAGGCTTGTAGGACGTTTATGAATACGGCCTTAGGAGTTCAAATGGACTGACAGAAGAAAGATTTTTTGGCCTTGCTCCAATCCAACACCGAATTATAAAATAGTTATGAATATTTCCGCCTTTAAGTAATTTAAATTAAAACAGGCAATTTTCTATCCAGTTTGGGCAGCAAAATCGGACATAAATACAATTTAAACCCAGGACGGCTAGCACGAAGGCGCGCGAGCTCTCGATTTTTCTCGCACTATCCGTCTTTCTCTTATTAGAACAAGAGGTATAGTGCGATAAAAATCGAGAGTATGTCGCGGCCGTCCCATGCTAGACGTGCAGTACAAGCGCGCTCGACGACCAAGGGCGTCCACAGCACGGCTAGCGCGATAAGAGACAGACGGATAGTGCGAGAAAAATCGAGAGAACTCGCGCGCCGTCGCGTGCTAGCCGTGCTGGTCAAACGAAATTTTACTGGAATACGGTCCGAGCGGACAAAGGTCGCTCCGTCGGAGGGGCTTCTTGACGACCGTTTAGCAGCCCCCCTAGCACACTAGGTTTTATGTCGGACATAAAGCATTCGTCCCATTCTGGCCAATATGCGAGTGCAAGAGGGACAAATGCTTTATGTCGGACATAAAACCTAGTGTGCTAGGGGGGCAGGCGCTTAAAGCGCAACTGCCGCTTTTATTATTTCCGCATCTGGCAACTCTGGCTTTAATACGCCACGCTCTCGCACGCCATTTTGATTTGTTGTTGATTGTTGGGTTAAGTGATCGTCCCCTTGAGGCTGCCAGTTGCCACTTCATTCACTATTAAAACTAACTAAATGATCGTCTGTCTGGTCTAGGTACCCCCTATTGAAAATTATTTAAATATGTTAAGACATGCAGGAGGCGGCCTGAAAACTACTAATAAAACGGAGTGAGCGAGACAGGAATTTGAATGACGGTAAGTATGTTTTAATTGTTCGACTGTTAAATTATTGTCGCGGATTGTGTCCACAAAGTACTGTTATATACCTACATTGTGTCGTAGCGGCTCTAGTGGCTATCAAGATTTCACTTTGATGTCTTCGGTAAGTTTTCTATTTATGAATTCTTTGTGTTGTATGCAGTGTAATCCATACTATCCATACTAATATTATAAATGCGAAAGTCTGTCTGTCTGTCTGTCTGTCTGTCTGTTACCTCTTCACGCTTAAACCGCTGAACCGATTGCGATGAAATTTGGTATGGAGATAGTTTGAATCCCGGGGAAGGACATATGATAGTTTTAATCCTGGAAAGCACCCCCTAAGGGGATGAAATGGGGGGTTGAAGTTTGTATGGAGCTGTGATATAAACGATTTCCACGTGGACGGAGTCGCGGGCAGAAGCTAGTTAAAGATATATTTAAAGCCACCAAACGCAAATTAGCTCCTAGCCGTTTTGTCCCATGCCAATATTTTTCAGTGTAGGTAGTTAACGTAAAACGAAATATAAACGGTTCTTACTAATAGATATCTACCTCGCCTAATTTATAACTGGACACAAGACGGAGAAAGCTACTAATGCATGTTTGGTTGACAAATGGAAATGGAAATAGCAAGTCTTAAAAAAAATTGTACTTAGTACTGTGAAACACATTAACAAATGGTATCCCATTTTGATCATATTTAGTGCAGTCAACAGTATTAACGTAATGCCATAACAGGGTGGGCATAAATATCTGACATGTCTTAACGGCACTAGAAAATAGAGTCATGTCACATATTTATACACATTTTTCTGTGGCAGATATTAATGCACTGCACATGGCTATGTCTCATCACATCGAAATTTAGCTAATGTTACTTACAAAGAGCAAAGGGGCCACATTGTAGGATGCACATGGCATGCGGTCTATTCAGGTCATACAATATTCTTTAACCCATTCAAGCCAAGCAACACTTCATGTGCTGTTCTGTAGCATTTTGCAGTCATTGGGGTTAAATGTTCCTTAAAATATAATGCAAAGCGAAAGTACCGGGATAAATCGCCAGTCTTTAAGAAAATGTCATTCAGTTACTGGCCACCATTCCATGTTGCTAATTTGTTGACATTTTAGTTGTTAATTCTGTGAAAAAATATGATTAAATAGGTATGCTGCTTTACATATACTTTTTCAGTGGCTAGTTTTTGGGGTGTTGCTGGCAGCATAGACAATTTACCTGCATGGGGGTATAAGTCACAATGCTGGTTCTAAGAGTGTTGTACACATGTTTATTATTATTAAAAAGCCTTTTTTTATTCCACTGTCCATATTAATTCTGTTGAATATGGACCCCTCTTTGGGTGAAGGCCTCCTCCAATCTCTTCCAGTCTTCTCTTTGTCTCCCTATCTTTGTCCAATGTTTGCCAGCTGTCTGGATGATGTCGTCAACCCATCTCTTGTAAGGTCTGCCAACATTTGCCACATGGTGTTTTCTTGAGTCCATCTTCCATCTGACATTCGTGTGATGTGGCCGGCCCACTGCCACTTTTGTTTGAGGGTGTAAGCAAGTGTCAGTAATTTTGTTTTTTCCCTGATTTTTGTATGCCTTATTTTGTTTATTTTCTGCAGGCTCATCATGCTTCTCTCCATAGCTCTTTGTGTGCACTTTCTTTTCTCTTTGACTTTGATTGTGTAGACCCATGTTTGAGAGCCGTAAGTTAAGCATGGTAGGTAGAAGACAGGTGTTGCACAGCACTTTTTTAAATGGAAGGTTATAGTGTCCTTTAACAATATCTTTCATGGACCAGTACTTTTTCCAAGTTATATTTGATTGCCTTGTGACCTCTTCTTCATTGTTAGTCTTTGATAATGACACCTGTTTCCCTAGGTATATATAGTTATCCACATAGTCTATTGTTGTGCCATTAACGGTTATGGGGTTTTTGTAGCTGTTAGTCACATCACTTTGGTCTTGCTAATGTTCATCTCAAGTCCTATTTTTGAGCTATGTTCGTTCAGTGAACTTATCATGCCTTCTAAGCCTTTCAAATCTTCCAAACCCTCCAATGCCAAGACAGCACGATCTTAGCACAACTACCCACTCAAAGAGAAACCAGACATCAGGACTTGATGTACACATGTTTATGCACTGGTAAAATCCATGATTAATTTGATATGTCGTATGCAGTCATTAGTGTATACAGAATTGTCACTTGGCAGACACTTGACACACTAGGCAATTACATTTACTAAAAGATTTCAAACCATTAATCGCCTTGCAAGTTCCGTCTATGAATGTCGCCTTGATGGCAGGTAGTTGATGCTTATTTAGAGTTGCAACTAGGATTTCTGCTCGAGAATTCTGGAGGCGAGAAATCTCGAGAAATTTGCCCATAGTCGAGACAGGAAAAAAAAACTCAATGCCTCGAGAACTCGAGAAATAAATCTCTTGTGAAAAGTAATTATTTTTATAATAAAAGTAGTTATTTCCAAACTCAAGTTCTAGTTCAACCGAAGTTTCCAACATCACAAACCAAGATAATGAAGAAGACCTCGAGCTCAACAGTGAATTATTTGAACATCAATTAAAAAAGGCCATTCAGACAGCTGGAACTGCAGATAAGAGCAACACTCAAATAACTAGAAATTTAATAAAAAAATAATTTCAGTTATTTGAGTCTACTGGGCAACAAACACCTACTCTGGAAAAAATGTACAAAGCTGTAATGACTATTAAACCGACATCTACGGAGAATGAGCGTGTTTTGTCTTTATCGGGAAACATTGTAACTAAAACAAGGAAGCGCCTGTCAGATGACGCTGTTAATGCTCTTGTTTTTCTAAAAACCTATTTTATAAGGCAAAAAAATTGATTCAAATTTGATTTTTAATGTTGATTATCTTGCGGGTTACGGATTAGTCTAATAGAAAGACTTTGATTTGATGTTATCAACATAATAATTTGTGATTATAAAAGAGTATTGTTAATTTAAGTTACCAGGAATCTGTTTACTCCAAGAAAGCAGTTTTTTATAGTTATCTTTACAATGTTAGAAAACTTGTTGATTTTATTTTACTATTTTATTTTATTCTTGTTGATTTGTTAATTATTAAGTGACATTTGTGTGGACTAAAAATTTATAATTACTTGATTATCGATCTCACCAACGCTTCCTATGAGTCTGATTAGTAATTAAGCAATTTTTGTTTTAAAATATGGTGTTTTATTGAAACTTTGAAAATTTCTCGAGATACTCGAGAAACTCGAGAAATCCTGGTCGAGAATTCCCGTGCCTCGAGAAATGAAAAAGGTCGAGAAACCAGAAACCCTAGTTGCAACAGATAGTGGTGGCTTGTCCGGATACCGAAATCCGAGAGTTACATACCAAATTTGACGCCGTCCGTGACTGCGAAGGCGCTGCAACTAGTTACTTGCTGTAGGCCTCATTCTAAAAATGAACTCTATTCACGTACAATAGAATGAATCACTACATATACATAGTATAAAACAAAGTCGCTTCCCGCTGTCTGTCCCTATGTATGCTTAGATCTTTAAAACTACGCAACGGAATTTACATAGTATAAAACAAAGTCGCTTCCCGCTGTCTGTCCCTATACATGCTTATATGCTTAGATCTTTAAAACTACGCAACGGATTTTGATGCGGTTTTTTTTAATAAATAGTGATTCAAGAGGAAGGTTTATTTAGGTATATGTATAACTAGCTGTTGCCCGCGACTTCGTCCGCGTAGAACTTGATTGCTTTTAAATTATTTTAGGCGTAATCTTAATTATCGCTATCCCAAACAAACTTCTACCATCTTAAGGGATGATTTTCGAGATAAAAACTATCCTAAATCCTTCCAAGGGTCTCACATTATCTCTTTGCCAATATTCATGTGGGTTTAGAAGTAAAAGGTTTAAATTGCTAAACCTAAATGGAAATGTCCGTTTTTTAAAAATTACATATTTTAAGTATCATCACACGTTTCTAACTACTTAAATTGTTTGTTTTTCATAATGTATTAAAGGATTTTTTTTTATGTCTACTTAGCTACATTACCTACTGCTTTTTTTGTTGCCTAAATCCGTTTAGTAGTTTTAATTAGGTACGTTAGTCCGGGCTGCCTGTACAGTTTTGAAAGTAAAATTATCATGTGCCAAAAGACGTAGAACTTTCCATTTATTATTTCCATCCCCAGTCCCCATTTAACGGTGTTAGAGAATAAATTATTTTGATAAGCCAAAATTAACTTCTTAAATTAACAAAATGATCCACAGTTTTAATCTAACATTACCTTCTTTTCGGTTTGAGAGCATCACAGTTCTAACCTTACTTACTTTTCTGGTAGCTGTTCGGTTCTGTAAGGGTCGCAGTTCTAACTTAACCTAACCTACTTTTTTGCGAGCAGTAGGATTATGTATTCTGAATGAATGGCTTACCAAATAGTATATATGTCTTACCGAAGAATTCCCTAACCTATTTCCAAAAGTACTTTTTCCCCATACTTTCAACCCCTTTTAACCTCCAACCTTAGAAATATAAAAAACGCAGTAATTTGTTTTTTAGTCCTTGACCGAAGTTACAGTTCCCTTATTTTAAAATTGTCTTGTTCCCCATATAAATTTCCAACTCCTCTTAGCCCCTTTAGGAGTGGGTGAATCTCGTTTAATGCCCAATATTTTTTTCTATCTTCAAAGAAACCGAAGTTACAAATCTCTTACTTTAAAAATATCTTGCCCATCATAGAGACTTCCTTAAGGGATTAATTATAAAAAAACACTTAAATCAGTTTTCTAGCTTTTAAATAAACAGTCAAAAACCGATGTTGCAAATCTCTTACCTTAAAAATGTCTTGCTCTCTATACAAACTTCGAACCCCCTTTTAACCCTCTTAGGAGATAAATAAAAAATCGCATTGCAGTCTTTTAGCATACAGGCTAAGACGTAAGTTACAAATCTCTTACTTTAAAATTTTCTTGCTCTCCATACAAACATTTCACCCCCTTAAGGGTGGATTTTTCCAAAACTATTAAAGTTCTTTTTTTGTATCCAAATAAGTAATCTGTCTACAAAGTTTCAAGTTTCTAGCCCAAAAGGAAAAGTCTCCCTCATACAAACTTTGCAACCCTGTTTAACCCCCTTAGTGGTAGAATATTCTAAAACCCTGACAGTTTATTTTTTGTATTCTAATAAAATAAGTAATCGTTTTACAAAGTTTCAAGTTTCTAGCTCAAAAAATAATTTTCCTTCCATACAAACTTTGCACCCCTATTTACCCCCTTAGGGGTGGAATTTTCTAAAATGCAGAAAGTACGGTTTTTGTATTCTAATAAGTAATCTTTCTACAAAGTTTCAATTCTCTAGTTCAAAAAATAATGTTTCCCCCATACAAACACTGCACCCCTATTTAACCCCCTTCGGGGTGGAATTTTCTAAAACGCTGAAAGTACTTTTTTTGTATTTTAATAAGTAATCTTTCTATAAAGTTTCGAGTCTCTAGTTCAAAAAATAATGTTTCCCCCATACAAACATTGCACCCCTATTTAATCCCCTTAGGGGTGGAATTTTCAAAAATCCCGTCTTATCCCTTGTCTACCTAATAAAAAGAAGTTGTGGTGCAAATTTCAAGTTTCTAGTCTCACTCAGTAGTTTCGGCTGTGCGTTGATGAGTGAGTGAGTCAGTCAGGCAGGACATAGGCATTTATATGTATAGATAAATATAGTACCCGTGCGGGTCGCTAGTTTTTAGTATAAGGTTTTAATTATTTGCCACATTAACTAAATTGAATTCTGTTTCTAGGGGCACAGAGTTAATTTTTAGTATGAGGGGGCCAGTTATTGGCGACACCCTACCTACGTTATACACGCATGCCCCAGACACGACTCCTCTGGTCCGCCGGACTTTATCAGGATTGAGCGAGGGATGTTCCAGGGTGACAGTCTCCTTCCTCTGGTTCTGTCTAGCGCTGAATCCGTTCAGCACTCTGCTGAAGGATTCAGGGCTAGGTTGCCAGCTGCGGAGAGGGGGTGAGGGCTTTTTTCATCTGCTTTACGTGGATGACCCTAAGCTGTTTGCACCGGCTACTGGATAGCCATGACCTGTTGGAGCTACTGAAGACTACCGAAGCCTTCAGTAGCGCCATCAGGATGGAGTTTCTGAGACAATGTCCTTCAGATCTATGTCCGAAGTATAAACCTACAAGTACCTTGGTATGTCACAGTCATTGGGGATTGTGGGTGACGGCGTAAAGCGGGCAGTGAAGCAGCGCTTCTTCTGTCGCCTGACAAAAGTTCTTAACCCTTTTCTTGGCATTAAAAATAAAAAAAAAATCCTTCGAGCCTTGTTTGCGCCTTGTAGAGCCAAAAAAATTGTCTGTTACAAAAATAACAACAACAATTGTGCATCATATATGATACAATGTCAAGAAAAGGGTTAATAGTCTCTTGTCGGGCGACAACAGGGTCCCTTGCTCATTTACTCCTCTGGCATACTAAGGTGGGACTCAGACTGAGCTGGACGCCTTGGACCGAAAAGTCCGTGTACTGCTCACTGCGCATCGCATGTTTCACCCACGCTCGTCTTTTATGAGACGATATATCTCGCGTAAGTGTGGAGGTCAGGGCATTTTTAATGCCAAAGACCTCTACAACCGGGAGGTGTGCAGTCTCAGGGATTATTTCCTAAGCAATGAGTGTGGGATGTAATGATTTAAACTTTCACGATTCTCGCACATTATTTATACTAAGCGGGACTTAATCGCGTATAATTAACTTATTTATTTACCTCACTGAGGTCTTCTGACGTTTCGGATGTGTTGCAACTAGTGATGTGCCGCCGAGAAATTACGCCCTTACGGTAATTCTCATTGCGTAAAATTTCCGTAAATTACCGAGAATTCTCGGTAAAGTTCTCCGCGAGTAATTTTGGTGCGATAAGTTGACTTTGAAAATGGCTAACAACGCGTTAGTTTTTAAGATATTTTATTATAAATCGTGTTCATTTCAGGTTTGAGCGTTATTTTGCAAATAGGTAAATCCTTATCAGGGTCGTATTGTATTCTAGCAGGTACTTAAAGGAACCCATTATGACTAAATGGGCATTATCTAAGTACACTATGCCAACAAATTGGAACCTGGGTCCCAGAATACCTGAATTGTAATGGTTCCTGATTGGCCCTTACCCTTATCAGTTAGCCGGTGGTAGGGAAAATATGCCCATAGCACCGGCTACATGCTACAGTTTAGTTTAGTTCATATTGAAGTGAGCTATTGTGAATTGTGTTGTGAATACAAGAGTGTTATTGACAGTTGAAACGCTTCTTCGCCCGCCCTTGAGACGGACTCTGCGATTCCTGTCAACGCGGAGTGGAACCACATCAAAATGGCCTATGTAGAGACCAGCTCCGTCGTTCTTGGACATAAAACATACACACGTGAAGACAGGATGTCACAGAGAACCTGGCACCTCATTGAAGAAAGGCGCGTACTCCATCTTCACCTCCTGACAACCAACGATGCGGCGGTCCGTGAAGACCTGAGGCTGCAGTATAGACAGATACGCAGGAACATCTACCGCAGTACCCGCCACGATCGGCGAGTATGGGCGGATAGTGTGGCGGATTGCGCCCAACGTTCTGCTGACTCCGGTAATCTCAGAGAGATGTACAAGGCGACTAAGACCCTAGCCGGGAACCGGAACCAGAGGAAGAAGAATAGACCAGCGGTTGAACAAAAATGGGTTATTACAACATTAAAGTTTTTTCTTTTTTGATATGTCGTTGGAGGCATGTTAAATAATACTTATGTAAAAAGTTAGAAAATTTTAGGTGGAGCTTTCGGCTATATTGAAATATTTTAGTTTTTGCCAATAACTATGTCAATATAGAATTAGAGTTACAAAAAACTGTCACATATCCAATAACACTTTAATTTATATACGATATTCTGTTTTTAGAAATCTGGGACTTCTGCATCCTGGTGAACGTAAAAATGCAAATAATTTTGTAAATAAAGAATTAGAGTAGCTGATATTGCAAAGTTACGATATTGTCGATCCACTTAACATATTGGAAAAAAGTTAGAAATGTAGACAATCGGCTTGTCTAGATATTGATTTCCGGTTAAACAGTATAGCCAATATTGAATTAAAGTTTGTAGAGTTAATAGTAAACGATCATGACAATGATATCAGTTACCAAACAAAAGTTAAGAAAAATAAACTTACGGCAACACTAAATATTGATACCTAAGTACTCCGTGCGTAAATGAATGTATTTAAAAAGCGCGGCATGTATGCGCGCGCCGCGCTGTGCGCTGTGGCAGCAGGCAGCGATCAACGCAACGGTAGAGGAGTGCCCTTGATTGCGTCCACGATCCATAAAAAAATCCACAAAGAATAAATATCAATGGCAAAACACATGTTATTTTGTTATACGTACGTTAATGGAAATACAAAGAAGAAATGTATCCTTATTTATTACCAACTATACTAGGGATTGCCCGCGGTTTCGTCGAACTGGTTATCGCGTTATACACATAATTTAAAAATATTTTAGGGATCGCCCCTTATACAAATGACCACTCTTCCATGTTTTGTTACTCCTTTAAGCCAGCTGCAAAATACCTACTAACAAATAACCTACATGTATTTTTTTGCGACGTGGTCAGCAGTAAGCTATAGTTAAACTCAATTTACCTTAGATGAAATTGTATATTTAGGATGTAGGGTAATTTCACCGGTTAGCGACCACCTAATTCAGTGTGCCGGTTTGCGCCCACTCGGGAGTAATGGTGAACCGAGAGGATATTTTCTCGTTTTTTAAGTAGATTCCTGCCTAATATCTACTTTAAAAATTGCATACGTACCCAGGCATTTTTACAGCCTGTTTAAATGTTATTATATCTTTAATTGAAAAAAAAAACCTTGTCCTTAAGGTGGTCGTTAACCGAAGTTGGTCACGTAACCGGCGTAATGACCGTATAATATGGTGGGGTAAGTATAATACATGACGGCGAATAGGACTAGACAAGATATGACAATAGGAACCAGGATAAACAGAAATAATAAAAATAGTTGTGAATAGCTCGTATATTTTTATTACAATAACAGTCAAAAAAATTAATTGTAACTTCTTTCACATTATAATATAACTGACAGCGAACTTTTATTAATACAGTATAATCTCGATATTCGAAGTGTCAAAGAATAAAATTTTCAGTCGAAATATTATAAATTTTCGACGTTAAGTCCTTTATAAAGTAGGTACTTATTGTTTTATATTAAAGTCAGTATGGATGGCTAACACAATAGTAAAAAATTACAAAAAATACAACCATTTACGACAACATTATAATAAAATTGCAAGTAGGTATTGTATAAGTATTAATCATTCATATTTGTTTACACCTAATGACAACTCTAAGTGAACTTCTGCGACTTCTCATTATTCTGTGCAGCTTTTTTCACAAAATAACTAAAATAATTAAGACGGAACTTTTTTTTTCATTATTATTAAAATCGAACTCTTATTTTTACAGTCTAATCTCGATTCTTCGAAGTGCAATAAAATAAAGTCTTCAATTCTAATCTTACAACTTTCTAGTAGTAAGGGTGACTGAGCTAAGCCGCAGACGGATATACGGACATGGCGAAACTATAAGGGTTCCTTGTTGCCTACGCAAACCTGAAAAGGCTACTGGCGATTTTTTTTTTATTCTGATCGAAAAAACACCGCACACCTAGTATGTAAAAAAGAACTGAATATTTTGAATAAAAAAAAACTATTTTGTGTATTTAAGTATGTTTAAAAATAATGAAGGTGCAAAAACTTTTTAAGTAAGGATTAGTTTTTCAATAAAATATATTTTCGGAAAACTGTTAACTGAACCAGAATTGAGCTTCATAGTAAAATGTAAAAGAAAAAAAAAATAAGTGGTTAGATTCTTCCTACTTTTACCAGTAAGATTTTTTTTCAAGTTGTTTTTGAAACGATTCTTATGACATACATTATTTTCATTTCAATCTGACCACTTTTTTTTTTCTCCATACATTTTACTATACAGCTCAAATCTGGGTCACCATTCACATTTCTTTTCCTCAAAATGTAAAGGTACTCACTTTTTTTGAAATAATACACATTAATACGCAAAATAGTTTTTTCAACAAAATTTTCAACTTTTTTTTCATCCTAGGGAGCGTTGTCCTTTAGAACTTCGTTAGCAGACGTTTCTGCTTAGTAAACCTTTAATTGTCTCGAATATTCCTAACAAGTAGGGTAAATCGTCAATAACTGGCCACCTCATAATATATCTATTCTATTATACGTGAATAGAGTTAATTTTTAGTATGACGGGGCCGATTATTCAAGGGTGGCCAGTTATTGGAGATTTACCTTACTACAAATAATATACAATACATACATACAAATGTACATCACGCCTATTTCCTGGAGGGATAGACAGAGATCACGGATTTCCACTTGCTACGATCTTGACAAACCTTTCTTGCTTCATTCACTATCATTCATTACATTCTGCATACAAATAATATTTGTAATCAAAGAATATATTTCTCACTGTTTTGGTTTAAATTATGCTCTACTTTCTAAGTTTTCTTTAATCAGGTACTATTCGAGCAGAAACGGCCTATTTTAAGTGTTAACGTAAATTGGAATGTTTAATTTAATAACGTTGGGTCCAGCGACCAGCTTCAGTTAGCGACCACGTGAAAGACGTATTTTTTTTTTCAATTAAATATACCTAATAAAATGACATTACAACGCACTCTAAATAAACCGTGCCCCGCATGTATTATTTAAAGTAATTATGAAACAGGAATCTATTGAAGAAGTATTTAAGGACCGTAGTAATTGGCGTTCCTTAGTCTCTGCCTACCCCAATGGGATACGGGCGTGAGTATATGTATGTATGTATGTAATCTATTGAAAAAACTGAAAGGATATATTGTCGTTTTTTGCGGTAGATTCCTGACACCAATTGAAATGAGTGGTCGCAAACCGGAACCATAAATTAGGTGGTCGCTAACCGGCGATATTACCCTGCAACATGACTCTGGTGTTCGTAACAGCAATCCGTAATCAGGGGCAAACTAACATTGGTTTGCTTGCGGCGAGCAGCTATAGCTGCGTTTAACAACATCTGTGTTGTACCTACATTTCTTTATTTCGCTGACAGTGATTCTGACTTGAACAGGGCGTTTGAGTTGACCCTGTTTAAACACTTCGTTGGCAGCTTCGTTGTAAAAAAAAAACAAAAGTTTTGAAAATCAAAGCATTCCTCATCGTCACTAGGCTGTGCTACTGGTGCCTCCATCTCCATTCTTCTTTTGTGCGCCGATATAGCCTTCGAATCAATGTATAGTAATCTACTCAACGACGTTTTTTAATACAGATGCGAAAAAATAAGAAAAACAACAAGTAAGGAATTCGAAACTTTTATATTATTAATTCTGTAACGTCATTGTAATACAGTTGAAAAATGATGAAGTTCAAAAATCATTTTATTTAGTACAGCTCTATTTTATTTATTTTTTATTGACATAATAATTAATGGTACAATTTGTACGATTATTGAGTGGGAAAAGTGAAAAGCACTAGTTCGTGAAAATCAACTTTCCGCACGCTAAACAGCTACGTAAAAGTAGCACTTTTTGAGCTAATGTATTAAAAATTGCATCTAATATGTGCACGGTAAACAAACAAATGAATGATTTGAAAGACAACAGCAGCGCTTGCGCGGTAATGCGGGGAGGGCGGGGCGAGGTATCGCTCGCTAAGTCGGCTACGATCGGCCCCCGCGCGCCGCCGTTGAAGGGCCAGCGCGGCGTGGTTATGAATTACGCGCCATTTTAAATAAATTATACTATTATTAATCCAAGCAATACACAGAATTTTCTTACTTTTCATAATATGGTTGCATATATTATTTTATAGTATTCGACTTATTTTTACAGACTCTAATTCAATATTAGATCTTACAGGACAAAAAACGCATATTACTTTTATAGCATGTATCCTATTCTTCTACATTTTTAGCTTTGTCTATTAACTTAAGAAATTAGAGATATTGTTGAGGATTTTTAAACTTTAATTCAATATCGACAAAGTAATAACCTATTTCTGGTTTGACAAAGAAGCTGCGTAAAAAAAGTTCTACAAACTTAATAACATATAGCGTCATACATATTATAAACGATGAAGGTAAAACTTTGCACTTTAATTCAATATTCACAAATTATAAATAAAAATATATAAATACCTAATTTATACCTAACGCTCGTTCTAACTTTTCTTCATATATTGCAAATATACTTAAAAATATATCCGATGTCATATAAGCATCACTTTTCCATCTTTAGAATTATCAAAACTTTTAGGGCAAAAATCCGGTCCCACTATTGATCTAGAAGCCTTTAAAAGACAAAGCAGGCCAACTAATCGTGACATCGGAGGGGCAGCTTCAACGCTGGCGGGAGCATTTTGAGGAGATCTTCCGAGTCCCAAACGACCCCGTTACTACGTCACCTGCTGTCAGCCTGCCCGCACAAAGCCTCGACATTGACGTGTCTCCCCTCACTGGAGAGGAAGTAGTGAAAGCCATCCGATCACTCAAGAACGGCAAAGCGCCAGGAGTCAACCTCATCACGGAGGAAATGCTGAGAGCTGACGTGCCTACCGCCGCGCACGCGCTGACACCCCTCTTGCGCAACATCTGGTCAACCGAAGAGCTACCCGACGACTGGAACAAAGGCCTTCTCATCACCGTACCTAAGAAAGGTGACCTCAGTGAATGTGGCAATTGGAGAGGCATCACTTTGCTCTCTGTCTAAGGTGCTCTGCAAGACAGATTATCGAGGGCCATTGAACCGCTTCTTCGCAAAGAGCAAGCTGGTTTCCGACCCAACCGATCGTGCATGGACCAGATCAATACCTTGCGCATAATCCTCGAACAGACATCAGAATGGCAGAGGGAAATGTATTTGACCTTCGTCGACTTCGAAAAGCCGTTCGTTTCGAAAGAGTCGATACGCTGAGGTGGAGTTGCATCTGGGACCGATTGCGTGAAATTGGGGTCCCCGAGAAAATAACTAACATGATTAAGGCCATCTACGGGAATTATTCCTGACACACGACGGCCTCGTCGCGGAGGACATACCGGTGCACTCGGGTGTACGACAGGGGTGTCTTCTCTCACCTCTCCTATTCCTTGTTGTTCTCGATGGCACCATGAGCACTACAATAAGCAACAAGCGCCGCGGCATAGAGTGGGGACTATCCAGCGTCTTGGAAGACCTGGATTATGCCAATGACCTATGCCTGCTGAGCCACACACGCGCCGACATGCAAGCCAAGCTAGACGACCTACAACGAGAGGCAAAGGAGACGGGATTGAAACTCAACACCCGGAAGACCCAGGAAATGAGGTGCGGGGTAACAAGCGCTTTGCCGTTGCTCATTGGCACAGATGCTGTGGAAAGGGTCCACAAATTTACTTACCTCGGTAGTGTAGTGTCGGAAACTGGAGGGACCGAAGAGGACATCGCTTCGAGAAACGCCAAGAGCAACCTTCGCACAGCTCCGCCCTGTATGGCAATCGCGGAAACTGACTAGGAGAGTTAAGCTCAAAATATTCCGGTCCTTCGTAAAAACCGTGTTGCTGTACGGTTGTGAAACGTGGAAGTTTACAAAGGCCGCAAGTGGAACTGGATTGGCCACACGCTCCGAAGGGACCCTGATCACATACCGAGGCAAGCCCTGGACTGGAATCCACAAGGAAAGCGTAAAAGTGGCCACCCTAAACAGACCTGGCGGCGGACGATCATCGCAGAGGCGAAGACCATAGAGAAGACTTGGAGCGAATTCGAGCGCGAAGCTCAAGACCGAACGGGATGGTGGCGCACTGTGGACGCCCTCTACCCCATCAGGGGACACAGGAACATAAGTCAAGTCATTGACAGTAGAACAATGAGGCCAAAATGTAAAGTTTTAGAATATTTCAGAGAAACGATCGAATTAAATACCATTCCTTGATTTTTGATCATGTGTATACCGCCAAAAATGTTACTGGTTCCGCTCAACATTTGGTTAAGAACTGCCAAAATTGCCCTGCTGATGTTAAAACTGGGTTTACAAAAACCGTCCCACAGAACAATTCTCCTATTAGTGATATTAACAGTTCTGTATCCACAGAACGCCCCGATAATTCAGCTGTTGATGATGTAAGTAGGTTTTGCTCAACTTATCATCAGAATTACATAACCACATTTAAAAAAATAGATGTGAAGACAAGCTTTAAACTTGTTTCATAAAATAAACCCATTTACGACTCTACTTAACTGTGTATTATTATTCTTGCAGAATATATAATTATATTTTAAATATACCAACTTATAAGTTTTTTTTTTTCATTCAAGCACTTACATCCTAAGCGTTTATATAATATGGAGATTCCTAACGGAAATATTACCAGACAACGTTCTCCGAGAACATGCTCGGTAATTTACGCCGGTAATTTACGGTAATTTTGGAAATATACGAGTTCCTTTAGTATGACTATTTTGATTTTTTTTGTGTAGATTTTCATTACTAATTGTAGTAGAATCACGATAAAAAAACTTGAAAAAAATTAAAACTTTGACTACTTTCTCGATAATTACCGTTACGGAGAACATTACCGAGAACGTTACCCCAAAATTCTCTCCGTTCTCGTAATTTACGGTAACGGCACATCACTAGTTGCAACATCCATGGTCACGGGACAACACAGTTGTCGAGTGTGGGATGCATCGCGACGTAGTAGTAGTAGACGGAAACTTCACCCTGCTTTCCTTGGCAAACGAGAACTGGCGCGAACTTAAAGAAATGAGTGCCGAGGACCGCTGGGCTGTGTGGAGGAGCAAGGAGCTACACGGGCGGTTCTACCAGGCCAGATATGGATCTGCTCGCATCGGTGAACTGGCTACGTTTCGGGCATGCCGCCATCCCGGGGAGCCACTCAGGCATATTATCTCCGGTTGTGGTCATCTAGCAAACGGCGAGTACTTGCACAGACATAACCTTGTTGCCAGGATTATTCACCAGCAACTTCTATATGGTCTTGTGGACTTCGAAGTGCCTTACTATAAGCACACACCTGCGTCAGTTCTCGAAAATGGTTGTGCCACGCTCTATTGGGATCGATCTGTCATCACGGACAGGACTATTCTAGCCAATAATATGACCTGATATCGTGCTGGCAGACCGATCGAAAGGCCAGGTAGTGCTCGTCGAAATCACCATCCCCCATAATGATAACCTCGCGAAGGCTGAGAAGGATAAAGCCAGCAAGTACCTTGACCTGGCTCACTAGGTAACCGCCATGTGGGATGTTGATTCGACGATCATTGTCCCGATAGTCGTTTCTGCGAACGGTCTCATAGCCAAGAGTCTCGACAAACACCACAAGAGACTCGCTAGATGGCTGTATCAGGGGTCAAATACAGAAGGCGGTACTCCTGGACACTGCACGGATAGTCGAGAGGTTCCTCTCTCTGTCGCCCGAACCACCGGCAGCTTAGGCCCGGCCCCGCTGCCGGCGGCACACTAGGTTAGGTTTGTATATTTTTTTATGTTTTGTGTGTAAGTTTTATATTTTACTTTTATATAATTATTGTAAAAACCTATCCTAAGAAGAAATGTGAATAAAGAGAATAATAATTAATTTATTTATAAAACATAATGTACATCAGTTTTTACTATAGACTAGTGCGTCTCGAGTTTCCCCCCCGTAGTACATATAATTAATTTAAAAGAAAAACTGTCACGGCTAAAACTAGTTACCGAGCAATACTCGACCAACTTAAAAATGTACTTGTAAAGGCCAACTTTCGTACAAATCCGCCGAAACCAACGGCACCATTTATTTGGTACGCGTGTGTCGATGTAACAGACAGACAGGCAACTACGGAACTTTGCATTGCGCGTGGCCTGACACGCACTTGGCCGGTTTTAATGTGGAGTATAGATCACCTGACGTGCCCGCGCGGCTTCGCCCACGTGCCACGTGTTACAGAGAACCCAGGTGGAACCGTGTGATAATAGTATTTTATGCAACTGTTGTATAAGTAGGGTCCCATTCAGGGCCCATGACGACACATATGCGTCAGACCGCCGTAGTCGCTTTCCGCTACATACGAGGAAAACCACGGGATCGGCTACGAGCGTAGCGCGTAGCGATTCTGGGCAATGAATGTGTTAAAACGCGAGTGGCGTGAGTTGCGATGCAAACCTTGGCGAGCATCGCAATTAAAGACGCCACGAGCGTTTTAAGACCAAGTTATACGCCGTTGCATACAATACTTTTTCTACGACTAATTCTTAATAAATAGCATTTGACTTTTCGGCAGTAGTTTTTCCGTTAGTTCTATTACTACTCACGCAATTTCTTCAGCGGTGCAGTTATTTTCTTCTTCGTCCATTTTAAAAGGAAAGTACACAGTTTTATTCAATTCACAAACACGAATCAAATCTTAATATGTTATTAATAACGAATAGTTATCATATTTCGTCTTTTAATTGTGAATTGGAACTTTGGTGGGAAATTAGAAATATGACACATTGACACCTCTTGTTTATGGTCTGTTTTGTTTTTAATTTCCTTGAACTTGCCATCCGAACCAAACTGAATCCGGATCCGAACCGAATCGGATCGGTTTATATTTATAATTAATACCAATAATTGGTAAAATATGTATACACACAATTCATGATCATTTATTTTTATTTTAGTAAATAATTTAGGTTCTACAAATGTTTGATAGCAAAACTTTTTATTTCGAAAAATTTGCTTATGCAGTTGGTACGGTCAAGGTTATTAATTGTTGGGCCATTTAAGTGTCAACTAATTTTGGTTTTGAATAGTAGCTTTGAAGAATCCAGTATAAAGTGAGCTCTAAATGGCTCAACAATTAAAATCCTTGACTGTACCACTGCAATATGGCGGCCGATTGAAAAAAACTTAGATGATTTGACATCGTGGTAAACAGTGCTTTTATGAAAAATTTATGAACCATAAAAGTACTACACCCTAATTATACAACAGTTGCATAAAATACTATTATCTAGCTAACTAATTATTTACAGTACCTACAGCAAAGATGCATATTAGATTGGCTCATTCTTTGTTTACATACTGATGGTTTAATTTTTATGTTGCAGTTGCTCCATGCTGCCTCGGCAACCTCCACTAACATCAGCTCCGGGGCCAGCTGAACCTTCAAGTGGAGAAGAAATTTGCCGCAAATACATTTGGGGCAAGTGACAAATATGTCCAGTGCAAGTTTCGCCACGAGTTGGACACCGAGAGAATGAAAGATATTTTACAGTTTTGTCATGATTATCAAAATAGAAACGGTTGCACCAGGCAAAACTGTAGATTTCTTCACGCCACTAAAGAAGAACAAAATCAATTTGAAGCAACTGGACAAGTCCCTCGGGTTTTAGCAGAGCGACACGCCGCAATGGCTGCTGCCGCTTCCAACATCCAGACTAACGCTGAGACGATCCCACAAATTGCCATGTTCATCTCCGAGTCGTATATGTCACAACCGCCGCCTGCTCCGTGGCCGCCCCTGCCGCCACCGCCCGCCGTACTGCCGCCGGTCGCGACGGCGCCGCCGCCGCCGCCGCCCTCGTCGTCACCGCCGCGCCACGCCGGCGCGCTTCTGCCTCCCCAGTCGGTTCAACAGCCCCCTCCGCCGCCAGTTCCCACGACCAGCGCTCAACTTCGTTCTGCCCCAGCAGGCTATGGTGAGCTTTCATTTTTCAGCATAATATCATTGCTTAGGGCCCCCCCACACTACCGGCGTCTTGTGAACGTTCTCATACAAAATTGTGTATGAGAACGTTCACAAGACGCCGTTAGTGTGGGGGGGGGCCTTAAATGCCCTAGAAATAGAGCCCTCTAAGATATTTATGCGCGCTTTCGTGTGTCAGATATTATTACTGGTACTCTACACAAATAGTAGTAATCACTTACAGGGAGTTTGAAAGCAATGACTTTCAAGTCTGTTTATGGAAGTTATGTTGACCACGCGCGCTTGTATGTACCTACTAGATATATTATGCATATGTATGATGTACAATTTTCATATGGAATAGTCTACATTAATTATGCGGGCCACAGACCATCAGTTTTAACTGCACAGTTTTAACTGCACAGGTTTAACTGTTCAGTCAAACTGTTCAGTTAAAACTGATGGTCTGTGGCAGCCATTAGCTTTACCTATACAGTATGTTTTCTTTTTATAAACTATGTCGAAACTGTCTATCGCGTCTCAGAGGAAATGGTTTATAACAATTCGTATGAATAACAGTCAGCTATAATTCAGTAACTAAATTACGAAAAGTGTAGGTTAAGGCGCTGTCTTTTGCGCTAGCGCATAGCCATATGTGTGAGTAAAATATTTTTCAAGAAACCCACCTACTTTTTTAAGCACTGCCTCAGTCGGAGGGTTGTTTTGCGAGCGTATGTATGTATGTATGTAAAAACGGCACAGGCGGATTTGGGCACAGGCCATAATATAAGAAAAAACCGGCCAAATGCGTGTCGGGCTACGCGTAGTGTAGGGTACCGTAGTTGCCGGTCTGTCTCACAAGGAAACATACCCAACTGTCCGGCGCCGATTTCAATGATTTTTGTATATGTGTTAAACACGTGTCCATTTTTTTTTCATGTTCCCCAACATATATTAAAACTAGTAATTAACAAGCAGTTTGCTTGAACAAAACTCTCTTCCAAAGTTAGAGGGTTTCGCCATTTCTCAGTACTTTGGAGGACAATATCTCCCGATAGGTTGAGTTTGGGCAGCTGAAAAAAAATACGTGTCGGTTATTTTAGACTACTCTATAACATATATAAAAATCATTGAAATCGGCGCCGGAGAGTTGGGTATGTTTCCTTGTCAGTTACATTTACGTGCGGGGTGCAATTGTGTCAGCCGAATTTGTACGAAAATTGGCCTTTCTAAGTAGGTACACATTAAGTTGGTCGACTATTACTCGGTAACTACTTATCCGTTGTAGTTTTCCTTTTAATTTCATCATTATATTACTACAGCGACGATTTTTTTCACACCCCCAGTAGTAGCCATTAAAAAAAAAATGGGTTTTAAAGCCCAATATCTCACAAACGAATCACTCAGTTGAACAAGCTATCCAACGATACTCCACACCATGGGTTTAACGACAAAAATAAAATACATCCCCACTTTACATAGGTGTAGGGGAGGTAAAAGAAAAATGTGCTACAGTTTTGTCGGCGTGACTGATTTATACACCCATGCTGAATTACAGTTTTTTTTGGTGTAAGGGTTACTGAGGTAAGCCGAAGACGGACAGACAGACAAGACGGATATGGCGAAACTATAAGGGTTCCTTGTTGACTACGGAACCCTAAAAACGGTTAAATTTTTTGAAAAATCGTGTAGTTTCACATGATACAAATATTATGGCCCATGTCACTCCCTTGTTAAGGGAAATATAGATGATTTGGCCGATACAGATTCAATAATATATGGCAGACGGTGCCAAAGTTGCCACCTTTACTTTAGTACTTCCGGCCATTTCAGGACTGACAAGACTTAGGTTTACTCTCTCTACGATTAAAGGGCTAAATGATAAATAAATAATATTAGGGGACAATCTTACACAAATCGATCTAGTCCCATAGTAAGCTCAATAAGGCTTGTGTTATGGGTACTAGACGGCGATATATTTAATAGATAGAAAATACTTAAATACATAGAAAAAATCCATGACTCAGAAACAAATATTCATGCTCATCACACAAATATTTGCCCTTACCGGGATTCGAACCCAGGACCTTCAGCTTCGTAGGCAGCGTCACTACCCACTAGACTAACCGGTCGTCAAAATGATGCCACATGTCTCGTACTGTTGTCACATGATACCCATACAAATTTTGACCGGAAGAAAAAGAACATTTAATCGTGTTGTCATGAGACGTAGGTGTATTGGGAGTGGGCTTACGGACAGATATCTGTACGAAAACCTCGACACGAGAATCAGTATTTATTACTTAGCTCAGAGTCTCAGACTACTCTAAAAGTTTGATAACCATTATATTTTTTTTTTAATTACAGCAGTGCCTCAATCTCAGTCGGTATTGTTTTCCATGAACCAACCGCCCCCGTTGGTGCCTCCAAGGTAAGCTTTTATTTCTTATGTCGATAATATTAAGCGAGCTGTTAGAAAAGTACTCGGATTTGGATGAAATCAGTTATGTAGGATGGGATTGTTTCCCGTGGTCAATAGTAGCAGATGAGAAAAAATATTCCCAGTAGTATCCACCCAATTCCTGTTGTTTTGTAATAATGCCAAAAAATATATTTCAAATCTCAAACCTATTCACAGTTACCACTAGTAATAGATGGAGGGGAGGGGAAAGTCCCACTTGCTATCAATGATAACTAATTGGTGGTAACGGGTAGTAACCCTTTGTTTTCACTAAATAACGTTAACGGTTCAGAAAACTACCACAAGGTGGAACAATGGGCTTGGTATTTCCTACTTCATTACACGAAAACAGGTGTGTTACTTTAAGATATTTGCTACTATTCTATGGAGCCTGATGTGGTGTGATGTTGTTCAGGGACGCCTGGCCGGAAGCAGGCGGGCTGTCGATCGGTTTTGTGCGTTCATTCAGCCCTGTTCCCTAGGGTTGGAGCCTCAGGTTACTGTCCCGGCGGCGTTCCCACTACAAACTCTTCCATTCTTCTCGTTTTCCTGCAGAACAGAAGGACATCTTTAAGGTTGACATCCCTCAATTCCCTCTCCTCTAACACATCTTTACCGAATGTATTAAACCGCGGTGCCGCGTACATAATACATTCCGCTAATACATGCTTACTAGTTTCTTCCTCCCCACAGTGTGGACAGGAAGCGTCGCTACTGATACCTATTACCTTCAAGTGTCTGTTTAGAGTATTGTGACCAGTTACGATACCGGTCAGCAACCTCAGGTTGTTCTTACCCAGTTTTAGCAGATACCTGGTTCTTCTGTGATCCATACCTCCTATCATCATCTTTGTCTGTCTACATCCAGATGCTTCCCTCCATTCTCTCTCCCTTTCTTGTTCTTTTAGCCTTTCTATGACCCCCTTTGTGACTTGAGCCGAGAAAGGGAGGACCGGTTCTGGGCCTATAAATTCCCTTCCCGAGCCCTCCCTAGCCAGTTCGTCCGCGCTCTCGTTACCCGCTATCCCCTGATGTCCCGGCACCCATGCCACCGTCACACCTGGGTATGCTCCTATCATGTTTAGCTCCTTCTTACATTCTCTTACTAAGGCGGATGTTACCGTTGCCCTTCCTAGTGCCTTCAATGCTGCCTGACTGTCCGTATAGATCACTACCCTTCCAGTCTGCTGCGTTGTCTCCTTTATTATTTGTGCGCACCTCATTATTGCGCACACCTCTGCTTGAAAAACGCTAGCATACCTCCCCAGTGGGATAGATACTCTCTCCCGCAGTTTGGGTATAACTATACCCGCTCCCGCTAGCTTTGTTGATTCCCTTCTAGATCCATCTGTGAAGCAGACTGTCTGTGAATGGAGCCTGATACACCATACGATTAATTTCCCTCGATTGAATAAAATCGCTAAGTTATCTCTCGTTTTGTGTTTTCTGTTAGGTTGAATGTCCACTACAACAGGGGTGTTCAATAAGTACCAAGAAGTGGCATAGAAAACAGAAATTATTGGTAACATTACCATTAACCAATTCAATTACTATTATTTTTGTAGCTTATTATATTAACAACAATGACTTTAAGCAATATAGTATCCCATATTTACTTCAAAGTTCATTGTTTTCGAGATATTTGGCATCAAAGTTGAACAATTTTAGGCCAAAAAACTGGTTTCTGGCCATAACTTTTGTGTTAATTGATTTGAAATGAAAACCCTGGACCAGTTTTTAGAGACGTCATAGACGAACCCAAATATGTAGATTTCGTACATGTTAGATCTTTCCCGTCAATAGAGATACGACATAAGTGTTTTTTTAGACAATGTTTAAAAAAATCATACAAAATTAAGTATTCATTTGTTTCAAAATCCGGTGGACCAAAATGGAGATAAAAGATTGAAGAACCGATAGCCGTTTGATTTATAATTCTATCTGTAGTGCAAAAGTAGGAGATACGATTCAAAACTTGTCAAAAATCGATGATAACCCCGGATAGCCCTTTAATTCATTTTTATTAGTAAGACTTAATAACTTACTTAGACTTCGTTAATAATGATTAAATACGCTCTTTCCTATTGTACGTGCATATTTATGACTGTTTAACTATCTCTACTATGGTTAAAAAAAGCTTTTGGTCGATGGTATGAGGCATTTATTTAACCGACTTCAAAAGGTTTGAATTGTATTTTTAATGTTTGTTACTTCATTACTCCGTCATTTATGAGACGATTCGTACATTTTTTTTTGTTTGTAAGGATATGGTCCTAGCTTGGTCCCATTCTTTTCAAAATCCAGTTGGATGATGGGATCCATGAGAAATTGAGGGAACTCTTCAATTATATTAGGCCCGCGTGCAGTGAGGAGTTTTCTATTTAAATAAACAAAAAAGTAATCACTAAGTTCTCTCGAACATGATATTGCCGATTTATAGAAGCAATTTTAATATTTTTAGTTTTTGTGCATAATTTGTTACAAATATTTTAAGTGCATTTTAGATCTATGTTCGTGATTTTTTTCTATCGAGTGAAAATTGCTTAATCATGTTTCGAATCACTGATCTAGCTGCAGTAAAGCCTCAAGATTACTATAAGTATTTTTTTGTAACCATATTATTATAAAGAGACGCATTACCTACATTGTTTCAAAAACTCTGTTCGCTTAAGTTCGCTGAACCTACGGCGCCTTAAAGAAATTCAAAATATATATTTATGGTCAGACAGACCTTGAACTTTGTTTCTTTTATTGTCGTGGTACCAAGATAGATAAACTTCTAATGTTGAAATCATTTGTTTATCATTTCACAAAATGTCCTCCTTTTTGAGCGACGACAGTTTTTCCTACACCATCGTCTTTGTCTAAATATTTAAGAAAAAAAAATGTTATCCCATTTTTACTTATTCAGTGTATTAATGAACAGTAACATAGTATGACCAATAATCAGAAATTATCATTCATTACATTACACTGGGTTTTTCTAGTTTAATTAAAATGGCAGATGCCAAACTGGCGTAATTAGAGGTGCTACCACTGTTATGCAAACTATCGATACTTTTCGCATGTAGTGTATTCCTAGTGCTAAAAGTATCGACGGTATAATTGTTGTGAAATGTAACGATATTGAAATACGAGGCTATGAATTTATACAACACCTGCTGTGTCACTTTCTGACTCTGATGAACAATCTTGCAAATTTATAACTAATTCGTTATCGGCGCATGTAGCGTCATAATGCACGTCCCTATCCCAAACTTCCATGTTGTTTTATGAGTTTATGACATTGCTTTAGTCGTCCGAGGTTACCTTTGAGCACTAATAAAATTTGTCAGTCGATTGTTATTACAGTTATGAAAAAGTGGTATTTATATGGCAATTCATTACTTAGTTAGGTACACAATATTTCATTGTTATTTCTTTATCGATAACCTTTACCTCTAACAATCCAAGCGTATTGAAACAACATTGTATTGATGTTCACTTAAGAAAATAAGTAAATATTTTGAATGACCATTTATTAACTGTTTTGAGTTCGCATCTATATAAATTCCGCATATTAGACGTGATTAAGCATTTACATGCAACTTGGAAAAGACGTAGGCAATCATGCCGATTCTCACAACTTATTGAACAAGTAGTATGATAAACAAGTACTTGAGCTCTTTGTTTAATAAACATCTTCACCTAAACCTATCTGTATAAACTGGCGCCCGTTTTTGCGAGTTGAGCATATTTCGCCTCGAGAGCAAGCGAGAGCTATTCTAAATGCTCTTTAGACTATAGGGGTCAATCTACAGAATTCTATAGAATGACTATGTTTTTGTTATCGAACAGTTTTGACGCAACAAGGCCCCCGCCTCCGATACCGTCGCACGTTGTACAGCCAAGTAACAATGCCAGCCAACTAAAAAGGAAAATTGATCCTAATGGAAATGGTAAGCTTAAGTTTATTTTATTTCTTTTTTCTCATAAATAAAATACATCCTGACATAGTATTTGATTAATCCTGTAATCAAATCATAGTATCGTCAGAGTTTTGCTGTGCGACATAAAACATGCAAAGGTTTAAATCAAGCACTAAACTTAGCTTACGCGAATAACTTGGCTAAAGATACCCGACCCTATGATGTGAATATGTCCGTGATATATATATATACAATAATATTGCTGCTACCATTGTCGGGTTATATTACAAAATATCTAGCTAGCAAGATGCCTACGCAGTAAATATATTTCGGTATATGGCTGCGTGTCTACCGGAGATGTTTTCTTCTCTTCATATAACAAAATTAAGATTTGTAAATGCTTGCATGTTCGATAGTACAACTCAGGTATGGTAGGTGTGATGCTGCTCAAAGCTCAGAAGAAAAAAATACACGTTTTGTTACCTGTTTTATTAGTTATCCATTGTTTTTAAGCCCTCTTAGATCTTAAGAGGTCGAGATATTCACTTGAACAAAAGAAGTTCGGTGTTTACATGTTAGGCAGCCGCTGAATTATATGCATCTATGTACTGTGTTGTTACTTTTCAAGCTTACTTACATTCGGTAATGTCGTTCACAGGAACACATTCATAGAAAAAGGATATGTGGACAGAGCCCGACTGCTAGATATAAAACAATGACAGTACTGTTCAATGAACCATGTTCTTTCCTACTGATTCTGAAGTTACGATTCTTGAATAATTATTAAAACCTAGGACGATTATTCTGGTGTATATCCTACTGATAAATATATATTATGCATTATTTTGTACCGTTACTACTATGCAATTATAATGAGAGCCTAATTTTGAGTATTGCTTGGCGCTGATCGATTTTGTTCTCAGCTGGATCAAGCAAGACCAGGAAACCTGAATGCCCCGAAATGTCTGAAGCTCACTGCGAAAGCTGTGTCCAGCGTGAACTAAGGTTTGCCATGTCGCCATTTGTCTTAAGATACCGCTGCATGATTATATAAGTCAATTATTTCGTAAACGCATCAGACATGATTAATTGATTACGCTTAAATTAGATTGAATGGACAAATAATTGGTATACAGTATTCGTACGAGTATGTTTTGTTTTATGCATTCGAATATGTTATTTTTTAATAAGCGAATTTAAAGTGTTTTCGATTCATATTTAAATGCTTAATCTGATACATCATTGTGTACATATTTGATGGGTGGTTCTACATATTTATGGAATAAAACTATTTAATACATAAAACATAATAAAATGCCATATTTGGAGATAATAAATAAGCTGTGCGAAAAATGTCATTTTTTTTCTTTTCAAATAGATTAACGAACCTTTAGAGGTTCAGTCTTTGGCAGGTTTACTAAATTGATATAGGTACCTAATAATTAAAACCATTTAATAATTTTATGCTATCTTATAAACATATTGTGTGCCCGTAGCTGTGGGTGCTTTGTACTACCACACCAAGTTACACAGTTATATAATAAAGATTTATATTTCTACTTGTATGACTTTGGCAATTTAAAAAATAAGCTGAGCCGTGTATAGTCGACAAAAGAGCCTGGCGACTTTAGTTTATTTTGTAAATAAAATAAACTAAATTAACGCGTCTTTGCGAATCTTTGCAGGAATAATCTTGTTATTGGGATGAAACCATTAAGTCGTTATTGAGAGTGTCAGAAAATACTCCTATTTATAGTTGTGAAATGTATCAGATGCGAATTCATTTGGGTTGTGAAGTTCTGCGTCCACCTAGTAACTCGGACAGATTAGTGGGAGTCATTTTTCAAGCGATCGTATTTCACGGACAGCCCGTATTGAGCAATTTTTTTTGCGATTTGTTATGCTATAATATAATATATAAACGTATTTAAATGATACTCTATTTCAGAATCGACGGTTACAAACAGCAAATGGAAGCATTACACAACGAGGAAGAGACCCAGATCCTACAGTACAAAAAGAAACTGCAAGAGTATGAAATAGGAAGAGATATACTTAAAACAATTGTTGGGCCAGAATTGTTCACCGTGTTTGATAATCTTATAGAGGTGATTGACATTATTTTCTATGTTCGCAAGTACAGTTGACGTCAAAGCTACGTATACTTTTACGGCTTCTAACAACGAAATGCGGCATAAAACTACATATATTTGACGCCGTATAACATTATTACTTCCAATGGAGTTTCTACAAGGCTACAGTAGCTCGTGGTTCAGGCATGCGACTGTCAAGCGGCGGTCGTGGGTTCGACTCCCGGTGCGTACCAATCAGTTTTTCGAAACGGAATTTTTACCGTTAGCTTTTCGGTGAAGGAAAACATTGTAAGGAAACCGGTCTAATCCCAATAAGGTCTAGTTTTCCCTCTGAGTTGGAAGGTCACATGGCAGTCGCTTTCGTTAAACTAGTGCCTATGCCAAATCTTGGGATTAGGTTACAAAGCGGGCCCCCGGCCCCTATAGGGCACAAAAGGGAATAAGGATGATGAAGTTTCTACGATTAATAATTATCTACAAGTAACGCACGTGATTGTACAAACTAAATTAATTAATCAGATGTACAAAGACACTCAAATTTATTCGCGATCCAAAATATCTTAATAAAGTCAGTGAGATATACATTTTACAGCAGACTGTACACAGCACCAACTACCCTTTTTTTTAGCCCTTAAATGACAGCCTTCATTTTTTTTAAATTGCTGACTGTATTTTTCTGTATACTGTCATCAACTACTCATTGAGACAATTCGAACAAGCCCAAACTCAACGGGCTTATATCTGTTAAGTACTGAATTCCCGTGGCCAGCTTCTGATTCTGTCTCCATCATCAGATCAGCTTGATGGTACCATAATATTGAAGTGTCACACAAACTATACTTATATCCAAAATTTCATCTCAATCGGTCACCGGGAAGTGGGTCAAATTGAATGTGCAAGATTTCATTACAGACCGGTTCAGGTGAAACTAAATAAAAGCTTGTAAAAAGGGCGATGGTTAGACGAACGTATTCAAAGTAATGAGCTCATATGTTTTTACTTTAGTAATAATCGTAGTCTTGTTATTGCAGGGTGCCCAGACGCCTCAGCTGGATAATCCAAATTCATCTTTCAATACAGTAAGTTCTGACACGAGAGTCCACAGTCCTAAGAAACTTCAAGAAATACTGTCAGCAAAGCAGCTTCACTAGATTGTTCTCAGTACCGTACGAAATGCATGTATTTATTTGCTTTACTACTTGCTTAGTCCGCTGGCTCAGCGACCCGAAGTGGATCTTGGCCTCCGATACGAGTGGGCGCCAGCGTGCCCTATTCTATGCGATCTCCTCCCAGTTTTCTGTGTGCAGGGTGCGAAAGTCTTTCTATACCTCCTCCTCCTTCCTTCCAACGATATCTAGGCCGACCAACCGGTCTTCTATCGCTCGGCCGTCCTACGTAGGCTCTCTTCACCGCCTTGTCTCTCTAGGTGTCCAAGCCAGCGGAGTCTTTGCAGATTTGATTTCTCCTACGATGTTGGGCTCGGACACCATATCTTCCAGTTCCTGGTTTTTGAGGATTCTCCAGCTACCATCTTCCCTCTGTACTGGGCCCAAGATCTTTCGAAGTATCTTCAGTTCGGCATCAAGTAGCTTGATTTCTTCCTTTAGTGTCAGTGTCCACGATTCACTACATTAGGCCGGTCTAATGACAGTTTTGTAGATCCGAATCGTAGTTTTCCGGTGCATGATCTTGGACACTAATACCTTGTTAAGTCCCGCCGCACACCTTAAAGCACCCTGGATATGAGATTCATTTTCCTCTTCTCTGTCGTTGGTATCAGTTATCACGCAGCCCAGGTATTTGAATATCTCAACCCCTTTATATGAGACACCGTTTACAGCCAGGTTTTCTCTTTACTGTAAAATGTTTCTCTACCTCCGCATATGTACATATTCCGTCTTCTTTTTATTGATCTTGAGGCGATCTGCCTGAGCCTTTGCCATTCTCTGCTACAGCCGCGCTGTTTTCTCCCAGCAATTAAATCTTGTGTTGGCCGTTTAACACTACTCCGCCGTCTAGAATTTCTACTTTTCTAATGACGTATTCGAGTACCAGGTTAAACAGCATGGGTGACAATGCATCGCCCTGCGACCAGTAATGACATCACGGGATAACAAACCATTGGAAGTGGTGAGTGGGCGTTCCCGTGTCGCCAAACATGAGCGTAAATAAGCTCACTTGTTGCACAGATTATTGTCACTCACTTAGCAGCCGCACGCGGCGAATGACATGAGTAAAAATATGAAAAATAAATGTTTATTATAGGAACATGCGGTATTGCGCTGTTACAAGCTGCTCAAATGACAGCACAATAAAAAATGTGTCTCATGGAGGAATTTCCTGTCGATAATTGTTATTGATTCGTTGCAAAGTCAACATTTAATAGTTTTACATTTTTATGAGCATATATTATACTGATTTATTCAATTTATTGTCTAGGGTTCTCCCACAGTGTCGAAGCAGGCCTTACTGCAGTTGTTCCAAATGCTGCTCGGAGGCGGTACAAGGAACGTCATGGAACCGGTAAGCACACTCTGTGTAAGCTTGTAATTTTTAGTAATATTTCGTACTCTTTTGTGCATTACTATTTCGTACTCCATTTTAGGTTCCGTCGACGTCTCATATGGATGACACGCTGCAGTCCTTGACCTCCATATCTAGACGGCATAATGTGGGGAGCAGTGCTGGTCCAGACTTGGTCAAATTTGTCATGGACACTTTGAGAAACAGTAAGTGCTTCTGAACTTTTCTTTTCGGAGATTCTATAAATAATGGATCTATCTGTGAAGCAGTGCACAAATAACTCTGAATGACCTACAAATCAGTGATAGGTAGAATGAAAGCTTGAACTAGGAGGAAAAGAAAGTATCTACTATTTGTATCCGTAATATCCTTATTTAAAAAAAACGTGAATCCGTTTTAAATAGTTATTAAGGCGAAACAAGTCGAAAGAAGCTACATACGCGACACTAAAATAACACTAGGCGGCGCAACATTATCGTAATTTTCCCCAGTGACACACACTACTACATTTCACGCACACCATATCACTTTACAGCGGCAGGCCACTAACCTTGGTTTTTTTTTCTTTGGTGACATTATGAATTGAAATCGGTCGCCGACCTCCATAGAGCAAGCAAAATCGTCAAAACATCTTATTGAAAAATGACAGAAACTTGTTGACAGTTTCGTATTCTGAGTAGTTTCTTAGGGTACATTTTGGTATATGAAATATGTGCTATTGATAAGTCAATGTCAAGTCAATTTATAACTAGGTATATCGCATTCAAAATTTGTATAACCAGCGTAAGCGGGCACCAAAACGCTGGTAAACAATTCGCGACGGAAGCTCACGTTAAACTAGACATGCAAAATTTGCGAGTACGGTACGGAACCCTCGTGCACGAGTCCGGCTCGCACTTGACCAAGGGGCAAGCAGAGTATAAAAGCAGCAGAATATGTCTGATCTAGTGAATTCCTTAGCTTGAGAGTAGGTAGGTTAAGAAAATGAAACAATTACTTCATTTGTATGTTTTATACCTCAAGAATATAATTTTATGTGTAATTACGTCATACAATTGCATCAACAAATATAAAAATAAACAATACTTATCTAGTATTTTATTTTTATAGGCTTGTAAATGCACATTTAAATATGCCATGGAATACGTTGCTATTTTAGCTGCATTTATATATTACAAATATTTGCTACCTACTTTTTCTTCTTCATTTAATTTGACTCTTAAACTCTTACTCGGGTCTGCCAGCAACCCGCCTAGCGGGCGCCTACATCGTAGGCGCTTTCCGCTACATACGGGGTAAAACCACGGGATCCGCTGAAACAATGACTCGTGTCGTATTGAGCGTATATCGCCGTAGCAATTCTTGCTAGTGAATCAGTTAAAAAAATTGGAGTTGAAGTGTAGTTATTAGATATCTCGAAGAACTGTATCCAATCGGTTGACTATATTTCGTCTTGAATTGATCACAATAACACAATTTGCCTCATGCTTGCAGATTCCGAGTTGATATTATAAATATTCTGACAATGTATTTCCACAATATTCAATTCGTTGGCACTGCTGATTTTTGAGGAAGAAAACGCGACAATTTCATTGGACGGCTTCATTATTACGGCGGGATCGCAATATATTATCATAATCGCCTTAGTTTGTACAACGATACGATGTTCCTTGTAGAGTTGTAGTTATACGAGAATTATTTTATTTATTTAAATGCACTTGCAAAATCAATAGTGTCTAAGACAACATTTAAATGACAAATGTCAAACCTACCTACATGTCAGATGTTATGCCAAATACACACACGTACACAGTATAAGACAATGTGCCCTGTATGATATTGATAATAGTTATGTATGCTACAAGTGTGTAAAGTAGGTGATTTCCGACGAGTGTCATTTTTATACATGAGCGAGTGAAGCGAGCGTATGTATAATTCGACACGAGTCGGAAATCATCTTTACGTCACACCTGGCCATAATGTGAGTTTTACTGCACGCTGCGCGTACGGTAAATCTTGCATTGTGGCCAGGTACAGACGTAAAATTGTGTACTCACCACGGGCGGTAATTCGTAAAGCCCCAGATCGCATATTTATGGCCCTCACCTTCGGTTCGGGCCACAAACACCTGCGATCTGAGCCATTCAGGAATTCACCGCCCTAGGTACGTAATGTACTATTACGCGCGTGTATCATACAACGTTTTACTATGCCTTGTGTGAGGAAATATATTAACACGTTCACGGACAGTACGTCGAGAGACGTGAATGAAGACCCTCGTAATATGGCACTACGGCTGTAGACGGGAATTTAAATGTCACCAAAAGTGGAGCTCCGTCCATAGCCGACTATTTTTCATAGTATTTATAGGAAGCATATGACTCTGTGCCGTTTTTGGCTTTAATACAAACCGCCTGCTTTTGCACACAAGTTACCTCTGTCGCGCACACATTGACAAAGCACGTGTTGTGACACTACGTCTGTGGACGGACAATTTCTATAGCCGATTTCGTCTGTGGCCGTTAGTGCCGTAACAAAAGTCTTAGTATTAGCTTGATATGAATGTCCGTCTACAGGCGGTCACGTCTCTGACCGTAACTGCCGCAACACAACCATTCAAAACGGAGTAATACGACAATCCGTCCCCAGATGTAATGTCATTTTGTATGGAGAATGTCTGTGTCGTATTACTAGTAATTCGAGATGGTCTTGTGTCCGTGAACGTGTTAAATGTAGAAATGTCGGTTTAAAATAGATAGGTTGAAGAACCTAGGTAGATTGTCAGGTACCTACTTATTATCTGGAACTGCATTTAACAACTTCTCCACATATGTTGCTGTCAAGCTTATTCACTTAAAAGTTAAAACCTATTATGGTTTTGGAACACAATTAATTTTGATATATTAAACAACAAAAAGACGCTGTACCGACGTAATTCTAAGAAACATACTAACACTATTGAAACGCAATAAATCATTATTATTATTGATTACTCACTTTCACTCGACATTTTTAACAAATTTACATAAAATAACTCGAAAGCAAACAACAATCACAACAATGGCGGGCTTTAAATACATGCGCGGTCAACATATGCGCATTGCGCATGTGCAAGTCGCCATACTGTCGTATCGCAAAAGGCATAAGAAAGATATGCGTTCAGCCAAACACATTAAGTGAATATTTAATAGTACATTGTTTAACGAGGGGCGTAAGTGGAATATTGCGAACAAGAATCTATCAGAAGCCCGACACCGTAGGCGGAGGGCTTTTGATGACTCGAGTTTGCAATATTCTTACGCCCGTGTTATACACAATGTTTTTCATCACATTTGCGAGGAAACAAATACATTTTAGACGAAATGAATACAAATCGTAATAAAAACTACAACATGTCAGCCGTCCATTTTGTTGAATTTGACGTGAGGCGCGTATGGCAAAGACCCTTCGGTACACAGCCACGATTTGAAAACACTTAAAAACATTTTACATAGACACTAAATAACTACATATTAAATCTGTAAATAATTCAGTTAAACATGTTTATGTAGTATTTTAAATTTATTTATAAATACGTTTTCAGACATCGTATTTGATATAAAACCTCTTTGGTTTGTAACTGCCGCATGAGTGACAGATACAATTTAAGAAAAAAACCATTACGTAACACAGGCTATTACAGCTCTGTATGTCTGCGCATTATGAAGCCCTTTTCGAGCAAGTGTGATAAAAAAATAATTAATTTATTGACCAAATTCAAAATTCATAAAGATTAATAAATCATTTTATATATTATTAGTATTTATGTACCTTTTATATGAAAGAAAACGTGTAATTGAAATATTTACTAAACTTTACTCGAGTAATAAAAACTCTTTGTGACGGGCTGACGACGGACTTGAAAAAAAAAATTAAAAGTAAAAAGCACTATTGCGAAAAAGTGGCACTTTCCGCGCGATTTGGGTGCTTCGAAAACGCTCTTTTCGAGCACATGCATTGTAAAAAAATATTCCACATACTAATTAAACGTATTCGAACTTTTTTGATTAAGAACGGGCTCTAAGAGGAAAAATATGAAAAATCGGTTTGTAATGGTAGTAGGGTTTGAATGTAATAGTGGGTGTTATAGTAGCTGAAATGACAGAAAATCTATTTTAAACGTTTAACTACCCACATAACACCCTATGAATTTTCCCTAAAAACGTATTATTTTTAGATTGCTGGTATTAAATTAGCGAATTATACAATTGTCAAAACGAAAAAATCGCGACAGACGTCCTTCCAGTACGAAGCCTTATGCCTACTAAAATTGAAAGGAAGTTACTTATGCGTGTCCGATTTTTGCGTGATTTTGTATTTATGTGCTTAATTCTACTGATTTATGTATATTAAAAATAAACGGAGCCCACTTGTTTGTCACAAATATAATAAGGAATAAAAGGATACAAAAATAAATACTGAACATTGACTAGGAAAAAGATGGTTTAAGTTTTTAGTCAACTCAACCTACCAAAAAACGCAAAATCAGACCTAACTTTGCGATCCTAATCTATCGAGGCAAATGAATCAAATCGTGTTTTGGGCCTCATATAATTGTAGCAAATATCTTCAAATATCATTTAAAGAAGAAGTCACATTTTATGTAGTTTTCGCGAAATAAAGTAGGAAATTCGATGCCCCATTTTACACCTTTGTGAAAATTTCCTCAAGATGCCTCACCTTAATTTATAAAAACTTATTACTACCTACTTAGTACCTTTATTGAAATTAATAGAGAGCAATATTACGAGTATATCTTAGGATTAGTTTAATTTATCTGAATATTTCTACATGAGTACTTCATTAACTTTCAATTCTGCAACCTATTTCTAAACTAAAAGTTCCTACGTTCACTTGGAACTTTCAGGTAGCGCACCGGATAGGTCTCCGGCAGGAGAAGAACGTCACAATGAAACGGTTATGAATAGGGCGAACAACCGCTCAAACGGGTACTTGGCTAACGGGCAGAAAGCTCAAGCGAGCAGCAGCGAGCCCGCGAGGTACGGAGCGGGCGCCGGGTTCGCGCCGAGCGCGCAGAGCCAGGAGTTCGCGGCTCGCGCGCTGCCGGCGATGCCGAGCTACCCCGTGGCGGGCCCCAGCGGGTACGGCGCCGCGCCCGCGCCGCCGCCGCCCGCCGCCTATCCCGTGTTCCACCCGGCCATCCCGCCGCCGCAGAACCGGCCCTACTATGGCCCGGGTCCCGCGTCCGGTGAGTTCTACTCCACATCGCTCGCTACGCACGTACTGCAGTGTGCCGAGCCCTACAATGAGCTTGTTTTGCAGGTGCCCCGAACATGCCGTACAACGGCACGGAAAGAGCGCCCGGCCCCGGCCCGGCCCAAGGAATGCAGCTCCCCGGGACGGCGGCCGCGCTTCGACCGGCGGCGAATGGTCCCAACTATAATTACATGGGCAGGTATCCTCAGCAGCCCTACTTCCCTCCTTACCAATAACCTTCGCAAGGTACGTTGTTGGGGCGCAGAACACAGGCAACTAGCGAAATTCTTAGCGGTGTACTACTAATATTGCAGTGGGCAACTGAAACGTATAATAATGTGTAAGTTGTATTAGACATTATACGAGTTGTTTTAGGAGTAGTTAAACGGAACCGAGTGCTGGCTTGTAAAGTAAATGATTACGGCACACTTAGCATGAAAAATGTATGAAATAAAAACATTTTGGTAAGACTTAAATAGTTAGTTGCGGGTTTTTTTAATAGATAAAGTGATTCAAGAGGAAGGTTTATACGTATAATATAGTACCCGTGCGAAGCCGGGGCGGGTCGCTAGTAGTTTAAAAAAAAAAAAACATCTCTTCATCTGTGAACTTATAATTACGTAAATCTCGGAAATTTTGTCATATTTGCATGTGACCAATCGAATTTGAAAGAATCTAATTTTGCATTACTGTCATAGCCAGCATAGGTCAGTTTCGTCGTGTAACGGACCCGCTACTGACACCCACACCGGCGCCCGGTACGTGTAGCAGTGTATTTATGTCGGCGCTCTGTTCCGTTTCTCTACTGTCCGATAGCACTGGCACCACTCTATATTCATATTTTCAGTTGTCCGCTACGTTTAAAGCCCGCAATTAATTATTTGTAAGATTCATCATGTGGACGTGAACCAAGTGTATGTGGAAAAATAATACTTGTGGTTTTAATGTTTACAAATGTTTATATATTGAGATTATATACTTTTACGCCTAAATAAATCTTAGTGAGTGCAAAGACTTTCAAGCACGGTATAACAAAGTGCAAATGATAAAGCAGTGTCTTGTATTATAAGGTAATGACTAATGAGCAACTTCCTTTTTTTGTCAGATGTTGATAATTGATATCTACCGCAAATAATCTTCAATTATTTTGGATATTCAATAAGAAGTGACAAGATTGTTAATACGTAATAAATGTTTTTTTCTGAATACTAACAGAAACTGATCTTGTGTTTTCAATGCATTGATTATTATTTACAATATTTATGGTGGTTAGTTATTGAGTCTTCATACTCGAATACAGTTAATGAAAATACCTTTGTTTACGTCTGCCCTAATTTCATCAGCGATATTGTAATGGTTTAGATTTTTGTGTGTAGTAGTATAAATCTGTTGTTTTGCGAATGTGGGCAGGATTCCTTGTCTAACTAGTAGAGCAACAAGGAGTTTAGCGGGATGTGGCGGACTTGAGTTGCCGGGAGGAAGAGAATTCTACAAAGTCATATTAGAAAGTTTAACAAAAATAGCGATGATCCGTTTAAGGGCATAACAGGTATCGTGTTCTGAAATACCTTAAACGGAGCATCGCTATTTTTGTTACACCTTGTATATGGTGGGTGGTCTAAGAGTGAACAGGCAATTAAATTAAATAAGCCATCATACGAACAAGTGAATTAGAAACTAAGTGTGGCTTAGCTTCTTTAAAGCCTTCCTCGTGTGCCTACCCATGTTCCGCGAATAACCGTCAACTCAGCAAATACCTTATATATTTTTTTGTTTCACTTTAAATTTTTATTTGCGTGAACTTGAACTTTAGTGTAAATTATTACGTTACCTTTTCGTACGTGTAAGAAACACTTATGGACTTTTGCAATAGATTAACTAACTAGCTTATCTTTATGGCGGCTCGCTCTTAGATCAGAAGCGTAAGAACTAAAAACACCCCGCAAGACTTTGTATGTTTCTCTTTACGTCATATCTCCCCGTCATCAACTCTGCGGACTTATATATTATAATTATTTTGTAAAATCGGTGACTACGGCGGCGGCAGTAGTTACCATTTAGTACAGTCGAGTTCATAAATATATGTACACTTTTTTACCTAATCGAACGCGTTTGCATACTAATTGTTAGCGGCCGCATTCGAGTTGGTAAAAAAGTGTACATATATTTATGAACTCGTCTGTACGTGAATCAATTGCTCAACAGTTTCGGTATAGTGTCGGAATCGTAACATAATGTGCCTTTTACACTTTTGTGGTTTTTTACTTAGTTCCTATTTACAGAGAGTAGAGTAAGCGAAGCGCCAATATCAAAGAAAATCGTGTCATGTAAACAGTTTTGGTGTTGTCATGTTTCCGTCCATATTATTATATTTCGTTGTGCTGTTATTGTCAAGCGTCAACGCCATCTAGCGATACTGGTTTAGACGGTACGTTTTTCTTTGACTGTGGCAAACAAGAGGTTTAATCTCGGCTTTTACTTAGTTTACACACCAGACAGGTTAAAATAAATACCAAATATTTATATGTGTATTAGTATTTAAGTAAGCTTTAATCTCGTTGACTGATTGACTGACCAACAGTAAATGTTGTCTACCTTACGGGTGAATATTTAACCAAAAAATGTTGTCGTAAGCTTTGGCAAAGCAAATTTTAGTATGTAACAATTATGGCATCATTTTATTAGAAAACTCTAATAAAAAAAATGATTGTTTTAAACAGTAATTATTGGGCCAATCAATAAATACGTCTTAAAAGTTCTGTTCATCAGTTTAAATATTAAATAAGATTTTATATTCTTCATATCTAAGACACGAATATTTTGAAGAAAAATAATCGAAGAAGTAAATAAATGATCCGTTAGGATTTATTGAAATATCATTGGCTTGGCGGAAAACAGTCCTTTTAGGCAGCTTGGGCAAGCCTGCTCCTTCTTTCACTTGGGCTGGGTTTCTGCCAGCACTCTAACCTAAACGTGTAATATAGTTATACACATACGGCCGTATTCATAAACGTCCTACAAGTCTGTTTTAACTAAAATGGCGTTTAAATTCGTTTGTCCTTATCTGTCACTTTGACAATTGTGTTCGTAAGAAAGGGACAAAGCACATTTTATTGAGCAATTACAGATACATACAAATTTAGTCTATTTTTAGTACCCGTGTTTTTTTAGAATCCTTTTTGGGAATATTGAATTACTATGTAATTATTGTATTTGTTACTCATTTTTTTTTCTTTTTATGGTCGTATTTAATGCTTGGCCCATTATTTTTGACTTCCATATAATGACAAAATAATTAAAGTAAAGATACGCTTATTTTATAGTTAGTATTATATTATATCCTTTTTGGAAAAATAATTACTATTCTTTTTGGGGACGAATTATTTCGTTAGCCCATTGTTTTTAAACCAAAAAAAATAATGAAAGCTATATAGCATATCATATGCGAACTGTGTGACTAATGGTCTTTTAGTGGTTGAAAGAAATCACCAAAGCTTAAAAAAATATGTTTTTAATTAATATTATTAGTAGTGCCTATAATATTATTAGTAGTGCCTTAAATATTAATAGTGCCTATTTAAGCGATTTTTGTAAACGAAAATAATTGTAATCTACCTCAATGTGCCATTTAATATTGATCTCAATTGACATAAGAATTTACATAGTCATAAAGTGTGTATGTGATGTTGAAAATGAGTATTTAAATATTTTGTATTACTGATACATTCCATTTTATAGTAATATTTACTGCTATATATGTGAATAGTACACGCCGGAAGAGCAGAAAACATTTGATCGCATATTTTTAGTTATGTTAGCTACCAAACCATCATAATGATACTAGCAGGAAGACCAATATACCTAATTACTAGGGTAGGACATATATACAGTTAGACAACGCGATCAATCTGCGACATAGAAAAATATATATTAATAGACTTGTCATCATTTGAGTGCAGCATTGACGTTATGAAAATCACAAGTCAATCGATTCCAGCTAACAGAGATTTTATAACCATCCATTTACATTAGCTACACCCTTTAAATACATCATTTTGCAACAGTCAAGTCTTCATACATCTCGTCCGGACTAGTCCGCTTTCCACAATGTGTTATTGGTGGCGTGGTTAATACCTTATCAATTAAAATCCCACAATATCCCTTCGGTGTAATCAATAATGTATAGTGGGACAGTCAGGGTTATATTACACAATTTGGTAGTAGTGTAACGTTAAATAGAACTTTAGGAGACAACAAATGTCAAATTAGGAATTATAGTACGACGCCACCCTGACGTCAGGATGGCGGGTGGACCTAATTTTGAAGATAGCTCGTTTTCAGGTATTTTTTATAAAATGTACACAGAAGGTACCAAATATCTGTCAACATTATAAAATGAAGAATATCTAAATTGCCGGGCTATTGAATAAATTATAAACTCAAAAATGCTAATAAAATTGCTGAACATATTCTGATTTAAAATCAATAAACAAAGTATTTAGAAAAGTCCCGTGAGTTTTAAACATTTAAATATAACATTTCGAGCTATAGCTCGACTATAGTCAACCTTACAGACGCGAGTGTCCAATTCCATTCCATGTAGACCTAATTTGAGCACTATAAATTTATTAGACTATACCAAAATATTCCTATATGTACACTTGTAGTGTTATATTGTTATATATACACTTAAACATTGGAAATGTATGTATAAGTATTGTTTGATTGAATAGGCAACACTGGTAAAAGAGGTAAAACAAAAGGTGTCAAGCCTATGCTAGTGCGGTTCTTGTGCTCTGTACATGCGCACAAGCCTCCTTGTTTGTGTCGTTGTTACCTGTTCCTTAGTATTTTTTCGATAGTGGCTTATGTGCATACCTGGGATAACTCGGGGCACTTATACTAAAGTGACGTAGAAAAATATTTTATCGACAATTAAATATATCGACGTTACTGTCAACATCTAAATGTTCTACAAAATAAATATATTTATACAACATCGCTTTTTAGACTGTTTCTTAAATTCTAAAAAGGTGTTTTTTGAAGAAATTATTTTATTTGTAACCAGCTCAGTATTTCCACATTGGCACTAAATGTTTTATTCTAATCATTTTATATCGTTATTTATTATTTCTTAAACATTACTCCATCTTCATTTATTGCTAAAAGTAGAAAAATAATAGTACATCCATGAGTTTATTCACTTGGGCGTGACTTTTTCTTCGGCGGCATTATTATTTTGGACTTCGTAACAACCGTAGCGGAATATTACCTCAAATATTATTCTTACTCTAGCATATGAATGGCACTGACAGTAAATTGTAATTTTATTTATTTATTTATTTATTTATTTATTTATTTATTTGGAGAACCAACAGCTACAGAAACATATTGACTATATAGATAAAATACAAAAAGCCAATTACAGGTTCCCACCGATAGCATCGCAGTAAACATTTGTGAGATCACTATTTTTACACTGAATTTGTGAGATTTCCTAACTAGGGGTTACAAAATGTGGAAACTTATGTATTCATTTAACTTAACTAAACAACAACATCATACGGATAGGAACACATTATGATTAACTAAAATTTTGAAGCTACGCTCATTCAAAGTAACTTCTCGTCAATTTACGCCTCACAGCAGGAATATTACTGTTGAATATATCAATATCAAGGTATTTTGTCAGCTTATTTTGTTTGAAATGACATCCGCATACATTTATTATACCTATCGAACCTTTTTATAGTAATCGAGAATTTTCAATGAGCACATGTATTATTATCGACGTCTTTTTTATCGATATCAAATACCTAGAATGTGCCCCGAGTTATCCCAGGTATGCTTATGTGAAATGGACTCCGATTTACTGCTAATCTGACTATGTATGCTCGCCTTTTCTCAATAATCTTTGATGCATAATGTAAAGTGACTATAGTAACAATTTAGTTTGTTTTATATGTTGGTGTTTTACACAGTGAGTTATATTTATATAGCGCCTCAATTACATAAGTAGGATTTGAAAAAAAAAATGCCATTGCGAATTATACATTAGTATTGATCCCTTGCCTATGTGCCCTTATCACTAAATTAAAATAAAACTTATGGTAAATGAGGCGGTCATCATATATTCGAAAACCAGCGCCACCTTATGTTGGAATATGGATCCTGCAGAAACTATATTATTCGCATTGTTCTACTTGATTTTTGACACATTTTTAGGGTTCCGTAGTCTACAAGCAACCCTTATACAGGTATATTTTTTACTTAATAAGAGGCACCAGCCTGGTTTTTGTAAAATACTTTCGTTTCTTTAAAGCCCTAACTTTGGCTCGAGTCATGTGTCCCGCCCCCCGCCGGCTAAATGGCTACTACTGGGGATGTGAAAAAAATCGTGGTAGTAGTACGTATAATGAATTTAAAAGAAAAGCTATCACGGACAAGTAGGCATAAGTATTATGTATTGAAATCTAACCAAGCGTTTTCTAAAAATATATTTACAGCACTTCAATAAGTACTTAAATATCCCTCACAATGGTATAAATAATATTGTAATCCCTTGAGTAGAGTCGGAGCAGCTAACAACTTTCGGAACAGCCCTCGTTGTTACCGAGTAATAGTCGACCAACTTAATGTGTACTTGGAAAGGCCAATTTTTGTACAAATTCGGCCTACGCAACCGCACCGCACGTCGACGTAACTAAGACAGACAGGCAACTACGGAACCCTACACTGCGCGTGGCCCGACACGTACTTGGCCGGTTTTGATGCAATGTAATGTGGCATTGCTCAGCTAAATTTATATTAAAAGATTTAATAGCTTGTGAACTAAAAAACTAAGTAAGAATGCCACGTACACTATTTTACCACTAATTAAATGAATACTTACTACCAACCTTATTGAAATTCGATATGTGGACGTTTACGTTCTACAACTTTTTATCTTTAAATAGCGCGGTTACGGGTACTATCGTTGTCGAATAGGATACATAAATAGGAATCGTTTCATTTACATTTATTGTTATATTTTTGGAGAAGTGTAACTAACTGCTTATGAACATAATTATTTAATTCAAAATCTAAATGATCACAAGCCTTCAATCGATTCTGTTTCTTAGCCATCATCAGTCTAACTACTTAATAGTTTATTACGTCAATCGATATTAGTTAGCCACAATTCTAAATCTTTCCCCTCTGGCTAAAGGATAGGAGAAAAATCTGCCATGCGTGCTGTACGATCTTTTATGAGTAGTGCTAGTAAGGGTAAATGATTTTCACCTCATTGGATTTTCATTGCCTTATTCTTCCTTTTACTATGATAAATTCTTCATTCTTGTTTTGCCGTCGGATATTCTGTTTCGTTCACATTCTTTATTCGCTGCCTTTCCGCGTAACATTTGTATGTTATCGACATTCCTAAATCGCGTCCACATTTCCATGGGCCTGTGTCCTAACTCATTCACGTGTCTAAAACGTAAACTTCCCTAATTAATTATATGATATGTTAGAAGCCACTTTAACGTCAATTCATGTTATAAGACTGAATCAGCTGCGCTCAAATCAATCTTGGAGTATTGTTGAATGCCTATTTATCTGTGTCCATGTCGTAAGTGGGCATTTAAGTATTCTAAGTGCACTGAATTGTGTATGAGAAACGTTTTTTTGCCACCTCACTGTTAATGGGGTTGTGTAATTCGATGATAAGATGTATGTAGTTACTAAAAGTATTTTTAGTATATAAGAACTTGTGCTATGCGAATGTACCTGATTGAGAATTTTGATTGTTATTTTTATAAAAATGAAATGATCCTATTTTACTACCTGATAATAATAAACAAATGCATGAAAGAAATGTGATTTTTTGTTTATGTTATGTCCCGTCAATACCCCAGCTGACAAAATGTACCTACGTGTTTACTGTATAGCAGCGCTCTAGTCAAGCGAGTACCAATGTAACCAGTGGAGAAAAGTTTCGGGACGACTTAACCCTGTGAACACAAGGGCAAATCACGTTGATAAAAAGCTTTGCCACAAGACTTACCTTGAAATTGAGTACAAAAATTGACAATGCACATAAGCAATTAAAAAACCCAAAATTAAAGAATTCGGTTTGTAAAACGGTATGTGTTTTCTTAGTTCTTGGGTGTACTTTTACTTTTGCGCTTCGTGTATAATGTGATGTTTAGTCGATATGGCTATGGTTACCTGTTAAAGAAATCTTTCCTGCAGTTCTGGTTATATTAATTAGCGTGCATTGCGACTTCAGTATTTTGCGAATGTGATATAGTCCTTTTAGAAAATAGTGACTCATCAGTGTAAAGGCGTATTCATACACATCATAGTACATTGTGATACAAGCGAGGTATGTTGATAATCACATCGGAGGCGGATTTGTTCACGCGAGCCGCAGATGAGCGTGATAAGAGAGCCGAGGATGTAATTATCAAAGCTCACGCGTTTCATACGTTTTTCAACACATTTGCGAGGAAATAATCCTTTTCATAAAATTAAAATGTTATAGGCTCCTCAGTTATTTCCTTTAGTTATTGATGGCAACAGGTTTTTACTCACATGGCGTGTGAAGTGGCGTTAATTCTATTTATCACTTTTCTATTCACCACGAGTCAACATTTTTAATAATAACCAAACACGCATCATCAATGTTTCCAAATATTTGTGAAATTACCTATAATGGCGCGCAATTTTTTTTTTCGTGAAGTTCGCGCAGTGATCGCGCGGGTGTAAAGCGAGAGAGTGAAATCTCTAAACAGCCAGCAATACAAAATAAAATAGCTATTTACGATACAAGTGCCGAAAATAGGAAATTCGCAACGAGTGGTGATAAATTAAAATACGACCGAAGGGAGTGTTTTAAATCGACACGAGTTGCGAATTACCTATTCGCACGTGTATCGTACGTTTTACTGTAGGTACATATGGCTCTATAAAGTTTCGACGTATGCACGGAAAGTGCTCTTTCCGCACTAGTGCGGGAAACTAGCACAATATGTACTGTAATAAACATTTTCGTATTCAATACAAATTCATGTAGAAATGTATCAAAGGTAAATAATTTTACTAAATGAAACGTTTCTATATCATATAAGAAGAAATAACCAATTTATTCACAAAAAGGATTTAATTTGTTTTATTGAGTCAGAATCCCTTTGCCGTGAATTTTAAAAAAACCTTACAACCCGGTTAATTTAAGAATGCGCCGCTCCATACATACACCTTGCTGAAAGGTGCCAACGTTTCTTAATCGGGATATAACCATAAAACACGAGTGTCGTAATGTAATAAAACACGCGTGTTTAATACCCAGGATTATGAGCCTAAAAACAACTAAACTAGCAAATGTGTTGAAGATAACATTTTAAAACGAAAATATTTATTTTTTATGTTGTATTGGCTGTTTAGAGATTTCATCTAAGTCTGGCTTAACAAATGCACGCGCACTGCGCAAACTTCATGAAAAAAAACTGCTGCGCGCCATTATAGGTTACTAGCTTCTGCCCGCGACTCCGTCCGCGTGGAACTCGTTTATATCGCAGCTTCATACAAAATTCAACCCCCCATTTCATCCCCTTAGGGGGTGATTTCCAGGATGAAAATTATCCTATGTCCTTCCCCGGGATTCAAACTATCTCCATATCAAATTTCATCGCAATCGGTTCAGCGGTTTAAGCGTGAAGAGGTAACAGACAGACAGACCGACACACTTTCGCATTTATAATATTAGTATGGATTTCACAAATATTTGTAAACATTTGTTAATGCGTGTTTGGTTATTATTAAAAAATGTTGACTCGTGGTGACTAGAAAAGTGATAAATAGAATGGACGCCACTGGAAATTCTTGGCGATGTAGGGTCATTTCGCTGGTTACGCGACCACCTTCGGTTAGCGACCACCTGAAGGAGAAGGTTTTTTCTATTGAAGATAACATCAATTCTACACACCCTATTGAGACAATTACTTGTAAATGCATTTTTTGTTGTTTTAGAATAGAAATGTATTAAAAAACCGAGAAAATATCCTTTCAGTTCACCAACTCAGCTTAAGTGGTCGCCTACCGGCACATGAAATTAGGTGATCGCTAACCGGCGAAATGACCCTACAATGGACCCGATTCTACATGCACATGGCTTAACTAGCCTAAAACTAAATTGTCTAATTTTTAGACATAATTTAGGCGGCAGATTAAAAACGAGATATTTAGAATAGCGTTTAGGCAGCTAAGTAAGTTGTATAGACCGCCTAAAATAAGAAACGTCAGTTTTCAAATTAGCGCTGTCATTTGATTATGACAGCTGCTCATAGAATAGCAAAGTGTTTTAGCGACATCTAAATAAAATTAGGAAGTTTAGAGGCCACTGTAGAATCGGGTCCATTATGTGAGTTAAAACCTGTTGCCATCATTAAGTAAAGAATAGTTATTTGTTATGCAAGGCTGCAAAGTTGTTGTTTGGCGCAAGTGCTTGTATTGAAAGCCGAGCTAGCGAAGGATTGTAAGATTAAACCATGAGCGAAGCGAATGGTTCAAAAGTACAATCCTGAGCATAGCGAGGCTTTCAAGGCACGAGACGCCAAACAACTTTGCTGCCGAGCGAAACACAACTTTTCACCTCACCACCGCGAGGAAAATTGTAAATGTAATGGAAGTAATTTGGACCTTATACTCATTTTCAATAAAGGTTTGTTTACATCTCATAAAGATACAGCATTTTATAATTATTAAATGTAACATAAACATTTTTGCATCTTTAAATAACTCCACGCTTACCTACACTAAAAAAGTCAAAGTATTGTTGGGTACTCGCGCACGGGTAAACTAAGGCTCAAATACGCTTATTTCACTTTTTCCGCTAAATTAGCAGGCATTAATAGTACATTATTGCCGTGGCCGGGAAGCCTGCAATTGCCGTTCCGGCTGAGGCTAATATAGTGCTTTTCTCAAAAATGGGGGAATAAAAAATACTAAACTTATATAAACTTTAAATATCGTTGCACAACGTGAAAATATTAACGATTTCCCGCCGTTTTCATTTTAAACAGAATCGCAAGTGTATTTTTCCACCAAAAAATCGCAAACTATTTGAGACACATATAAAAACGTCGTGTTTGCAACAGAAAAATACGAGTTGAATTGGCTGAATACGAGCTGTGCTGTCTTTTATGGGGGCATATACATTACATGATTAGTCAGCCCCAATTCATCAGAATCTGACTAATTGCTATCGTGTGGATGCATGTTGCGCTGCAATCCAACCGTCAAACGAGTTTTCCTGACTAATTGCATGAAAATCACAATTTGGACCATGGAATTGGCATGATCTGCCAAGTGTTTTTTTTCTCACAATATTCATTCAAATAAAATTATAAAATATATACTAAAGAATATTGTTTTAATATTTTACACTGTCATTTTGTAATTTTTTTTAAACCGGTGTTTCGTTACTACAATTTCATTCAGTGTGGCCAGTTAATAGTAAGAAAGTGAAAATTGCCGCATTCAAACGGTCCTGCGAAGCGGACTGCAAGATTGTTACTAACCGATGAGATAGGGCGAGACAGTACGTCTGTCATGAGACGGCCGTTACATACCTACTCTCGATTTTTGTGTGCTGCACGGCTATCACGCGACGGCGCGCGAGCTGTCTCGATTTTTCTCGCACTATCCGTCTCTCTCTTATTAGAACACTTAGAACAAGAGGTATAGTGCGAGAAAAATCGAGAGTATGTCGCGGCCGTCCCATGTTAGACGAGCTGTCTTGCCCTATCTCATCGGTTAGTAACAGTCTTGCAGCCCGCTTCGCAGGACCGTTTGAATGCGGCAATTTTCGCTTTCTTACTATTAACTGGCCACACTAAATGAAATTGTAGTTGCAGTTGTTACGTCTGTACGCTACGTCCAATTATGACTTCGACATGTTGGGCTGACAAATTGGGGTAAAATCACATAATCTGGATGCCCCATTATATGCCAGTTTCTACTTTTAAAAATTTGGTACTCGACAAATAAAGGAATTTATATATAACATTCCAGGCGGCCTGCAATGTTTTTTATTTCTTAATTTAGATCTGGCCTTAAACTATACACTTTACCTTCCAATATGTAGCGAGTTATGTTCACTTTGCGGGCCATTTTTGAGAAAAAATCATATATGTATATCTTCTGCACTAAAATCTATAAATAACCACCATTATTTTAGTTTTATTAAAACAAAACAAAATTAAATGTAGGTACATGAGTTTTTTCTTATGGGGCATCCAGATTATGTGATTTTACCCCAATTTGTCAGCCCAACATGTCGAAGTCATAATTGGACGTAGCGTACAGACGTAACAACTGCAACTACAATTTCATTTAGTGTGGCCAGTTAATAGTAAGAAAGCGAAAATTGCCGCATTCAAACGGTCCTGCGAAGCGGGCTGCAAGACTGTTACTAACCGATGAGATAGGGCAAGACAGCTCGTCTAACATGGGACGGCCGCGACATACTCTCGATTTTTCTCGCACTATACCTCTTGTTCTAAGTGTTCTAATAAGAGAGAGACGGATAGTGCGAGAAAAATCGAGAGAGCTCGCGCGCCGTCGCGTGCTAGCCGTGCTGGCGATTGACCGTCATGGGGCATATACATTACATGATTAGTCAGCCCCAATTCATCAGAATCTGACTAATTGCTATCGTGTGGATGCATGTTGCGCTGCAATCCAACCGTCAAACGAGTTTTCCTGACTAATTGCATGAAAATCACAATTTGGACCATGGAATTTGCATGATCTGCCAAGTGTTTTTTTTCTCACAAATTTCATTCAAAAAAATTTAAATGAAAATTAAAAAATATATACTAAAGAATATTGTTTTAATATTTTACACTGTAATATTGTACTTTTTTTAAACCGGTGTTTTGCAACTACAATTTCATTCAGTGTGGCCAGTTAACAGTAAGAAAGCGAAAATTGCCGAATTCAAACGGTCCTGCGAAGCGGACTGCAAGATTGTTACTTACCGATGAGATAGGGCGAGACAGCACGTCTATCATGGGGCGGCCGCGACATACTCTCAATTAACTGGACACACTGAATGAAATTGTAGTTGCAGTTGTTACGTCTGTACGACACACCCAATTCTGACTTCGACATGTCCTGACAAATTGGGGTAAAATCACTTAATCTGTATACCCCATCATCACGTTCCAAATTCAAAAACTCTTTCCACGCTAGCAGATAAAATGGGCTTTTGGGCGCAGATTTTGAGCGATAAAGCAAGCCTTTTCGAGCCGGTGAGGTGAAAAATAACTTGGCAGGGCAGGTCTATAAAATTTTCATCTTATGAAAAGGATTTTTTCCTCGCAAAATGTGTTGAAAAACGTCGTATGAAACGCGTGAGCTTTGATAATTACATCCTCGGCTGTCTTATCACAATTCCGCCTCTAATGTAATTTTTATCAACATACCTCACTTGTATCACAATATACTATTATTACACAGTATCTTTAAAAGGTAATTTTACTTAAAATATGTTAGTCGTCTTTCTCTGCTATGATTTTTTGATCCACTTTTATTTTTACCGATAGTTGAGGTCATGGTCATTTTTAAAAATGGCAATAGACGCGACCGTACATAACTATTTGAATGCCTTACTTCAACTGTGAAGGTACTGTGACCTAATTAATTGATCAAGGGGCGGGCTATGCCAGCAAGTACCAGTGATGGATGACTCACTATTTTTTTAACTCGAATGCACTATATATAGCTTGCAGAGCCATGCGAACGGTTATCGCTTGAGCAGAGGCGCTACCGCGAAACGAAAACGAATTTCGTTCGTGTATCTCCCTCTCGGTTGCACTTGCTAGTTCGAGCGACAGAGAGGGAGAACTCGAACGAAGTTCGTTTTCACTTCGCGATAGCCCCTCAGGTATGCGGCGCAGCGAGAGCAAACAAGTAAGTCTTGTAAAGTTACTCAATCTACTATTTACCTTAATTGCAGCTATGGATCGTTTGTAAGCCGGGCCCTATCTAGAGAAGAGGGATTCATATCTAACCGAGAAGGACACGAAATGTGCTATTGCGCTTTTCTCTAGTGATCGCAAGTGTGAACTGAACTGAAGTGGGTGTGTATTTTCGTTAAGACATTAGAGGTGTATATACAATACATTAGCCTAGCTTGATTGATAAGTGAATACTTTATTTAACATACTTAAGTACTTTTACATTAAGCATAAAGAAAATCATTTTCACGATAGACTTTACTGTTGTTGTTATTAAATGTACATAATATTCATGCTTGACATTCCTTAACAATTGTAATCCCAAACCCAACTATGCAGACGTAACTAAAAAAAAATGTGAATACTAGAGGGCACCGATTATACACTTAATTACATAATTACACAATAAAATTGCGGGTTTAGACATTGTTCGAATTTTGGTTCAATATTTTGTTCCGAGTCATGTTTCCCCCCCCCACCCTGCCGGCTTAAAGGCTACTACTGGGGATGTGAAAAAATCGTGGCAGTAGATATAATGAATTTAAAAGGAAAACTATCACGCATTATATTTAACGAGTAATAGTCGACCAACTTAATGTACTTAGAAAGGCTAACTTTCGTACAAATGCGACCGACGCAACCGCACCATTAGTTCGTAAGCCCACTCCCAATACACCTACGTCTCATGAAATCACGATAAAATGCATGGCAGTAGGTCGAGAAAGTTGTGCCGAGAAAAAGAAAATTAAAAATAAACAATTGTCCGAAAGTTTGAAAATTCTTCACTTCCGGTCAAAATTTGTATGGGTAGGTATATTTACGTCGAGTGACTATGTACAGTACGAGACATGTGGGCTGTGGCATCATTTAGCCCTTTAATCGTCGAGAGAGTAAAACTAAAGTCTGTCAGTCCAGGCCCCATATCATGGCCGGCCTTATCACGCGATAAGTGAAGATAGAGCGTCAGTCTCGTTCTATCGAACGGTGTCAGCCAGTGACGGACGCTCTATCTTGTCACCTATCGCGTGATAAGGCCGACCATAATACGGGGCCTGAAATAGCCGGAAGTACTTGGCAGACGGTGCCAAACGTGGCAACAACAAACCCCCCAAAGCATTATAGGAATACGGTTGTAGACACTAAATAAAAAAAGGATTAAAAATGTAGTCAAATGGAGAAAAAAGCAACGCAAAAGGTTAAATAATCAGGAAGTTGTAAGTGTCCAAAGTTTTAAGAAGGGGCATGTTCTGTCCCTCTTCTGCAAAACGCAACTTCATATGAAACGATTGCCATTTACTATGACGCGTGCAGATTGTGACGTCACTAACTGCGAGCGTTTTCTCTCTAACAAGCAATATTAAAACGGTTGTAGCTCCGTATTTTTTTCAGATATCTGAATGGGATTTTCATCGCATATTTTTTGCCTTCTTTCTTTTGGAATATTAATAATTATCGAGTCTACACCCGTATTCTGAATCTGGCTCAAGACAGTTGTTGCTTTCTCACAATATTTTTCTTTGAACATTCAACATATTACTAGTACGAAGAAAAGTCATCAATGGTTTAATCAAAGTAAGTAGGTAGGTAGTAAAAAGGACACTTAATATCATTACATTTGTATGTATTAATTAACATTGAATTCATCAAAAAAATGTGTGCTCTTGTTCCCTGTGCGTCAAATTATCAAGTTATTATCGCTGTCGCGGACTTCACATCCACACCTCGAAGACAATGTCTCGCATTTTAACGTTGAGTTATATTAACGTTAACGCGATATATTTTGTCGCTCTAAAGTGTACTTGTGATACGAGTTTCGCGACCAAACGTCGGCGACAAAAAAAAAAGACCGGGTTGCACTCCGGGAGTGCCGGCAGAAGTGAAAACTCAATAACATTGTAACAGTTTTTCGATCAGGTCACGTGACATCTTACGGTGTCACCCTAAAAATGAATTTGGCGCAAATTTATAAACAATTACTTATCATTGTCAATTATTTAGGCGGACGGGCCGCGGGCGCATTGGGTGCGACGGGCCGGCTCGCCCGAAGCCGCGCGCCGGCCACGAACAAAATACCAATTTGTTTTTGCCATTGCCAAATATTTTTCAAAGCTTTATTTCTTTAGGAATAACGTCCAAATTCGAACTATTCGAATTTGCAAGAACAGTGGACGGCGGCGGTGAACAACATATCAATTTGTTTTTGCCGTTGGTAAATATTTTTCAAAGCTTTATCTCCTTAGGAATAACGTCCAAATTCGAACTATTCGAATTTGCTCAAAAGCAAAACGGTGAAGGACGCGTGAACAAAATTACAAATTTATTTGCAGAATATGCTATTTCAAAAAGTGTTTAACGGCTACTCTTACGAATAGCGTTCAGTTTTGAATGAAGTCGAATCGGCTAGCAGCAAAATATAAAAGTTTGTGACCTCTTTCACATCTGACGACACAAAACTCTGTCGCGTATTTAACAATTTTCCCCCATCCCAAAAAGTGCTCAGCGCCGCTTAAGACGTTTTCACTTAAAAAAATTGGTTTTGACATTTGACCGCGAGACAAGAAGATCGCAGGCGTCGCGATCGCGAAGCGTCTTGTGATACGATTTCACAATGTCGCGCCTTATATCGTTTTTTGACGCGTGAGACAGCTCGCGGGCTGTCTCATGAACTCATGATAGCCGTGCAGCAAGAAACTCAACTAAATAGATCCGACTTGAGTTCGGCGCGATTCTCTGTCACGATTACGCGGTTTTTACACTTACGAGCAAAATATTGCATCGCTTTGCAATTTTTCATCTGCACCCTATAACTTTGTAAATAGTTACCCAAAACTGACAAGTGAGGTACCAAATGAAAGCTGGCAATATAACGCAATAGAAAAAGTTTTCAAGGAAATTCCAGTCCAATGACTGAAAAACGTCGAAAAACTGAAAGCATGAAAACAGAGAATAAAAGGACAATTTGTTTTCATTTTCTCTGTGTTTTTGTACACGGTATAAGTTTTCCTATCTCGTTCTACCTACCTTCCTCTCAATTGCTCAAAGGACAAAGGTTAGCTGGAAGAGATCCCTTATATGGATAAGTTCGCCTTTGTACTTTGATCTATTGTGTGACATGTATATTCTTTAACCTGTTATTGTGTACAATAAGGTGCTTACATACATACATACAATTAAGGCACTTGTCCCACCGCCGGCGAGTAGCGAGTACTCTCATAGTAATTCTTACTCGCTTTTACTCGCGCGAGTAAGAATTACTATGAGAGTACTCGCTAGTCGCCGGCGGTGGGACAAGTGCCTTAACAATCATAGAATTTATAACTACAAATTAATACCATGTGTTGCCACCCCTAGCTCTTCTTAGACAATTTAGGCGAAGTCGCATGGATCTTATCAACTACCTGACGTAATCCTGAGGGATGGCATCCCACTCCTCCAGCAAAGCTTCCTTCAGCTCCTCAATGTTGGATGGGGCAGGTTTCCGCTTCCGAACCCTGCGTTTTAGGTAGTCCCACATGTGTTCGATCGGATTAAGGTCCGGGCTCATCACTGGCCAGTTCATCGTGGTGATGTCCACCTCGGAAAGCTAGGTGGTGGTGACTCTTGCGGTATGGCAGGGGGCATTATCCTGCATAAAAATGAACTCCTCATCAAACATTCCTTTGTAAGGGAGAACATGCATCTCCAGGATCTCGGTGATGTATATTCCAGTGTTCAAACCACGTCCACGACCTCCAGAAGGCACGAAAACCAGCTCGGTCCGCCCGTCGTAAGAAATGCCGCCCCAAAACATGACAGAACCTCCTCCCTAGGCGACTCTCTCGGAGATGCAGCACTCAGCAAATCGTTCTTCTGCTCTCCTGTAGACTCGTCCTCTTCTGTCGCTGCCGTTCAGGCACATCCTGCACTCGTCCGAAAAGAGAACCGGGGTCCATTATTGCTCGATGGTCCAGTTCACGTGATTTGCAGCAAATTCACGTCGTGCTATTCGGTGTCGTGGCAGCTATCTGGGCCCCGTCGCAGGTCTCTTCGGTGTCAAGTTGGCTTTCTTGAGTCTTCTCCTGACTGTCCACTCGCTGGCAGTCACTCCTCGGACCTCACGGAGTTGCTGCTGAAGGGAAACGCCTGTCTGGTGACGATCTCGGAGAGTTGACGTGACAACGAAGCGGTCGTCCCGCTCCGATGTGCACCTTCTGCGGCCGGTTCTTGGTCTTAAAGTGAAGGCCCCAGTCTGCTGGAACCTCTGGTAGACTATACAAACTGTAGATTGCGTTAAATTCAGCTCTGCAACTACTGATCGTTGGCTACGGCCCTCTTGCAGCAAACGGACGACTGCGGCGACTTCAGCTTCAGTGGTATCCATGTTTTCAGGTTCTTCTTCACGGGAAAATATGCGGAGATGTGTACCGGTCGACTTCTGATAAGTGCCTGATAACCCCCACAACAGGCAGTCATCTCACACAGCCTCCTGGCTGTGGAGGTAGCCATTACAGGGCGTTGGCCCTCTGGTGGCGGATGTCTGCTCAACCCGTAATAACGGGTCGGTCTTCGGGGGCCTTTTTGGGCGGATTCGTTGGCCAGTCTTGGCTTGGTGGTCTGTTGGCCTTACAGCGGCCTTGGGGTCACGTTGGCCGGTCTTGGCTTTGTGGTTACCTGGGCGTGTCAGGGGGCATCAGATTTAGGAGCGAGCTTTCTCTGCAGAGGGCGCGAGCGTCGATCCGGGGGGCGCGCGTGGAGTGGCGCGATGTCTTGAAGTAGCGGGAAGCTGGAGTTGTCGGCACGGTCGAACATGACGCGAGCGAGGCGGCTGATAAAGACGTCCAGTGTTTCAAACCGAAGGTCCTTCTGGATCACCTCGTTTCTGACGAAACGAGGGGCTTGAAGTAAGATACCTACGTCGCTAACACATTTTCGCGTAAGCCGTCAGTCGTGCCGTGCCCAGCGGCGCTACCACGAACTTCGAAAGTCGAAGTTCGTAATACATGCATCCCTGTCACTCGAGTTAGGGAGTGCGATAGAGATGGAAATACCCGAACTTCGACTTTCGAAGTTCGTGGTAGCGCCGCTGACCTCCATGGTGGAGAGATGTGTCAGTGTGTGCGGACCACAGACTATGAACGTAAGTATCTGATTCCCGAGTTTTGGTTTTAGAGAATTCTGATTACCACGTTCTAGTTTTATAATTAAACCAATAACTCTAAAGCTCTGTGAATTATTGTATACATTAAGAAACTCAGTATTTAACGGCTACTAGATCTTGCAGTTTATTACATTTACCTACAATGAGTTATATTTTTTTTAATCACTTATCTCTCATTGCCACGTCTCATTTCCGCGTCAAAAGCGAACGCGGTAATCAGAATATATCTAGAAAATATCAGTTTAAAAAGGTTATTGATACATAATAATAGTTTATATGCAAGTGATACATAATGAGAGGCATTAAACACGAGTGCGGATTCACACGAGTGTTTTAGGGCCTAATTATGTACAATTGCATACACTAGTTTATCTAAATTCATATATCAAATCCTCTTTCATGGGTTTCATGTGCAACCATTGAGCAGGAACCACGTTTATCGGAGATCGGGCGGCGGGCAAAGTGCCGGGCGCGTGGCGGCCCAGTTAAGTTGTACGTGATCTCATAACTGGGTAAGGCCGTTGAGATTATCACTTATACTTAACACAAAAATAACACAATCATTTTTGTGATACCGTAACACAAATAGAACACAAAAGTAACACTATTTTTTGTAAAGGTTGTTTCATAATAGTATTAAAATAAAGGGTAAGGAAAAAATATCATTTTTTTTACGTATGTTAATATATTTATAATGACAACATTTTAGAATACGTGATCGATCGGTATTTGACAAAATCAGTATTTTTTATGATGATCTGTTTTTATAAAAAAAAGATAATTTCCTTTTCTGTATAAAAAACAGATCATCATAAAAAAATACGACAAATTGAGCATTATTCCTAGGAAACAAAAAAGTTTTCAGAATTATTGCAAACATAAAAGACTATAGAACGTTCAATGTGTCCCGCCCACTGCCACTTAAGTTTTGCGATTCGGAGGGCTTACCTTGCTTCTGCTGCACAGAAACTCCCAGCATAGCCCTCTCCATTGCCCTTTGGGTAGCTTAGACCTTGTTATGAGGCCCATAGTTAGTTCCTTCAAGCTCTACATATTATGTCTCACTGACAACCTCAACGAACTTTCACATTTATTATATGTAGATGTAGAGATAGAGAAGAGATAGAGATAGAGTTACCAATAATTGGTAAAATATGCATATTAACACACAATACATGATCATTTATTTTTATTTTAGTAATTAATTTATATTGTACAAATGTTTGATAGCAAATGAAGTTGGCACTGCAATATAGCGGTCGATTAAAAAAAAGTTAGATGATTTGACATCGTGGTAAACAGTGTCACGCAACTAGGAACAAAAATAAGAATGACATCCATTTGCTCACATTAAGATCAAATCTGACAAGTGTCAGAACAAGTGACAAGTTTTCTATCTGTGCTTCTACCATGGCGGACACATGCTTTCTCTTACTTCCGTTCTTTCTCTTTCTGTCATTCTGTCATTGTGGCATTTGGATGGTAACCATGGATATTGTAACTTCAGGAGAAAACATGTAGTCCAGTCAATGAACTGACAACTTGTATGGAAAAAATGTCAATTTTGGAAATCATTTATAGCTTATTTTTTATGTGTAATGGATATATTATCAATTAAATAGTTACCCAGCCACAAAATCCGACAAAATTTAAGACATGAAAAAAATTATAAATTAACTAGCTCTTGAGAAGTCAAAAAATATGTTAATAAATATTTTTGTCTTTATTTTTGTTCATTTACATTTGCTCTATAATATTTAAGATAAATTGTACAAAAAAAGACAATGCATGCTTCATTTAAATCTACATAATTACTTCCGGATGAAAAGTTTGTCGGATTCTTGAATAAATCATCTAAGGAATAACATTTTAAATTGAAATCAACAAAAAAAACGCTATTATAAATTAATGTTTTTTAAAACCGTATTTTGCCTGGAGTAATGTGTGTCAAACAACCAATGCTTTTGACGAATACAACATGATCTTAATTATTTTCAAATGTAGAAACATAATTATGTATAAGATTCTCGTCATCAACCAGTTTAAAGCCAGCATAATAGATACCAAGAACTTTAGGTACCTACCTAAGTACATACAAGTTTGTTTAACCTATAATGTTATAACGAAATATGTAAGTAGATACCCATAACGAAAATAACGAAATATCGAGCGTAAACATTGATTTACTTTTGAAAATCTACGGCACTTGGATAATACAAGCGGGAGCTGTCTTATAACAAGATTATGGAAATACATTGGACTGTTTGCGAACGAAAAAGAGACAGTACCTATGGACAAATTGGTGAAATTTCGTAAACATAAATATACCTACTCCTAAATCATTTTTGTAATTAATAAATTGGTGTGAAATAAATAAACTGACAAAACATTTGTTATCCTTTTATTACTTTGTTAGTGTCGATATACTTAGTGCAATAATTTGCTCTTCATGCAGTAGACCTGACCATCATAATTTATCGATATCGATAACGTTGCGTGCTAATATTATCGACTTCGATAATGTTAAGTACTACATCCCTAATCCCTTTCGTGCCATTATGTTGGTACGACTTACTTCCGTATTGGACTTTTTAATGTGTTATGGCAAAAAACTCATTGAGTTATCATGTCAAAATCAAATGACAATGTCACTGTCATCCAAAGCTTAGTTCGAAGTCTCGTCTCATAGAACGTAGTGGTTATAATTATTCTCTGCACGCGCATGGTTGCGTAACGTAAACATAGCTTGACACATAAAATACAGCGCTGGCAACACCATGCATTAACCGCCTTCAAACCACGGAAACTACGTAAAATGACAGTGCACGCATGACATATTTGACATTCATACTCGTCGTTCGGTGAGCAAGCTACGTCCGAAATAGGTTTTAATATATCTTCAGTTTATATTGTATATTTGTAATCTAAAAGTTTTGTGATAACATGGCAGAGTAAGTGAAACAGTCTTTATATTTTTATTATTACCTACGATTCAGTTCAATAGTACGGCGATATCCAATCCTAAATCGTGACTTTTAATTTACTTTCAGAGCATGACTTGTACTAATCCATATATTTTATGGAAATGTTTGAAAAGTATATTAAATGACTTATACGACCTTACAAAATATTATGTCATTTTTAAAGGTTTTTATGAATTAATGTATTTTAATCAAAATAAGTAAATTTGTTTTCAAAGTCCCTGGTTTCCATTTTTCAATGTTGTTTGCCCGTAAATTTGTTAAGTAATCAAGGAGGTACATACTTCATTAAGTTGTTTAGTATAAGTGGGGCATAAGTAAAGGCTTACACTTGAAGGTTATCTGAAGGTGAGTCCTGTGTAAATGAGTGGCTTAGCAGCCTTCTTTCTCTAAAGAATATTTACATTAGAATGTATTGAGTTACTATTACATTAGAGAAGTAGTTAAATTATTAGAATATATTCTTTATCCTAGATGAATCACTTAATTTGATAACAACCCAAGGTCCATAGTTCATGTCTCCTGAGTGACATTCGGACGGTAACAATTCTAGTTAAAAAACAGCAAGGTCAAACTCATACCAGTGACTGCAGAGATAACTTGCAATCCCTGCATAGAAACTTCTATCCCTAACTGTAGGTATATAATCCTGATGTAAATTGCCTTACATCAGTGTTGCAGAATCATTGAAAACGCTAGGGTTGGCACTGCACATATATTATTTTTAACATGTGCCTCTAGGTATATATAATTGAATGCACCTTTTTTTAATCAATATAAACTAAGTTGTTAACAAAATAAAATCTCTTATCAACCCGTAATTAATAAAAATGTTTTATTCTTTTTTTCACTCCATAATAGGTGGTTGCGTCATTTATTTGTCAAAATTGATTTTGAAGTTACTTATATAATGGACAAGCAGAAATTACAAAATGCATTCACAAAAACACTGGAACATTATAATTGCCTGAAGTATTTACCAATTACATCTGTAGAAGTGGAGCAATTGTTTTCATATTTAAAATGGATAAAAAGTAATAGACGACAAAATTTATCGCCAGCTAACCTAGAAAAACTCTTAATAATTTATTCAGGCAACTAATGAAAGTATACTTATAGGTAGGCATGTCTTAAATGCTTGTTAGTTATAAGATATATTGTTTTTGAAAAGGTTTTACCTTTATATGACATTCATAAGTGCATTGTAATATGCCTACTTGAAAAATAATCTTTATCTTTATATAAATCTGTTATTTTACCTGTAAAAAGATTTTTTAAGCAAAATACTGTACACCAAAATGTCACATGTCAAATTGACAATACTCAATACTCAATAAAATAGATATTGTGTGACAACCCTATGACTTAGTTTCAATGGATCTGCAACACTGATAATGGGGTATGTAAATTGCCAATAAGGGTAAAATCATGGATCTGTCCAAAACACATGTAATTGATACCTTTTATGATGTTTGCAGAGCCAAGGCCGACATTGCCCTCATCGGGCTGGCTGTGATGGGCCAGAACCTCATCCTCAATATGGATTCTAAAGGCTTCATAGTTTGTGCATATAACAGGACAGTTGCCAAGGTATTTATTTTAGTATAAATAACATAAATGTTATCTTTTAATAAGTTAAGTTAAAAATATTTTACACTAAGTCACAGAATAAGTAATATGTACAGAAGGTTCTCTGTTAACAAATTCCCTGTTTAGGTACACCAAACGTGCCTAAATGCGGCCATCTCTTTCTATCGCATGCAACACGCTCTTTCAGAGGTGCACAGTCTTAGAGCTAGGGTTGCCACCAGCTTGACATATTAAATTAACATGACCTATTAATATATGTTTACTTAATCTCTATGTGTACCTACCTATGCAATCGTTAGCAATTATGGCTCTTCATATGAATGAAGAGAAGCTACTTAACTTACTTATGGAAGAAGGGCGGAATTTTCCTATATTCTTAACATTTAATTGTCAATTTATAAAATGAGCGTGATCAATGTGTTATGTTTTAATTCAAACTAAATTAATAGGTACCTATGCAAAAATAGACGTCAATATTCATCTGAAGTCTTTCCCTATATTGTTTGCTTCACGATTCATTTGATAGGTTACGTAAATGAGTACCTTAATAAAATAATAATAAATTTGAATACCTAGCTGTTAAAATCTTTGTAAGTATGTTAAGAATATAGGAACGTTCCGCCCTTCTTGTTCAAGTAGGTAGTAAAGGTATCAAGTAGCACATGCAATTTCGGGCAGCAAGAAAAACGAATGATCCGATTTTTAGTCGTTATTCTTATAACCCGCTGCGATACAGTATGTTTTAGCTTTTTTTGGTTTAAGCATATTTACGAGGCGAATGACGAATTAAAGCGCGAACTAAAGACCGCGGCCGGCATGCACTCGTAGTGGCGCGACGACATCACACAGTGAAGCGCCCCTTTCCAAGTATTATGATTTTCCTGGTAATTATGTGTCAATATGTACTTTACAGGTAGACCAATTCCTTGCCAATGAGGCAAAGGGAACAAAAATTATTGGAGCAAAATCGTTAGAAGATATGGTTGCCAAACTGAAAAAGCCAAGAAAAATTGTTCTTTTGGTCAAAGGTAAAAAAAATGGTTCTTTTGGTCAATGGTAAAAAAAAATCGTTCTTTTGGTCCTAGGTAAAAAAAAATGCTTACATAGAGAGAAGCCCAAAGTCGAACCGTGAATCAGTCTTGTGCAGATCCATCATGTTATATCATAAAAAGAGGAGGAGGAAAATTCCATACGACATTATTGTCTAAAATATTATAGTCCTTTTCTCAAAAATGAGAAGTAAAATAATTTAAAGATTTTAATTGCTAGTGTATTTTTCCACTAAAAATCGCAAGCTATTTTACATACACTAAAAAGAACAGTCGCAATTCCAACATAAATTAACTCATTTGGCCATTTGTATTGGCTATATATTACTTGTAACATCTTTTTCATGTAATTTAGGTGCATGGAGTGAGCGTGAAATGTATCGATTTTTTAATTTAGACTCACCATAAACTGTACACTAGATCTTCCGATATGTAGGACTCTGTTTATTGGAATTTTTTTAGACATCTTTCAGAAGGGAAGGAGATAAAAATAAAGAATACTTTTTATATTGCAGCTGGGTCAGCAGTGGATGAATTTGTTTCTAAATTAGTACCACTATTGGAGAAGGGAGACATAATAATTGATGGTGGGAACTCTCAATACATGGATACACAGCGCTGGTGCAAGGAACTCAAGCCCACTGGTATCCACTATTTGGGGATGGGTGTAAGTTCATTGACGTCTTAAACTGTATGATTGACTAACTGCTTAAATATCCAATTTTAATCTGAAGTGAAATCGCGGTAGTATTAAGAGACCTAATAGAGCGATTGATTTTGAATGGCACTTTGATATGAATGATAAAAAAATTAAAATAATATGTATCAGAGATGAAATGTTTTCTTTCAGGTGAGTGGAGGCGAAGATGGCGCGCGACACGGTCCATCGTTGATGCCTGGCGGCCACGCGGCCGCCTGGCCGCACGTCAAACCTGTATTCCAGGTACGTAAATGTACTCTGCATCGACAAAAATAAATGGTAACAAAGCAAAGATTAAAGAACATTTGTTACTTATGTTATAATGAAATTGATGAATATTTGAAAATTAGTCTAAATGGGTGGAATTTAATTCTACTACAAGTTTTAGTGTTCCTAAAATAGTAATGATTGAATAGTACTGCTTAAGAATAATTATAAGACCAACTATTTCAGTATCATTAGTAATTTTGATTTGTGCTTGTCTGAACTTGGTGTTATTCATTGATTGTGTTCTATGTAACCGTAATGGTTGTTAAGTGTAAAAGTAATAATGTGGTGTCCAGGCTATCTGCGCTAAAGTGAACAACGAGCCCTGCTGCGACTGGGTGGGCGAGGACGGCGCCGGCCACTTCGTCAAAATGGTGCACAACGGCATCGAGTACGGCGACATGCAACTCATCTGCGAGGCCTATCATCTCATGAAAGATGTTCTAGGTAAAATACTTCTGTGCCTTGTAATTTAATTGTATTACCATCTAGATCTTAAGGTATCTGAACGAAAAAAAAATACAATTGTGTCGTTTGACTAGAGTTTGCGATAAACCATGGCTATAACATTTTCAGGAATGGACCAAGGTGAAATGGCGAAAGTATTTGAAGAGTGGAACAAAGGCGAACTGGATTCGTTCCTTATTGAAATCACAAGAGATATCCTGAGTTTCAAAGATACAGATGGTAAGATTGTAATGATAATGCTGAGATAGTGTGATTGCTGTTATCATTCATACCTACCACGGAACATATAAAAAGATGGCAGCGGCGTCTTAGCGAGTTACTACGTGATCCTGCGTAGCCAGTCTAACACAATCACAACTGAATGCGTACATGTCAACACTATTGCAAAACTCTTCTAATTGGTAAAAGCTTTTAATTCCATTACGATGTTAATAGTCTTAATTTTAAGAGAGCAAAATAACTCGAAACAACGATACATACGGACTAATTTAAAATTAAAAAAAAAAGCCACGTATTTCAATTCTTTACCAATATCCGGGCCAATTTCGGAAGAGGAATTTAGCGTAAAGAAGTGATATGTGAATAGTCTTGATATACATATGCGGTCTTTCTTGCGTTAGGGCATAGCAAAACATGTTTGAGCAACACGCATTTTGACGGACATTAAATTCTTGGCCTCAAAATGGAGTCCTTGTTCAAATGACTTGACATTTAATTACTTAAAACCAAAGGTCCTAAATTCGGATGGTGATACGCCTATTTCGAAATTTGGAATACGAATTAGGGGCGAGGGTATATCATCACATTTATCGATATTTTATATTCTTCTTATAGTGTTTTTTCGATTCTGTATAAATAAGCCTTACTGAAATAAGTTACGTCGCGGTTGCGTCGCCTGAATTTGTACGAAAGTTGGCTTTTCCAAGCACAGTTTTAAGTTAGTCTCTAGTCAGACTATTCCTCATTAACTAGTTATGTCTACTTATCCGTGATAGTTTTCCTTTAATATTCATTATACAGGGTGATTCAGGAGACATGAGCAGGATCAACCCTACGGATTCAATAGTTTATAAGCTACTCAGTCGTACCAGCATTGGTAAGATTAACGTTAATTTTTTTTTAGTTGTGTAGGGTGACCATGATTTATTGTGAATGAAACTTTTACACAAAATGTAAAAAAAAACTGTGGGCGTTTAACTTAATTACGATGGTAAAAGATCCATTAACATTAACTGTATGTGTAGGGTTGATCCTGCTCACGTCTCCTGAATCATCCTGTATAATTATGTACTACTGCCATGCGTTTTCACATACCCCGTAGTAACCATTTAGGCAGCAGGGGGCCGACGACGACACTTACCTCCAACAAAAATTAGGGCTTTAAAACGCAATATCGCGCGAACGGATCCCTGAATAGGAAAGTTCTAGAGAACCCATTATATTTTAGAACAAGCTATCTAACGATACCCCACACCATTCGAATTACCCAGAAAAAAATAACATCCCCACTTTACGTCTATGGGAAAGGGACTTAAGCATTCATAACATAACTGGAGTAGCCTTACTCGTATATGTTACAAAAAAGTCTGGCGAATTTAAGGGGGCGATGAAGAAATAACACATGCAAAAGATTACTCACTAATGCAAAAACGAACTGTTTATTGACACACGCACATTTTGAAAAAGAAAAACACATTCATATTTTGATGCACACAATCATATTAACACACTAAAAAAAATATCAAGATAAAATACAATAACGCAAATATATGACGTTTTTTTTTATCTTTATTAACAATTTTATATTTCAATTAACTAAATACATATAAAGTAGCGAGTAGTATTAATTATATTGCAGTAGAACCCGCTTGATAATCGCTTTTTCGAATAAAGTGTGTTCACTTTGCAATTTTGCATTTTCTTGGTGAATCATACTTATTATACAGGCACCAGGCAGCAGCAGGCAGGCAGGGCTTATTATACAGGCACCAGGCAGCAGCAGGCAGGCAGGGCTTATTATACAGGCACCAGGCAGCAGCAGGCAGGCAGGGCTTATTATACAGGCACCAGGCAGCAGCAGGCAGGCAGGGCTTATTATACAGGCACCAGGCAGCAGCAGGCAGGCAGGGCTTATTATACTGCCTAGAATAGGAGCAAAAAATTAAATTAAATGTAATAAAAATATTAGTTTAAGTAAATCTAATGCTCATAAAAATTAGAATTAGTTTTAGGTTTTAGTTCTTGTAAGGCTCAACATTTGTACACCTTTAAGGTAGGTCACAGCGTACTGTATTTTTTATTCTATTGTCACCTATTATGTAACCTGTGTATCACAAATAAATATTTACTTACTTTACTTACTTCCTTAGATTATTGAGCCTGGAAGAAAACATTTTTTTTTCTTTACAGTTACGTGTCTTTTTTACTCTTTTGGGTGCCACAAGTAGTTTATTTTAATTTTAAAAACACAAAAAAATACAACAAATATATTTAAAAAATCACAAAAATATCTTCTAAAAATAAAAATTCACAAACTATTATAACTTATTACATGATGTTACCTGAAAATCTGCATTGACTGCTGTGCTCTGATCTCGTGTCGCCATGATACATTACTTGGAGGTCATAACTGATCGACATTTCTCCGAATTAAAAAAAAAAAAAATTGGACACAAGGGGTTACTGCAGATGCTCTAAGGAAGCGTCCTTTTAAATATTTTCTCCTATTACAGGCCACACACTGTAGATAATTATTGATTTCATCGACACTACCCACCATCTCTACTTCTGAGTCTCGCGACACTGATCTGTCATTTTCTATACTTAATCCTTGCAAATATTATTGTTCCAATTGAAATTAGGTTAATTTTTACAAAGCATGGAAACACTACCGTTTCTAAAGTATTTATTTGTTCTGTGATACCTACCTACGTTCATTTTACGAACGCAAAGTCATTGAGATTAATATGCGATAAGTTTATGCCGGCGACATTGTTTAAAAAATATCTTGAAGTTTGATTGATTTCCTGCGTAGGTAAATACCTGCTGCCGAAGATACGGGATTCTGCGGGGCAGAAGGGCACGGGCAAGTGGACGGGCATCAGCGCGCTGGAGTACGGAGTGCCGGTCACGCTAATCGGCGAGGCCGTGTTCGCGCGCTGCCTCTCTGCGCTCAAAGGTCAGCCAAATCCCAACTATCGGGCGCGGTTAGTGTCGGTACGTCCAATAATCCGAGTTCACATATCATTATTTCTCTCTGTATGCTGTTAAAAGAGACGGGGAGTGGATTATTTATTTATTTATTTATTTATTTATTGAAAAACAGGTTACATAACATTACAGTTTACACCAATGCGTCATGAACCGAACAATATTTATTTTGACGGCGAAACGGCGTGGCCCCGTTGTTCCGACATCTCGGGTGTTGGATTTGGTAGGTTGCCCCGGAACCGACGAAACACGACACCTTTCGGCCAGAAATCAGCACACGCATTTGGCGGTACATTAACCGGTTCCCTCCCTATATCCCTAATTTGTATATTATTTTCATTGAGGCTTGGCAAATGACGCCAGGGAAGTTATATATTAATTGATGTTAACAATTAGACTGATACGATATGTAGTCATTTGCACCAAGCCTCACTAAAATAAAATTAGTAATATATACATAATAGGGGGCGTACACACTAAATAAAATAGTCATATTTTCTCGAAAAAGGATAAAAAATGTAGTCAAATTTAGTAAAAATCAAAGCAAAAGGTTAAATAATCACGAAGTTATAAGTGTCGAAAGTTTTAAGAAGGGGTATGTTCTGTCCCTTTTTCGCAAAACGCAACTTCATATGAAACGATGACGCTGGAAGAATGTAACAGAAGACGGCAACGTGCCGCGCCGCATCGTGGTCGGCGCCGCCGTCGACGCGGCCCCCCGGCAGCATCCTGTAATGTGACGTCACACACCGTTTGCGTTTTCTCTTTCTAACAAGCAATATTAAAACGGTGGTAGCTTCGTAATTCTTTGAGATATCAGAATGGGTTTTTCGTCACTAGGCATATTTTTTGTCTTCTTTCTTTTGGAGTAATACTAATTTTCGAGTCTACACCCCTAGTAGTTCATATTTCGTTTATATTGAACCTATATTCCACCACAGCTACAACGTAAGGTTTGAGTCGTTTATGCTGAAGCATTGACATGTCATGTGACGGATCTATACAGAAATTCAATCGACGGGAAAAATTACTTGCAGGATTGAAAATGATTTTAGTCCCAAATTCAATCACTACTGATAAAGTGATGCCTATCGCAACGTCGCAGGTGAGGATTGGGAAAACCATGTGGGATAATAAACGCGATAAAATAAATAAATTCAATTTCACTCCACGTCATTCTCGCCTTGTCATAGTTATTTTGGCCTTGTCATATCCGTCGAAAGTCTAGACGTACAATACAAACTTCAGTCCATCAACATGGTAAATACTGATGGTTTACATTCTATTTATTACGGAGGCAAAAACTAAAGCATTTTGTAATACGAGTATATATTAACTCCTTCAAAAGATTTCGCCATCGTATGCATCGCCTGTCTCCATTGCTGTTTCGATGCGTACTGACATATCGCAGTATCTACTGTGCGTGTAGTTTAGTATATTGAAGGATGTCAATATTTATCACAAATTGCTATTACGCAATTCTGAAATCTAGGTTTCCGTAATAATTATATATTGTCATCCATCAATATACTAGACTAGACGATCAATAAATACCACAATATTAGATTAAGGGGATGCCTTGATTCGAGTCCACCACGCCCCCTTGACAGAGACATGCTTATGCCTTCTTCGGGTACGGCTTTTTTGGACAAATTTCGATAAATACGTAACTTCCTGAAGTTTTATTTATATTTCATTAAGTGAGATTTTAGATGAGATTAAATACTATAGAGAATGAAAATGAGCATATAACATCTGAGTGTCACTTCATAATAAAAAAATAAGCAATATAGGGCCGGGAATTATTTCCTACTTAAATTATTAAGAAGCAAACCTTATTATATTTACTCCTAAAGAGATAAAGCTTAGAAAAATATTTACCAACGGCAAAAACAAATTGATATTTTGGTCGCCACCGTGCACCGCCATCTGCTGTTCTTGCAAATTCGAATAGTTCGAATTTAGACGTTATTCATAAAGAGATGGAGCTTTGAAAAATATTTGGCAATGGCAAAAACAAATTGGTATTGTGCTTGCCGCCGCCGCCGTCGGCGCGCCGGACCCCGGCACCGTTGCGCCGCGGCGGCGCGCTGGGCCCGTCGCACCCAACGCGCCCGCGGGCCGTCCGCCTAAATAATTGATAATTGTTTATTTGCGTCAAATAGTCCAGGCAATGAACTGACAACTTGTATGGAAAAAATGTCAATTTTGGAAATAATTTATAATAGCTTATTTTTTATGTGTAACGGATATATTATCAATTAAATAGTTACCCAGCGACAAAATCCGACAAAATTTCAGACATCGAAAAAATGATAAGTTAACTGGCTTCTGAAAAGTCAGTAAAAATATTAATAAATGTTTTTGTCTTTATTTTGGTTCATTTACATTTGCTCTATAATATTCAAGATAAATCGTACAAGAAAAGATAATGCATGCTTCATTTAAATCTACATAATTACTTCCGGGTGGAAAGTTTGTCGGATTCTTGACTAAATCATCTTAGAATAACATTTTCAAATGAAATCAACAAAAAAAACGCTATTATAAATTAATGTTTTTCAAAACCGTATTTTGCCTGGAGTAAAATTCATTTTTAGGGTGACACCGTAAGATGTCACGTGACCTGATCGAAAAACTGTTACAACGTTATTGAGTTTTCACTTCTGCCGGCACTCCCGGAGTGCAACCCGGTCTATTTTTTTATGACAAATTATGTTTTGCTAGTTGTGGTAATGGAAACTATAGATACACATTCATGCACATTGTTTGACACGTGTCCACCACAATTGTAGCTCACTCGCGTTCGATAGATAAAACTGTAAAATATGGTTTTATGAGTGTATTGGCCTGATAAAGGCCGCGGGAGTCCGCTGGATGCGGGTGGCGCAGAACCGGTCATTGTGGCGTTCATTTGGGAGGCCTTTAGCAGTGGACGTCTTTCGGCTGATATGATGGTGATGAGTATATTGTGTTTATAGAGGAGCGTGTGAAAGCTAGCGGCGTGCTCCCCGGGGCCTCGGCGAAGTTCACCGGCGACAAGAAGGCGTTCCTGGAGCACCTGCGCAAGGCGCTGTACGCCAGCAAGATCATCTCGTACGCGCAAGGGTTCATGCTGCTCAGGGAAGCAGCTAAGGTGCGCGGTTATATTTTTTTCATCACACTTGCTCGAGAACGCAAGGGCGTAATGGTTTTTTTCTTAAATTGTATCTGTCACACATGCGGCAGTTACAAAACAAAGAGGTTTTATATCAAATATACGATGTCTGAAAACGTATTTATAAATAAACTTAATCTTAAAAAACTACTTAAACATGTTTAACTGAATTATTTACAGATTTAATATGTAGTTATTTAGTGTCTATTTAAAATGTTTTTAAGTGTTTTCAAATCGTGGCTGTATACTGAAGGGTCTTTGCCATACACGCCTCACGACAAATTCAACAAAATGGACGACTGACATGTTGCTGTTTTTATTACGATTTGTATTCATTTCATCTAAAATGTATTTGCAAATGTAAGAATATTGCAAACTCGAGTCATCAAAAGCCCGACGCCGAAGGCTGCTGCGGCTGAAATACAGCGCTATCCGGGACTGGTTGAGGTTTGAACTTTGCAATACGGCAGATAAGCTCGAAAATTTACCATAATTTCAATGTCAACTTCAGCCTTGAATCATTGTCATAATAAAATGTCTTATGTTAGGCAAAAGCGCTCATATCATCATAATATATACTTAAAAATAAAAATAAATACATATTCGACCGGTTTTTTCTACTCCCGATCATTTCAGTGTGGCCCTCGTATTAGAAAGGCAATTTAACGAATCACCACCTGCAAATGTGTCCAAATTCAACCGCAATTGGCGCTCGAATGCACGGGCGTGGGGAACGGCAAGGGTGGCCTTGTCGCCAGTTTGGATCCTAGTCCTCGGGCGGGATTTTGGCGTAAGCTTACGGCACCATATTTATAAAACGAATCAGATACATACTCATTAGGCTAATAATTATCTTGCACTTAGGCGTAAAATAATTCAATTCGCCGATTATAAATACTAATATACGCGTACAAATATACAGTTCAACATAATATTTATCAATTCGACAACAGTATACCTTTGATTTGGGAACACCAACATTGAACTTTCAAAGTATTTCAATCATACACAGCATGCCAGGAGCCTAATAAAATATTTGATATTTTTATGATAACATAAATTACGCTAAAGTTTAATCTCTTCGGATTATGCTGGTAAGTAAGCAAACGTCTAAGGTAAAAAAAAACTTAATTTTCTTAAATTATTTTACAAACGGTTGATTGTACGTTATAGACTTCAAATAAACAATTATAGTACATTTAATATGCTTTCAAATGACACCTCACACGAACCGATCAGTAAATAGAAACCGAGATTCAAAAATCCGGCCGCCATCTTTGTGACGTCGCAGCTATGTCCGTCCCCCTCTCCTTAAACGACAACCAGTAACACCTTCATTTATTCCACAGGTCCACCAATGGAACCTGAACTACGGTAGCATCGCTCTCATGTGGCGCGGTGGCTGTATCATCAGGAGTGCGTTCCTGGGCAATATCAAGGTAAAATTAATCCCACTTATTATAGTTATCATCACCGTCATCATCATTTGCCTTTCCGTCTATTTTTCAAACATTAACGAAAATACATCGTTTTTGGTCTTATCATATCAATATTATATATCAATAATCTTAAGTGCATATTCTCAAGATCAAGTTTTTGATTATATAGGCAACATAATCTGTAAGTAATGCCATTAAGTATCCATTTGACTAAATAGGTTTACTCAAAGGTCAGCCCATTTTCAAAATTCCTCAGATTGAATTGTCGTTCCTATTTGATCGAATCCAGCCTTGATAGTTTTATTGCAGGCAATGATCATCCATCAAGGTAACCGTAGCCTTCCGAATCGCTAAACTTAAGTGGCAGTGGGCGGGGCACATAGCACGTAGAACCGACGGCCGTTGGGGCGGAAAGGTTCTCGAGTGACGACCACGTACCGGAAGGCGCGGCGTGGGTAGGCCCCCACAAGGTGGACTGATGACCTAGTAAAGGTTGCTGGAGTCCGCTGGATGCGGGTGGCGCAGGACCGGTCACTTTGGCACTCTTTGGGGGAGGCCTATGTCCAGCAGTGGACGTCTTTCGGCTGATATGATGATGATGATGATGAATGATCATCACAATAATGATGACGTGAAATTGAATGTAAACTTTCTATGAAGTTGCTGGCCACACAATTAATTTTGCGTCATTAATTTAGCTATTTATTGAGCACATTTCGCACAGTACATTGTGATAAGTTCGGCGTGTAGTTAACTTCAATTTCAACGTCGATTACACGTTGACGGCCTCTGGCGTAGTTGGTAGTGACCCTGCCTACGAACCGGATGGGCCTGGGTTCGAATCCCGGCAAGTCAAGGGCATTTGTTAGTGTGAGGCTAATACTATTCATAAACGTCTAAACGTCCAACCTTTTTTCGTTAAAATTTTGTTTGTATTCGTTCCCCCTTATATGGCACCTTAGCATTAGTATTTGTGAGAAACAAGTAGGTATTATGAATAGAGAAGTTAATACTGTAAAAAAAAATTGCTATTGAAACATTTGATTTGCAAACTATATGTTGTAAATGTTTTTTTTTAACAGGAGGCGTTCACAAAGAACCCACAGCTGTCGAACCTGCTGCTGGACCCGTACTTCACGAAGCACATCGGCGCGTCGCAGGAGTCGCTGCGACAGGTGGTCGCGCAGGCGGCGCTCGTCGGCGTGCCGGCGCCGGCCCACGGCGCGGCCCTCGCCTTCTACGACGGGTACCGCGCCGGCGTGTTGCCCGCTAACCTTCTACAGGTAAACTATAGTTATATTTACGGCGAGGACGGTCTATTGAATCCTGAGCGTAGTGAGGGGTACAAATGGGTGAGGACCAAATTCTTGGCCAGTAGTTAGCCTAGTTAATTGGTAGTATTTAAAAAGTTCCGTTGTGACACGAAAATTAGCCATACATTTCTATGGTTAATTTTCGTGTCACAACGGAACTTTTTAACTACTACCAATTAACGACGCTAACTACTGGCCAAGAATTTGGTCCTCACCCAAATGTTAACGCCCGAGGCGAAGATAATTTTGCTACAGTGACACATACTATTTTTCACACCGACTATGAAGATTTAAAAAAGATGCTGTTAAAATGACTTAACAAGTTTTCACAAATTTTCTTAATTTTTATTACTATTTTTTGAATATAACGAAAAATTCATAAATTTTCATATAACATTGTTAAAGTTAAAAATTGAATCGATTACGATGAAATTACAATAGATTATTTTATTAGACAACCTGGCAACCATACTGTCTTTTCCAAGATCTCACAGTTCTAAATACTGATTTACCATACGATAAATAAATAAATTAAGATGTGTGTTCAATTAACACATTGCGTAAATGCTACATGCCAATGAATAAATTAAAAAAGTAGCTTGAACTGAAAAGTAGCATTTTGATCCCTCTCGTCCTGGAGCAAAACTTACTTTTGCGAATGAAAGGTGTGAAAAGACAATTGTTTGCGTTCGAATATACGTAACGCTAACCTAGCTGGCACTCGGGGCAATAAAACGATTGCCGGTCGCTCCATTGCTTTTATGATGCGCGTGGCATTTGTCAACAACGAGCACTAATTAATAATTTTAGTTCAGGGGGAAAGATTCGAGTCTCTTAAATTTAGGCCGCAAACTTTGTGATACAACACGAATCATACTAAAATAAAGTGGTGATGTTAGTGTGTAGTAACACCACTACGGAGCCTAGGCCCCCCTTTAGCGTGGGACGCCACCTGTGTCGACACGCCGGCTCCGTCCCACGTTGTAGGGTCGGCTCGGAAGCCTGGGACTGCCGCTGACCAAGTCCAAACGCCGCGAGTACGCATTTCTTACCAATCAATATGAATTCGCGGCGCTTGGGGTGGAGACTTTGGGCCTTTGGTCGTCCGACACCACAAAAATTATGAAAGAGGTGTCGGTCCGACTTATTGGCGTTTCAGGTGACCACAGGGCCGCTTCCTTCTTTGCCCAGCGTAGCTTCTGTGTAGCTTTGCGTAGCGGTGCAAAAAGGCAAAGCAGACAGCGTCCTAGGGACCATGCCTCAAGCGGGTGAACTGGGTGGTGTATTTTATATTTAGGTTATAACTTATAAGTTTAGTTCGTAGTACTTATTTGGTAACAAAATGTTTTTTTTTATATGTTACATTGTAAACAACATATTATGTTTAGTTGATTAAATTCTCAGTAACTACAGCAAAACAATATCCGATCGTTCTAATGTTATATATCAGCCGAGATACATCTACTGCTGGACTTGGCCTCCCCAAAAGAGTGATATCATAGTACTTTTTGAAAGGTAGGCCTTTGATGACTTTTATGTTACTAATATATTTCGTAATTCAATTTCTTTGGATTAGGTCCAATTTATATATAACATTTTTAACGAGGGAATTACTAAGTTGTGTATGGCTGTGTGCCTTTGCATCGGAAACGATAACGGGCAGATGGTTAAACTTATACGATTATTATAATCAATTGTTGCATCTTACCCTGTAAAACGGGTAAAGCGTAAAAATACTGACAAGTATTGATATTTCGGATTACCATTATTTAATTAAGTTTTTAATACATTATTGCACCAAAACTTCACTGCGATCTAAAAGTTTGAATTTGTAATATTCGATTTTAAATTTATTCCCTTGCATGCAATGGGGTCAGATGCATGACTCAATCCCGTAATTCTGAGTTATATAGGTACGAATCGGGAAGTATGCTAGTATCAATTATTTATATGCAAACAACAGAATGTATATTTTTGAACATGTAAACAATTGTGTCGTATATTTCAGGCTCAAAGGGACTACTTTGGGGCGCACACGTATGAGCTGGCCGCCAAGCCCGGCCAGCACATCCACACCAACTGGACCGGCCACGGCGGCAACGTGTCTGCGTCTACCTACAGTACATAGACTGCGTTTACCTACAGTACATAGACTGCGTCTACCTACAGTACATAGACTTACGAACATGACTGCGAACAAATTACACACGCCTCATATTATATTTTGTTTCGTTTTAAAGTGGAGCTTTTACAAAAGTGTTATGTATCTGGCAAGAACGACGACATTGTGTAGTGTATGTTTATGTAAGTGCATTTATTTATTTGACCATCTTCTAAAGTATCCGTTTGTACTTTTCGTAGTGAAAAAATGACATGGTTATTCTCTAAATAAGCAATTCATGCGTTGGTTCATGGAATCCTGACCCTTCGAGTCATTTTTGAAAATGCCCGTGAAAACTTGCTGCTTTCGACCAAAAAAATCAACATGAATAACAAGCTCAGAAATGATTACACAAGTTTTCTCTGTTATCGAGTCTCTCTTGTTTTGTATTAATCATTTAGCTAGTTACTTTAGCTGCCTGTACAACAAGTAGGTAGTCGCCGAGCGCGGCGCCCGGCCCACATATAATTATTTTTGATACAATCGATTTATATCTTAGAATTTAATGGCGACATAAATCTCGTTTTATAAGAAAATCATTTTATACATTAATTACTAGTTTTATTGTTTTTTATCCAAGTTATCGAACTATATTTTAATGTATTTATTACTTATTACAGCCATTCCTATTAACAACATTCCTTTGTCAATAACAGTCATAAACTGAAAACATTATTAATTTATTATTGTTACGTAATTATGGTGATTGTTTAACTATATAAAAATGGGGCGAAAAAACAAATGAAATGTTATTGTGAAAACTTTGCTTCGTAAGTGATATGGTGCTTCCTATATTTGTATATTTTTTAATACACACATTTTGATGATACCTCAAGTCTTTTTATTTTATTTGGTATTAACACGTTCGGGGCCTCTAATGGGCTGTTTACACTTTGATTAGTGTTAGTGCGACTTAATTTGCTGCAAGTGCGAGTAGCTTTTGTATGGACTCGCACGGGGGGGTATACTAATAATAACCTGCAACTTCGTTTGCATGGTAATGTGGTGAGAGTTAACGCATTTCTTCTCTCGGACATAGGATACATGCAGTTCTAATTTAGCCTATCCAGTAAAACATTGAACAAACCTATTTTAGCTGATATGCCGTTAGAATTCGTTTGTCTTTATCTGTCACTCTGTTATTTAAATTAGTAAGAAAGGGACAAAACTCGTTTTAATGAATAGAGGTATTTTAAGTTTTATGAATAAAGGGGTAAAAGTTTAGTAGATGTTTGTGGCAATAGATCCAACAGGTAGGACACAGGCATTAAATGTTTATTGATCTTCTTCTCTACATATTTTTAACACTGTTTTATATTAAATAAATAAAAAACGTGATGACCGAAATGATCGTGAGTCACTCTGACTCTCAGGTAAAGATGTGTTTAGGAATTAATAATAGATAATCCTTTCGGACCTTGACCGGTAAGTGTTTACGCTGGACAAAAAACTCTTTTTAATTAGACAACAGAAGGCCAATTTATATTTTCCAAACTATACCTAACTACTAGGTAAGTTCTACAACCACAACGCGAGTCCGAGACCCTTTCTTTTCTATTAAAGTAAATATTAAAAATATTAAAGTAATATGTCTGTTTTTTTCATATTACAATGTTTCAGATAGCACTATCACATTTAATGTTTATAAAAAGCCCGTTCTATTCTGATTTAATACATACTGTTTATTGCTGATAATGATAAATATAAATACTGACAAACCAGCACGGCTATCACAAGACGGCGCGCAAGCTCTCTCGATTTTTCTCGAACTACCCGTCTCTCTCTTATTAGACAACTTAGAAAGAGACGTACAGTGCGAGAAAAAACGAGAGAGCTCGCGCGCCCTCTTGTGATGGCCTTGCAGTATCGTGACAAATACTCAGCGTCTAATGCCGGCTGTACACATTGGGCCAAAGTTGGCGCGTGAGCAGGAGGCAGCTACGTAAACGAAAGAGATCGAGTTATAGCCCTCTCCCTCTAACGCATAGCTGCCTTCTGCTCACGCGCCAACGTTGGCCCAGTGTGTACAGCAGGCTTAACCTTGCAGAAACTCAAATAGACTTTATTGCTGAACGCGAGAACAGCGCTATGCCATGCCAATAAAAATAAAAACCGGCTAAGTGCGAGTCGGACTCGCGCACGAACGGTTCCGTACCATAATCTATAAACAGCAAAAAAAAAAACGCGTTTGTTGTATGGGAGCCTCCCTTAAATATTTATTTTATTTTGTTTTTAGTATTATTTGTTGTTATAACGGCAACCGAATACATCATCTGTGATCAACTGTCTAGCTATCGCGGTTCTTGTGATAGTAGCCTGGCGACAGACAAAACGGCAAAAAAAACACGTTTGTTGTATGGTATTAAATATTTATTTTATTTTGTTTTTAGTTGTTGTAGCGGCAACAGAAATACATCATCTGTGAAAATTTCAACTGTCTAGCTATCGAGTTCTTCAGATACAGCCTGGTGACAGACAGACAAACGGACAGCGAAGTCTTAGTAATAGGGTCCCGTTTTTACCCTTTGGGTACGGAACCCTAAAAAAGGAAGAGAGTCAGACTTTTGACGTTTGACGTTATTTTGGTTGAAATTTGTTGATACATTTATTGAAATTAAGCCTCAATACGAATTTAGCGCATATAAGTTTCCATATCAGAATTGATATTTTTTTATGCTTTAGTATTTTAATATGCGCATTGTGAAGATCTATCACAACACCGGATCGAAATTATTACTGTTGGATAGCTCGATAGTTATGGCAAGGCTGCCATTTTGACGTCACTGACAGTTGACAGATATGGCGGCTACGATTTCAAGCAAAAGAAATGAATAATTTAATAACGTCAAATGTTTCCGAAAATTAATTAATCGTCGCAGTCGGATAAAAACTATTCTAAACGGAAGCTAGAATAATAATGTACTTGTAAAAAAAGTTTCATGTATTTCCGTTCATCGGATGCTGAGATCATTCGGGACAACTCAATGCTTAGTATGATACTGGCTGATTCTTTTTTTTAATTTAGAGATTTATTATAAGTGAGAGATTAAAGAAATTCGTGCAAAATTGTTCCCTAACCATTCCAAAATATCAAAAATGCACAAGGTTAATATTCAAGTTTTCACTTTCACAGCAAATGTGTTGAAAAACATATTACATACATTGTATCATATTTAAAAAAAAATAGGTTCCGCCGACACGTGACGAATTCACTTATCTACTGGCAGCAAAGATAGGTAATAATGGGTAATATTCGACATGTTGAATGGGTGACATTGTACTATGATCTGTCAAAATCAATGATGGTGACTTGACGCACGGTGCACGTCACGCACCGCTCTTGTGCCTTCAACTTTTCTCAGCATTACAAGTCGTTCCACTGTGTCTTCTCGACTTATGATATTTCCAGACAGTTAGAATACGACATTGGACGATGGAAGATAAACGCTGTTTGATAACGAGTTCTTGGACGATTTAAACGTTGGTTCGCACTTGCGTCCGCGCCACATTTCTAAAGAATCCATCTTATATTTCTCGCTTTCTCTTAACACTCGCAACCGAACTAAAAATGGAACAGTTCACCAGAAACCGACAGAATTCGCTAGGCGTGTAAGTTCATACTACTGCCCGCCTAGCGGGCTCAGCCGGCATCTGAGCAAACACCCGTTAGGCGGGTTCTTGGTTGCGAACGTGTTAAAGTCCACGTCTCAGCATCGTAAATAAATGTCTGTGTCTGTGGAAGGGCCATACATTTTGTATAGAGTAGATGCGATCGGACTGCTGCTGACCTGCTATTCCATACAAAGTATTCAGGAATTCCGCGTGTATTACCTATATGTGGCGGGCACAGCGGAATTCAAATCAAATCAAATCAAATCAATTATTTATTCTGCAAATAGGCCACAAGGGCACTTTTACATGTCAAACGGTAATTTACAATAAAATAGTAATCTTACACAATAATAATTTAAAATTATATATAAAAGGTTTACAAACTAAATGTCACAGTTAATGTAAACAAAATAAAATTGCAAAATATGACCATTACATTCGATATAAGATCTGTATCAGCATTAACAGAAGTTAATGATATTATTCAGTATTCCAGAGATGTATAAGGTCTCTGAGCGTCCAAATACAATTAATAATTATTCTAAGAGATGTATATATATACGGTCTCTAAGCGTCAAAACAAAAAAGGAACATTAATGTTATATTATGTTTATGTTGTATTGTGTTTATGTTATATTGTCAGAGATGTACAGGGTCAATAACAATAAAACGTGTCAAGATCAGAATGATGTCTCTCGTCAATACGATAATAATAATAATAACACTAGTATTTAAGTAGTTAATTAGGTACTATGCCCTTGCAAGCATGAACAGTCCGGACTCCACAAACAGCACCCGATCACGAGTATGACGCATATAATTACCTACTCATCGGCATTCGATTGCGGTATCCAGCGTTTATGTGGAGAACTTAATCAACATGTTATCAATGTTATTAATTATTGATCAATGATTATAGCACAGTGATGGCTTAATTTTCTCGGAAGTATCTAGGTATGTGTGCGTATACAACCTAATCCAACCAAACTCGTCTTAAACCTTGACACAAGGAGTGTCATATAAAAACATCTGTCACAATACTTATACTTACCCGATACTTATGTAAATAATTTTGTGGTTTTAGCGGTCACTATGAAATTGAAAATACAGTGAAAGCAACGTACGTAATATATTTTTAATTTTCAACTAGCTTTTGCTGGCGTCTTCGTTCGCGTTGACTTCCCTGTGTTGAACTTTAAATGAAAATGTATTTTTGAAGATAAAAAGTATTCTATAGGTATATATGTTAATCTAGGCTATAAGTACTCTATTTGTATCTTAAATTCGTCTTAATCCGTTCAGCCGTTTTTGCGTGATTTAGTAACATTACAAACGTCTAAACTTTTGCATTTATAATAAGTATTAGTTTTTGCTCGTGACTTCGCCCGCCTGGAACTCGTTTATAGCGTGCCTCCGAACACATACTTCCACCCCCCATTTCACCACCTTAGGAATGATTTCCGGGATTGAAATCTAATTCAATAGGTACCAAATTTCGTCGAAATTAGTTCAGCGTTCTAGAGGCGTGTAAAGGTAACAAACAGACAGACAGAGTTAACCACTTTCGCATTTATAATTGAAGGAGCGGGCGAAGCGAACGACGTTCTCTGTTTCAGCGTAGGCCTAATAGTACAGTCGATATTGTCTAATAGTACAGCCGATATTGTCTAATGTCAGTCGATATTGTCTAATAGTCATACGTCGTTATCGCGGGTGCAAAAACGATTTGACAGTACAGAAAGATTATGAAAAACCACAGAACTATATCAAGATAGAAGGAAAGTCCGCGCCGATTAGTATGGGAACCGAGCGTGTAACATTTTGCGTAGGTAATTTGACGTCACAAGCGTAATTTAGTGACGAGAAACATAATCCGCGCGAAATCGATTCGTCAACATCGACTAGCACGCGGCAGTTGTAATAATTTTGTATCGATTCAAAATATCTATAAGAACCGACAGAGAAATGAAAAATAGCCTTAAAAAAGTCTTAGTTTTTTTTACAGTATTTTTAGAAGGAAAGAACTCGTCGAGACTTTGTATGTTCACTCCCTAAGCATCTTGAACAAATTTCTGAAGGTGTCTTCGTGGAAATGTATGGAACAAATCCGGCTGTATTTTGTAGGAAACCATTTAATACGACCCGTTGCTTCAATCCACTTATTTTTAACATGCGGATCATTCGGAAAACTGAAACAAAATTGCAATTTAGAAGTAACCATAACCTTTTTGTTAATAATATTGATTTTCACTACGGACATCATATACCTACAACATTTCAAAATAACCCTCCTCTCCTTCGGCAATCAGTCAATAACACTGAAAATTCTATAGTTTTTAAACAGTCTAAACCTGAAGTTATAAAGCTCTTACTTTAAAAATGTCTTGCTCTGTAAACAACCTTCGAACCCCCTTTTAACCCTCTAAGGGGATGAATACAAACATACAGGTCAAACTGAGAACCTCCTTTCTTTTTGAATTCGGTTAACAATGCCTTGCTCTCTATACGAACTTCGAAACCCCTTTTAACACTCTTAGGATGAATGAAAAAAAAAATACGCTGAAATCTGTTTTGTAGTCTTTTAATAAACAGTCTAAGACCAAAGTTAAAAATATCTTCCTTTAAAAATTACTTTTCTCTCCATACAAACTTTGAACCCCCTTTAAGGGATGGATAAAAAAAAAACTGAAATCAGTTTTGCAGTCTTTTACTTCTACCTACAGGCTAAGACCAAAGTCACAAATCTCTTACTATAGTATTTTCTTGCTTTCCATATAAACCTTGAATCCCTTTTTAACCCTCTTAGGGGTGGAATTTTTCGAAACCGCTAAAAGCACTTTTTTATTCTAATAAGTAATCCTTCGACAACGTTTCAAGTCTCTAGCTTATAAAATTAGTTTCTCCCATACAAACTTTTCACATCTTTTTTACCCCCGTGGGGGTGGATTTTTCCAAAACGCTTTAAGGTGTTTATTTTGTATTTAAATAAGTAATCTTTCTACAAAGTTTCAAGCTTCTAGCTCAAAAAATGAAATTTCTCCCATAATAACTTTGCACCCCTGTTTAACCCCCTTAGGGGTGGTATTTCCTAAAACACTGAAAATTCTTGTTTTTGTATTTTAATATGTAATATTTCTGCAGTTTCAAGTCTAGCTCAAAAAATAAAGTTTCCCCCATACAAACTTTGCACCCTTATTTGACCCCCTCAGTGGCTGAATTTTTATAACAACGCTAAATCATTTGTTTTGTTTTTTAGTAAGAAACCTCCATACAAAGATTCGAGTCTTTAACTTTCCAAATGAACGATTTCCATACAACGGTTCGACCCCTATTTCACCCCCTTAAGGGTTGAATTTCGAAAAATCCGTTCTTAGTACACGTCCACGTACTGTAAAGAATATATGTTCCAAATTTCATGCTTATATCTTTAGCGGTTTAGGCCGTGCGCTGTCTGTCAATCGGTCAGGAACGCAAGAGTAGATAATAATATAAAAACGTAATTTTCATTTCTCTGCTTTTATAATCGATTTAACCGAGTAAGAAAATCACAGTGTACAGTCGAGGTCAAAGATATGTTTACACTTTTGCACCTTATTGCCTTGTAATAAGGTGCAAAAGTGTAAACATATTTTTGACCTCGACCGTACAGCACACCACTGGTACAGCACTAGTGACAGAAAAATGAATAAATCGACCATGAAGCGACTCGACAATTTGAATAGCCTATTTATACATCGCTGGTTTTGAACGCACGTCAAGTGTGTCTCGTCAAACTAAAGCCGCAATGGAAAACTAGAGTTGGACATAATCTATTTTGATGAAAATAATACAGAGCAATAAATAAATTGTTTTTTTAATTAATAACAGGTATTTTAGGACAAATAGTACTTACCTATGATAGGAAATACCACGATTAACAGCTTCACCTTTTTTGGTGGTGTTTGAACAGCTCAGTATCGAACAACGAGTCATTTTGTGATTATAACCTGACGTCGCACGCGTTCCGAGGTCGGGAGCGGACTGAAGTTCGCGGCGAGCAAAGAAGTCCATCGGACTTACTTTTGCCACGCGAAGTACATACACCCTTTCCTTCTATCTGGATATAGTTCTGTGTGAAAAACAAGCAATAACAGACGCGAAACTCATTTTGAGGAACATCTACATCTATGCCTACTCCTACGAGTTTAAAATGTAGGTATCACACATTAGGTATTTCTAATACCCAACCTCCATACTTGACTTGAGTACCAATACAACTTAAATAGATTATTAACTATGCAGTCGCAATGCAAACTCTTTAATAATTTTTCCTATTTGACATTGTCATTTGTCAGTAAGTACATTATCAATTATCCGTACTGATAACTGTGTGTAATATATTTATTGGCGAGTGCTTTTAAAATGCCGCGAAGGAAAAAAACGTGCGATGAATTTGTGGAGTTGTGGACAACGGATTATCCTGAATTACAGGCTCGCGATACAAAATTATATTGCACTAAGTGCAATGTTGGTTTCCCCCAAAGAAAAGCTTCTATGGAACGACATTTCAACTCGGAAAAGCATACATCCGTCAAAAAAGATTTTAGGATGGAATTGACCAAATTTATGGTAAGCTGTAATATACCATGGTCTCAGTTAGAGAATCCCATATTCAAAAAAATTATCAATAACTACGTCTCTGGAAAATTCGAAAAAACTGTGGAGGTACCTTCGGAATGTTTATTGAGACAGAATTACGTAAACCAAATATACGACGAACAAATGCAAAAAATTAAAAAGGAGTTAGAAAATTATTTTATTTATGTGAGTGTTGATGAAACAACAGATGCCAGGGGTCGTCAAATTGCTAACGTAATAGTCGGTGCATTGCTTGAAGATGCAGTCGGAACTCCACATGTATTGTCAAGCAAAAAATTGGAACATACTAACAATATAAGTATAACGGATACCGTCAAAAATGCACTGGATAATTTGTGGGGTCTCGACCACAATAAACATGAGAAAGTGTTGTTATTATTAACTGATGGTGTAGGGTACATGCAAAAAGCGGGTAGAACATTGAAAAAAATTTACCCAGACCTTCTCCATGTTACATGTTTGGCTCATGGTCTTAACAGAGTTGCTGATCAAGTTCGCGTTCTTTTTCCAGAAGTGAATAAATTAATATCAAATGTAAAAAAAGTTTTTCGAAAATCACCAAAAAGAATAAAAGCATTTTAAGAAATGGTTAATGGAATACCCTTACCTCCAAATCCAACGATTATTCGTTGGGCAACGTGGATTGAGGCTGCGACATACTATAACAAGTATTTCGAGGAAATAAAAGGCGTTGTGGACACATTTCGTGATTCTGACGCAGCATGTATCACAAAAAAAAAAGCATTTCGCAGTGCGAAAAATCGGAATGATTTAAATTTTATAGCGAAATATCTTCAGGTACTTCCAGACGCTATAAACAAATTGCAGTGCCCGAACCTATCTCTCAGTGAAAGTTTAGCCATCGTTCAAAAAACATACAAGCATATATCGAAATTAAATTTGAGTGAAAATGGAAAAAAAATATTTAAAAAGCTGAAAAATGTCTTGGAGAAAAATACTGGATTTGGCATAATAAAAAAAAATATGAATTGATACAAGGGAAGGAGATAATACTTGAATCATCATTACGAGTTTGTTACAGTACTCTAGATTATTTCCATCGTTTCAAGTACGCACCTACAACAACAGTTGATGTTGAAAGATCATTTAGTCAATTAAAATGGATATTTACTACTAGACGCCGCAAATTGACTGTAGAAAATTTGGAAAAAATCTTCGTAATCTATTACGAAAACCAAATAATACATGTCAAAAATACACGTTAGTAAAAATTACACACGTTGTTTTCTTATTTTTTAAATAGACGTTCTTCTAAGTAGGTAAGCGTTTAATTAGCAGACGATAACAATTATCTTCACACAAGTACGTATACAACGTGTTAATAAAATAACGCAAAACCTGAAAACTGTTTGTTCAGAATCGAGAGTAGAATGCGAAAAAAAAAAAAAAAAATTTGACACGATTTATTTTTTACATTTGTATGGAGCAGGTCGCCCCAGTCGGCCAACACTCCATACAAATGTAAAAAATAAATCTGGTCAAAAAATTTTATTTTTATTTTTTTCGCATTTTATGCTCGATTCTGAACAAACTGTTTTCAGGTTTTGCGTTATTTTATTAACACGTTGTATATTGTTAAAAAAATAACGTTATAAGATAATTAAATATACTTATTTCCTATGTATAAACTTGTTAACTAAACAGATGACAACAGTTTAACCCATACCCCTATGCAGCTGTATTTTTTATTGATCTTTTCTAGAGAAAACTCTTCACATGAAGCTGTAGGCAGAATACGTCCGATTCTACCAAATAGACATTCTGTTTTATTTGCTCTTTATCTGATTGGTAATTGTACCCGCGATAACGACGTATGCTAATAGTACAGTCGATATTGTCTAATAGTACAGTCGATATTGTCTAATAGTACAGTGGATATTGTCTAATAGTACAGTCAATATTGTCTAATAGTACAGTCGATATTGTCTAATAGTACAGTCGATATTGTCTAATAGTACAGTCGATATTGTCTAATAGTACAGTCGATATTGTCTAACCTCGAAATCCCGGGGAGTTTGATGGGTACGAATGTTCTTTGAAGCCCTGGTTTCGTCTGCCAAAAGTCCCCGGGTCAGTACCTCGTAGAACGGCCCTAATCTTGGAAAATGTACTCCATTCGTAAGAAATGCATGTTTTGTTCGAAAACTTCGTACTCTATGAAAACACAGTCTGTGTAATAAATTCAGCACAAGCCTGTAGTACACAAACTTGATGAGAAAACCTGTGTTCATGTAGAAATATGGATCCACAAGATTTTCCTTCAATGTCCTTCTAGCACGACTATGATGAGACGGCCGCGACATAGTCTCGATTTTTCTCGCACTATCCGTCTCTCTCTTATTACAACACTTCTAATAAGAGAGAGACGGAGAGTGCGAGAAAAATCGAGAGTATGTCGCGGGCGTCTCATGATAGACGTGCTGGGAAGATTGTCTTTATTTGAAGCTCGGGAGAATTTTAAATCCATTTTGATTTACACAATAGGAACAATATGAACTACATTAATATTAACTTTTTACCAGACTACGGCAAAACCCAAAATAATGGTAATGGATTAAATTGTTCGTTAAGTATTGACAGTTTGCTACCACCAGGTCGAGATGCTTGATCAATTCCAACAAATAAGGTGGTGTTAGATTTCTCTTAATGCTGACAAAGTGTTGGCGCACATCAAGTTAAAAAAAAAACAATATGGCTGGCGTGAGTGGACACCAAATCAGAAATCATAACTTTGCTTCTAGCACTTAATCGGGCGAATTTGCACAAACATGACATCAGTAGATGGGTAAGGAACACGTCATTCCATTGCTAGGTATATAGATTGAATATTGTTGATGCGGGGTGTATTACAAGAACTTCATAATGTAATGGTCAAAACAGATTTTAGGGCAAAATGGGGTCAAAATGCAAGTGACGGTTGTCAAGTACACACTCACCGAAACCTCTGTTTACATGTCTTAAAATTTGAACTTTAGGGATCATAGGGGTTAACTTAACCGGTAACTTGAAAAGTATACTTAATTTTTATAATTTTTGCATTTTTCCTTGAAAACTTGACTATATGGGCATGCCGTGAAAAGTTGGTTCAGAACTTTGATTTTAGTGCATAATGGCCTACTACTGAAGTTTATATGAACAGGAAGTTTCTGTAAAGTGATGTAGTACTTTTTGGTGTAAAATTAAATAAGGTTTATTTTGTCACATGCATGCCCATACCTCCCATAAAGTCAATAGTTTTTAAAGAAAATGGAAATTTTATAAAAATGAAGTAGGGTAAGCTAAAGTCTATTTTTTATTCCGTAGACTAAAGGTATTCTTTAATATTGAATTAAGTAACTGTTTTGCCATCGAATAGACATTCATTAACGTGACTATCTTGTTAAGTTTATTTTCTCTAGCTAACATGCAATGAAATATTGCTGTGGGTCCTTCAATCAATCAATCAATCAATCAATCAAAGTATTTATTCTGTAAATAGGCTTATGCTAGCTCTTTTACATGTCATCTTATAACTATATATTTATATATATATTCTATTTTAACATAAATGCATCCTTATCTTCTACGAATTCCTTTACAGTATAATAAGCTTTCTGTAACAGCTGTCGTTTCACAGTTGCCCTGAATTTAGCCATTGACAATTTCGTTAAATTAGATGGTAACTTATTATAAAAGCGCACACTGTTCCCCATAAATGACATATTATTCACTCTATTTAAACGTAATCTCGGAATCGCTAATTTATTTTTATTTCTTGTGTTATAATTGTGTATACAGTTGTAGTGTATGCGCGGGAAAGAGAAACAACGTCCGTTCGTATACAGGTTTATTGCGACACTGCCCGCCATTGGCCGATACCCACATTACATTCCTCTACGCTAAATGAATGCTATATTCTTATAACTAATGAGTTAATGACAATACTCAAATCTTATAATTAGGCTTATTTAATCTACACTGTCGGACAGGGCGAGCTCGGGGCGTACTGGCTTGTTGCGGACAATAAAACCTTTCCGGTGAGTCCGGGACAGGCTCCGCAGGCCCCCGGTCTCCCGCAGTCTCGTGAACGGAGTCTTCGAGCCCCTCCGACTCCCCCGACTCGGCCTCGCCCCCGACCTGTTCCAAACCCGACTGGTTCTCCGAAATGTCTGTGTCTGATTCCTGTTTCTGACTTAAGTCAGTTGGGGCCGAAACTAATGACAACCTCCCGTTACTTGATCGTTTCCTTATTTGGTCGACGTGTCTATGCACTATCTCTCCATTTTTGCCTACTACCCTAAAATTACTAGGACCTATGACATCTGCAATCCGGCCGGGTACCCATTTCTCCCCTTTTAGAAATTGTCTATACCAAACTTGTTCTTCCCTGTCCAGATGCCTGTCCCCTCCCGCAGATGCCTCTTGCTGGCGCAGTTGGGCTCTTCTCACATGACTTTCCCTATCCGGTTTAACGATATCCAAACGAGTCCTAATGTGCCTGCCTAGGAGAAGCATTGCCGGGCTCTGACCCGTCGTTGAATGTTCTACGTTTCTGTAATAGATTAAGAATGCCCATAAAGCCCTATCCACATTGCTTCGCTCTTGGATCGCCTTTTTAATTACCCGTTTCAAAGTTCTGACCGCATTTTCGGCTAACCCATTCGAAGCCGGGTGATAAGGGGCCGTGAAAACATGTTCTATACCGTTGTGCCTGTTGAAAATTTCAAATTCTTTTGATGCAAACTGTGTCCCGTTATCTGTAACAATCTGACGCGGAAACCCCCACCGACTGAATAGCTCGTTCAACCTATCAATTAAGCAGTTGGCTGATATACTGGTCATGTTAAATACCTCTATCCATTTCGACATGGCGTCGACCACTACTAAATATGTTTTCCCGGCTATGGGCCCCATGAAGTCCAAATGGAGGCGCGACCATGGACGGGCGGGCCACGGCCACAGCCGCGGCGCCTGGCGCGGCGGCGCGTCCGCCTGCGCCGCGCACGTCGCGCATGCGCGGCACGCCGCCTCCACCGCTTCGTCCATGCCCGCCCACCACACGTAACTCCGGGCTAAGGCCTTGGACTTAACTATCCCCATATGGGGCTCATGAATCATTGCCAAAATTCGTTCCCTACAACTCTCTGGTACTACTAATCTATGGCCCCACATAACACAACTTAACTCCTCGTATAATTCGTTCCGTCTATTCCAATACGGTCTCAAGTTATCTATGTCGCATTGCGATGGCCAACCGTCGCGAATATAGTGTAATAGTTTCGATAAAATGGGATCCCGTGTGGTTTCTCGCTTAATTATGTTATAGTCTAATGACAGCTGTTCCTGCACAAAATGCAAATAAGTTTGCTCCGGCGCGGTCGGCGCGCATTGTTTACTGTTTCCAATCGGTAACCGCGACAAGCCGTCGGCCCCGTTTTCATTGGTACGTACGTACTCAATGTCAAATGAATATGCCGATAGTATAATAGCCCACCTTTGCATGCGACTAGCCACCATAGTCGGTATACCCATGTGCGGTCCAAAAATGGATACCAGAGGCTTATGATCGGTACGTAATGTAAAACGCCGCCCGTATAAATATTGATGGAATTTGTTCATACAGAATATAATGGCTAGCGCTTCCCGATGTATTTGGGAATAGTTCTTCTCCGCGTCGGTTAAAGTGCGCGACGCATAGGCCACCGGGCGCTCCGCGCCCCCGTTGCCGTCCGTCTGGGAAATAACCCCCCCGACCCCGCGTCCACTCGCGTCGCACGTGACTATCAATGGCCTACTCGGATCGTAATGAGCTAGCACTTCTGAGCTGGACATTGTTTGTTTTATGTGTGTGAATGAGTTTTCACACTCTGCCGACCAATGCCATATCTTATCTTTTTTTAGTAATTCGTATAACGGGGCTAATTTCGCACTCATGTTCCGTACAAATTTCCCATAAAAATTAAGTATCCCTAAAAACGAACGCAGGTCTGTGGTGTTAGTGGGTCTCGATATGTTTAATATAGCTTCTACCTTCGACGGATCCGTCTGAATGCCCTTACTACTAATGATATACCCGAGGTACCTAACTTCGTTCACCAAGAAAACGCATTTACTACTTTTCAGTTTTAGGCCCGAACTATGTAACCTGCTAAAAACTGACTCGAGCGCTTGTAAATGTTCCTCTTTGTTGTTCCCCCCTATGATGACGTCATCGAGAAATATTTCTACATTAGGAATGCCTTGTAATAAATTGCACATTATTCGCTGAAAGAGCCCTGGGCTTGAGCTCAACCCATAGACAAGTCTATTATATCTATACAAACCCCTGTGTGTATTTACGACCGTATATTTTTTTGTATCATCTAATTCTATTTGATTATACGCCTGTGATAAATCAATTTTGGAGTAATAGCGCGCCCCACTCAGCTTCACCATCAGGTCATCAATACGAGGCAGGGGGTATCGGGGGGGGGGGGGGGGGGGGTTTCCTATAAAGTTCACTACTTATACATGATACTGCCGTTCCCGTATCCACTTCCATGTGTACAATTTGATTGTCTATTGTGATAGGCAGACTCACCGGTTTGTAGTCGTTTAAACAAAGATGATGGAAATCCTCTTCTGGGATCTCCTCACCCTGGCGGGCGTCCCCGCAATCGCCGTAGTGCAGCGGAACGGGCCCCCGCGCCCCCCCCTGGCCCGGGCACACGCGACGCAGGTGCCCCGTACGCCTGCACATGCTGCATATATAATCCCGGAAACGACAATTTCCATAGTCGTGTGTAGTGGCACCGCAACCCGCACAGTAATTAGACCGACCACTCCCGTCGGCTGTCGTATGGCTCAATGCGTCACTCCGCGCTGTTCCGCGCTCTCCGGCTGGCCCGGGGCGCGCGCCCCGCCCCCAGCCTCTGCTCCCGCGCCTGCCAGGCGTTCCGCGCTGCCCCGCGCCGCGATGCGCCAGCGCATGCACCATTACCGCCTCCCCGGCCCCTGCCCCGGAGCCGCTGTCCGTCGTCCTCCCCGCTTTCCCCTCCACCGCGGCCGCGTCCCGCTCTGCCGCCTCAAGCGAGATTGCTATTTTCTCGGCTCTTTTGAAGGTAAGCGAATCGTCCTCGGCAAACAACCGTTGTCTAATGACGTCACTGCACAAGCCGCAAACGAATTGATCCCTGAGATTCTCGCTAAGTGTCGCACCGAACTCGCAGTGTCGAGCTAATCTCTTTAATTCGGCTATGTATGTGGCGATATTTTCACTGCTGGCTTGTCGTCGTTGCCTAAACCGAAATCTCTCGGCGAGTACTGATGGCGTAGGCTGTAAATGCTGACGCATTATCTGAACGGCATTACCATAAGTTAACTCCGATGGTTTCTGGGGGCTAGCTAGGTTCGCTAGAAGTTCATAAGCTTCATCACCCATTACCGCTATCAGTGTCGGCAACCTTACTCCCTCTTCCACTTTGTTGACCAAGAAATACATTTCTAACCGGTCAATATACGAACACCAGACTCCGTTCTGCACATCAAATTCACTGATTTTTCCCACCGACATGTTATTTAGTCTATTCCGTTGATATAAACCACTGAATTATCTATAAGTGCACGCGTTTAATCAGCCTCGTTAGCCACTGTAGTGTATGCGCGGGAAAGAGAAACAACGTCCGTTCGTATACAGGTTTATTGCGACACTGCCCGCCATTGGCCGATACCCACATTACAACAGTCACTATTCAATTTATACATCTTCATAATGGGCTTCGAGTAGTATCTTGGCAACGGTCACTAGTTTGCATTTTTCGACCGTAGTCGGGTAAAATGTTAATATTAAATTCTATTCTAAATGGATATGAAATTCTCCCGAGCTTCAAATTCGGAGAAGCTTCCGACATATGTAGAGGGAAGATCTCACATATGGATGCATATTTCTACATGAAGACACGTTTTCTCATCAAGGTTGTGTACTAAAAGGTTGTGCAGAATTTATTCAGCTTTAATTAACAAACCGGCTATGACCGGAGTTACATATCTCCACTCACTTTGAAAAAGATACTGTTTGAAATATAATATAATAAGAGGTTAAAAACATTCATCCCCTAAAAGGAGTTGGATGTTTGTACGGGGAACAATACAAATTTAAAGTAAGGGATCTGTAATTTCGGTTAGAGACTAACCCCTTAAATTCATAAAACATAAAATGCCTCTGCTAAATAAAATGTACTTTGTCCCTTTCTTACGGACACAAATGTCAAAGTGACAGATAAGGACAAACGAATTTTAACGCCATTTTAGTTAAAACAGGCTTATAGGACGTTTATGAATACGGCCGTAGGAAACTAATTACAGCGTTTCTTAAAATTCATCCTCTAAGGAGGTAAGAAAGGGTTGGAAGTATGTACGAGGAACAATAAATTTTGATGTGAGAGAATTCTTAAGCCATACATATCATCCGTCCGCAACTTCGTCTGCGTGGACCCGGGATAAAAACTATCCTATATTTTAAAAAAGGCTATAATTTATTTTCGTGCTAAATTTCATCCAAATCGGTAGAGCCGTTTAAGCGTGATTCAGTAACAAACATCGAAACATACAAACTTTCGCTTATATAATATTAATAGGATGGTCAGCCATTTATTAGTCAAAATACATAATCCGACTGCTAGCAGAAAAGTAGCTTAGGTTAAGTTAGAACCACGACCCTTTCAGCACCGAACAGCTACCAGAAATGTAGGTTAGGTTAGGTTAGAACTGCGATGCTCCCAGAACCGAAAAGAAGGTAATGTTTCATTTAACCTGCGGATTACTTTGTTAATTTAAAGTTCATTTCGATAATAAAAATTATTTATTCTCTTACACCATCAAATGGGGACGGGGGATGGAGGAAAGTTCTACGTCTTTTAGCATTAGATACGTTTGCTTTAAACTGTACAGGTAGCCCAGACTAACATGAGTAAAACTACTGGACGGATTTAGCCAAAAAGACCCAGTAATAAATAAATAACATAAAAAATAAAAATAAAAATAATTTATTTCAGACGAAAAAGTGTCCATAGTTTGTTAGTACCAAGAAAATACTTAAATGACTATATTCGAACCTAAACCTAAGTGAAGTGAGGACCAGTGCCTGACCAAGCCACTGTCCCACCTCCCTGCTACTACGCTCAGGAGGCTGTGGCGGCTGTCGCGGACTCTGCGGAGCGTCGCGGCGCAGCGCCTGCGCAGCGTCGCATGAAAACCGTCGACGTGCGCGTCCGCGAACATGCCAGACGCGCTGCAGTGCCGGGGCAGCCGTAACAGCACCCTGAACGCGTCATTATATTGAACCCGCAATGTATTGAGCGAGCGCTGCGTGTATCTCGACCATAAGCTGCAGGTATACAGTGATGTACAGTACACACGGAATAGCGTAATTTTAACTTGCGCTGTACACCGACTGAACCTGCGAGCTATCATGTTGGCTCTGATCGCCAGAGCCCTTCGCTCCCTCTCGATATCCGCATCGTCGCGGAAGTCGTCGGTTACCAAGTGCACAAGGTATTTATACGAGTTAACCCTCTTAAGCTGCTCGCCATTCACGCGAATGGGTGGGACATGAGGTGGGCACTTGGTTCCTTGAAGACCATGTATTCGCTTTTCGACACATTATATTTTAAATTATGTTGACTCACACTTATTAATAAGGGTTCACAGTCCGCCCACCGATGGGCTCAACAGCACCATATCATCTGCATAGCTTATGTTGTTGAATGCTACCCTGTTCACATGGCATCCGACATGCGTGCTGCTGAGCTCACCGATAAGCTCGTTCATATATAGATTAAATAATTTTGGCGAGCTTAGTCCACCTTGCCTGACGCCACAGTCTAATCCGTATTCATCTGACAAAACGTTTCCCCATCTGACACTATTTCTCTGGCTGGCGTACCAGTATCTAAATATGCGTGTTAGCTCTCTAGGGTAATTTGTCTCGTCAAGCTTTTGCCAAAGTACATCGTAATTTACAAGGTCAAAAGCCTTAGAGAGATCTAAAAACACGCATAAATAGGTGTTTTACGCCGAGTATAGTACTCAACAGTGTTCTTTAGACAATTTAACCCACCAAAAACATTACATGTAAAGTGATGCCAAGACTCCATAGCTCATAAAGCTTTCAGCGTGAAAAAGATATCAGATCGCAATTAGCGCCAAGCTTCCACGCTCTACAAATTCTATATCTTGGCTAAAAAGTATAGCTTTGTTGGGCACATCCCGGTAGCCGCATAGACTTTCAAGCCCAATGAATTTATGATGATATTAATAAGTGACGGGTCTATACTTTTTAGCCAAGATATAGAATTTGTAGAGCGTGGAAGCTTGGCGCTAATTGCGATCTGATATCTTTTTCACGCTGAAAGCTTTATGAGCTATGGAGTCTTGGCATCACTTTACATGTAATGTTTTTGGTGGGATCTCATTCCTGTTTGTAAGGTAATTTCTAAAGAAGTGAATGGGAAAACCCATACAAACTTCCATCCCCTCATTTAAAGAGTGGGGGGTGATTTACTAAAAATCCTGAAATACATATCTTATTATTTATAACAAGGATAACAAGGACCTTCTAACATCAAAATTTGCGGAAGTCTCATACAAACTTTCACCCCCTAGTTTAAGGGGTTGGGGGGCTAAAAGTTTCAAGTTTTAAGATTTTTTCGTTGTTTGTATACTATTACTAGCTTACATACCAAATTTCAGCTTTCTAGGACTTCAGGAAGAACCTTAAGAATATTGATGATCATCAGTGAGTCAGTGACGAAATCGGGGTATTTTAGATATCAATAAAATCTAAACTATAAGAGCTATGCAATTGAAACTTTATAGTTTTAATAAGTCAACCACTGACATCATATCCCGAAAATTTTGTTTAAATGGTATAATCCGAACCCAAGTTACGAAGGTTCAAAAATACGACGAAGCGCTTCGAGAAAAGGTAGACCGGTAGTGCCCTTGCGCTTCGCTTGGCTCGTCTTGGCGGGGGCACTCCCGTGCCCCCAGATGTAGCTTTCTTTAATACATTATGAAAAAATATACAATCTAAGGATGGATGATTCTTAAGATATTTCGACGGTCCCTATTAAAAGAGTCGGATCTGCAAAACAGCTACTTATTAGGAGAAGCTGTTAAAGTTTTTGGAAAAAAAAATTGTATGGGGGAAATTGTTAATTAATGGAATATCATTATCAAACTTCGAATGTTTGCTTATTAGTAGGTTGTTTATTACGAGCCGTTGAGCATACATGTAATTTATCAGCAATTTTTCCAAAAAAATACAAAAACCTCCTATATTACTTTTTTAACCGGAATAGCTTAAGCATAATTTGTCGGATGTGCCACATCCGACAAAAAAGGTACTCCAAAAAATGTCGTAACTGGCAGAACTGACATTGTTGCACGGAAACTCTTATGTAATAATTTAATACAGAGAAAATTTACTTGATAACTTAACAGGCTGTAAATTACATAAAATACACAACAAAAAACACGCTACACTTTTCCGTGTAAAATAGTAGAATGTGTTATAATATAACCGACACTTTGTACTCACTGTGTGTCCCGTAAAAATGTCGGAACTGTCACTACCGACGTTTTTAAATGTCATCTGTTCTTAGATCCGACATTTTTATCTTGGTTTTTACGAAAAGTATTGAGAAAAACTAAAATCTGTGAATGTGGTTTTAAAATTTAGAGTTTTTTACGACCTAAGCCGCTGAAAAGCAAAAATCTCCATTTTTGCAGATCCGACTCTTTTAATTGGGACTGTCGATTTATATTTGTAAAAAAAAGCGGCCAAGTGCGTGTCGGACTACGCACAACGAGGGTTCCGTGCCTATTAAAAAGGTCGTATCGTTACTGAAATCTTATGGCACTTACTCGTACATCTTTTTCTTTAAGGAAGGCAGTTTTTTAGGAATATCTCAAAAACCTTTAAACCGATCTTGTTCAAAACAATTTTCGCTGAAAGAATTTAATAAGCCCTATGAGCATGATTTTTGTCATATTTTTAAAATACACGGTTCAAAAATTAGAGGGGACACAATTTTAGTGACTTTCGAGGCGATTATCTCCGACTCTATTCACTTAATCAAAAAAAATGCTGAGAAACCTTATATTCATTTTGAAAGGCCTATCGATTGATGTGCCACACGTGGGTTGGCAATGAAAACATTTTTTTTGACTTTCAGTTTTATGTATGGAGTGCACCCCTAAAAAAAAATTTTTTAGTAATAAAATTACAAACTATGTAGCGGTTAACAAAATACACCTATCCTCAAAATTTTATTCAAATACACCTTATAATTTTCGAGTAAAATGCCTGTGACATACGGACGGACAGACAGACAGACAGACATGACGAATCTATAAGGGTTCCGTTTTTTGCCATTTGGCTACGGAACCCTAAAAACGGAGTTATTAATTTAAATTTAGCAATTTAAACTAATGAACTCATCGCACTGTTGCCTTTTGCGCTTAATCCCTGAACGGATTTACATGAAATTTTCGGTACCGATAATTTGAGACCCTTGGAAGGATATAGGATAGTTTTTCTCTCGGAAATCATCCCTTAAGATGGTAGAGATTTGTTTGGGTCAGCGATAATGAAGGTTCTGCCAACAATAATTTAATAGCAATCATTTTTCTAACACGGTAACAAGTTTTACGCGGACGAAGTCGCGGGCAACAGCTAGTATTTAATATAAATGAGCGCTTCCGTGCTTTGGAAGGCACACTAAGCAGTTGATCCTGGCTGCTGTCTATGACAGTGGTCGTTAAGCCGAGTTAGAGGCCTTCGGGCGCTTAAGACCTTTGGTACCGTTTGGTAACTAAAAGTTCGTAACCTACTTCGAAACGGGAAAAAAATCCCATTCGGTAACTGGCTTCAAAACGGGACTTTTCTATTACCGATTCGTAACCGCGGTTACGAACCAGCTTCGAAAGAGGAAAAAAAAACCCGTATTGTAACTGGTTACAATACAGGAATTTTAAATTACCGATTCATAACCGCAGTTACAAACCAGCTTCGAAACGGGAAGAAAATCCCATTCGGTAACTGGCTTCAAAACATTACTTTTCTATTACCGATTCGTAACCGCGGTTACGAACCAGCTTCGAAAGAGGAAAAAAACCCGTATTGTAACTGGTTACAATACAGGGAATTTTTAAATTCCCTTTAAATTCCCTTTCTGTTGCCAGTTACAAAACTTGGCTACAAAACGGAACTATGCAGGCCCATCCGGTAGCCAGCTACAAAATGGGAATCAGAAATTCTCTGTTCGTAGCCAGTTACAAAACTTGGTTACCAAACGGAACTACGCAGACCCATTACGTAACTGGCTATGGACAGGGAATTTCGGATTCCCATTTTGTAGCCAGTTACAAAACATGGCTACCAAACGGTACTACGCAGGCCCATCCGGTAGCCAGCTACAAAATGGGAATCCGAAAATCCCTGTTCGTAGCCAGTTACGTAACTTGGCTACTAAACGGTACCAAAGGGCTTAAGAACTCCTGACAGTCGAGTTGCCCACTCACTTGACAAAGGGGGGGGCAACTGCGGCGCTACCACGAACTTCGAAAGTCGAAGTTCGTAATACATGCATCCCTGTCACTCGAGTAAGGGAGTGCGATAGAGATGGAAATATTCGTGGTAGCGCCGCTGTTACTCGCGTCCGGAGGAGCTAGCTACCACAACCCTGCACGTGTCCCCTGGGTACAAAAATAATGTGTGCTATACGATTAAATAGTTTATGAATTAGATTTATTCACGATTTTCGCTACGGTGTTAGAATTCTGCTGAAGTTTACCAACAAAGTGAAAATTTAATTGATAAAATAAGTTTAAAGTCAAGGATAGTCCTACTAATATTATAAATGCGAAAGTTTGGATGGTTGGATGTTTGGATGTTTAGATGTTTAGATATTTGGATGTTTGTTACTCAATGACGCTTAAACGGCTCAACCGATTTAGATGAAATTTTACACGAAGTGTATAGCCTGGACTAAAATATAAGATAGCTTTATCCCGTGTCCACGCAAACGAAGTCGCGGGCGGAAGCTATTATTAACCCGTCGTATAAGGGATAAAACTGGCCGAGATGGAGTCGGGCTTTCGCAGCGAAAAAGCGCGCCGGGTGCCCTTGAACGTGTTAAAAGTCTTAAAACTAACGCAATTTCAGATCTTTGTTACAACGGATATTAGCAATAATATATTCATGATTATGAGTCGCAAATTCAATGAAAAAGAAACATTATTAATGCTTGATGTATATAATGATAGCACCATCTAGCGAGCATGATTTTGATACAATTTCAGTTTGATAGAGGTCGTTGATGTTAGTTGTCGATTGGCGCCATCTGCCGAGCTTAAGTTTAGTCCAATTTCAGCTCGATAGATGCCGCTTATATTATGTTTTTGATTTTATTTAGACTAATAAAAATAACATACCAAACCGTATTAAATGAGTTTTATTTGATTCTAAAATTATGAAAGGAAAACTAATGTAATACTGTAAATGTTTCTAAGTATTCAATATTTCCGTAACTTCGCAAACATAACATTTTATCCGTTCATATTTTAATTAAGTTTTGCCCATGTTGGGGTCATGTTGGAGAAACTCGGCATAAATTTAAAACGCTAAGACTGCATGAATGCTTTCAAATCCACAACCGTCAATATTGCTTAGCTTAAGCTTTGTTTTTTCCGGGGACTGAGTTTTTCTCGGCTGTAATACTACGGAAAATTGATTTCTATTCAAAATTAAACAATAAACCAATAACTGATCGTTTACCAAAAAAAAACGAAATAAACTGATAGAAAGAAAACAAAAAAACCTCATCGCTGGGGTTCCAACACCATCAACAAACCAACCATTGGGTAACCATTGGTCGTCATCGAAGAGTTAGGCTGCCATGATTACAAATATATATAAACAATTTTACATCCCGTGTTTTTTCAAGTTTTATCTATATTTTGCTGACAGTTTGAATAGGGTTCTTTTTAATTTCTAGTTGCTTGCCAATTTCCAAGTCTAGCTCATAGAAGGCAAGGGGTTCCCATACAAACTTCAACCCCATTTTTTAACCCTTTTCCACCCTTATTATGCATTTTATATTTGCACTTTATAATTTTTATAGCCTATTGCGTGGCCGAAGATCCATTAAACGTTTTAGTGAAAGTTGCATATTAATCCATTCGATAGTTTTCCCATGATACCCAGACAAAAACAGACAAACATCCTTTTCGTTGGGCTATCGTATTAATAAACAGATAGATGGCGCGCTGTTGCGTAAAGTAAAGACGACTTTATCCAAATATTCTCAAATTTGGCCTGTTGGTCACCCTGACTCAATCAAACTTTTTTATACGTTTAATATGGTTTGTTGGAGTTTAGACGCTGACAAAAATCTGGAGAATGACCTTCTAAATGCGTGGAAATTGGTGAAGTTCTGCATCGCGCTATTGAAGTTTTTAATGTATGTTGCATAAATACTTCAAGCTCTACTTATTATGTCTCACTGACAACCTCAACGAACTCTTCACATTTATTATATGTAGAGATAGAGAAAGGTTGGTAGCTGTTCGCGTAGAACCCTTCGATAAGCTCATGCACTGGCCCTTAGGTCTCCTAGCGTTAACCTGAACGGGCATTGAAATCCCCAAATATATGGCAAACCACCAACCTTGTACTGGCAGGCTCCGACTCTAGTATTGTCCGTCGTCCTGATGAACTCTTCTGCTGGCCAGCAACACCACACCTTGGAGAGTCTTTCAAACACCGAAAAACCAACAATTCTGTCCGATACAGCACCGAATGAATTTCCTAAATTATTATCGCAAGACGCGCGTGCGAGACCAATCCGAGCGAGCCGGGCTAATGTGTGTCTACCCTCCGTTTTGCCGCTAAGCAGTCTGCCATATATTAAAAAGATTACAATGACCGAACAGTAGCTATCTAATGATCGTTTTTCATAATTTTTGTTGTTTTGGTTGTGCAGGCTCACCTGTGAGTGGAATAACAATGGTGTACGGGGTCGCCCTGGCGTTAGCACTGCTCCTGCTGTGGAGCCCTTGTCTCAAGGACGGGTTCTGCGCGGCGCCGGGCCCAGTGTATGCCAGAGACCGAAAAAACCGGGTTTTTATTATATCAAACACTAGGAATTGTGCCGCAAGCATATGTGGAAAGTGAATAAATTATCAAAAATTTGAAGTATTTTCTGTATGGTTTTCTTATGTACCTATATAACCCTGATAGTAATATGATGATCTCAAATAGATAACTTGGCAATTTTGCCGTGCTCAAACCCAGAATCTAGGACCCAATTCTGGGTTCGAGCACGCCAAATGCCTTGCCAATGGAAAGCGTTCATATAACTCGATGTCCACTGGCTTGGAACAGCTCTAGTCCTAGACGCTAATTAATGCCTTGGGTAACCTTCCTAACCAAACAATCCGACGGGTTAATACTCAAGTTCACCGTGCTGCGCGCGGATCGTGCAGGGCGAGGCGGCGGCGGAGTGCTCCTGGCAGCGCGGGCGCCCTTCTCTTTACGTCGCCTGGAATGTGATGCGCTGCCTGACGATGAAATTGTCTGTGGCTTAATAACCAAAGGACATTTGCGCTTTTTATTAGTTGTAGTACTTGTAGTTTACCTACCAACGCAAATTAGCGACTAGCTCGCTATTTTTCTGTATTCAATTGTATTGAAAAATTAACCTGTGACTTTCCACTTCCTACTGTTATCGGAGATTTTAATCTTTATTCTACCAAAATTAATGTCCGTAACGAAGAAGAAAAGTTTTGAGGACAAAACTTGTAGAGAATCAAATTTCCTACAATTTTTTAATAAAATTCCGGACAGTATCAAACTTGAACCAAGTGACAAATTATTTAAAAATAAATTAAAAGATATGTTAATTGACAAATGTTACTACACAATTGAGGAGTTTTTAAATGATGAAGAGCTGACGAAATAAAATAGTAGGTACAATTACTTAAAATAAGGATTTGCAACACTAATTTATTGTAACATTGAATTTTATGTTATTGTATGAAATGCTTTTCTCTTTTCTTTTTTCTTTTCTTTTTATTTATTGGTTTACTTTTACAATTGCTAAAAACTTAATGTATGGAATGTTGCTTATTTTTTTTTATCTTTTATTTACTTTTACAATGTTATTAATTATTATTGTTATTCACATACAAACATTTCACATAATATGTTAAACATATTATGATGAAATGTTCCAATAGGTAGGTAGGTATTAGATAATAAGTTAAATATTATGTGCCCTAACAGGGTGTCATGAATTGACTAAATTAACTGTAACACCTTATTATTTAATTATGTTCGTGATTATGCAATAAAAGAAATATGAAAATATGAAATATTGCTTCTTTATCGCACTCATTCTTCGGGTATATTTTTGTATTTGAAAAGATATATTTTGTTCCAAATAAAGACTTACCGGTTACCTAATGGGTAGGTACTTGAAACTATTATCTATTTATTATTAATTCCTAAACACATCTATACCCGAGAGTCGGAGTGACTCAAGTCCATTACAGTCATCAACTCATCACGTGTTTTGTTTATCTATATATATAAACTAGCTGTTGCCTGCGACTTCGTCCGCGTAGAACTTGTTATCGTCTTAGATTATATTAGATTCATTTATTACATGATAAAAATATCAATATAAATTTGCATAAATGTCAAATTTACAAGAATTTCTACCATGTTCGTCAACTTTAATAATAAAAAATTAATGAGTCAAAAATATAAATATCTTAAGAATCATTAAGCTTCATTACTGGACATTTTTGCCCAAATCCGTCCAGTAGTTATACTCACGTTAGTCCGGGCTACCTGTATAGTTTCGAAAGCAAACTTATCTAATGCTAAAAGACGTAGAACTTTCCATCTCCATCCGCCGTCCCCATTTAACGGTGTTAGAGAATAAATTATTTTGATTGTCCAAAATAAACTTAAAAAAAAAACAAAATAATCCGCAGGTTAAATGAAACACTTCTTTGGGTATTCTTGGGGAGCATCGCAGTTCTAACCTAACCTAACCTACTTTTCTGCTAGCACTGGGATTTTGTATTTTGACTAATAAATGGCTTACCATATAGTAGATGTATGACCTAAGAATTCCCTTACTTCAAAAATTACTTGTTCCCCATACATACTTCCAACCCTATCTAAACTCCTTAGAGGATGAATTTCAAGAAACGCTGTAATAAGTTTCCTACGGCCGTATTCATAAACGTTTTACAAGCCTATATTAACTAAAATGGCATTGAAATTCGTTTGTCTTTATCTGTTAGAATTATCTGTTTTAGAATAATTATTAATTGTATTTGGACGCTCAGAGACCTTATACATCTCTGGAATACTGAATAATAGCATTAACTTCTGTTAATGCTGATACAGATCTTATATCGAATATAATGGTCATATTTTGCAATTTTGTTTTGTTTACATTAACTTAGTGACATTTAGTTTGTAAACCTTTTATATATAATTTTAAATTATTATTGTGTAAGATTACTATTTTATTGTAAATTACCGTTTGACATGTAAAAGTGCCCTTGTGGCCTATTTGCAGAATAAATAATTGATTTGATTTGATTTGATTTGATTCTGTCACTTTGACATTTGTGCTCGTCAGAAAGGGACAAAGCACATTTTATTTAGCAGAGGCATTTTAAGATTTATGAATTAGGGGGCTAGTCTTTAACCGAAGTTACAGATCCCTTACTTTAAAATTGTCTAACATCCAACTCCTTTTAGCCCATTTAGGGGATGAATGTTTTAAACCCCCTTATGGAATCAATTTCAAACAGTCTTAAACAGAAGTTACAAATCTCTTACTTTAAAAATGTCTTGCTCTCCATACACACTTTGAACCCCCTTTAATCCCCAATAGGGGATGAATTAAAAAAAATCTGAAATCAGTTTTGTAGGCTAAGACCGAAGTTACAAATATCTTACTATAACATTTTCTTGGTCTCCATATAAATATAAACCTTGAATCCCGTTTTAACCCCCTTAGGAGTGGAACTTCTCCAAAACGCTAAAAGAGCTTTTTTTTATTCTGATAAGTAAACTTTATACAACGTTTTAAGTCTCCAGCTCAAAAAAGAGTGTTTCTCATCCATACCTCGCACCCCTTTTTAACCCCCTGAGGGATTTAATTTTTTTAATCTTCTTAAAAAATTATATTTATATTTTAATAAGTAATCTTTCTACAAAGTTTCAAGTCTCTAGTTCAAAAAATAATGTTTCCCCCATACAAACATTACACCCCTATTTAACCCCCTTCCAAAAATCCCGTCGTATCCCTTGCCTACGTCATAAAAGGAAGTTTTAGTGTAAATTTCAAGTTCCTAGTCCCAGTACTTTCGGCTGTGCGTTGATGAATTTAACGGTGTTAGAGAATAAATTATTTGGATTATACAAAAAAACTTTTTAAATTAACAAAATAATCCGTAGGTTAAATGAAATATTACCTTCTTTTCGGTTCTGGGAGCATCGCAGTTCTACCCTAACCTAACCTACATTTCTGGTAGCTGTTCGGTTCTGTAAGGGTCGTGGTTCTAATTCTAACTTAACCTAACCTACTTTTTTGCTAGCAGTTGGATTATATGTATTTTAACTAATAAATGGCTTCTAATTCCCGGCAAACCACTTGAGCAAATGACCTTGCCTGCGCAAAGGCGAATCTACAAAGTTTCAAATCTGTAGCTCAAAAAAAAGTGTTTCCCATACAAACCGAGCACACCTTTTTAACCCCCTCAGAGGTGGCATATTCTAAAACGCTGAAAGTACTTTTTTTGTATTCTAATAAGTAATGTTTCTACAAAGTTTAAGTCTCCAGCTCAAAAAATAAAGTTACCCCTATATAAACTTTGCACCCCTATTTCACCCCTTAAGGGGTGGAATTTTCCAAAACGCTTTAAATTCTCTTTTTGTATTCAATTAACTAATCTGTCTACAAAGTTTCGAGATTCTAGCTCTAAAAAAAGTGTTTCCCATACAAACCTTGCACCCCTTTTTAATCCCCTCAGGGGTGGCATAATATTCTAAAATTCTGAAAGTTCTTTTTTTGTATTCTACATAATACGGAGCATAGTTGGGTTATTAGGACTATAATTGGGAGGTTTTACTGTACGCAATGGTTGTAGGTATATTTAATTAAAACGCAAAATAAACACAGTTTCACAGGTTTTATTGAATAATATTGATCTGAAACATGTATTGAACAGCTACACATTAACATCTATGGATATTTATGATTGTAAGTCTACATCTGTAAATAAGCAATAATGAAAATACTTTTTACCTCTAATCAGCAAACAAACAAAACCATAGATTGCGAGCTCCTTACAAATTTCTACCCAAACAGGTGCCCAAAACCCCGTATGGGCATTTTGGAACTAAACGGTTGCCTGGCATCGTTTTGACACCCCGCCCCCATCCCCGCATAATCGCAATGGCACCCATTTTGTGGGGTCATTTTGCGGCGGTACTTAGACTTCTATGGTTTTTTCGTTCGCTGCCTCTAATACAATTTTACTGACACACAATATTCAATTTCTGAGAAAAGAAAAGTTGTAGGTAAGTACAAGCTTTTAATAACGACTGTACTTTTTTGCATAGTGGGCACTCGTGCGGGTTATCCGTTCCAATGAGCCCAAACATGGCGGGTTATCTTGCGTAATCTACGAGTCGCCATGGGCACCTTCTGTCTCCATTATCAGTTCAGCTCGGTGGCGCTATTATTTAAACTTATATATACTTTACCGTCAGCCAAAAGTATAGGAACAAAATCTGCCTTGTTATAAAAACTACTTATAATCGATTGTACGCGTCAGTCTCGAAATAATTCTCAGCGTCACGTTCCGTCAAAATGCATTACGTCACACAATAAATAATAATAGTAATTAAAAAACTACAAACTGAACTCTATCTAACAAAACTGATATTCGACAACAAGAAAACTCAAATTATGCAAACTCGATCTAACGCATATTCTTTCTGTTAAAGTTGTAGCGTTTGTGTGACTCACAGTGTTGTGTGACATATCATAGTTTATTCTGACGGGCGTCATTCTTTCCCGATAAAGGCACGGACGCGACACGGGCAAACACACGTTTTATCGGTCCTATTTTATCGGTCTATCGTTAGGACTGGGAAGAGCCCTTCGACTGAATCAGGCAGTTCATCAGGCGGTTCATCTTACATCATGCACATCTTGTAACCAGACTAGCGTGTAGTATAGATACCAGTAAACCCTTTGACAACCCGGCCAAAGTTACTCAGTTACATGTCAAAACTTTACGACCTGCGTCGGGGATAGAATGCGAGCACGACACGGTGTACCGTGTTTCATACTTTACATAATTAGAATAGCTTGCCGCCTGTAGCGATGTCTGTAAATTAAAGGGTCTAGCCGCAATCCTATAGTGAAACTGCCCCTGGCTGAAATGTATAGCTTTTTTAGGTGCGTTTATTTGTCTTATTATAAGATATCATTTTACCAAATTTTAAGTCTATAATCACCTTCGATCGGTAGAAAAAAAAAAAAAAAAAAAAATCGTTTTATTTTAATTTTGGGCAATTCCATCGTTCGATTTCTTTGAAATTTGGAGGTTGAATATACCTAATAGTAATTACTTTTCAAAAAAAAAAAACAAGGTTCTAAGGTTAGAACCTTGATTTATTTTGTATATATATTATTTGAGATAAAGTTATTCTATTCTACCTAATATTGAATGAAGGGTTTTTGTATATATGCATTAGTTAGACATTTATACCCTGTTGCCCCAAATGGATTTTTTTAGAAAAAATATATGTAATGCAATATTATATTCTACATTAAATAACAAAAAAATGGGGTTGTTCCTGTCTCAAAAATAAAAAATAAATAAACGGAAACGATTTTTAAGCCTTTAAAAAAAGTTAGAACCTTGATTTTTTTTGAAAAGTAATTACTATTAGGTTTATTCAACCTCCAAATTTCAAAGAAATCAAACCATGGAATTGCCCAAAATAAAAATAAAACGTTTTTTTTTTTTTTTTTCTTACCGAACGAAGGTGATTAATGATTATAGACTTAAAATTTGGTAAAATGATATCTTATAATAAGACAAATAAACGCACCTAAGAAAGCTATACATTTCAGCCAGGGGCAGTTTCACTATAGGATTGCGGCTAGACCCTTTATGAAAATATACAATAAAAGCAAGCTTAAACTTACCTATTTGAGCACTTACCCACTTTTTAAATTAGCAAAAAATTTATATCATTATATACTATTAAACTGTGTGACATTCAGTGTTTTTCATGACTATGAAGTACCTAGGTATGATGGTCGAGAAGGATAATTTCTAAACTAGGTACTTAAGTCCCTAAACAATCTCTTAGACATTTATCCTAAAGTTTTACTAACCTAAACCTTTTTTACTCGGATGATTGTAATTTCAAAAACATGTAGTTACGTAGACGTAACGTTAAGAATTTTTCAACACATTTGCTTGTAACGTACCTACCTCTTATTGTGTCGAGTTTAGGCTCATAATTCTGAATATTAAACACGCGTGTTTTATAAGATTACGACACTCGTGTGTTATGATTATATCCCGATTAAGTCACGTTGGCACCTTGCAGCAAGAAGTATGCATGAACACGGTGCATTCTTAAATTAACTGGGTTGTACAGAATGTACAGCTTTTTTTAAATTCTCGGCAAATGGATTCTTACTCGACTAAACAAATTAAATCCTTTTTGTTAATTAATTGACTATTGCGTTTTGGATATGATAGAGAAACGTTTAATTTAGTAAAACTATTCACTTTTGATAACATTTTACATGAAATAATATAGATAGGTAACATTCTAAAACGAAAATATTTATTTTATTTTGTTTGGCTGTTGAGTGATTTCATATAAGTCTGGCTTAACACATGCGTGTGCACTACGCAAACTTCACGAAAAAAAACTGTTGCGCGCCATTATAGGTTATTTCACAGATATTTGTAAACATTGTTAATGCGTGTTTGGTTATTAACAAAAATGTTGACTCGTGACTAGAAAAGTGTTAAATAGAATGGACGCCACTGGAAATTCTTGGCGATGTACACAATATGTGAGTAAAAACCTATTGCCATCAATAAGTAAAGAAAATAGCTTGGCAGGCCTATAAAATTATCATCTTATGAAAAGGACTTTTTCCTCACAAAATGTGTTGAAAAACTTCGTATGAAACGCGTGAGCTTTGATAATTACATCCTCGGCTCTCTTATTCCTCCTTAAATCCGCCGCAGATGTAATTATCAACATACCTCACTTGTATCACAATGTACTATTACGTACCTAAGTAAGTACTTAAAGCTTAATATCTTGCTACAATGGTGGCAACGATATAAACAGAAGTTACACAAGTAGACATGATACATTATGATACTACATACACCGCATACATAGTTTACGAGATATAGGTGGTGCGCGAACTATTATTATTATTACTTCGGTTTGGGAAGTGGAATACAACACTGAGTGGTCGAGTCCGACTCCACATTAAGAGACGCTACACGGGCCGACATCGGGGCGGATAGCCAAGCAAGGTCACAGAAAATCTAGTAAGGAGTGACCTTGATTTGGTTGGTCGCCGTGCTTCAGACACTTATATCCACACGGGCCGATTCAGGCCTGCCGATTTTGCTCGTGTAGCGTCTCCTATTGACAGATAGATATCATTTGAATAGGTACGTATAGGTATAAGAATATCTTACAAATACTAAAACATTTAACATTTACCTACGATATAAATAATGTCATGTTGCTACATAAAATGATCACGGAGATTACATTTAAGTATAACGTGGCATAAGGTAGGTATATTCCACAGTGACATATATTATAATTACTTAATATAACACTAAAGTACAATCCAATTATTCGTCAGAGTATATCGCGCCATGCACCAATGCAACAAGATTGAAAGAAACATACATAGGGTAGTGGCACCAAAAGATGAACAGCCCTTCTACTAGTCTACATAAGTCATAAGCGCTCCCAAATTTAAATTCAAATTCTAACAAGATTAGGATTAAAAGAGTTTTGCTAGTACAGTATCAAGTAACATACTCGCAAGGCCACAGTATGTTAATTTAAAGTTCAACTCGGTGCTTGCAAAGTAGGTATAAGTGGATACGTGCCGGATAATACGTTTCTTCTTTTAATTAATAAAAATAAATGATGATAAATGTGTAATGTTCAAAAATTGGTGCAAGCCTTATTTGCTGTTCAATTTATCCTATATACTATTAAACGAAAAATATTTTTGTGTATATTTGTAATCATGTTCTCGTAAACGGCTGTGAAATGTGATCTTCATTTAAAGCAGCTAAAGAAACATTGCGTTGAAAGTCACCTAGTGAGTAAAACTCATGCGTCAGAAAAATGCTTACCATTATGCTTACATACATTGTATATATCCAAAAGACTGATTTCATTACTTTGACGATGTGTCATTAAGTGACATTTATTTATCGATAGTCGATAAAACACTTAGGTCATTCCCTCTGACAGTTTGATTTTTGCTATGAAGAATTCCGGTCCTTGATTATGACCTTATTCCGTCAAACGTTAAATTTGCAAGTTGACAGGTTTGTACATTTCATTGTATACACAGGCTGTGTGGTACGACATTTTGTCTACAATTTAACAGTTTTGTCAACTTGTATAATTGTAATGTTTCGTGGGACAGGGTCCTGTAATACCGTTGTAGATACAAATTTTCCTATTTTTTGTACTTATAACAGTAAAATAGGTATCTCTCGTAAATTGTACAAAATAGATTGTTCAACATTATTAGTTTTTAGGGGTTTATAAATAAAACTATAGGTACCTACGAGTATATCCTACATAACTACAAATTCATTTTCTACAAAAAATTCACAAGGCCCTCCCTGTGCATTAAATAAATCAATCACATATATTTTATTGGTAGGTAGATATCATATTTTACGTATACTTAATTGATACCTTTCTATTTATAGTAAATACATAAATTACTTGCCATGTACATTTAAAATGTTCACACCGTAAGTAATTGTGTGAGACACAGATGTAAAGATTTCTTTCAGACGATTAAAAGTTGGGTGAATATTTAATATGTAGTGATTACAATTACCTAATTAGTTTTTTTTATGTGAGGTTTTGTGATAGGATTATGTGAGTCTAGTGTACCCGAGTGTTAGGTATATATTGGGTATAACATTGTATTATTCACCTCCATAATATAAAGAACAGGCACGATATCAGATAGATCATTTTATATCATTATACCTACTTTCCTATAAATAGTGTCCCAAATATAGCTTATAATTAAATAACATTTAAATCCTTGGAGAATACAACATTATACGAAAGTGATTATAGTTTATTAGACGTAAATAGATACGCCGAGTCAGATAAGTTCACTAAGACACAGTTAGAGCAGTTCATTACAACAATCAACTATATAGCTAATAGATCAGGTGAAAGTTTATTCAGAAAATACTGTTACAACGTATAGATCTAATTCTATATTTGATCGGAGAGTTTTTCAGTATCGTTCAGGCTGGCATATTATAGTTATATGAGTGCCGGGCGGCTCCAGTGCGCCGCTATGAAAGAGGGGCGCGGGGGCGCGCGTATGTCTCGTTGACTGACCCCGTATCATGGTCGACCTTATCACACGATAAGTGACAAGATAGAGCGTCCGTCACTGGCTAACACCGTTCGATACGCGACGACGCTCCTATCTTGTCACTTATCGCGTGATAAGGCCGACCATGATACCGGGTCTGGTTTCTAAGGTGGGGTTACCCGCTCCATCCTTGTATCTGCTCCTGGGAGACTAAGCATCACGGTCACAGTCTGATAATGGGTTTCATCACACTCACAAAATGTGTTCCTTGGCTATTACAAATGCAAAATTCTCTAAACTTATGTTCTCACTCTGCCCAACACAGGCTATCACATTTATGAACCACAGCACCATTTGTAAAGCATCGATAAGCACCACCAGCGCTTTTTCTTTCCCTTTCAGGGTTTCTTCTTGTCGGCGCGGCGTCATTCCGCCTTGTCCTTCTTGTCCTCCTTCTCGCTCTTGCTGCCGCCCTTGTTCCTGCGTCCAATCAATATCTATCAATATTTATTGGTTATAAACATTTGTTTCAAGTGGATTTTGGCTAAGGCGCTTCTAAACGTGCATGTGCTACTTATTCTTGATAACTCTATAGGTACTGTAGGTACAGTCAAGTTCAAAAATATGTATCGATTTAATCCTCTCATAAATATGTACCGAAACCTTAATCCGCTGACATAAGAGCGATGGGACATATTTATGAAAAAGTTGAATGCACCCATATTTTTACACCTGACTGTACTACTCTACTGCGTAGGCCATTGCGATATTTGTTGCTCGACTAGATGCTAATTGTTCACACCTACATCTCTAATACGGAACGCATAATATGCCATTTACAAAGCACATATCTGTCTGGGACAGTTCTACAGAATGCGCAGGCTATATATATATAAGGTAATGTAAGTAACTTATAATATATGCTACTTCTTGCCTTGTAAATGTCATCACCCTCCAGCCTCTTATGTGTCATCCCTCGATTTTGGAGTGCCAACCGCCCGAGCTGAAGAATGAACTGATACAAGAGTTTACCCACCTGAATTCGGTCATGGCTTGGATATTTCTAAGAAAGTATTTTTTTTGGTAAGTTATAGCATTATTAAACTTAAGAGTCCGCAGTAAGGTCGGCCGAATTTCACCTTCCCATACAAACGTAGTTACGCTGTCATTTTAAAACTACGTGTTGGATTGTGACGAAACTTTGCATATGCAATGACATGAGGTATATCCAGGGCTGTAATTAGTTTATATGGTTCCAGTTTATAAAACAAACAAAATACAGCAAAAACAAGTTTTGTATGAAAGACAGGAATGTTAATCAAAACACTGCATGTAAAATATCAGCAGACCCCGACAGACGTTGTCCTGTCAAGTGTGTGACTTATATGTTATCCTGATCATTCTCAAAATTTGTTTAAAATTGGACAACATACATTCTGTTCTGCACACATATTTAATTTTAATTTTTTTATAATACTTATATATAAAAAATATATATGAATTTGTACAACTTACAGTGACTTGTCTACAATAAAATAAAATGAAAATGGTTCGCGTATTGTTACGTACCTATATAAACTCCCATGTACTCGTACCTTCTTGTAATTACTTACTCGTAGTTTTATTAACTTCTTTTCACATTTATGAAAAGGCAAAACTAATTAAACGTTCAACCAATTCGGTTGAAAAGGTAGATACCATGGAAATGAGGTATAAGTATGTACTTCTTTTGTATATTATGTCGGCGTAGGGTACCGGAATTTCGTTTTTTCATGATAATAGGTACTACAGGATGTCCCGAGATTTAGGATTATCGTGTAAAATCTCTGCTTACGCAAAATGACTGATTGGAAGTTTTGGATACAAGATTTTTACAAAACAACTAGGTTCGTTTATTGAAATGACGTATTTTACTCCATAAAAGGTGTGTTAACAGGTACCGCATGTTGTAGTCTTTGGACCGAATCTTGTACCATTGGGGCTTTACCCATCTATACAAATGGCATGATCATATAACGCACCGAATTTAAAATACTTTCGGCTACCTACTGAAACTGAATTAAATTGGTAAACTAACTGTACAATATCCCTAATTGAAAACGAAGTGAGCACGATGACTGTTTGACGTTACCTGCTGCTGACCAGAGGCTTCTTCTCCTTCTTCTCCTTCTCAGTGCTGGTGCTGGGACCTGGCACAGTGTTCACGGTAATTGGCTCGCTCTGAAATAGAGAAGCAATTCTTAATTTACTGACCCAGGCATCGAATAAACTATGCTCGCTATCATATATCTCATAACATGTAATGGTGCTTAACCCGTTCATGGTCACTCACATACATGATCCGCTATACATGATCCAATACAAAAAAAAAAAAAAAAGTGCCATAAAAATGTGCCGTATGTGCCATAAAATTAAAGATGGCCGACGGAGGAGTTGGTTCCTATCAAAAACTTAAAGCAATGGACCTAACAAGTACCTGAAAAATAATTGGTGCTTTTGTCCAGCGTGTCCACATTATCACCTAAAACTGCCCTACTATTGGGCTCGGATGGGTTAATAAGGCCCGAACACGCCACACCTTGTACTTATGTAAGGTCTTGTTCAGAGGTTTGCGGCCACCACCATATTTGCCATGCATATTGTGCAGTCGTCACCATGCTGGTGGCATAGGTTCGCATAATTTTATATATTGTATATTTTAATGACACCATTTTTTTCTTGGCTAGTCGGCGATCAGTCGAGAGACTAAGCTGATTTGTTGACAACGAGTGATTTAGTGACTTGCATACCATTTGTCATAATTATATTCTATCATACATGACCAGAGGGAGTCTGTTTTGGCAGTCACAGGGCACTAGTCTCATCCGTCTTACCTCAGTATCAGGGCTCTGCTGGGGTGGACTCGTAAATCCCTATTACTCGTGGGAACGCATGGAGACTACATTTAAAAATCTTCCGGGCGGCGACGTGGTACGCCACCCGTCACGTCTCGTTTCTTACGGGGGCGAGAAGCGGCTCACGGAAAGCCGTTTTGCTACGATGAATCTTGGAGGAGGTATGAGTGACAAAGTTGATGAGGTGTTACAGATGATGGATGAAAGAAAGATTGATGTGCTATGCGTGAATGAGACAAAGCGGAAGGGATGTGACACCACCACACACGGACCCTACACGGCTTATTGGTCAGGGGTGCCAAGCTCAGAACGGGCCTGTAAGGGAGTTGGTGTTATACTCTCCGCTAGGATGGCTAAGTGCGTGAATGAGTTCGACTGCGTGAGTCCCAGACTGATATGGGTAAGAATGAATGTGGGATTGGTGCGGATTTTTGTCGTTGGGGTGTACGCACCTGTAGATCAGGGTGCGGGAAGTTCACAGCGTACACAGGATGAAGGTCAAATGTTTAGGGATGAATTGAGGGACGTGTTAGGGCTATGCGAGGACAACTAAAGGTTAATAATGTTAGGTGACTTTAATAGCTAGGTAGGAGTGAAGAGAGATGGATTTGAAAAGGTATTAGCTAACATAATAATTATTATTAACGGTAACATAATTATGTGTCCTGTTACACGAAATAAATGATGTTTATTTTATTTTTATTTTCATTAGGGATGCATGGTGACGAAAGAGTTAACGAGAATGGAAGAAGTCTGTTAGAAATTTGCCTAGAGTGGAATCTTTGTGTGTAAACACAATGTCCGCCCATAAATGGATTAGTATTTTTGAAACAGCTTTCCAACAATATCCCACACCATGGGTTTAACGAGAAAAAAAAATACATCCCCGCTTTAGGTGTAGGGGAGGCACCCTAAAAAATTTCTTTTCAAGATTTTATTGTACTGTCTTGTCGGCGTGATTGATTTATATGCCCATGCCGAATCACAGTTTTCTAGTAGTAATGGTTACTGAGCTAAGCCGAAGACGGACGGACAGATGGACATGGCGAAACTATAAGGGTTCCTTGTTGACTACGGAACCCTAAAATGGTATGGCGTAGAGGCCAGCGCTTCTACAGTCCTTTCACCAGCCTTTCACTAAACATTCTTCCTCTTTAGTCGCATCTGAGTAAGAACAGGCTCTAGATGTTGTGTATGACACAAATATTATACTAATATTGTTCAATATTATATAGTTATTTAGTATGCAGGATGCGGAATTATTTCGATCTCACGTGGACCTGGGGCTGACAAGACGAACCTGAAACGCACCGATCGTGGCTCTGTTACAGAATATCTGATTCGATCCACCGCTCATTTATCATGACTTGTCAGTCTTGTGTCAGTCTGAACGACTAGCATGAATTGAAGAGAAAGGCAGGAGAAATAGTAAGCATTTGTTTTCGTTTATGTAGTTACATATACTAAGCAGTACGAGTTCTGAATTTATGTCCGATATCTACCGTTTTGGGTGAGGATATGTTTATGACATCGAGTCATATAAATTCTGTTTTACATATGAATGCTATGACCACGGGTATATCTGAGGAGCCTGACCCTTTGATTGTTTTGTAATGAAGCAATCTAGCCCGAAAATCATTAGTATGATCAGTGCATCGTGTCGTAAACAGGAAGAACATGAACATAGTTACCCTGGGAGGAGCGGAGGAGGTCGACGGCCCCGGCTGCGGCTCGAGCTGGTGCTGCTGCGACTGCGACTGGCTGGTCACGTGGCCCATCTTCGTGAGCGGAGGGTACTTGAACGAGTCCGAGAACGCCATGCCACGCCTTAACGCAGCCCTAAAAATGTACACACATATCAGACTTTGCTTCTCAATATAATATATTACTAATATTATACTGAGAAGCAATATATTATTATGATATACCGGCCAAAATACAACTATTTTATGTACCTAGCGCATTGAACCCACGTAATATATGTTGTAGGTACAGACACGTTTAAGCGCGCAGCATCGTATTCGAACCCAGTCAACGGTTTTGATAATAAGCGTCAATCAAGTAACCTGATATAGTACGGCGGAAATTGGCCAATATTGATAAAAGTCGTGGACACGTCTTCTATATACCTAAAACTGGTATGGATGTGTTCCTTGTTGTCTCCAGAGTACGAATCTACCGGTTTTCCTCGCTAACGCTCGTTTCATAAAATCACACTCATATTTTAAGGCCTCTCATTATCGATCAGTTGCATAAACTACTATTGTACATATGTTTCAATAAAAAGGTATTTTAAATTCATAACTTCGTTGACTGTGGGCCGCAAACTTTCGCCAAAATCCCGCCCGAGGACTAGGACCCAAACTGGCGACAAGCCCACCCTTGCCGTACCCCACGCCCGCGCATATTTCATTTCATTCGAGGGCAAGTTGCGGTTGAATTTGAAGACATTTGCACGTGGTGATTTGTTACAGTTACCTTTCTAGCAACAGCTAAAACACATTTTATTCTTTGGAGATGAGTGTAGATATTTACGGTTTGTCAACTGATATATGTTGTGAACTATATAGAACTGCAAGTCGTTGAAGTTTAGCAGGCAACTAGTTTGAACAGAACAACACGGCCTGAAGGTGAGCGGCGAGGCTCACGAGGTCGCAGACCGGGCTCCGCGTAGGGCGGAAGGCCCGGAGCGTCCCTTCAAAGCGCGCTCTCGGATACTTTACTCCTGAGTGCAAGGACAAGCGAATCTGAGCGTGTGCGTGCGTCCCTTCAGATCGTGCTCTTCACGCGAGCCCGAAGGCTGAAGACCCGAAGGGCGAGCCCACGCGGACATTTCACTACTCTCAAGTGTACTACAAGCGAACCTGAGGGCCGAAGGCCCGAAGCGTACCATCAGAGAGGGCTCTTCACGCAAGCCAGAGGGCCACAAGCCCCAAGGGCGGGCCCACGTGGACACTTTATTACTCCTAAGTGTCTTACAAGCGAATCTGACGGCCGAAGGCGTCCCTTCGGAGCGCGCTATCTACGTGGGCAGCCGAAGGCCTGTAGGGCAAGCCACTCACTTCTCTTTTGCGAGGAAATACTAAACCAAAACAAGTTAGATTTGGAAAATTCAAGTCAAAGTGGTACAGGTACATACCTGGCAAAAACTAGTCCTACTAATACTATAAATGCAAAAGTTTGGATGTTTGTTACTCAACCACACTTAAACGGCTCAACTGATTTGAACGAAATTTTGCACGAAGATAGTTTATAGCCTGGATTAAAATATAGGATAGTTTTTATCCGAGTCTACGCAGACCAAGTCGCGGGCGGAAGCTAGTTGTCTAATAAAGCTGCTTGCGTTCATTATTTTCTTATTTATTTTCAATGTAATACTAGGAACTAGACTAATTTTACATCACCCGGGCGTAAAGTGGCAATAACAATATCACTTGACAGCTAAAATAAGACGTAAAATTTTGTATGAGGGGGTGAAAAAGAACGCTTCAGAGCACTCGCCTCGCCTTCGGCTCGGGCTACAAAGTTCCTGAGGTGGCCTTGATTTTACTGCTTTAGGTGCATATCATGACCGTCTGACTGGTATAATTACTCAGAAAACAAAAAAAGATAGTTTCTAAAGGCGCGACGTGACGACAGCGATCGCTAGCAGAGTCGAGCGTGGTTATAATTAATCGGTGCGTAATTAACAAAATGTATTAATACTTCGTTATTTATTAATGTACACCAATAAAATCTATATTGTTGGAAAGCTTATAAATTGTCCATTTTTTTTATACTAACTTTAATTGCGCTAAAGTTTTTATTTATTGAGTTACAAGCGTGTTTTATCAGTACTCATGCAAACGCGCACGGTAAAAAAGTCATATTTTTTCAAATATATAAAACAAATGTTGATGGTACGTCATAGGGTTCAAAAAAACAATTAAAGAACGTTTAATATGCTTTCAAATGACACCCCGCATGAACCGATCAGTAAAATAGAACCCGATATTTGAACATAAATCGATGACCGTTTGCCGCCATCTTTGTGACGTCACATCCGCTAGATTCGTACTCTGGAGAAAACAAGGAACACGTCCATACCAGTTTTAGGTATAAAGAAGAGATGCCCACGAAAATCGTGAAGGAGACGACTTTGTGCGATATTGCCACCGTATATGTGAATTGGTTATTATTTAACAATTTTCTTGTTAAAAATAAAACAAGCACCACAAATTTAACTGTACTGATAATATGACTGTGGGGGCAATCTTGGTAAGGCATTCATTGTTATTACACAACACGTACTATGGTTTTTTAAGAGTTTTGTTCTATTTGTAATTCCTTTGCTTTGGTTTTGATATTAGCATGTTGGCAAATAATACTTATGTTTTATGCTTAGGTATCGGTAAAATGTTTACAAATTTTAAAGAGTTGTTAATAGGTTACAATTCTTCATTTTAGTTAAGTAATTTAAAAACAAAAGCTTCTATTTTATCCATATGGTATCTTGTTGGTATTTCCGTACCTAGTAGGACTGGGGGGCGGATAGCTGGTGCCCCGGTGGTCCGGGCTCAGGTACTGATGATGGTGCGTTGCCGACAGCCGGTTTCGTTGCAACAGCTCCTGATGGGACTGGTACAGCCTCTCTGATGCTGTTTGAGGAACCGGCCTGCAGGAAATTGACATCTTAGGAATTGATGACGATGATGCAGAAGCATTTATCCCACCAAAAGCATAAATGTGAAAATGGGAGCTAAGTTCAATATTAAGAATATGCGTGGTTGTCAACTTCGCCGACAAAAGAATTGAGATCTAAATGGGTGCCAAGGTCAGTAGATAATCCTAAAATAAACTGTATACTTAAGAACATACAATTTCTTATTTTTTGTACTACAACAATATAGTTATTCTGTATAAAAATATAACTTCTTAAATTTGAACAGTCGAGTTATTTACACAAATAAGAATCCCTATAACATTTGAAGATTTCCCTCAATTTCTCCAGGACCCCATCATCCTGAACCTGATCCTGACCCTGACCTGATAACAGTAGTACTTGCGTTGCGTCTAAATACTCGCGTTGCGTCTAAATACTTGCGTTGCGTCTAAATACTTGCGTTGCGGGCGTGTTGAGGCAGTGTAATATGTTGCCATCGGTGCTATCGCGGTAGACTGTAGCATAGCACATAGTGATGACCTGATGACGATGCAGGCAACTTACACTAGAGCAGGGCGCGCGGGCGGCGAGGAGGGGTCGATGGTGAGGTCGGGCAGGCTGTGCACGAGCGCCAGCACGCCGCTTTGTGGCTGCACGCGCAGCGTGTTGTGCGTGGCCATGCTGGGACTTCGCAGCGGCACGCGCGCAGGTGCCTGCACATAAAACATCATCATTTTTGTCTGTCATTGGCTAATGCTGAACACAACTCTTCGAAACCGCCACACCTCCCGGCCCTAACCCCATAAAACAAAGTACAAAATGGTCACCTTTGATTAACACTTCAATAATTAAAACTGAATTGAAGTATTTAAACGGCCAAGACATCGAATAACCTTGATGTCGGTTGTGCGTCCGGGTTTTACAGCAGATTTCAATCAGAAGAACTGTTTATTTTTGGAATGCTGTTGAAACAGCAATTGATTATCGTACATTTTCATACAAGTGCGGAAGGAATGTCATTTTGTACGAGTTCCGAGTCTGAGTATACAGAGCAATGACGCGTAGTTGCAGTGTCAAGAGGCAACCGGATGGCTCGCGGTATTTAAGCTCCCAAAGTGTTGTGGAATTGCCCTGTGGAAACCGAACTGAGGCAATTTGGACTGAAGCAAAAATGAAAGGATTTTTTTTTGTCGCTATGCAGCCAATTGAAACAGCCGTTGCCTGAAAGTGTGTACGCTGTTTATATAATGAAATGCTGTTACAATCGAATTTTTGGCGGCAAGTTCTTTTTTTTTCACCTCCCCTCCAATTTCCGCCCCAGTTCAAATTGGCTCAGTTCGAGTTGCACAGGGTGGATTCACAACGCATCGGAAGCTCAAATACTGAGAGCCATCCGAATGCATCTTGTGCCGGCTACAGACTCGCGAGAAGTCTCACCGAGAAGTCTTGCGTTCGAGAAACGAGAGAACGAGACGGCGAGAAAGCGATCACATTCACGCTTCTCGGGTGTTCTCGGGGGTTCTCGGTGTGAATCTGTTTTCAGCATTGGACACTGAAAGAGCCGTCAGGCTGTTTTGTACCTATCTTGCTTATCTTTCGTTATACGGAAGGTAGCGTATCCCTGTGGCACAGGTTAAACCTGTGCCACAGGGATACTCAGTACTATGCCTATGTCAGCATCACATTATGTTTTAATATTTTAAATATATTCGTTTTAAGATTCAAAAATATAGACGTAATCTAAAAAAAAATGGAGTAATTGCATGAACATACTACTCTTTGGTGGGATGTATAGGTGCGTCCAGACGCTTGCGATCAAAACGACATTCAACGAACACGAGCACAAGCACGGGCACCAGCATGCAGTATGTGCTCGCTCGCGCCCGTGCCTGTGCTCGCGCTTGCCGCCGATCGGGACGAATGCCTTTCTAAAGTTCCGTAGCCAAATGGCCAAAAACGGAACCCTTATGGATTCGTCATGTCTGTCTGTCTGTCTGTCTGTCCGTCCGTATATCACAGGCATTTTACTCGAAAACTATAAGGTGTATTTGAATAAAATTTTGAGGATAGGTGTATTTTGTTAGCCGCTACATTGTTTTGTAATTAGTGTAATTACATTACAAAAAAAAAAAAATACATACATAAAACTCTGTCAAAAAATTTTTTTTCATTGCAAGCCCACGTGTGGCACATCACTCGATAAACATTTCAAAATAAATATAAGGTTTCTCAGTATTTTTTTTTATTAAGTGAATAGTCGGAGATAATCGCCCTGAAAGTCACTAAAATTGTGCCCCCCCCTGTAATTTTTGAACCGTGTATTTTTAAAATGTAAAAAAAATCATGGACATAGGGCTTATTCAATTCTTTCATCGAAAACTGTTTTGAACAAGATCGGTTCAAAGGTATTAGAGATATTTCTAAAAAACTGCCTTCCTTAAAGAAAAGGACGTAAGTGCCAGAAGATTTCAGTAACGATACGACCTTTGTAATAGGCACGGAACCCTTCGTTGTACGTAGTCCGACACGCACTTGGCCGCTTTTTTTGACACAGATCTAAGGGTGAATGTGCTGGTGCTCGTGTTCCTGTTTACACGCACTCATCGCACAAATAAACACGTCGGATTTGGAGTCTTCAAACGATCAAAAATGGGCAACCATATAAATTTTGCTTTTTCTGGAGTGTTACCAGGGGGAATCAACTTTATGGGGGCAGAATAACCATCACAAAGAAAGAAATAAAACTCCCATGTTTACACTAACTAACAATATAAATTAGCCATATGTTTTGACACAACTGAGTATCAAGAGCAATTAATGCACTGCCAACAAACTGTTACGCAGTTTAGCAGCATACTATCATTTGTAAACATAAATGTGTCCTTCGTGAATAAATGATTAAATCCTTACTAATATTATAAATGCGAAATTGCGTGTGTTTGTATGTTTGTCCTTCTTTCACGTCGCAACGGAGCGTCGTATTGATCTGATTTTTTGTATGGAGATAGTTTAGAAGCTGGAGAGTGACATAGGCTACTTTTTCCAGCGGGAATACATCAAATTCCCACGGGAAAATTCAATATGTTACATTTTCCTATAACCACGCGGGCGAAGCCGCGGGCATCAGCTAGTAATAAATAACCGCGGGCGTGTGAATAGCTTGCAGAGCTTGCTCGGCCCGCAGAAGTGCACGGGCTGCGTACTGGGCCGCACGGCTATGAACATCAGTTAATAAATAAAAAATGGAAAAGCAAAGCATTTTGCGCAACTGTGTTTAAAAATTAATTATAACTCATAAATTTGATTTAATGCGAGGAGTGATCTACACCTTTTTTGAGATCAATAAAATAAATCTGGAAAACAGGTGTTTGATAACAAGGCAATTATGAAGTTCGCTCCTACCTATAACTAACATTTGGATAATTGCGACTTTTACAAATTTAAACTCAAACGTATGTTACCTGTAGCTAACGGTATAAATGAGGCTAGGTTACTATGGGATTAAATACTTGGCAAGGACCTGATTATACTGGTCTTGCGTGTATGTTAGAACCGGTGCTGAGTTCCGAATCCACATACTTGAAATAGTAATGCGCTAATGAAATTGTTCTGTCTTGCGGACGCTTTAGGCACGTAATATAATAGTTTGCGGTTCAAATTCAGTGAACTCTTGGATGCATTGTGTGCAAAAAATAAATATCTTGTGTACTATTTGTGATACTTGGCAGAAATATCTGTTACTAATTAACATTTCGCCTTCCGTTGTTAGTTATTAAGGGCATAGTTACTTTCGCAATTGCTATCAAAGTCGCTTGCAGTATTTTTGATGTAGTAGGTAGGTAGCTAGTTTTAAATATGCTAGTTGTGCATAATATAGTTGTATATATGTTGTGTAATTACAAAGGTATATTGTATATTCTATAATCAGTGACTCTGTGAGCTGTAAAACTCTCGACATTGCTTTTTTTCAAAATTATTCATGTTTTAATTTGAAAAAAAAATATGTCTAAATATGTAATTATTGAACCTACTTACACAACTTCACGGAAATCAATTCAGAAATGCGACCTGCAGAGGAAGACCATCCAGACATACGAAAGAGTTTGCCCAAGCCAAGCCCATGCCCATGCCCATGCCCATGCCCAAGCCCATGCCCAAGCTGAAACGGAGAACTTCGTTTTCTTCGCTCGCTCATTCAATAAGCAAGTACATATAAGCCCCGGTTTGCACTTTTGTTCTATTGTAGTTACCTACTCGTACACCCACGAGAAAAGTAGACACTAATTGGTTTAAATTAATCACACTATTTATACAACATATATTAAAAGGAAACATAAGGGCCGTTTTTCCATAGAAACGTAGTCCCCTGTTTTCTCCCTGGATAATGGCAGTAGAGCAATATTTTTTTTCCATAAATCTATGGCTACTATTGACATGTTCCTATGTTTTCCTTTTATTCATAAATTTATTCTTAAAAGAGATATTAACCTTCAAAAACCTAAGAAAAATGCTAGATTTTCCGCTGTGTTGAAACATCCAGAAAACAATTCTGACTAGATTATTTAAAAAAAGAAAAACATAGGAACACGGCCAAAGCCTTTCTTTGATTTTTAATAAAAAAATAGTTAAATAGGTGAAGTTTTGGAGAAGAGATCAGACCCCCTAGCACAATAGGTTTAACGTCCGACATAAAGCATTTGTCCCTCTTGCACTCGCATATTGGCTAGAATAGGACGAAGGCTTTATGTCCTACATAAAACTTAGCGTGGACTACAAAACGTTGATTTTATGTACTTTTATTAGGTATTTTCGGTTCAAGCTGCAGTTGTCTCTATCGCGCTCTACGGGGGGAGGCTTGAGGTTGACGCGACAGCAATACATTTTACAAATACCTATTTCTCAATTACCTCGCCCTTAGTTTTTCCTCTTAAAAATGATGCACAACATCACCAGTTTCCACGCATATTCTGCAGCAGGTCATTCTCCAGATTTTTGTCGGCGTCTAAACTCCGTTAAACCATATGAAACGTATAAAAAAGTTTGGTGGAGTTAAGGTATCCCGCAGACAGATTGAGAATAACCACTTGGATAAAGTCATGTATACGTAACAGCGTCATCTTTTGTTGTCAAGTGGACGCCGCGTGGCGGCGATGACAACCAGTATATTTAGGAAAAATACTGAACTGATTCTTATGTAACCTGCTAATATTGTAGTTTAGACCTCAGAATAGGACATAGAGTGGCGTTTTATCGAGTACCATTTTTTCAGAGGGTGATAAGTTTTGAAAAATTGTATGGGAATGACCTAATTATTCTTTTAAGATAGATACTTGAAACTTCGTAAAAAGGTACTTTTATGAAATACAAGAAAAGTGATTTCGCCAGTTTGAAAATTCATACCCTAAGGGGGTCAAAATGGGTTTAAAATTTGTATGGAGTGATCTTTTTTTGAGTTAGACTTGAATTTTCGTAAAATGATTCCATATTAAAATACAAGAAAAATAATTTTGAAAATGCATCTCCTAAAGGGATTATAACTTAATTTTGTATTAAGCAGTTACGCTGCTAACGAAATTATACATTTTTAAATAAAGGAAAAAATTGAAAAAACTTGCTTGAAATTTATTTTATATGTATGTTTTTGTATGTACAAAACCAGTGTGAAGAACTCCACAATAGATGGCGTTACCGGTCTTATCCGATACTATTAAACGAGCAATAAAACGAGCGGTAAAAACAAAGCTTACGCATTAAGAACAACATCGACTGTTGTGGATTTGAATGCATTCATGCAGTCTTATCGTTTTTAATTTATGCCGATTTTATTCCAACACGACCCCAACCTGGGGACCGATTTTTGACTTTCGAAAGCTCGAAATCAAAAGCGAGCGGTAGAAAATATTCGCACACGAAAATTTGTCATTATTATTTTCGCATGAACCCAATAATAGCTATTTTTGAAATCATCACTGGAAAGCTAGTGATTGGCTATCGATACTTTTGCGTTTCGTTGTATGCAAAAATTAGATAATTACCGGTTTTTCAAATTTGAATTTTCAACAAATCTAATATAGAGAATAGTACTTTATTGGAATTTGTATATCTATAATATAGTAAATTGATTATTTTTAAATATATTGCGTTTCATAACAGAAAAAAAATCAAAAGTAAGTAGTGAGTTGTAAGGTGCAAACATTAATAATTGTAAAACGAAACGTAATTGTGTGAGAAAGAGACAGTATGAGAGCGTGACCTGAGAAAGAAAGGGATGGAGAAATGAAAGGGATAGGAGATAAGTTTCAGCGAGAGTAACAGAGAGAATAAATTAATTATGTCCAATCCGTTGTTTCCTTTACTTACAGAGTAGTAAACGAAACGCTTATGTTCCCGCCCTCTAATTTTTGAACCGTGTATTTTAAAAATATGAAAAAAATCATGCTCAAGGGCTTATTAAATTCTCTCAGCGAAAATTGTTTTGAACAAGATCGGTTCAAAGGTTTGTTAGATATTTCTAAAAAACTGACTTCCTTAAAGAAAAGGACGTAAGTGCCATAAAATTTCAGTAACGATACGACCTTTTTAATAGGCACGGAACCCTCGTTGTGCGTGGTCCGACACGCACTTGACCGCTTTTTATTTTATTTTCTATCGCTCGTATTTCAAAAATAGCATTTCATCGTTTTTGTCCGTTTTCGAGTGAAAGAGTCGAGCGCTCGAAAGTCAAAAATCGGTCCCCTGGGCCAAACTTAATTACAATATATAAAATGTTATGTTTGCGAAGTTACGGAAATATTGTATGACATTATACACACATTTACAGTTAGAGTGTTACTTTCATAATTTTAGAATCAAATAAAACCCATTAAATACTTTTTGGTATATTATTTTTATTGGTCTAAAAATATCAAAAACATTATATATGCGGCAAGAACGAGCTAAAATCGGACTAAAATTAAGCTCGCTAGATGGCGCAAATCGACAACTAACATCAGCGACCTCTATCAAACTGAAATTGTAACAAAATTATGCTCGCTAGATGGTGCTATCATTATATAATTCAAGCATTACCAATGTTTCTACTACTTATTACTACTACTTATTGTTACTACTTGTGTTTGAATTTGTGACTCATAATCAGGAATATTATAATTATTATTGTTAAGAGAGATCTGAAATTGCGTACCTAAGTATTAACACTTTCAAAGACACGCGGCCCGGCAGCCTACTAAACGAGAAAAACAACTTCGAACTCCTATTTAAAAAGTCTCGTTTACAATTGTGTCTCCGAGGCCCCAATGGATAGAAATACGAAAATCTTTCCGTGGGGTCGCCGTCTCCCCCACAGCCAACCCGGCCCGTTTTACCGCTGCGTAAGTCTGACTCGATCTTGGCCAGTTTTATCCCTTATTTAATAACTAGCTTCCGCCCGCGACTTCGTTTGCGTGGACCCAGTTTATCCAAATCGGTTGATCCGTTTAAGCGTCATTGAGTTACAAACATCCAAACATCTAAACATCGAAACATACAAACATCCAACCATCCAAACTTTCGCTATTATAATATTAGTAAGACTATCCTTTACATTATATTTTAGATTAGATTAGATTTAGATTTATTTATTTCGAGATAAAAATTACAATATAGATTCGGATAAAATCTCAAAATTATAAGAACCCTTATCACGATCGTCAATAATATTAATAAAAAATAAAAATTAAATAATATTCAAAATGTCAATACAGAAAGTGGAAATAGTATCTCCGATTACGGATTGAAATAAAAATCAATAAAAAATCAATTAAACTTAAGAGTAAAATTAAGAGTAATTGCATGAAAATACTACTCTTTGGTGGGATGTATAGGTGCGTCCAGACGCTTGCGATCAAAACGACATTCAACGAACACGAGCACAAGCACGGGCACCAGCATGCAGTATGTGCTCGCTCGCGCCCGTGCCTGTGCTCGCGCTTGCCGCCGATCGGGACGAATGCCTTTCTAAAGTTCCGTAGCCAAATGGCCAAAAACGGAACCCTTATGGATTCGTCATGTCTGTCTGTCTGTCTGTCTGTCCGTCCGTATATCACAGGCATTTTACTCGAAAACTATAAGGTGTATTTGAATAAAATTTTGAGGATAGGTGTATTTTGTTAGCCGCTACATTGTTTTGTAATTAGTGTAATTACATTACAAAAAAAAAAAAATACATACATAAAACTCTGTCAAAAAATTTTTTTTCATTGCAAGCCCACGTGTGGCACATCACTCGATAAACATTTCAAAATAAATATAAGGTTTCTCAGTATTTTTTTTTATTAAGTGAATAGTCGGAGATAATCGCCCTGAAAGTCACTAAAATTGTGCCCCCCCCTGTAATTTTTGAACCGTGTATTTTTAAAATGTAAAAAAAATCATGGACATAGGGCTTATTCAATTCTTTCATCGAAAACTGTTTTGAACAAGATCGGTTCAAAGGTATTAGAGATATTTCTAAAAAACTGCCTTCCTTAAAGAAAAGGACGTAAGTGCCAGAAGATTTCAGTAACGATACGACCTTTGTAATAGGCACGGAACCCTTCGTTGTACGTAGTCCGACACGCACTTGGCCGCTTTTTTTGACACAGATCTAAGGGTGAATGTGCTGGTGCTCGTGTTCCTGTTTACACGCACTCATCGCACAAATAAACACGTCGGATTTGGAGTCTTCAAACGATCAAAAATGGGCAACCATATAAATTTTGCTTTTTCTGGAGTGTTACCAGGGGGAATCAACTTTATGGGGGCAGAATAACCATCACAAAGAAAGAAATAAAACTCCCATGTTTACACTAACTAACAATATAAATTAGCCATATGTTTTGACACAACTGAGTATCAAGAGCAATTAATGCACTGCCAACAAACTGTTACGCAGTTTAGCAGCATACTATCATTTGTAAACATAAATGTGTCCTTCGTGAATAAATGATTAAATCCTTACTAATATTATAAATGCGAAATTGCGTGTGTTTGTATGTTTGTCCTTCTTTCACGTCGCAACGGAGCGTCGTATTGATCTGATTTTTTGTATGGAGATAGTTTAGAAGCTGGAGAGTGACATAGGCTACTTTTTCCAGCGGGAATACATCAAATTCCCACGGGAAAATTCAATATGTTACATTTTCCTATAACCACGCGGGCGAAGCCGCGGGCATCAGCTAGTAATAAATAACCGCGGGCGTGTGAATAGCTTGCAGAGCTTGCTCGGCCCGCAGAAGTGCACGGGCTGCGTACTGGGCCGCACGGCTATGAACATCAGTTAATAAATAAAAAATGGAAAAGCAAAGCATTTTGCGCAACTGTGTTTAAAAATTAATTATAACTCATAAATTTGATTTAATGCGAGGAGTGATCTACACCTTTTTTGAGATCAATAAAATAAATCTGGAAAACAGGTGTTTGATAACAAGGCAATTATGAAGTTCGCTCCTACCTATAACTAACATTTGGATAATTGCGACTTTTACAAATTTAAACTCAAACGTATGTTACCTGTAGCTAACGGTATAAATGAGGCTAGGTTACTATGGGATTAAATACTTGGCAAGGACCTGATTATACTGGTCTTGCGTGTATGTTAGAACCGGTGCTGAGTTCCGAATCCACATACTTGAAATAGTAATGCGCTAATGAAATTGTTCTGTCTTGCGGACGCTTTAGGCACGTAATATAATAGTTTGCGGTTCAAATTCAGTGAACTCTTGGATGCATTGTGTGCAAAAAATAAATATCTTGTGTACTATTTGTGATACTTGGCAGAAATATCTGTTACTAATTAACATTTCGCCTTCCGTTGTTAGTTATTAAGGGCATAGTTACTTTCGCAATTGCTATCAAAGTCGCTTGCAGTATTTTTGATGTAGTAGGTAGGTAGCTAGTTTTAAATATGCTAGTTGTGCATAATATAGTTGTATATATGTTGTGTAATTACAAAGGTATATTGTATATTCTATAATCAGTGACTCTGTGAGCTGTAAAACTCTCGACATTGCTTTTTTTCAAAATTATTCATGTTTTAATTTGAAAAAAAAATATGTCTAAATATGTAATTATTGAACCTACTTACACAACTTCACGGAAATCAATTCAGAAATGCGACCTGCAGAGGAAGACCATCCAGACATACGAAAGAGTTTGCCCAAGCCAAGCCCATGCCCATGCCCATGCCCATGCCCAAGCCCATGCCCAAGCTGAAACGGAGAACTTCGTTTTCTTCGCTCGCTCATTCAATAAGCAAGTACATATAAGCCCCGGTTTGCACTTTTGTTCTATTGTAGTTACCTACTCGTACACCCACGAGAAAAGTAGACACTAATTGGTTTAAATTAATCACACTATTTATACAACATATATTAAAAGGAAACATAAGGGCCGTTTTTCCATAGAAACGTAGTCCCCTGTTTTCTCCCTGGATAATGGCAGTAGAGCAATATTTTTTTTCCATAAATCTATGGCTACTATTGACATGTTCCTATGTTTTCCTTTTATTCATAAATTTATTCTTAAAAGAGATATTAACCTTCAAAAACCTAAGAAAAATGCTAGATTTTCCGCTGTGTTGAAACATCCAGAAAACAATTCTGACTAGATTATTTAAAAAAAGAAAAACATAGGAACACGGCCAAAGCCTTTCTTTGATTTTTAATAAAAAAATAGTTAAATAGGTGAAGTTTTGGAGAAGAGATCAGACCCCCTAGCACAATAGGTTTAACGTCCGACATAAAGCATTTGTCCCTCTTGCACTCGCATATTGGCTAGAATAGGACGAAGGCTTTATGTCCTACATAAAACTTAGCGTGGACTACAAAACGTTGATTTTATGTACTTTTATTAGGTATTTTCGGTTCAAGCTGCAGTTGTCTCTATCGCGCTCTACGGGGGGAGGCTTGAGGTTGACGCGACAGCAATACATTTTACAAATACCTATTTCTCAATTACCTCGCCCTTAGTTTTTCCTCTTAAAAATGATGCACAACATCACCAGTTTCCACGCATATTCTGCAGCAGGTCATTCTCCAGATTTTTGTCGGCGTCTAAACTCCGTTAAACCATATGAAACGTATAAAAAAGTTTGGTGGAGTTAAGGTATCCCGCAGACAGATTGAGAATAACCACTTGGATAAAGTCATGTATACGTAACAGCGTCATCTTTTGTTGTCAAGTGGACGCCGCGTGGCGGCGATGACAACCAGTATATTTAGGAAAAATACTGAACTGATTCTTATGTAACCTGCTAATATTGTAGTTTAGACCTCAGAATAGGACATAGAGTGGCGTTTTATCGAGTACCATTTTTTCAGAGGGTGATAAGTTTTGAAAAATTGTATGGGAATGACCTAATTATTCTTTTAAGATAGATACTTGAAACTTCGTAAAAAGGTACTTTTATGAAATACAAGAAAAGTGATTTCGCCAGTTTGAAAATTCATACCCTAAGGGGGTCAAAATGGGTTTAAAATTTGTATGGAGTGATCTTTTTTTGAGTTAGACTTGAATTTTCGTAAAATGATTCCATATTAAAATACAAGAAAAATAATTTTGAAAATGCATCTCCTAAAGGGATTATAACTTAATTTTGTATTAAGCAGTTACGCTGCTAACGAAATTATACATTTTTAAATAAAGGAAAAAATTGAAAAAACTTGCTTGAAATTTATTTTATATGTATGTTTTTGTATGTACAAAACCAGTGTGAAGAACTCCACAATAGATGGCGTTACCGGTCTTATCCGATACTATTAAACGAGCAATAAAACGAGCGGTAAAAACAAAGCTTACGCATTAAGAACAACATCGACTGTTGTGGATTTGAATGCATTCATGCAGTCTTATCGTTTTTAATTTATGCCGATTTTATTCCAACACGACCCCAACCTGGGGACCGATTTTTGACTTTCGAAAGCTCGAAATCAAAAGCGAGCGGTAGAAAATATTCGCACACGAAAATTTGTCATTATTATTTTCGCATGAACCCAATAATAGCTATTTTTGAAATCATCACTGGAAAGCTAGTGATTGGCTATCGATACTTTTGCGTTTCGTTGTATGCAAAAATTAGATAATTACCGGTTTTTCAAATTTGAATTTTCAACAAATCTAATATAGAGAATAGTACTTTATTGGAATTTGTATATCTATAATATAGTAAATTGATTATTTTTAAATATATTGCGTTTCATAACAGAAAAAAAATCAAAAGTAAGTAGTGAGTTGTAAGGTGCAAACATTAATAATTGTAAAACGAAACGTAATTGTGTGAGAAAGAGACAGTATGAGAGCGTGACCTGAGAAAGAAAGGGATGGAGAAATGAAAGGGATAGGAGATAAGTTTCAGCGAGAGTAACAGAGAGAATAAATTAATTATGTCCAATCCGTTGTTTCCTTTACTTACAGAGTAGTAAACGAAACGCTTATGTTCCCGCCCTCTAATTTTTGAACCGTGTATTTTAAAAATATGAAAAAAATCATGCTCAAGGGCTTATTAAATTCTCTCAGCGAAAATTGTTTTGAACAAGATCGGTTCAAAGGTTTGTTAGATATTTCTAAAAAACTGACTTCCTTAAAGAAAAGGACGTAAGTGCCATAAAATTTCAGTAACGATACGACCTTTTTAATAGGCACGGAACCCTCGTTGTGCGTGGTCCGACACGCACTTGACCGCTTTTTATTTTATTTTCTATCGCTCGTATTTCAAAAATAGCATTTCATCGTTTTTGTCCGTTTTCGAGTGAAAGAGTCGAGCGCTCGAAAGTCAAAAATCGGTCCCCTGGGCCAAACTTAATTACAATATATAAAATGTTATGTTTGCGAAGTTACGGAAATATTGTATGACATTATACACACATTTACAGTTAGAGTGTTACTTTCATAATTTTAGAATCAAATAAAACCCATTAAATACTTTTTGGTATATTATTTTTATTGGTCTAAAAATATCAAAAACATTATATATGCGGCAAGAACGAGCTAAAATCGGACTAAAATTAAGCTCGCTAGATGGCGCAAATCGACAACTAACATCAGCGACCTCTATCAAACTGAAATTGTAACAAAATTATGCTCGCTAGATGGTGCTATCATTATATAATTCAAGCATTACCAATGTTTCTACTACTTATTACTACTACTTATTGTTACTACTTGTGTTTGAATTTGTGACTCATAATCAGGAATATTATAATTATTATTGTTAAGAGAGATCTGAAATTGCGTACCTAAGTATTAACACTTTCAAAGACACGCGGCCCGGCAGCCTACTAAACGAGAAAAACAACTTCGAACTCCTATTTAAAAAGTCTCGTTTACAATTGTGTCTCCGAGGCCCCAATGGATAGAAATACGAAAATCTTTCCGTGGGGTCGCCGTCTCCCCCACAGCCAACCCGGCCCGTTTTACCGCTGCGTAAGTCTGACTCGATCTTGGCCAGTTTTATCCCTTATTTAATAACTAGCTTCCGCCCGCGACTTCGTTTGCGTGGACCCAGTTTATCCAAATCGGTTGATCCGTTTAAGCGTCATTGAGTTACAAACATCCAAACATCTAAACATCGAAACATACAAACATCCAACCATCCAAACTTTCGCTATTATAATATTAGTAAGACTATCCTTTACATTATATTTTAGATTAGATTAGATTTAGATTTATTTATTTCGAGATAAAAATTACAATATAGATTCGGATAAAATCTCAAAATTATAAGAACCCTTATCACGATCGTCAATAATATTAATAAAAAATAAAAATTAAATAATATTCAAAATGTCAATACAGAAAGTGGAAATAGTATCTCCGATTACGGATTGAAATAAAAATCAATAAAAAATCAATTAAACTTTCACGTTGTTGGTAAACTTCAGCACAATTCTACCACCGTAGCGAAAATCGTGAATAAACCTTATTCATTAAACTTAAAATGCCAGCTGTGCTAGAGTCTGTCAAGCGAGTCGTGTCTCTGGAAATTTTGCAAATCCTACTAATATTATGAAATATGAATTTGGCAAAGTTTGGACCTCGATTACGCAATAACGGCTAAAAGGATTTAAATTTATTTTGGTATACATATATGTAGTATTATAACCTGGATTAACATATATAATACTTTTTATTCCGGGAATCATCGTCTAAGGGGGCGAAAGTTTATAAGGAGCAACGATACAAACCAGTTCCACGCGGACGAAGTCGCGGGCAGAAGCTAGTTAGTAATATTTGAATGGACTGGGCATTAACTACGGTCTAAAAAATATTTACTAAGTTTTGAATAAATAAAACGTTTCGAGCCGTGCGTCAATCAATCAAAGCATTTGCAACGGGCGCCCTATTGAAAAAAAGTACAAAATATTACGTTTTTTTATCTTTGCTCACTTCAGTCGGTAATAATTGAAAGACGGGCAATCAATTACCGGCCGTCTTCAGGCGCGGGTCCAGGATTTTGTTCAGAGGGGGCAAAATCAGACAGCACTTAGGTCCTATTGCCCTCCTGTATCGGCGCTTGGGCGTTTTGATATAACGCATCGAAAACGCTATGTTTGCGATCTTGGTATTGGCACACAAGGACAATGTGTGTCAAAGTTCATACAAAAGTGTTAAAATTTACAATAATATAATCGATGTATATAAAAGAGGATACTTATTCAAGTCCCGAAGATTTCGGGACCGCGACTGGGTCAGTCCCGGGAAATCCCGGATAACGATTCAATTAATCTAATCAGCGAAATGCATGGGATGTGTGCACTTTTTTAAGTAAGAATAGTGCTGCAGTTTGGTGGTTTGTCAGCAAGGCGTACGAATCACGAGCGCCATCATCGTAGTTCCCGGAATTAAAAGTAAACAAAACAACCCGTGAAATGGCAACCCGTGAAAATTATGAAATCAAAAAAAATATCAGCATAATGAATCACTGGGTAGTGATCTGATACGTATGTCTCATATTAAGCTAAGAGCAGATAAAATAAGCCCAATGATTGCCAGGCTAGTCAATTTATCAGTTAAACTTCATACATTTCCTAATTAAAACAAGCTATTGTACGACCTAATTACAAAAAGGCGATCGTAAATCGTTCTGTAATTACAGGCCTATCGCAATGTTATCAAGTATGATAAAATAATGGAAAAGGGCATTAATGACCAGCTTGGAAACTACCTTAGTAAACATAACATCTTGAACCCTTGTCAACATGGTTTCCAAAAAGGAAAGAGTACCACTACTCTATTATCCAAATTTACAGATTAAATAAATAGTTACCTAAATGATAAAAAGCATGTAATATCAGTATTCTTCGACTTTAAAAAAGCATTTGATACCTTAGTATAAACAACTTATTGAACGCCATGTGTACGAGTGTGGAGTGGGCGAACCGCTAAACGAGTGGTTTCGCGATTATCTCACTTCGCGTTCCTACATGGTGAGAATAGGTAACACCTTCAGTAGTGAGCATACTGTGGGATGTGGAGTGCCACAGGGCTCGGGCTGTTCTCCTGTGCTCTACCTTATGCAGGTCAATAGCCTGTGCGATGTACTACGGTTTTGACGGGGGGACGTTGGGACGGTTTGACGGGGGTTGTGACTGCTTTATTTGACGTCTTTCTAGTTGCGAGACATATCGGTTGTTACCGTAAATAATTGAAACGATTTTTCTGAGAGATAAACTTTTTAATGTTAACTAATTATAATAGTTCTGAAGTGTTAGATTTTTAATGTAATATAAATTGTCATATTAGTGTACGATAGCGCAATAAAAGAATATTGTATTTTACCACATAAATGACAGTACTTTTATACTGATAATTAAAGCATTTTTTTGCAAAATTATTCCCTAACCATTCTAAATTATCAAAAATGCACAACGTTAATATTCAAGTTTTCACTTCTGCCGGCACTCCCGGAGTGCCACCCGGTTGTTTTTTATTGATTCATTCTCCATACTTCTGTCCCGTCAGCACTCCTCCTACTATGTATACTCACACCTTTGAATGTCTACATAATAATATGTAAATTGTACCTACTTGTGAACCTATAAAAAGATCTAAATACGTAACATATGTAGGCACGAAAGTAGACGAAAACTTGTCTTGGGCTGTTCACACTAACTTTATCTGCGATAAACATAGAATATTATTAGTCAAATTCTTTCATCTAAGTTTAAAGATACCAGTTAGTACTTTAAGGTGCTTACACGTAATGTCACTAGTAGACTCAATCCCTGCCCTTATAATTATACCCATATTGAAGGCCGGCAATACCAAGGCTCCTGGAAACTTTAGACCTGTATCTGTTTTGCCTGTGCTGAGTAAAATTTTCGAGAAGATTATATTATAATGGAACAGCTACTTACCCATTTTAATACGAATAGCTTGTTTCATTCGCATCAATTTGGATTTACCAAAGAAAGATGGACTACAGACGCGGGAGTACGTTTAGTTAAGTATATTTTTGAAGCATGGGAAGAGAAAAGGGACGCGATTGGCATCTTCTGCGATCTGTCGAAAGCGGTCAACTGCGTGGATCATCAGACTTTGATAGTTAAATTAAATTACTACGGTATTGAAGGAAAATCACTCGACTTAATACGATCATGCTAAACAGTAGTTTTAAATAGAACTAATTCAGCAGCATATAAAGTTAGAATCGGAGAGAGGATCTTATTTCTGATATGTTAACGACCTTCCATTTATGGCGGAACAACTATCTAAAATAGTGTTATTTGCATATGACACATCATTTATATTCAAAGTAAATAGAGATACCCGGGACACATACAGTATAAACAATGCACTTCAACAGATACACGAATGGTTCACGGCTAACAATCTGGTACTAAACGCCATGAAAACCAAATGTATGCATTTTAAGCTACCTACCTAACGTAAAAAGTAGCTTACAAGGATTGAAAATAGATAACCAAGATTTAGCTAGCGTCCAAAATGCACTTTCCTTGGGTATCACTGTAGATTCCAAGCTGCAATGGAGTCCTCATATTGCAGCACTGTCTAAAAGGCTCAGTTCTGCTGTATATGCTATAAAAATATAACACAGCTTACAGACGTGGCTACAGCAAGACTCGTCTATTTTAGTTATTTCCATAGCATCATGTGCTACCGTATATTACTGTGGGGCAGAGCAGCTGACATTGAGTCCATATTTATCCTGCAAAAACGAGCACTTCGTGCAATGTACGGACTAAAAAGCCGCGAATCACTCAGGGAACTATTTAAATCAATGAAATATAATGACCTTGCTTTGTCAGTACATTTTCGAAAACATAATGTGTACGGAAGAAAACACATTACACAACTTCGTAAAAAATGTGATTTCCAGAAATACAATACAAGAAATAAAGATAAATTGATGCAGTAAGAACTAGGTTAAGAAAGGTTCAGAAGTCGTTTATGGGATCATGTACACTTTGTTATAATAAGTTACCCAGTGCCATTACAAGTACCTATGCCAGATAATAAATTTAAGGCCATTGTAAAACAAACATTAAGTAGTAGAGCGTACTATAGGTAGATTAGACGAATATTTGCTAGACAAACACATATGGTCAGATGTCATACCCTCCAGTCAGTGATCCCTAACACTTAAGTATAAATAAATAAGGATTTGTTAATTATAATTAATGGATTATATTTAAATAAATGAGTGTTTGTTAATAAAAAATAATGGACTAAGGTAACGACTCCACCTCTGGATGAATGTTATTTATAAGATTCTTGTAATTTTAGACCTTCGAAAAGTATTCTGTAAGAATCTACTTTGAATAAAAATATTTTGACTTTGACTTTCACATAAAGATTGCCATATTTGTGGCCCCTATTTTCTTTTGAGTATAGTATATAAGTGGAAAAGGTACAATATTACGAATAATTAAACAGAAATAGCTGGTTGTTCAATATTTACGACAGGTCAAAATAAAAAAAACGGCCAAGTGCGAGCCGGACTCGCGCACGAAGGGTTCCGTACCATTATCTATAAAAACAGTAAAAAAAAAAAGTTTGTTGTATGGGAGCCCCCCTTAAATATTTATGTCTTTATTTTGTTTTTAGTATTTGTTGTTATAGCGGCAACAGAAATACATAATCTGTGAAAATTTCAACTGTCTAGCTATCGCGGTTCTTGAGATACGGCCTGGCGACAGACAAATCGGCAAAAAAAAAACACGTTTGTTGTATGGGAGCCCCCCTTAAATATTTATTTTATTTTGTTTTTAGTATTTGTTGTTATAGCGGCAACAGAAATACATCATCTGTGAAAATTTCAACTGTCTAGCTATCGCGGTTCTTGAGATACAGCCTGGTGACAGACAGACGGACAGCGAAGTCTTACTAATATGGTCCCGTTTTTACCCTTTGGGTACGGAACCCTACAAATGGAGTTGTTCAATTAATTTTTTTGGATTTGTTTTAATTGCTTGACTAATTACATTATTTAGGTACACCAGAAATTAATTCTACGTTATTGATTTATCCGAAATTGATACCAAATTTGACCTATTACCTAAACATGTACGGTTAGAATTTTTTGAATGAAGTCGGGCGGAGCGGTATTTTCTAAAGCGCGCTACGTCAAAAAAAAATCACACTATTTTTTGTTAGCAAACAAAGGTAGATAAAAGTTTTTTTTTTCCAATCAATACTATTTTGGTTTTTTTTTTCGGATACAGTAATAGCTGGCCGTTCAATATTTACGACGGCTCAAAATGAAAAATGTACATTGTTAAATTAGATTTTCATGTATTTTTTTATAAAGTGCTTGACAAATGATTATTTTTTCATACCAGAAATAAATTTTACGTTATTGATTTATCCGAAATTGATACTAAATTTGACATATTAGCTAACCATGGACAGTAGAATGAAGCCGGGCGGAGCGGTATTTTAGCCCCCCCCTCCCCGGTATCAGAGGGCCCGAGGGCTACTACTGATCATATTCGGCTTATTTTGACACAAAGAACAACTGTGCCAAGTTTCATACTTGTATCAAAAAAGTAAGGTTTGGCCATTTTATGTCGCTAAACAGTCTAAACACCCTCACTAAATATTAATGTCTATTTGCTAGCTAAATACATATTTTAGTTATTTTAGTCAGTGAGTGACAAAATTAAGAAACTTTGACTAGTCATAATTCTTAAACTTTCAAATGGAATGGTTCAACTTGAATGAAATTTGAATAGTTTATACAATGAAGTTATAGGGGGGTCGAAAATGGCCTGAACTGCTTCGAAAAAAGGATACGGCCGTGCTGCTGTGTTGCTCGACTTGGCGGGTGCACTGCTGTGCCCCCAGATAAAGTCGTGTTAGTTACACCATTTCTAACTCAAGAACGGATGAACCGATTTCTATGTTTGATTTGTCTCTGCACATAATAGCAATATAACTAAAAAAACAAATGAAAAAGTGATGATTACTTTTTATAAATTTACGTTCCTTTCTTATAGATTTTGTAACGCGAATATGGCGAAGTTAGCGGGGTCAAGTAGACTGTAATAAACCAATCTCGCTACGGCCACTCTTTCTCAAACGCTGGCTAACAAATATGGACATACGTTAAGGCGGTGCATTGGAAATTATCGCGTGCTTTGAAACGCCGTTCTGACTAGATTAAGAAACAGTAAGGTCTGATTTTCAGGTATATGATTCTTGACTATATGATGATTGTTAATCTGATTTTATCGATTTATGATTGCTTAAAATTTCACGATAGAAAAAAAATCCAAAGTTGGGTCTGTATTTTCCTTTTTTTACTCAGCCTCTCAAACGATACATTATATAACGACACCATCAAGTTAATACTATAGTATTTTATCTTATCTAAAATCTCACTTTATGAAATTTTGATAAAACTTCACTAAGTTAGGTATTTATTGAAATTTGTCCAAAAAAGCCATTCCCGAAGAGTGTTACTCGTACATCTCTTTTTCTCGTGCGCGGAAGGCATTAGCGTGTCTCTGTCTGGGGGGCGTGTTCGACTCGAATCAGGGCATCCCCTTAAATGTGAAATGTAGAAATAAGTACATATAATTTACGGAATTTGGTTTTCGTTCGACATCTGCCTTTTTTTCGAGATATCTAGAATAACAATATCTCGAACGGCCCGAGAATTGGCTTTCATGTCAGAGATATTTTTAAAACAGCCGAAAAAAGGTTATAAAGTGATCACTAATTTAAATGTGTGTTTGTACCTATAACTAAAACAGGCGGATAAGTCGGTTCAGACTAGAAATTAAAATAAATACCACGTATAAGTACGTGTAATCTAATCAATAAAAATAATGAGAAACGATACGAGGGCGGAGCATGTAGGTACAGGGAAAGTCTACTTAAGTGGCTTTTTAAACATTGACAAATGGGTTTGATTTTTAGAAATGAACGTTCAGAGCCATAGTTTATACACCTGCCTCCTATTATCCTAAGGCCGATTTCAATTCGTCTAAGAGCGCGTGTCTATTATATTTTAGATCCTTGACTAAGTAGTGTGTCTGTGTAGTAGTGATCAGTTTTTGGAGCGAATAATTGCGTCATTCCCAGGAAAAAGTAACGCTTTTCAGTTAATCAGCAACAACGATTTTCACTTGCGTCGAATTGCCAATAACATGTTATCGACAAAGTAGCAAAGTAAAAACCTACCTACCTAGGTAGGTTTTTCTAGAAAACGATAAAAATATGCTGGTAATATCTTTGTAAATGCACAAAATAGGTAGCAATTGCAACAAGCAACAAGTAAATAAGTAGCAATCATAGGATAATTGGCTACGATCACGGCGGACTTACCGTTTGCTGATGCGAGGGCACCACCGTCTCCGACTCGCTCTCGCTTACCACGTTCACAGTTATCGATGTCACTGCTGTAAATAATTGGTGCTATTACGCATAATTTCAATCATATTGAGCATTTTAGTGTTTGAATGCACGTCAGCGATTTTGAAGCCTAATTACAAGGGGTTCGTACAACTGTGCTGAATGCACAAATATGTTTATTATAAAATGCGATACATCTTTGTAAGTGAATAAAAATATGCTTAAGGGGCTACCCGAGGTTTTCATCGATTTTTGACAAGTTTTGAATCGTATCTACTACTTTTGCACTACAGATAGAAAAATAAATCAAACGGCTATCGGTTCTTCAATCTTTTATCTCCATTTTGACAGACCGGATTTTGAAACAAATTAATACTTAATTTTGTATGATTTTTTTAAACATTGTCTAAAAAAACACTTATTTCGCATCTCTATTGACGTGAAAGATCTAACATATACGAAATCTACAAATTTGGGTTCGTCTATGACGTCTCTAAAAACTGGCAGAGGGTTTTAATTTTAAACCAATTAACACAAAAGTTATGGCCAGAAAACCAGTTTTTTGGCCTAAAATTGTTCAACTTTGATGCCAAATATCTCGAAAACAATGAAGTTTGAAGTAAATATGGGATACTATATTGCTTAAAGCCGTATATAATAAGCTACAAACAACATTAGAAAACTAAGGGATTCAGATCGAAGGTCATTGGCGTATGGGAGCCTCTTAAAGGTGTGACGTCGACCGTAGAGTAGCAATTTATTTTTCATATGTCATGCTCTGAAAGTGGGTCGTTGTTGTTCTAAAAAGTGTGCAGAAAGTGATACGTTTCTGGTCTAGTGCAGAAAAGTAGTGGATTCCAATTAGTCCTCGCCTAAGCATCATGCGGGAACTAATTCTAGTAAATATCAATACTTACCCCGCTACTGACAAAGGGAAATAATTGTATAATTACTACTTCATGGAATTTATTTTATTAAATATAATAAGTTAATGTTGTAAATTCATTACTTTTATTTTACCTAAAATATTCACTAGGGTCTATGAGTGGGTGACAAATGGAATACCCACAAAACCTTTTTTAACTTAAAGTTGTGTATGTGAGCTAAGGCAGAAACGCATACAGCCACTCTTCAACTAATACTAATAATAAATACAAATAGTATGAACATATTTGAATAGGCTATTTTCGTCTATCACAATTAAATTATGAAAGTGTTTTATTCATATAGTTTTGACTTTAGGAAATACGAATATAATACCATTTGGTTAATAAAAACTTGAGCAATATTTTTGATTTCAAAATTAAAATCGTAGGTTTATTATCTGTATGTTACGTGACCGAATTACACCATATAACCATAAGCGCGAGCGAGACAGATATTTGCCTCTTTCTTTAGGGACAGGTGAGATGGAACTATTCTTTCGGCTCGGATGACGTCACGGTAATGACGGCTGCCGTTTTTGAATTGTATACTTTGAGTAAACTATAGTTTAACTTGGGTGAAAGTCACCCATTTCAGCCCTTGGTTAACAATCTACTATTGCAGTTTTACTTATTAGTCGTATAATGTTGTTGTTGTTGGGATCGAAACCCCGGTAAGGGCATTTATTTGTGTGATGAGCAAGAATTTGTTCCTGAGTCGTGTATGTTTTCTATGTATTTAAGTATTTATTTATCTATATAAGTATGTATACTGTCGTCTAGTAGCAAAGCTTGTATTGCTTAGTTTGGGGCTAGGTCGATTTGTGTAAGATTGTCCCCAAATATTATACTATATTATATATTATATTTCGGTCAAACAATTAATATTTATGAATTTCATATTGATGTTATCCATACCATCATCCGGGTTTAGAGGCGGTATAACGTGCTCCACGGAACTGCCGGCGCGGTAGTAGTTGGGCTGGCGGCTGGGTCCGGCCTGCGGCTCGTCGTGGGACGCCGCGCTACGACAAATTCCATTATTTATTAAGCAATTTTTTTGTAAGCTGTTTCTCTCTTGTCGTGGTGCAATAATAGTACATTACGTACCTAGGGCGGTGAATTCGTGAATGGGCCAGATTGTAGGTGTTTGTGGCCCGAACCGAAGGTGAGGGGCATAACATATGCGATCTGGGGCGTAAAATTGTGTACGCCCGTGGTGAGTACACAATTTTACGTCTTCACCTGGCCACAATGTGAGTTTACCCGTACGCGCAGCGTGCGGTAAAACTCGCATTATGCCCAGGTGTGACGTAAAGAGTATTAATTATTATTAATATTTACCAATTTACCATGTAATATTAACACTCGCTGCCAAGATCCCTCTGTGCGCATTCACTGTGCGCAGCGAGTGCCGCTACATACCATATCATATATGCGCGTAGCGCTTGAAATTTCTGGCACTAGAAACAGTGAATGTCGTTTAGTTATTAACGCATTTAACAAGCGACTTCCGCTGCATAACGGAAAAATACTGCTACGCGTTACGGCGTAGCACACGTAGCATTACTTGGCCTCGAATCGGCTAACTCATTCAGCGCGTGTCCATGCTAAGCCGTAGCAAGAAGTACCTATATATTTATCCTGTAGCGGAAAATTTGACGATGCCTCTTTTTTTTTAATCGTATGGCATGGCATACATTATTTCGCCTTTAAAGTTTGCCTATTGACGTGTATAGTCAAGCGATTTCAAAAGTGAAAATAACAAGTTAATTCCACTCTTTTCTGCTATGAGATACGGTCAAATACCTGGTGGAATACTGGAAGCTGGAGAGGCGCGACTGGCGCGAGCTGCCGCTGGTGGAGGTGCGCTGCATGGCGTACCGCAGGCTGTGCAGCGCCGGCGCGCGCCCGCTGGTGCCCGCCGCGCCCGACCCCTCACCTGCGCACACTTCAATGTTCCAAGTCTTTCGATGATAGGGGTGTACACTCGAAGATTATTATTACTCCAAAAGAAAGAAGGCAAAAAATATGACCTTATTGATTATTTTATTTAGTGTCTACACCCCTATTCTGCATTTTGTGTCAGTTTACACTTTAGAGCGGGTGACATTAGTGGTTGACACTAGTAGCGAGCGCGAGCCACCTCCTGAAGCATGTGGCTCGGACGCCGCCACTAACCGCCAGTTGTGCGTTGATGCTATCCTCCTAAGGCCCAGCATACAATACAAAATGGCATTGAAATGGGAATCGTGTTCTGTCGGAAATAGAGTTGACTTGGAAATGGAATTTATACCACCCTAAAATTGGAACAGAGTCGCATTTGTTTTGTTACGATCGATTTTAAAACATTACAGATTCAAGTTTACCTTTTTTATGATTGAAAAAAAATTATTGTCAATTTTTCTTGTATGGTGGTGGGCGTCTATAGGTACCTACCGTAAACGAGGATGTTTTTTTGCATATACGTTACCAAGTACCAGTTAACAACCAGGATTCCACACTCCAATTATCCATAGTTTTCGAATTGGAGGCGAAAACTTCTCTCAAATCCCGGCGATACCTCGTTTCGGAAATCAAGTGATTAAGGTACATATTTATTTTACTTAGTGATTTTTGTGATTAATAAGTACCTAGTCAAAGGTATCGCATTCAATATGTGCTTGTAGTACTAGCTCAAAAAATCTAAGCAACATAGAATTTTGTACTCGTACAGCCAACGTCAAAGATATGTTCCCACTTCACCTTATTCCACTGTAATGAGGCGAAAAATAGAAATAACTCTTCGACGTCGATCGTACTATAATTAGGACGACCGACATTCCTGGGTTATAAGGAGCAATGAGCTCGATAATATTGGTACCGTCAAAGGAGTCTGTGTTCATGGAAGCCTGCGAGCAGTCGTAGTCGGTGGACGCGCCCATGCTCCTGTGCAGCATGGTGGCCACGCGCTCGCGCGCCTCGCGCTCGATGTTCATGTCGTCAGAGTTCTGCTTGGTCTACAATAAACACATCATTATAAACATTTCAACGAGAAGAATACCATAAACGAAAGTGTCGCGATGGTGACAAAACCGACTCAAATAAGACCGGCTTGACAGGACTTGCTTCCCGCGAGGCAGCTTGACCTGACTGTAGGAGTTGTAGTGTTTGTTGTCAAAGTAATTAATAATTAATTAATTAAATAAATAAATAAATATTAGTGGACAATCTTACACAAATCGACCTAGTCCCAAACTAAGCAAAGCTTGTACTATGGGTACTAGACGACGATAAACATACTTATATAGATAAATAAATACTTAAATACATAGAAAACATCCATGACTCAGGAACAAATATTCGTGCTCATCACACAAATAAATGCCCTTACCGGGATTCGAACCCAGGACCTCTTGCTTCGTAGGCAGGGTCACTACCAACTAGGCTAAAGCGGTCGTCGAAATTAATTAGTAAGCTCGCTTCTTTGTCTACAGTTGCAACGAAAAGTGGATGTTATTATTGATTAGCTGCTTGCGCGGCTCCACCCGCGTATTTCAAAGAGCCTAGGTGGAGCAGGATTAAATATTGCCTAGGCTCTTCTTGTAGCAAAAAGAACTTGGCAAAGTCGTTTTTTTGCTAACTTTACGTCCTATAGGTGAAAGAATTTTTGAATCAGATGAGTAGTGTCGGAGATTATTCCTACATACAAACTAATGTTTAAAGTAACTTACCCCCTTACTGGTACTAGGTCCTGCAGCTCCGTAGTCAGAAGAGGAGTCCACGTCTACTTCAGAAAGATCCCGAGATGGATTTCTGGCAAACCACACACCGAGGTCGTATGTGAGCCTAGCCTCTCTTAGCTTTTGCTCCCATATCTAAAAAAGAAACGGTCCAGTAAGCACGTACATACATAATTACATAGGCTTAGGAAATAATGTTGTTATTATAACGCGAATAGGGATTGATAACTGGTTATTATCGAGTAAACTCTAAAGAGCGACAAACCTAAAGGCGAAATAAACGTTTAGTAAAGAGAGTATTGCAAGAAACGTTTATTAAAATAAATAAATCGAGTAAACGGGACCTAAAACGGTATTTGACTACAGTAAAAATAACTTTTATACTAGTGTAGGCTTAGGAAATAATGTTGTTATTATAACGCGAATAGGGATTGATAACTGGTTATTATCGAGTAAACTCTAAAGAGCGACAAACCTAAAGGCGAAATTAACGTTTAGTAAAGAGAGTATTGCAAGAAACGTTTATTAAAATAAATAAATCGAGTAAACGGGACCTAAAACGGTATTTGACTACAGTAAAAATAACTTTTATACTAGTTACCTACCAAGAAAACCCTTATGAGAATACTTGGAAACGAACATTTTATAAATTATTTAATACATAGAGATAAAAATGGAAGCTGTTGGTCGACAACGTTGCTATATTATATTTTCCTGCAACCTTCATACGTACCTAATAAGTTATAACAGAGCGTTCAGGCGGATTGACATAGGATTTAACTATCGATCATATACCCTAATGAACAAATATGTGAGAATGTGAAAAAGTAAGAATAAAATATACCAATTCAAATTGGGCAAACCGAAAAAGCACAAAAGGAAAAGAGAGAGAAAATTATAAGAAGAAATTACGTTACCCTTAAAGTGCCTTGAGGATTAGCGTCCCTGGCCGGCTCAGACAGCGAAAAAGTGTGGTACGAGGAACCAACCTCGTCGACCATGACGATTATCAAGGATGCCAGTTCTCTGGGGGTTCTTGTGCTGTATCTTGGGAAATGGATCATTCTGTCCACCATGTACTTCGGCCTATAAGAAGGGCCACATATGTAGCGCATATACATATTGCAAAAAGAAAAGTAAATACATTTAAAAAATACATTGGCATACGAAATGTCAGTGATTCGCAAATGTTGTGCATATTTAACCTCAACAAGCCACTTTTAAAACCATTACGCATACCTACCCTGTTGCCACCCACCATACAATTGTATTTCGTCAGTAAAATTTTAATCAAGCTGTTTTGTAAACAGATTCCATAATACACCGAATGAAACAATATAATTGAGACTTTATTTTTTACAAACGGTTCAAGTTACGTTCAAATAGAATGTACATTTTGTTGCACAATACTGTTGCATAATACTGTTGCACTTACATTGCATATAAGGAAAAATAAGGCTTGCAGTCTCTGAGCGAGAAATAGGATAGAACATATTTAATATAAATAATTTAGAACCCCATTTTCACATGAAGAAAATTTCGCAAAAGGACAAAATATTGAGATTGGAAAAACGTACCTTATCATTTTGAGAGGCAACGCGCCTTTAGATGTTTTTTTACATATAAGCATCATGTCAGTTAATAAAATGACGCGCACGTCGATCTGTAACATTAATTATCGTAACATTGTAAACAAATGTGATTTATTTACATTCCTGAAATAGTTTAATTAGCCGACGAGTTCGCAAATGCATGTATAAAAATTCGCAGTAGCGAGTAGCTTTCGCACGCCGTTCACATATCAACTGTTTTCCGAAGTGCGCGTGTTCGATGGAGAGATCTTACGCCGTAAGCTTGAGCATGACGGTTTACCCTTTTCATCAAACACTGACACTTGATTTAAAAAATCTACGCGGATGCATCCGATCTAACAAAACAAATAAAAGGAAAAAAAAACGTAGGACTCGCTTGCCTCCTTGAGGTTGTCTCTGTAGCGCAGGTCACCCTGGTAGATTATGGTTCTGCTGTGACTGGGCAAGCAATTCACCATGGGTGCGCGTAGGTTTATTTGGGAGTACATTCTATAATATCTTTCCATGTCTTCGTCCCTAAAATCCTAAAAAGAAAATAAGGTAATTTATCCATACTACCCATACTAATACATACTAATATTATAAATGCGAAAGTGTGTCTGCCTATCCGTCTGCCTGTCTGTCTTTCTGTCACCTGTTCCCGCTTAAACATATGAAGCGATTTAGATGGGTATAGAGATAGTTTGATTCCCGCGGAAGGACATATGATAGTTTTAATACCGGAAATCACCCCCAAGGGGATGAAATGGGGGTAAAAGTTTGAATCGAGCAATGTTATAAACCAGTTCCACGCGGCAGAACCAGCGGTCCGCGGTCAGTCGCGGGCAGAAGCTAGTAATATTATAAATGCGAAAGTGTGTCTGTCTGTCTGTTACCTCTTCAAGCTTAAACCTTTTAACCGATTTAGATGCAATTTGGTATGGGCATCGTTTGAATCCCAGGAAAGGGCACAAGATAGTTTTCAACCCGGAAATCATCGCCTGAGGAGATGAAATGGGGGTTGAAAGTTTGTATGAAGCTACGAAATATAAGTACTTATATAATATATAGATATAGCGGACGGAGGAGTCGCAGGCAGAAAAGCTTGTTTAATATAATTTATGATTTTATTTATTAAAGTGTTTTTTTTCCTACTGCTGCCTTCCTCTTGCCACTTCCCCGTGTCCGGGTGCAGTCCCTTGATAAACTCTGTTTTAAATAATAATCATCGTGGATGCTCTGCTAGGTTCTGTCCAAACGAATAATGAGGACGGGGTACCTGACTTATAATAATTAAATGCAAGACATACCATATCAAAAACGTCAATAGAGTTCGCAAGTTGCTCAAGCCTTTCCAATTCCTCCCTTTGCCTTATCGAACGGTTAATGTCCAGTACGTAATTTTTAGCATTCGTTTCCTGTAAATTTTACACGATTTAATTCATGTCGACATAATCAAATGAATTTGACACAGCTATAGAAAATGAAGTGCCACTTACCATAATTATGAGGGAGGTTCTTTCGGGCTCTGCCTCGGTGTGGGATATGACGCGGCGCAAGAGGATGCCGTACTTTGTCAGGCGCTGCATCGGCTTGACCATCAAATCAGCCAGTTGAAGCCTAGGTGAAGTGAATATTATAACAGCTAAAGTTATATTCGTCTTACACATGATTAAGGTACGCTAATAAGCAAATTTTAATGAATAATTTCTGTTTAGATGGTGAATTTAAATCGATATACGTATTTTTCCACTACGATTACCTGTTGCACAACCTGTGACCATGACACCACCCCAAGTACGCCATAAAGTCGGAGTTGTTAGAGAGCGTGCGGAAATAATCCAATACTCTCGACTGGTCGTTGACGTATCTCTCATACGCCGGGTGCATTATTTCACGAAAATGACCGAAGCCCCCCATCATAAATTCTGTATTATATCTGAAACAAATCAAGAGGTAATCTAGGGGTGCTTATAGTTTATTTATAAACATCAAATACATTTTAGCTCTTGGTAAATTTCACTATCCTACATTTAAGTTGTCAATATTTCAGATTGAGACCTAGTTTACCGGAGGGCTGCGCTAAAATAATTTATTAAATCGGGTCGAAGTTTAAAAGATGCTTACGGAGTGCCATTTTCATTTGCATCTTGGAGCATAGGAAAGAAAGCGGATCCCCAGAAAGCAAAACTTGAGTTGAGCACGTCGGGTATGTTAGAAAACAGTCGCGCCGTGTCCACCTCCAGCATCCTGCCGCTGTCCTGCAGCGAGTGAGCCGCTGCCATAAACACCTGCATTTATAAACAACCAGCTGTACCTGCGACTTCGTTTGCATGGGAGTATGAAGGGAATAAACGTATTGCTTCTCTTTGACATAGGCGAACACATGCAGTTTTCAAAGTTAAGCTGTTTGTGGCAATAGATCAAACATAAATCACTATAGTTATTTATGCTACAAGTGTGTATAAAGTAGGTGATTTCCGACGAGTGTCATTTTTATACATGAGCGAGTGAAGCGAGCGAATGTATAATTCGACACGAGTCGGAAATCATCTTTACGTGCGTGTATCATACAACGTTTTACTATGCCTTGTGTGAGCAAATATATTAAATGTAGAAATGTCGGTTTAAAATAGATAGGTTAAAATTGAATAACCTAGGTAGATTGTCAGGTAAGTACCTACTTATTATCTGGAACTGTATTTAACAACTTCTCCACATCTTTTGCTGTCAAGCTTATTCACTTAAAAGTTAAAACCATTGTATTGTGGTTTTGGAACACAATTCGTTTTGAGTAACTCAATATATTCCACAACAAAAAGATGCTGTACCGTCGTAGTTCTAAGAAACATACTGACACTATTGAAACGCAATAAATCATTATTATTATTCATTACTCACTTTCAATCGACTTTTTTAACATATTTACATAAAATAACTCCAAAGTAAACAAGAATCACAACAATGGCGGGCTTTTTAGTTTTAAATACTTGTAAAACTTTTCTCGAGTAATAAAAACTCTTTGCGTTTCCCCTAATATTTATTTGCTTATTTATTATTTTATTTATTTAAAGGGCCTCTGCGCTGTTGGCTTCGGCCCCACGCATGCTTTCCAAAAGTCCGGGACCCCATGGCCCCGAGATATGGAAAAAGCATACAAATAATAATAATAATAATTTTTATTCATAAACATTATTGCTAATGATAACAATTAGTTATCTTGAACGCTATTTTATTTCAAATATATTCTTATACTTAGTACAGTTTTTAATATACCTACATACGACTAATTACACAGTACACTTGCAATTTACACCTAGAAAAAAATTATATTAAAAAAAGTTCATCACTTTAAAGAAACAGCAGCAGCAGTATAAAGAAACTTTTGTAACATTTAAAAAAAAAGTAGGAAGGTCAAGTGGTTTTAGGTATAGTTTGTAAAATATAAATTGGCCGTCTTTGTTTACCTGTCAATGGGTACTCGAAAGTATTATCTATTATTAATTCATAATTCATAAACACATCTTTACCTGAGAGTCGGAGTGACTGAAGTCCATTTCAGTCATCACGTGTTTTGTTTATTTAAGGGGATTCCCATACGCCAGTGACCTTCGATCTGAATCCCTTAGTTTTCTAATGTTTTTTTAGCTTATTATATTAACAATAACGACTTTATAGTATCCCACATTTACTTCAAAGTTCATTGTTTTCGAGATATTTGGCATCAAAATTGATCAATTTTAGGCCTGGTTTTCTGGCTATATCTTTTGTGTTAATTAGTTTTAAATGAAAACCCTGGACCATTTTTTAGAGACGTCACAGACAAATCCAAATATGTAGATTTCGTACATCTTAGATCTTTCACGTCAATAGAGATACGAAATAAGTGTTTTTTTAGACAATGTTTAAAAATACATACAAAATTAAGTATTCATTTGTTTCAAAATCCGGTTAACCAAAATGGAGATAAAAGATTGAAGAACCGATAGCCGTTTGATTTATAATTCTATCTGTAGTGTAATATGTGTGTGTGTGTGTGTAGGAGATACGATTCAAAATTTGTCAAAAATCGATGAAAACCTCGGGTAGCCCCTTAATATGAAACAGTGTTAAAATATGTATAGAGAAGAAGCTCAATATAAACTTTAATGCTGCAGTCTATGTCCTACTTTTATCCTCTTATTCAAAAAACTTAAAACTCCTTCGATATATAAAATGTATTTTCTTACGGATTTAAAAATTAGAACTGCAGTCCAAGAGAAGAAATGCGTTGATTCCTGCCACATTACCATGCGAACGAAGTCGAAGGTAGATACAGCTAGTAGGTATTTAATATGTACTTAAACAAAAACATTCACTGTTTTTAAAGAATCGGAATTCATTTAGGTTTTTCCACGTTTTTTACCCATTAGCCAAGGAAAGTACCTATGTGGAACGCGAAGCTTCCACATAGGTACTTTCATTCATCGAAATACACAGAAATACGAAGTATTTTTGTTGAAAATGTACGAGTAGTGCTCTTTGTTTTAATGGGATTAATAATGACAGTTTTCCAATAGTAGTGACAAATGAATATCTACAAGTCCCATTTCACCATTTCCATCCGGTATGTGAATAATAATAAACGGAATAAAATCTTGATCAAAATCAGACTTCGGTTGTTGTAAGACTTAAAATAAGCAACCGACGTAACCCCGTTGAGTTTCGGCTCGTTAGAATCGTCTCAATAAGTAGTTGATGACGGTATACAGAAAAGTACAGTCGGCAATAAAAGCTTGTATCAATAATGATTTTTGAAGTGAAAACTTCTTTAGCGGCGCTGACCACTTTTTGGGCTGGGGAAATATTGTTAAATACGCGACAGAGTTTTGTGACGTCAGCTGTGAAGGAGGTCACTTTTTGCTGCTAGCCGATTCAACTTCATTCAAAACTGAACGCTATTCGTAAGAGTATAAAGCCGTTAAACACTTTTTGCAATAGCATATTCTGCAAATAAATTTGTAATAATACCAACGCGTCCTTCACCGTTTTGCTATTGAGAAAATTCGAATAGTTCGAATTTGGGCGTTATTCCTAAAGAGATAAAGCTTAGAAAAATATTTACCAACGGCAAAAACAAATTGATATTTTGGTCGCCACCGCCGTCTGCTGTGCAAATTCGAATAGTTCGAATTTAGACGTTATTCCTTAAGAGATAAAGCTTTGAAAAATATTTGGCAATGGTAAAAACAAATTGGTATTCTGTTTGCCGCCGCCCGGAGCCGGCGGCCCGTCACACCCAACGCGCCCGCGGGCCGTTCGCCTAAATAATTGATAATTGTTTATAAATTTGCGTCAAATTCATTTTTAGGGTGACACCGTAAGATGTCACGTGACCTGATCGAAAAACTGTTACAATGTTATTGAGTTTTCACTTCTGCCGGCACTCCCGGAGTCCAACCCGGTCTTTTTTTTTTTAGGGTATTATCGTTGGATAGCTTATTCAAAAATGTTATGGGTTTTTTAAAACCATTTTGCAACTCAGTGATTCGTTTGCGAGATTTTGGGCTTTAAATCCCTAGTTATTGTTCGATTCATGTGTCCCGCCTCTCTACATATAATGAATTTAAAAGGAAAACTATCACGGCTAAGTAGGCATAACTAATAGTTACCGAGTAATAGTCGACCAACTTAAAATGTACTTGAAAAGGCCAACATTAGTACAAATTCGGCAGACGCAACCGCACCATTTCCTTGGCGCGTGCGTGTCGATATAACAAAGACAGGCAACTACGGAACCCAACACTGCGCGTGGCCCAGCACACGCTTGGCCGACTTTTCTTTTAAAAAAGCAGTTTTCAATACTACACTTAAGTACTGTTTGAAAACTACAATCCCATAAAAAACATTCCATGTAAAAAAGAGGCCAAGTCTCGAAACTCTTCCACCGTAAAAAGTTGTGAGATATTTCGTAGAGCCAAGTCTCAGCCATTCTTATTAATCTTTATTTGCTTGCTAAATAAAATTCTGCAACGTGGCAATCACACAACTTAACTCTATTTATGGATTTTTGCATACTTACCTAAAATTATGTAGTAAGTATTGTGTGATTGCCAAGTCACAAAATTTTATTTAGTAAGCAAATAAAGATTAATAAGAATGCCTGAGACTTGGCTCTACGAAATATCGCACAACTTTTTACGGTGGAAGAGTTTCGAGACTTGGCCTCTTTTTTACATGGAATGTTTTTTATGGGATCTCACTTCTTTTTGCAGGTTAATGTGTTATCCATACATACAAACTATGAATGCACGCCCATTCTTGATTTTGAATTTTCCCATTCACTGCAAATGTAACTTTGTAATCCTATATATTTGTATAGGATTACAAAGTAATGTATACAGTTGGTGTATCTAGAAAACTGGGTTGAAATTGCAATTTTTTATAGTTTTCCCTTTATGTGGCCATTAAACCCTAACTCTGTACCAAATTTCAGCTCTCTGAGTTTATGGGAAGTACTAGTTCTATTTTGATGATCATGAGTGAGTGAGTGTCATAAATGCGAAACTTTGCTTTCGCTTAACTTCGGAACTAAATGACCTATAGACTTGAAATTTTTGATTTTAAGTATGTGATTATAGCTTACTGGATGATGAACATTTCTGCGTTCTGGTCTTATCCAGAGGTTCTCAAATAGGGGCCTGAAAATGCGGCGTAATGGTTCCAGTAAAGCATGGTACGGCAGTGTTTGCTTCGCGTTCGACTTGGCGGGGGCACTACCGTGCCCCCAGATACAGGGGATATTTTTGCGGCACTTTTAAAAAAAAATATTGGTTATTCCGATTTGAGTATCTCTTGTAAGTTCTCTAGGATGCACATTGTAGGATTTTTGCAAAATTTTGCAAAGGTCTACTTAAATGCTTAAATTATGAACTGTATGAAATGATAGCGAACATTTGAAACTCCCACAGTTCTATGTCCCATACTTTTTGATATTTTCGATAAATTGAGAAACACCCATAGAAATCCATAGAAATATGAAAACTGCAATTACTTACATTTCGTGTCTCTTTTTATAATCAATCATCCTTATATGTTAATATAAAGGTAGCTTTGATAAACCAATATGATTCACTAAAAGTTTGAATTGATGACTCTTAGCGGACAATGTCATCAAATTTCTAAAAAATTGAAAATATTTTACACTCATCACATCATACGTCTTTTAGAGCTAAAATAAAATGCGACCGTTCATAAAGTTTGACAAAAATTAAATAATAAAAAAAATATAACATTTTGAATATCGGCCGGGGTATTAACTTTACAGTCTTGTATTCTCTTTACGTTACTGCATATTGTTTCCTGGAATTGGAGACAAAAAATTAGGGCATTATTGGCATTAATTACGAACATAGAAACAAACATGTTTTGATGACGTCATTGATGGTGTTTAGAATTGTTTTACTTGAAAAGTTAACGATGATAGGTGGCTAGGAGTTTCACTTGGACTTTAAAATAGTATTAAGCAGCGATTAAAATAATAAAAAGGTAGTGAACAAAATTGAAGAAAAATCCCACACTGTGGGATGTAACCAACGTATTCTCTCCCGTAAACCAGTTTTTGTGGTGGTACAGTCGAGTTCATAAATATATGTACACTTTTTTACCTAATCGAACGCGTTTGCATACTAATTGTTAGCGGCCGCATTCGAGTTGGTAAAAAAGTGTACATATATTGGAGAACTCGACTGTACTACTTATATGGAAGTCAGTTTTTCTTCCATAAATTGTTTTGCTCATATATATACTGAATTTCCTCTTTGTTATCATAATTTGCTGCTATTCGGTCTATATAACCAGTGTAGGTACTATATTGAACATGCGAAATCATCCCTGTTGTGCCAATGCAAGAAGTATGCATTGTATGTGGATGTGTCCAGATTATTAAATTACCAGATGTCCGCGTAAGCGTGATTAAAAATTACGAAGGCCACGAACGGCGCCACGAGATACAAATACAATTGAGCCTTTGTAGCTGTCAATCGCATAGATCCTGCTGGTGAAAGGATTTTTTAAATCGGATAAACAGGTTGCAGAGCTTGCCGGTAACAGAAACTTGCAAAGGCATAAACACTGCCTCTTTACAAATTTAGTACAGACTTCCAAACCTGTTGTGTTTCATTACGTGTATGGGCGCTGATTCGACAAGTAATAGACATACAATACTGACCGAGTTCAGCATGAAATACTCAGGATTTTGAGCATAAAAGCGACAGTATAAGAGGTACGTTACGAGCAAATATGTGTTGAAAATCCCATTACATATCATAATATTTAAATGTAGAACATTTTTTTGTAACAAAGATAATCTATGGAAATGTTGGCAGTTAGGGGGTGAGTGAGTATACCTTTAAAATATAAAGGAGATACCATAGAGGTTGACGTGTCCGGTATTGCACTTGTATTGCACTACAAAGAGAATATAACCACTACGTTCTAAGAGACGGGACTTCGAACAAAGTTTTGGATGACAGTGACATTGTCATTTGATTTTGACATGATAACTCTATTGAGTTTAGCTATTTTGCCATACCACATTAAAAAGTCCAATACGGAAGTAAGTCGTACCAACATAACGGCACGAAAGGGATTAGGGATGTAGTACGTAATATTATCGATGTCGATAATATTAGTACGCAACGTTATCGATATCGATAAATTATGATGGTCAGGTCCAATGCATCATTCATCATTCTCCTAGCGTTGTTCCCGGTTATGCCCCTAAAGGAGCTCGGGGTCCGCTTTGACACCTAATCCCAAGATTTGGCATAGGCGCTAGTTTTACGAAAGCGACTGCCATCTGACCTTCCAACCCAGAGGGAAAACTAGACCTTATTGGGATTAGATCGGTTTCCTCACGATGTTTTCCTTCACCGAAAAGCTAACGGTAAATATTCCGTACATAAGTTCCGAAAAACTCATTGGTACGAGCCGGGATTCGAACCCAGGACCGCCGCTTGACAGCCGCATGCCTGAACCACTAGGCTACCGTAGCTCTGCATTGGTCAGGTCCAATGCATGAAGAACAAATTATTGTACTACAATATCGACACTAACAAAGTAATAAAAGGATAATAAGTGTTTTATGTCAGTTTATTTCACACCCATTTAGAAATTATAACAAATATTTAGGAGTAGGTAGGTAGGTATATTTATGTTTACAAAATTTCACCAAGTTGTCCATACTGTCTCTTTTAACTTCGCAAGCAGTCCCAATGTCCCAACTAGCAAATTTACATGCTATAAAAGTAGCGAGCACGTTTCCGCTTTGCTATTTAATGATATACAAGCGCTAAGAATACTCGAGTAAAAGTGCTGTAAACGTATACTCGACGCGAATTGGGCGCAGATTATTCAGACTAAAATCCTGTAAAGGTAGAATAACCGCTGAATGACAAGAAAAACGTGCTGTAAAAGTGCTATAAATATCTAGCACTATAATGGTAACAAATATGCGCTTATTCGATTATATTTTCTATAAAAGATATCAGTTTGCTATTACTCGACAAGTTAGTTCTGTAGGAGTAGCCGGATTGCTTTTATTCAACAAATGTGTTGTATAATAGCAACCGAGTTCCTTTTACTCAGCTGTTTAGTTGACTACTTCTAATATAGCTAATTGATTACTTCTATTAGGCTAATTTGTGCTGTAAAAGATCTCTGGTGGCAGTTATGCGTGTTTTTGGATTGGTTTATTGTCATACGTGTTGTAGTGAATCTGTTCATAGAAAAAAAAAAGTATTTGAATATATAATCATTTATACTTTAGGCCCTTTAAGGTTACATTTTTTCACAAAGTCCTTAACTATGTTATATACAGAACATGTTCGTAATTGCATATATTCAACATGCGATTATTAATTTACTGACTAAACCAGAGACCCTAGGGCATATATATTTATGCGCCCCCATGAACCACTCAATTTAAATTATAAATATTTAATAAATAAAATATTTTGTGTTATAAATATTACTTTTGTAATCTAGTTCCCATTACATCTCATGTATAAGATTATAACTCGAGTAAAGGTGATTGCATTACGTTTACCGCACATGATGCAGCCATGTCTAATTAGCCGAATCAAAGCAATTAATTCACTGTTACCCAACTGAAGTTCTGAGTAAAAGGAATTTGGTTGCTAGAATACAACCTCTTTTCTGAGTAAAAGCAATCCGGCTACTCCTACAGCACCAAATTGTCGAGTAACAGCAAACTGACATCTTTTATAAATACCATAATCGAATGAACATATTAGCCGAATCAAAGCAATTAACTCGCTGTTACTCAACTAAAGAGCTGTGTAAAAGAAAGTCGGTTGCTATTATACAACATATTTTCGATTTGTCGTATAAGTGAAGACTAATAGCAACGATGATGCTAAATAGTAGAAAGATTGCTCTTACTCAACTTTTATGAAATCAGATTACAATGTCGAATAGTGATCGTATAGAAGCGTCCAAATTAGCGGATCAGCTATTTTAGTAGCTGTTACAGAACTATTATAGGATAAGAAAGCTGAATAAAAGTGATTTGGTCACTTGAACTCAGCATGTTACAAAAAGCAGAGTAAAGGCGTTTTAGCATAGTGCTGTAAACGTTTATTCGACTTAATTATAGCACAATTTAGTGAAAATTGCTAAATAGTCGAGACAAGCGCTTTTATTCGGCAGAATGGTATTTTGGCAACGTAATTTCAGCTGTTATAGGACTATAGGCTGAGTAAATCGTTTCTTATTCGACTTTTATTATTTTCGTTATGGGTATCTACTTACATATTTCGTTATAACAATAGGTTAAACAAACTTGTATGTAGGTAGTACAACAGGGTAGGTTCTTGGTATATATTATGCTGGCTTTAAACTGGTTGATGACGAGAATCTTATACATATTATGTTTATACATTTGAAAATAATTAAGTATTAAATGTATTCGTCAAAAGCATTGGTTGTTTGACACACATGTTTTCTCCTGAAGTTACAATATCCATGGTAACCATTCAAATGCCACAATGACAGAATGACAGAAAAAGAAACAACGGAAGTAAGAGATAGCTTGTGTCCGCCATGGTAGAAGCACAGATAGAAAACTTGTCACTTGTTCTGACACTTGTCAGATTTGATCTGAATATGAGCAAATGGATGTCATTCTTCTTTTTGTTCCTAGTTGCGTGACACTGTTGCACTCAGTGTTGCTCTTCTTTATTCTCTTTGGTTGCACTATGTCAAATGGCGGAAAATTCAGTTCAATCGTTTTTTTTTATATTTCGATATTTAGAAATTAGAAATTCGATTCTAACTGGAGAAAAAGAAGAATAAAATAAAATATTGACACTAAACATAAAACTAATACGAAATTTTTGACTTACTTTATTGGGATTGTGGCACAATATATCAAAACCTAATAATAGTCTTTTAAACAACATAAAGCATTTAAAAAAAAGTCGCACTCGTATTTTGGCGGGATTGACTTCATTGAAATAAATTAGATAAGTAAGAAATAAAATTGCTAGAAATGAGTTCCGACGAATCAAATTACGACACGACATAGAATTGCACGCCTCCTAAATTTTATTTCAAAGCCGAGGCGGAATTGGCGAGAAATAATTTACTTCCACCTAAGTCCAAGAAGAGATATTTGCACAATTTTGAAAAGTTCATGCTGAACATCAAACTACAAGTTGGCTAAAAAATTGTATTTAATGCACTATTATAACACCTCGCCCCTCGCCTTCGGCTCGGCCGGCTAAATCATACTCGTCCAGAGTGGCTTACTTACTGCTCTCTTCAGTAATGTATACCATTACCATTATTAATAAGGGCATGCAATAGTTTGTTCTTAAGTTAGGTTTGCTCTTGGCACACGTCTCGTCCATGAGTCATGTCTGCGGCGCGCGGCTCGGTGGAAGTTATTAGGTCTTATTTAAGTTAAGTTTAAGTGCATACAGCGTAGCTATGGACCAGGTAGCATAACGTAGCATCTGTCTCTTGTGTAAGCTAATTAAGAGCTCAAAGCTTTATAAAATAACATAACATGTTAACAGCTGCGTGATTGATGACTATTTGGAACCTTATCGCGTATAATTTGTCTACGTCTGCGTCTGGTGCGTAGAGAAACGTGATTGCAGTGGAAGAACCAATAATTAAGACTATTACTTGATCTAAGGCTCATCTATTTGCAGGCTATCCTTTTATTGAATACTAGCTGTTACCCGCGACTTCGTCCGCCTAGAACTTGTAACGTCTGAGAAAAATGATTGCTATTAATTTATTGTGGGCGGAACCTCAATTATCGCCGACCCAAACAAAGTTCTACCATCTTAAGGGATGATTTCCGATATAAAAACTATCCTATATCCTTCCAAGGGTCTCAAATTATCTGTACGAAAAATTTCATCTAAATCCGTTCAGGGATTAAGCGTAAAAGGTGACAGTTCATTAGTTTAAATAGCAAAATTTCAATTGAAAACTCCGTTTTTACAAATATAATATCTTAAGAATCATCAACAGACGTTTTTGCTTAAATTGTATATTTTTTCATAATGTAGGTAGGTACTAAAGAAAGCTACATGACTGGAAATTTGCCTAAATCCGTCCAGTAGTTTTACTCACGTTAGTTCGGGCTACCTGTATAGTTTTGAAAGCAAACTTATCTAATGCTAAAAGACGTAGAACTTTCCAGCTCTATGCACCGTCCCCATTGAACGGTGTTAGAGAATACATTACTTTGATTAAGGGGCCAAATAGATGTACATATTATAGAAGAAACTTGCTGTCCTGCTTTCATGTTTCTAGCCACAGTTTAATATTAAAAATCACACATTACTTATGTGAACTTTCAACCCCTATCTTAACCCCTTCAAGGGATGAATTAGAAAAAAATCCCTTATTAATGTTTTTGAATGTGCATTAGGAGCTTGTGACCGAAGTTTTAAACGGCTAACTTTAAAAACGCCATGTTTCCCATACAAACTTTCAACTCTTTTCTTCTCTTCGGGGTTAACCCCCTTAGGGGATGATTTTTTTATAGCAAAGCTAAATCATTTGTTTTGCTATTTAGTAACTTTCCAAATGAACGATTTTCATGCAACGGTTCGACCCCTATTTCCCCCCTTAAGGGTTGAATTTTGAAAAATCCTTTTTAAGCACACGTCCACGTACTGTAAAGAATATATATGTTCCAAATTTCATGCTTATATCTTTAGCGGTTTAGGCTGTGCGCTGTCTGTCAATAGATTAGTAACGAATAGTTTTATATATATAGATTTGGAAAGTTACTTTTAGAAACTACACACATATCAATAACTAGCTTTGCCTGCGACTTCGTTTGCATGGTAATGTGTTAAGAATTAACGCATTTCTTCTCTTGGACATACGACACATAGAGTTCTAATGTAACCTATCAAGTAAAACGTTGAGAAAACCTATTTTAACTAAAATGTCGTTAAAATTAGTTTATCTTTATCTGTCACTGATATTTATATCCGTAAGAAAGGGACAAAAACGTTTTATTTATCAGAGGTCTTTAAAGTTTTATGAATAAGAGGATACAAATTTAATATATGTTTGTGGCAATAGATCCAACAGGTAGGACTTAGGCCGCAGCATTCAATGTTTATATAGATCTCCTTCTCTACCTATTTTTAATAATGTTTAATATTAAATAAATAAAACATGTGATGACTGAAATGGACTTGAGTCACTCCGACTCTCAGGTAAAGATGTGTTTAGGAATTCATAATAGATAATCCTTTCGAGTACCCATTGACCGTTAAGCGGAACAAAATATCTCTTTTTAATAAGATAACAGACGGCTAATTTATATTTTCCCAGGATGCACGACGTTTTATATAATTACAAGTTATGTTTGATCTACCATTGCTCTTTATAATTTAACGGATGGTATAATATTGTAACTAACAACAACTACAACAAGTAACATTCACTATATTTATTACTTGGTATAAAACATGTTTATCATAATGACTTACTATATAATTACTCTGTTTTTTTTTCATTTATTGGAGAGTAAGGCCTCTCACAGACTGGAGCGGCCTGCGGTGGCGGTCAATAGTAATTTTGACAGCTAATGACAAGTTTACTATTGTCCGCCACGGCCTGGCCGCGCCAGTGTGATGCAGGCTTATAGTGTATACAGTGGCATATTACTATAAACGTATTTTCCTGTATGTTAATGTTATAATACCGCCTTAATACTGACGCGATTGATAATTAATGATTATAAAACTGATTTAATACATTACGTTTATTTCTGATAAATATAAATACTGAAAAACCAGTATCGTGGCAAATGCTCAGCGTGTAATCACGCAGAAACTCAAATAGACTTTATGGCCAAACGCGAGAACAGCGCGAAGCCATGCCATTAAAAAAAAGAAATAAGAGGCCACAGTTAGGCTTTAGTCGTTTTACGTTAGTTTGTATAATTTGTTGATACATTTATTGAAAATTACATCTTAATACGAATTTAGCGCATATACGTTTCCATATCAGAATCGATTATTTATTTATGCTCTATCACACACACCGGATCGAAATTATTAATGTTGGATAGCTATGGCAAGCCTGCCACTTTGACGTCACTGACAGTTGATAGATATGGCAGCTAGGATTTCAAGAACAAGAATTATTCGTCGCAGTCGGGTATAAACTATCCTAAGTGGAAGCTAGAATAATAATGTACTTGTAAAAAAGTTTCATGTATTTCCGTTCATGAAAAGCTGAGATCATTCGTGACAGAACAATGCTTGTTTGATACCGGCAGATTATTTTTTAAATTCAGAGATTTATTATAAGTGTAGATGATGAACGCTTTTCAAGAAAAAAATAGATTTTTTGCAATACTTTCGTTATTTCTATTACTATATACTATTATACGAGTATATAATATAGAAGACTGCCATATTAACAGGGTGTATCAAAAATGTGGTGTGAATCGATCAAGGGCATGCTCGCCTCGGTAGCGTATTGCGATTCCAAAAACCCATTTGTTTTTGTTTTTGATTTTTTTTCTTGTCTTTGCTTTTGTTGATATTGCTTGTGTATGACATCAAAAACGCAAAACCTGTCACCTTCGTATCAAAAAAACATACACAACTCATTTGTTTTCATAACACAGCTGTGCGCGCAGAGGTTGAAAATGAAATAAATCCTCCCACCCTTCACCGAGCGGAGCCGGGGCGAGTCTCTAGTATAGCCCGACAAGTCCCTATTTAACCCTGAGGGAGTGTCGCTGTAAACCGCATGATATATGGCAATAATGCACATACGTCATGTATACTCGGGACAGGGTGTATTAGCATTGTGTTGTTTGTTGAATGTAAAAATTCTATGCTTTATAATAAATACCTATTTATCCATATCTGGTTCCAAGTACGTATTCGATATTTAAGTATTTTTCCGATTGTGACTCCGAAGACTCCGACTCTGATGTGTAGCTTTCGAGACCGCCGACCTCAATTATAAAGCTTTGGGTCTGGGATTCAACTAAAGGACTTTTATCTATATTCGTCTCCAGTTTTTGTTACAATATTTTAATAAGAAAATAAATTACTAGTTAAATCCAACCAAACTAACGACCGCACTATAAAATGTCCCAACCAATTTCAAGACATTGTTTTTAGAAATACTAAACAATCCGGTATACTTCTTTTGCTGTAATTATTTAATTATATTCAAAATAACCTTTCTGACATCAGCATCACTATGAATTGCTTTCGTCATATTCATATATTTCGTCTTGATTGCTATTTGTTTGCATCGGTGACATTCGATTGTAAAATAAATTAGTTCCTAAAAATCCGCAACATGGCTAATGGCTAGGATCAAAAAGAAACTTGTCAGGGTATATTTCTATCAGTATCAAATCTTTTTTAATATAATAAATGTTTGGAAGCGAGAACTGAGGCTGTATCTCATCATATGGATGAGCAGCTGTGGGGTCGGATTTCAAGGGCTAAAGTAATTTCGTCCGGAGATAATGCTTGCTATGGCTACCCATGCCGGTTATCTTCATCCCATTCTTATTATTCGCACATTTGACTTCTAATCGAATAAAAATAACGTAATTATAATTCATGATCTATTTCATTACAACAGCATTCTCGACCCATTTGAGGCAAAGGAACGCTACATGTGCTACGCCATAGCGCTTAGCAGCATTTTCCGCTTTGTAGCGGAAATCACTCGTAAAGGCATGACTCATAGCCGAGTCATTGCCCTTGAATGGGTTAAATCGTCAGTTCAACAATTACATGGTTAGTTTGCCTGCGTAGCTGACTTAAAGATACTGCATGCGATGGCAGTGGCTAGAACAAAGATTTTTGAAGAGGACAATAGACATTTATTAATAGAAAACAAAAAGTCGAGTGCGTCAAATCGTGCTCCCTCTTGCCCTTCGCAGACCCTTGAATGGGGCGGAGGAGCACGGTGATCGATCTCCCTGAAGTCGCCGCGTTGGAGCCACCTAGTGCCCTCGATATTTGGAGGATTAACCTTTCAGTGGAATAGGTACTCCCTAGGGTAATCTTGTTCTAACACAACGGGAAATATATGAATCCTGAATAAACGGTGCTTTTATGACGAATGACAAAATGTTTATTACTAACTATTACCTTTTCATATCACTTGTTGTTGAGCTAATTGTTTGGTTTATTAAAAATAAAAGTGATCCGCTCTAGGATTCAATATACAGATCACGCGCAGATGACATTGTTGAGATCACAATTGAACTGATGACGGAGTCCTAATGTGAGTATTGGAACTGTAAATACCCACGTAACAGGATCTAGTTTTGTGAGACGTGTCTCGAAGGAATTAAAATAACTATACAAAGGAAATGGTTTTATATGTAACAAAGAAAATATACCTATAATTGGTATTATATGGTATACATGTAAACGAGTAATAATAATTGCTTCCCTGGTTTATGTCTGTCCCAATTTACAATCTGCATTATAATGACATACACAGAATACGTTACAAGAGCATTTACCTTCCTGCTTCCCCCTTGAAGAATAAGAACTGAGAAGTGAGAGAATAATAAGAACAGGCATTTAATGTTACTTCTTATACTATTATACTCGTAGCTATAGAGTATCCTCATGCAAAGTGGCGATATTTTTTTCGACTGCTACCCTTTATAGGAGAACGGTATCCCTTATTAAAAAGGGGTTCACGGAAAGAGTCGGGGTTTCTTAGAACCTTTTTTATTAGTCATATAGTTCACGAGATATAGCTCATTACCGGCAACAAAATGGCCCGTCTAATTTCTAAAGCAGACAACATATCGAGCGTTTTACAAATAAAATAGTGTCTGGCAAAAATAACTAAAAATACTATAAAGCATTGCTGATTATTGGTTGTTTTATATCGTTACTGTGGAATACTTTGGGTACCACTAAGTATATTGTAGTACACAAAAGTTAATTTTCTTATGTACAGTCACCAGCATCAATATCTGCCACAACAAATCCGGCATAAATATCTGACACGACTCTATTTCTCGGGCCGTAAGGACGTGTCAGATATAAATAAATAAATAAATACCTAAATATCACCAGACAATCTTACACAAATCGACCTAGTCCCAAACTAAGCAAAGCTTGTACTATGGGTACTAGACGACGATAAACATAATTATGTAGATAAATAAATACTTAAATACATAGAAAACATCCATGACTCAGGAACAAATATTCGTGCTCATCACACAAATACATGCCCTTACCGGGATTCGAACCCAGGACCTCGTGCTTCGTAGGCAGGGTCACTACCAACTAGGCTAAAGCGGTCGTCAATATTTATGCGCACTTTGTTGCGGTAGATATTAATGCTGGTGACTGTACCTATTTGATATGCTTAAATTTTAGATATTAACAAGGTCTGGGAAAAAAATAATAAATCATAAAAAAAAGAGAATGACTTACCTCTAGTAGGCAAAGTAGATGTTGAACGTAATCGGCCTCGGTGCTGATCAGCTCACGTATGACCGCCTGCCTCGCCTCTTCGTTGGGACTTAATTCTGAAAAGCAATAGCAGAATAAGCCGAGATAATGTAAGTATTATGGGAGCTACGGTAGCCTAGTGGGCCAGGCATGCGGCTGCCAAGCGGCGGTCGTGGGTTCGAATCCCGGCTCGTACCAATGAGTTTTTCGGAACTTATGTACGGATTGTTTACCGTTAGCTTTTCGGTGAAGGAAAACATCGTGGGGAAACCGGTCTGATCCCAACAAGGTATAGTTTTCCCTCTGGGTTGGAAGGTCAGATGGCAGTCGCTTTCGTAAAGCTAGTGCCTATGCCAAATCTTGGGATTAGGTGCCAAAGCGGACCCCGGGCTCCTTTAGGGGCACTACCGGGAATAGCGCTAGGAAGATGATGAATGTACCCGGACGGTATGTGACCCGGACTACAAAGCTAAGGGCTCTGGGCTCGACTCCCCGTAAGGGCAAATATTTGTGTGATGAGCAATGAATATTTGTTTCTAAGTCTTTGGTTGTTTTCTATGAGTTCAGGTACTTATATTTTCAATTAAATTCAAATTATTAAATATATCGTGGTTTAGTAAGTGTTGTATAACACAGGCCTAAGATTGTCCCCTAATTAGGGGTTCAATTGAACGAGACCGTGTTTTCTTCGGTTCAGTTTAGGCAAATATTATTTCTGTTTCTCTCTACAGGTTGAATACTATACAACATTTAGAAATAAAAAAGCAGCCAAGTGCGTGTCGGGCCACGCGCAGGGTAGGGTTCCGTAGTAGTTGCCCGTCTGTCACAGAATGCGGACTTAAAAGGGGCTCTTAAAAGCAACTCTACCGTCCACGGTAAAAGGTTCAAATTCCAATGACAATGTAAGTATATGCACCCGAAATTAAGTGCATTTCTTACCAGTTAACTAGTTATGTCTACTACTCGTTAATTAGTTATGTCTACTTAACTGTGATAATTTTCCTTTTAAATTCATTATATATTCATAATATTTTTGACAACATCCATCCCGTATATGTACATATATTTAATTCCCAAAAAATTTTTTTTTTCTGACTTACTTGGTACATCAATGGCAAATGTATTAATTATTAATATGCAAAAAAACAATCTCTACTTGATTTATTTTATTTTGTGAATAGCATCAATAGTCATGTCCAATCCCGACGATATACAATCTCGTATAAAAAAAAAGACCGGGTTGCACTCCAGGAGTGCCGGCAGAAGTGAAAACTCAATGACATTGTAACAGTTTTTCGATCAGGTCACGTGTCCGTCTTACGAATTTTCAATCTGTCGAATCTTACGGTCACGTGACATCTTACGGTCACGTGACCTGTTGCGAGTATCTCTCGAATCTCACGGTCACGTGACATCTTCCGGTTACGTGACCTGTGGCGAAATTAACAATTATCCCCATCACAAAAAGTACACAGCGCCGCCTTCAAAACAAATGTAAAGTTGGGTTAGTCGCTTTAAAAGTTCATCTTTTGGTTTCACGACCCTACGAGTCGTTGACAGGCGAAAAAAATGGGCACTCCATATATGTACCTGACGGTCAAAAAAATACATATCACTGTAGGTCAACAATCAACATGTGACACATCATAACTAAGGTATTGCATTTTTTTTTTGATTACTTAAGTAATAATATTCGGAGATAATCGCCCGGAAAGTCATAAAAAAATTGTGTCTCCGTCCTCCTCCTCCATTCAAACCGTGTAAAAATATGAACATCCCATGAATTTGATCAAAATAATTTTCGTTGAAAGTATTTTGACCAAGATGGATTCATTCCTAAGTTTTTGATTTCTTGCTGAGAAACTATAAAGTCCACCTGTTTTAGGTCATCATAATTTTTGTATACATTTTGGCGTTATTAAGCGTTATATTGAAGTATTGGCTACAGTTCGTTATATTATGGCATGATACAACTATTCTATTAACTTGCCCCAATGGAATAAAATCGCAGTTAGCACAAATTTTGCGATTTTGAATAGGTTCTGTGAAATAAAAACCTGTACGAAGTTTTTATTGCAATTCTATGTTCAATATTTACTAGTATCCTTATTCGATGTGTGGTGATACTGATGAAATGGGCTGATTTTATAAGAATAGAAGTGAATTAATAAAATGTATCACTAAACCCATTCCAGGCCACGCAACGCTACGCGTGCTACGCCTTAGCGCGTAGCAGCGAAGTTTTCCGCTCTGTAGCGGAAATCGCACGTTGGGGCATGGCCAATATGGCACACATGGGCATACCAAATGTCAGTCTTTGACCATGAATGGGTTACATGTACACTAACTGTGTGCCATAAACAATACACAAGCTACGTAATATTGCACAGTGAATAAGTTGCAACTGTTATTTGTATTTAGGTATAATCTCGGCGAACGGTTTCACCTTCCACCTTCTTATACTTAAGTGCTATACAAATATTATTGTCCAGTAGCTCCTACCATTTTACCAAGATAATTAATATGTCAATATCGAACGGTCCCGCGTTCCACTGTCTTATATTTTAAATACTACATTATTCTCCAGTAGTTCCTACAAAATAGATTATACCAAAATAATTAATACTTCGATATCGAACGGTTCCGCCTTCTACTTTCTTATAATTAAATGCTATGTCAATAGTTCAGTAGCCCCTACAAAATAGATTTTAGTTAGGTAATTAAAACGTAGATTTACAGAAAAGCACCTTGCAGCGCTTCCTCTGTATTCCTGGAAAAACACCCGGCAGACCTGGCGTATCGAACTCGATAGTAAGGGTTTATTTATGTAACGAGTCCAATCCGCACTGAGTACCTAGCTATTGACGGGGAGCGCTGAAATGTACTACCTAGCAGGTGGGCGCGCGGGAGCGAGGCTCAGCTGCCGACCGACACCGCGCCGAGCCGCCTTCACAAGCCTTCCCTTATTTATTATCCTCTTTGGACGAAAACCCACTAGAGAGAGCGCATAATTATCCTCTGGATTTGGAAACAAAAAATACGTAACATTTATTGTCTCGTCATAAACAAAAAGCATAACATCCTATATAGATACTTACGAGTATGCTGGATATAGATACGAGTATGTAGTATAGTTGATATAACTGTTAATAAAAAGGTGAAAGAGAATTGGTTGCCTAAAGTTCGTTTCATGATAAATTTTGATTAGAAGTTAAAATAAGTTTCTGTCAAAAATATATATATTTTTGGTACAAGTTTTTATTGCCGACTGTACTTTTCAGTATACCATCATTAACTACTCATTGAGAGGATTCTAACGAGCCCAAATTTCAATGGGGTTAAGTCGGTTAAATACTGAATTCCAATGGCCACCTTCTGTCTCCATCAGCAGATCAGCTCGATGGTACCATAATATTGAATTTTCATCCAAACTATACAAATACCCAAAATTTCAGCTCAATCGGTCACCGGAAAGTGGGTCAAATTTAACTTGCAAGATTTGATTACAGACAGACAGACAACAGGACAGGTGAAACTAAATAAAAGCTTGTAAAAAACAGATGGGCCTTAATTGTCCTGTCTGGACTGGCCTTTACATGTGACTGAAAAATTGATTGCAAATTTGACGGACAACTTATGGACTCGTACATACTTATATGCTTACATAGGTAGGTACATACGTATACAGGTCAAGTTAATATAAAGCTTGTAAAAACGGATTAAACCCGCTTAATTCGACATTCATAAAATCGGCCAAGTGCGTGTCGGGCCACGCGCAGTGTAGGGTTCCGTAGTTGCCTGTCTTTCTTAGTTACATCGACACGCGCCGAATTGACATTTTAAGTTGGTCGACTATTACTCGGTAACTAGTTATGCCTACTTAGCTGTAATAGTTTTCCTTTGATTCATTATATATTATGTACTACTGCCACGATTTTTTTCACATTCCCAGTAGCAGCTATGTAGCCGGCAGGGGGCGGGAGGGGAAACATGACTCGAACAAAAACTTGGGTTTTAAAGCCCAATATCTCGCTAACGAATCACTAATCGTTTTAGGAACCCTTAATATATTTGAACAAGCTATCCAACGATACCCCACACTAGTAGTAATGGTTACTGAGCTAAGCCGAAGACGGACGGACATGGCGAAACTATAAGGGTTCCTTGTTGACTACGGAACCTTAAAAACGGAATAACCTACTTCTGAGGCATTTGCCAATATATATATATTTTTTTAAATAATATTTATTATAAACTGAAATAAAAAAAATACCAATTTTTTTAACATTGTCGTTGATGTGCCAAAAAATTTTTCTACTTCGTCATTTTTTACATATTATGTTCTTTGTTAAAAACGGTATTCTTATTGATGGTACACTAATGTCGCTACTTGGCATGAAATTTTTCGCCTAGAAAAACTTAATCCACATATCTAGTTAAATTAAGTTAAGTTGCCTTGTTGTCCTGTAATATATTTATATAATTGTATTATAGTTTGTATGTATGTATCTATGTATTTATACTATACTTATTTATGAAAGTGTGTATTTGAGTGTGTCGTTAAGTTTTTCTTGATTTATTCCTGCACTACCTGTTTATAACTCTTCTTGAAAATTTCCTGCCACCCAAAGGTTGTCTGGAAGAGATCGCTCTAAAGCGATAAGACCGCCTGTTGTTACCTTTATTTATTGATTATAGTTTTGTAACATGTTTTTCTTATGTTGTGTTGCAATAAAGAATATTATTGTTATTATGTATGTCTTTCCCGCTCACGGGACAATGATGCCCCGGACCTTGGGAGGCGTGCGTGGAGCTAGGTACCTACAAAGTACCAACTGAGACAACACGTAGAGGCCCTTTTGAAAATTTAATGAAATGCAAGGAGTACACCGAGCGGATGCTGTCCCTGCCCGTGTCATGTGACGCACACAGAGACAGCACCCGCTGGGGTGTATGGCCTATTGATGGTTGATGGAATCGAAATGAAACGGGTTATTGGGTTAAAATGATGGACTAGTGGCTGGGCTATTGGATGAAACATCGGACGCCTGCCTAATAAAACTGTCTCACTTTTTATCTCTGGCAGACGGTGACTCGCCAACTGCTAGATGGGCCCCTATTAATAGCGACATTAAAAAATGGCCTAAGGGCAACACCGGTCAGAGAGCTGGGGGGTAGAGAGGTGGCACTGGACTTTAAACATATAGCCAACTCGCCACTTAGGTGTCCACATCTACCCTCGAGCAACAGCTCTTGCGACTCCACTCTGAACGGCCAGTAAAGGCAAGCCAGAGGCAGGGGGCCTGTCCAACCATCCACAGGACACCCCCAGGAGTACTCAGGTACATAGGGTCGCTACTCCCTAACAGCCCGCCACAAGCTGCCTTACGTTGACTGATTGCACCAGAAATCTGGTGGGCGATGGGGCCGTCACATCCCTACGCCTTTTTATTATTATTATTATTGAATATCTTATGTGCCAAACGTGAAATAATTACGATATTCATATTTACCCAAAACCGGGCGTATTTCGTAACTTTGTACAATCTGTACTCTGTTGCAATACAGATAGGTGTACAGTGAACATTAAATATCAAATTATTGATAGACGACGTTTTTGTTTCGACCTAACAATTCACTTAATTAACGTAGTTACGTATTACCAAACCTTTAAGTGCCTTTTTCACGCGTGAAAACTCCGATTGCGAAATATAAATACCTCGACCTAAATGGAAAATTTCCAAATAACAACAGATATCAGAGTCGATCAGGACCGTGATATAAATACTTATGCAAAACTGTTTACTTTTGTAAAAAAAATAACAAAAGCTGATCTTCAGATACCAATAATTGAAATTAATTGGAAGAATGAATCGTATCCTCTGATAGCGGATGGAAATCCGAAATATGATTTCATAAATGGAAATTTATTCGTTTCTCAATACTTCATTGGAAATTAAATTGAATATGAATGACATCAGTACGCGTACGTAGGGTGGTCCACACTTGTATGGAAAAAAAAACTTATTTAACCCACTCCACCAAGTTCCTTTTATTCCATTATCTAATAAGAGTATGTGTTCCAAAAATCAGACCAATAGAAGCACATTTAGAGGTCGCGCAGAATTGAACGAAAAAATAAATAGCAGCCGAGAGACGACTACCTCGAGTTTCTTAGCCTTTGCCATAATTTCCTTGGGTGGCCAGAATCAAGTGCTGAAGTGAAGTTTCGCGCACCCGGTGCCTTACACCAGGCTCGGTGGATGGCAAAAGCTATTTATTGCCTGAAAATATATTTTTTTCAGGAGCAATTCTCTCTTACCGCACGAGAAACACGATCCATCACGGAATTAAGCCGGTTTGTGAGTCGTTCATGGACGTTATTGGAACGAGGCCCCATTTAATTGGCAGAAAGAGCTCCTCTAGATGACTAATAAAAAATTACCTGAACCAGACTGTCAGCAACAGTGCACTGAAAGCATTACGTCGCCACCTTTGGTATCTTTCAGAACATTTATGCCTGACAAGTTCCTATTTAGCCCTGATATAGTGTCGCTACAAACAGCTTACATTTGGCAATAATACGTGTTCGTCATGAATAGTCGGGACAGTGTGTATTGGCATTGTGTTGTTTGTTGAATGTAAAAATGATATGTACTTTATAATAAATACCTATTCATCCATATCTGGTTCCACGTACGTATTCGATATTTAACTCCGAAGACTGCGACTCTGATGTGTCGCTTTCAAGACCGCCGACCTCAATTATAAACGGTCTAGGATTCGACTAAAGGACCTTTTTCTATATTCGTCTTAAATTTTTATAATAATATTTTAATAAGAAAAGAAATTTCTAGTTAAATCCAATGAGACTAACCAGTTTAATCAATACCTCACTATAAAATGTCAGTACCTAGGTACCGGTCATGTTAACAACTAATTTCAAGACATTGTTTATAGAAATATTAGACAATCCGGCAACCTTTTTTTGTTGTAAATATTCAATTATATTCAAAATAAGCTTTCTGACCTCACTATGGATTGATTTCGACATATTTACTGTAATTTATTTTACAATCGCGAAGTATTTCGTTTTTTGATGAAAATATTTATTTCTTCTGAATCTGACTTTTTAGAAGCTAGTTAATTTATATTTTACGAAGTATTTCGTCTTCTTTGCTGTTTGCTTACATCGGTGACATTCGATGACTTCTAACGTCTGTTATCAAATAGTACTTACTCCTTGCTAGTAAAAGAAATTAGTTCCATTAAAAATCAGCAACATGGCTAGGGTCAAAAAGAACCTTGTCAGGCATAATTGGAGTTTCTTTGTTCGATTCCCGAGTAAGTCTCGAGTCCAAGAGAGGAATGGTACAAAATATGCAGAAACCACCTAAACGAAAGGCTTTGAAGAGACTAGATGGCAAAAATGTTGATCCTTAGCCCGTTACAATCTTTTTTCACCCAACGGACCGCGACTTTCACTTATTGATCAATAATGGTCGAGAAAAATCAGCAGCATTTTTGGTCAAAGATCCCTCGGAATGGCCTACCAATGAAGTTTGCACTGAAATTAAGGAGAAAGTTCGCCAAATGAAAGTAGTAAATGACTGTGCAGAGAGAGGAATTGCATTAATCCAGAAATTTAATGCCAGTATTACAAAAAAGGAACAGCAGAAGCAGTATCTCTTCCGTGTGGCAGATCTACACAGAAGAAAAATCCCTGTGGCTTCCAAATCCAACATTGTAAACATGTGTTTGGGAAATAAAGATACAAACTGATTATCTTTATCTTGGGTCCATATCGGGTTGCATAATATTTGTAGCCATAAGGCCGATAGGTATAACTGCTTGTGTCATAATCATCTTTACGCACAAACGACAATAGTCATAAATTAGTTCGCATACATTTTTTAGCCATAATATTTGAGAGCATAAATAGCAAATGTCATAAATTTATTGTGCATAAAAGCGTTAACCATAAATATCAATCGCCATAATATGTTTGCGCATAACGTTTTCAAGTCATAGGTATAAGACAAACATTTTTAATCATGTACATTTTTTTTAAATCAATTGTCTGTGTAACCTAAACTGAATCCAACTTTATTTTTCTTTAAACAAACTCCCGGAAATATTTTAACCTAACCGCCTGCGTGTCGACGCCACCCCGCTTCGCGGGGTGCCTATTTCCGCTCTAAGGGACACAAGATAACCATAACCTAACCTACCAAAAATACAATTGTTGCGATTGTTTATATTTTTACTGCGGGAGGGCTTGCAGCCCGAACCCCCCTTTTCTAGCTCCCTAACCTAATTAAATGCTAGTCAACTAATATAATAACTTGTTTTTCTTTGCGAATCAATCATAATGACAGCATAAGTTATGCATAGCAATTCTAATGACTTAAAATAATTATGATCTTCAATATAATGACTAAAACTTGTATGCTGATTAACATTATGGTTAAACAAAATGTGACATAGTACAGTTATGACAATTAAAGTATGAAACGGCGGGCTGCTGGGGTGCTGACGCTAAACAATTTGTACGTGACATAGGCCGTCGACTAAGGCAAAAGGGAGAGGACCCCCGTTCCGAATCGTTTCTGGTGCAGAGGCTGTCCATGGCCATCCAGCGTGGTAATGCCGGGAGCGTTATGGGCACTTTTACACCGGGAGCGATAACGAACGGGGTTGACTAAACTGACTGGCTTACAGTAGTCATGTAATATTTGGACTTAAGTATGTTAATGTATACTTTATAAGTGGTTATTGTTTTCGTAAATATTTTAATATTAATTAAAGTATTATGCGCAGAATTATTAATGACAAAAGACTTTTATGCGCAACAACTTTATGCGTAAAGTTGTATGGCTTTCGAAATTATGACGAAAGTCATTATGCGACTAGATGGACACCCCTTTATCTTATCTATAATTGTAATACATTATAATTCATAAATAAAAAACATCATCAAAGAGAAATTTTGTTTCCATATAAATCCCATAACATGAAAAACTGTCAAATCTGCGCGGGTCGTAATTATTATTAGTTTTGGCCCAAATTTTGCAGAGGGGTATGTTCTGAAAGATACCAAAGGTGGCGACGTAATGCTTTCAGTGCACTGTTGCTGACAGTCTGGTTCAGGTAATTTTTTATTAGTCATCTAGAGGAGCTCTTTCTGCCAATTAAATGGGACCTCGTTCCAATAACGTCCATGAACGACTCACAAACCGGCTTAATTCCGTGATGGATCGTGTTTCTCGTGCGGTAAGAGAGAATTGCTCCTGAAAAAAATATATTTTCAGGCAATAAATAGCTTTTGCCATCCACCGAGCCTGGTGTAAGGCACCGGGTGCGCGAAACTTCACTTCAGCACTTGATTCTGGCCACCCAAGGAAATTATGGCAAAGGCTAAGAAACTCGAGGTAGTCGTCTCTCGGCTGCTATTTATTTTTTCGTTCAATTCTGCGCGACCTCTAAATGTGCTTCTATTGGTCTGATTTTTGGAACACATACTCTTATTAGATAATGGAATAAAAGGAACTTGGTGGAGTGGGTTAAATAAGTTTTTTTTTCCATACAAGTGTGGACCACCCTACGTACGCGTACTGATGTCATTCATATTCAATTTAATTTCCAATGAAGTATTGAGAAACGAATAAATTTCCATTTATGAAATCATATTTCGGATTTCCATCCGCTATCAGAGGATACGATTCATTCTTCCAATTAATTTCAATTATTGGTATCTGAAGATCAGCTTTTGTTATTTTTTTTACAAAAGTAAACAGTTTTGCATAAGTATTTATATCACGGTCCTGATCGACTCTGATATCTGTTGTTATTTGGAAATTTTCCATTTAGGTCGAGGTATTTATATTTCGCAATCGGAGTTTTCACGCGTGAAAAAGGCACTTAAAGGTTTGGTAATACGTAACTACGTTAATTAAGTGAATTGTTAGGTCGAAACAAAAACGTCGTCTATCAATAATTTGATATTTAATGTTCACTGTACACCTATCTGTATTGCAACAGAGTACAGATTGTACAAAGTTACGAAATACGCCCGGTTTTGGGTAAATATGAATATCGTAATTATTTCACGTTTGGCACATAAGATATTCAATAATAATAATAATAAAAAGGCGTAGGGATGTGACGGCCCCATCGCCCACCAGATTTCTGGTGCAATCAGTCAACGTAAGGCAGCTTGTGGCGGGCTGTTAGGGAGTAGCGACCCTATGTACCTGAGTACTCCTGGGGGGTCCTGTGGATGGTTGGACAGGCCCCCTGCCTCTGGCTTGCCTTTACTGGCCGTTCAGAGTGGAGTCGCAAGAGCTGTTGCTCGAGGGTAGATGTGGACACCTAAGTGGCGAGTTGGCTATATGTTTAAAGTCCAGTGCCACCTCTCTACCCCCCAGCTCTCTGACCGGTGTTGCCCTTAGGCCATTTTTTAATGTCGCTATTAATAGGGGCCCATCTAGCAGTTGGCGAGTCACCGTCTGCCAGAGATAAAAAGTGAGACAGTTTTATTAGGCAGGCGTCCGATGTTTCATCCAATAGCCCAGCCACTAGTCCATCATTTTAACCCAATAACCCGTTTCATTTCGATTCCATCAACCATCAATAGGCCATACACCCCAGCGGGTGCTGTCTCTGTGTGCGTCACATGACACGGGCACGGACAGCATCCGCTCGGTGTACTCCTTGCATTTCATTAAATTTTCAAAAGGGCCTCTACGTGTTGTCTCAGTTGGTACTTTGTAGGTACCTAGCTCCACGCACGCCTCCCAAGGTCCGGGGCATCATTGTCCCGTGAGCGGGAAAGACATACATAATAACAATAATATTCTTTATTGCAACACAACATAAGAAAAACATGTTACAAAACTATAATCAATAAATAAAGGTAACAACAGGCGGTCTTATCGCTTTAGAGCGATCTCTTCCAGACAACCTTTGGGTGGCAGGAAATTTTCAAGAAGAGTTATAAACAGGTAGTGCAGGAATAAATCAAGAAAAACTTAACGACACACTCAAATACACACTTTCATAAATAAGTATGGTATAAATACATAGATACATACATACAAACTATAATACAATTATATAAATATATTACAGGACAACAAGGCAACTTAACTTAATTTAACTAGATATGTGGATTAAGTTTTTCTAGGCGAAAAATTTCATGCCAAGTAGCGACATTAGTGTACCATCAATAAGAATACCGTTTTTAACAAAGAACATAATATGTAAAAAATGACGAAGTAGAAAAACTTTTTGGCACATCAACGACAATGTTAAAAAAATTGGTATTTTTTTTACTTCAGTTTATAATAAATATTATTTAAAAAAATATATATATATTGGCAAATGCCTCAGAAGTAGGTTATTCCGTTTTTAAGGTTCCGTAGTCAACAAGGAACCCTTATAGTTTCGCCATGTCCGTCCGTCTTCGGCTTAGCTCAGTAACCATTACTACTAGTGTGGGGTATCGTTGGATAGCTTGTTCAAATATATTAAGGGTTCCTAAAACGATTAGTGATTCGTTAGCGAGATATTGGGCTTTAAAACCCAAGTTTTTGTTCGAGTCATGTTTCCCCTCCCGCCCCCTGCCGGCTACATAGCTGCTACTGGGAATGTGAAAAAAATCGTGGCAGTAGTACATAATATATAATGAATCAAAGGAAAACTATTACAGCTAAGTAGGCATAACTAGTTACCGAGTAATAGTCGACCAACTTAAAATGTCAATTCGGCGCGTGTCGATGTAACTAAGAAAGTCAAGCGCGTGGCCCGACACGCACTTGGCCGATTTTATGAATGTCGAATTAAGCGGGTTTAATCCGTTTTTACAAGCTTTATATTAACTTGACCTGTATACGTATGTACCTACCTATGTAAGCATATAAGTATGTACGAGTCCATAAGTTGTCCGTCAAATTTGCAATCAATTTTTCAGTCACATGTAAAGGCCAGTCCAGACAGGACAATTAAGGCCCATCTGTTTTTTACAAGCTTTTATTTAGTTTCACCTGTCCTGTTGTCTGTCTTTCTGTAATCAAATCTTGCAAGTTAAATTTGACCCACTTTCCGGTGACCGATTGAGCTGAAATTTTGGGTATTTGTATAGTTTGGATGAAAATTCAATATTATGGTACCATCGAGCTGATCTGCTGATGGAGACAGAAGGTGGCCATTGGAATTCAGTATTTAACCGACTTAACCCCATTGAAATTTGGGCTCGTTAGAATCCTCTCAATGAGTAGTTAATGATGGTATACTGAAAAGTACAGTCGGCAATAAAAACTTGTACCAAAAATATATATATTTTTGACAGAAACTTATTTTAACTTCTAATCAAAATTTATCATGAAACGAACTTTAGGCAACCAATTCTCTTTCACCTTTTTATTAACAGTTATATCAACTATACTACATACTCGTATCTATATCCAGCATACTCGTAAGTATCTATATAGGATGTTATGCTTTTTGTTTATGACGAGACAATAAATGTTACGTATTTTTTGTTTCCAAATCCAGAGGATAATTATGCGCTCTCTCTAGTGGGTTTTCGTCCAAAGAGGATAATAAATAAGGGAAGGCTTGTGAAGGCGGCTCGGCGCGGTGTCGGTCGGCAGCTGAGCCTCGCTCCCGCGCGCCCACCTGCTAGGTAGTACATTTCAGCGCTCCCCGTCAATAGCTAGGTACTCAGTGCGGATTGGACTCGTTACATAAATAAACCCTTACTATCGAGTTCGATACGCCAGGTCTGCCGGGTGTTTTTCCAGGAATACAGAGGAAGCGCTGCAAGGTGCTTTTCTGTAAATCTACGTTTTAATTACCTAACTAAAATCTATTTTGTAGGGGCTACTGAACTATTGACATAGCATTTAATTATAAGAAAGTAAGTAGAAGGCGGAACCGTTCGATATCGAAGTATTAATTATTTTGGTATAATCTATTTTGTAGGAACTACTGGAGAATAATGTAGTATTTAAAATATAAGACAGTGGAACGCGGGACCGTTCGATATTGACATATTAATTATCTTGGTAAAATGGTAGGAGCTACTGGACAATAATATTTGTATAGCACTTAAGTATAAGAAGGTGGAAGGTGAAACCGTTCGAGATTATACCTAAATACAAATAACAGTTGCAACTTATTCACTGTGCAATATTACGTAGCTTGTGTATTGTTTATGGCACACAGTTAGTGTACATGTAACCCATTCATGGTCAAAGACTGACATTTGGTATGCCCATGTGTGCCATATTGGCCATGCCCCAACGTGCGATTTCCGCTACAGAGCGGAAAACTTCGCTGCTACGCGCTAAGGCGTAGCACGCGTAGCGTTGCGTGGCCTGGAATGGGTTTAGTGATACATTTTATTAATTCACTTCTATTCTTATAAAATCAGCCCATTTCATCAGTATCACCACACATCGAATAAGGATACTAGTAAATATTGAACATAGAATTGCAATAAAAACTTCGTACAGGTTTTTATTTCACAGAACCTATTCAAAATCGCAAAATTTGTGCTAACTGCGATTTTATTCCATTGGGGCAAGTTAATAGAATAGTTGTATCATGCCATAATATAACGAACTGTAGCCAATACTTCAATATAACGCTTAATAGGAAAATTGACCCAATTTACTATTTATATAGTTTTCGTGTAATAATCTAGAAAAAATAATTTCGCGTTCAATGACGACGTCTACGAGTATAATAGCTGGGCATTGAATCGGGCTAATAATATCAATCAGTAATTCGGATTATTGGAACAGTGTCACCAACTCAAATAGAGCAGGGCGAGCTCCCCAAGCAAGGTATATTTGCCGTGGCGCTAGCGCTGACCAGCAGGCTCCGCTGTGGTGATATATTGCGTTGCGGGTAATTTGGGAGTAGGAAGTTCGTCCCAACTTAGCTAAGTGCCGCTCGCGCGTAAAGGAGAAATTATTGGTACGTCGAGATTAATACTCTTGAATTACGTCTTATAAGACGTACTTTTATATTATTTTAATATGGATTTAAAACTTGTAATAAGGTACCTAAATATGTTATAGCTCAAGGCGACCGCTCTCCACTCCGTGGTTGTCGCTGGTGTGCTCGCATGTGCCTAACGTAGCCAATGTTGTTGGTGAACGTGCGTGACATTTCGGGCATGCGGACATTTGCGTAATTATAAGCAATCTACACTTATAATAAATCTCTGAATTGATAAAAGAATCAGCCAGTATCAAACTAAGCATTGTTCTGTCACGAATGATCTCAGCTTCCCATAAACGGAAATACATGAAACTTTTTTTACAAGTACGTTATTATTCTAGCTTCTATTTAGGATAGTTTTTATCCGACTGCGATGCTTCTTCTTGAAATCCTAGCTGCCATATCTGTCAAGTTTAGGTGACGGCAAAATGGCGGGCTTGCTTTAACTATCCAATATTAATTATTTCGACCCGGTGTGTGTGAAAGAAAGTTTCTGCAAGATTACACGCTGAGTATTTGTCACGATACTGGTTTTTCAGTATTTATATTTATCAGCAATAAACGGTAAGTACCTATTAATTAACCCAGTCTAGAAGGGGCCTTTTATAAATATTAATTATCAATCGCGTCAGTATTAAGGCGGTATTATAACTTCGCGCTTCACTCCTTTAAGTTGACATTCAGCCACAGAAATTGATCAACATCCAGGAAAATACTTTTACAACTCAAAAAGAGCGTTTTCCTGCACCCAAATTGCTTAGAGCATACATACCTGGAATAGCCTTATATGTCGTATTTGAGTACAAAAAAGTCTGCCGAATTTTGCGGGGGGGTGAAGAAATAACACGTGCAAAAGATTACTCACTAATGATGTCAAAACGATCTGTTTATTTACACACGCACACATTATGAAAAAGGAAAACACATCCTCATTTTGATGCACACAAACATAATCACACATAGAAAGACTTCGTGGAAACACGGGTTAAGAATAACGTAGCCAATGTGATCGGCTAAACCTATAGGGCGAGGTTTGATTCGATAACTAGTTTCGATAATTCTATCGATATGTACGGTCGAGGTCATAAACACGTTTACACTTTTGCACCTTATTGCCTTGTAATAAGGTGCAAAAGTGTAAACATATTTATGACCTCGACTGTACACAAACGCAAACAATTGTATTGTATATTACTGAGACTCAATTATTTACTGAAATAATTGTTAGGCTATAAAATACAATAGCGCAAAATAAAAATGACGTGTCTTATTTATCTTTATTAAAAAAATACATTTCAATTAACTACATACATATTAAGTAGCGAGTAGTATTACAAGACGGTTTCCCGCTTAAGACTGGTTTTTTGCCTGGACCGTTAAAAACCAGCTTGCCCGGGTTATAAGAAATTAGGTGGACCCGACATAAACGGTTGTTATTATTATTTTGATTATAAACAAGATGAACATTAACTAAATTAAATAAAAACTAAGTTAAATCTAAAAAACCGGCCAAGAGCGTGTCGGGCCACGCTCAGTGTAGGGTTCCGTAGTTTTTCGTCCAGAAATTATTTTGTAATTTTTTCATAAACTATTCAACCTATCAAGTTCAAAATAATTTTCCTAGAAAGTTTTTATAAAGTTCTACTTTTGAGATTTTTTTCATATTTTTAAAACTTATGGTTCAAAAGTTAGAGGAGATTTTTTTTTACTTCTGGAGCGTTTATCTCCGAAAATATTAACATTATCAAAAAATGATTTTAGCAAATCCCTATTCATTTTTAAATACCTATCTAACAATATATCACACGTTAGGGTTGAAATAAAAAAAAAACACTCCCACGTTACGTATAGGGGAGGTACCCTAATAAAATAAAATAAATCACTTTTTATTTTACCACTTTGTCGGCGTGATTGATATATATATTATTACCAAATTTCAGCTTTCTAGTGCTAACGGTTATTGAGATTATCCGTGGACGGACGGACAGACAAAGAGAAACTATAATAAGGGTTCCTAGTCGACTACGGAACCCTAAAAAGGCCTTCGAGGCATTGTACTGAGGATGCTGGCGGGATTTCCTCGCTGAATTGCAATGCTGATACATTGCGCGAGAAAGCTGCCAGTTCTTCGGTCACCAGTTACGTCGACCAGACGTTTCGCGATTTCCGCAAAAAAACTGCAAAGTAGGTATACATTTAAAATAAATTGTGTTCACTCGGCAATTTGTGCAGGTTCTTAGTGAATCATACTTATAATCGATAATTATTGATTATCGACACTACCCTCATCTCTACTTAGGAGTCTCGGAACACTGATCTGTCATTTTAGATAATCTTTGCAAATATTACTATTAACTCTATTGCAATTGCAATTAGGTTAATTTTTACAAAGCATGAAAACAGAGTCTTGTGGGGAGTGCGTAAATTAAACTAATTTTGATTAATCAATGCTAATGTTATAGACTATTTTTCAAATGGCATTAAGTTATTTCTTACAAAGCATGAAAACGGAGTCTCGTGGGGAGTGTCATGACGTATCCAAGAAAGAATTGTAAATCGATTACATTAATCGTTTTCTAAGCTTGAAGTGGTTGAACGTTTATTACACGTGCCTACAGCACATGCGTGCATTTTTATGATACCTACGTATTGTCTCTTGCGAGGCGATTGTGTGAATGACCATTAATCGATTGTAAAACTGTCTTTGTATGATTTTTTCCACATTGTGCAAGGTTTTCAACAGAGGGGTGAGTTACTGAAAGGCTACTCCAGGTATGTATGCTCTAAGCCAAATTGTGCGAAAAGTGCCACTTTTTCGCACTAGTGCTTTTTCCTTTTAATTTTTTTTTTTAATTTTCAAGTGCGTCGTCAGTCTGACGCAAAGAGTTTTTATTACTTGACAAAAGTTTTACAAATCTTTCAATTACACTTTTTCTTTCATATAAAAGGTACATACATAACTAATAAATAATGTATAAAATGATTTATTAATATTTTTGAATTTTGAATTTGGTCAATAAATTAATTATTTTTAGGCTGAACGATGCCATCTTTCTTATGCCTTTTGCGATACGACAGTATGGCGACTTGCACATGCGCATATGTTGACGGCGCATGTATTTAAAACGAAAAAGCCCGCCATTGTTGTGATTGTTGTTTACTTTGGAGTTATTTTATGTAAATATGTTAAAAATATCGAGTGAAAGTGACTAACTAATCAATAATAATAATGATTTATAGCGTTTCAATAGTGTCAGTATGTTTCTTAGAACTACGACGGTACAGCGTCTTTTTGTTGTAATTATGACTAATAATTGGGCTAAAAATTGAATTAAGTCGCCGATGGCGGGACCATGCACAAGATTTGGCAGAATGTGCCAGTGCGATCTGAAACACATTGCGATCTAAAAAAACTAAACATATTCTTTAATATTTTTACTAATTGTCTTTATTAGAAAGGGACTCTGACTCGCTTTATGCTTGTAGAACTAACATAGTGGTTAGGTATAGTTTGGAAAATATAAATTAGCCGTCTGTTATCTATTAAAATGAGATCTTTTGTTCCGCGTAAACACTTAACAGTCAATGGGTACTCGAAAGGATTATCCTTTTTATTAAAATTGCAATAAATTCTAACTTATAGGCAGGGATCGGAAATTCGGTTGCTTTAATAGCTACACCAAGCAAAACCCCGGAAAAAGCTAAGCAAGCAAAAGAGTCGGTTTCCTAAAAATAATATTTTAATTATTGAAGTTCGGGATTCCGGGATTGTATAAAGCAACACGAAACGATCCTTTTAACATACTTTGGTTTACTCTCTCTACGATGAAAGGGCCAAATGACCAATATTTTTTTCTTTCTCCTGCTCAGCACAATTTTCTCGACCTGCTGCCATGCATTTTATCAAGTTGTCATTAGTCACGTACGGCGTAATAGTATACGTCAGGTCGGTAGTTATCTTACCTCTGTCTGATTATACATAATTCACCAAAACGGTTACAACGGTATACGGTGTGTAGGAAACATACGAGTGTAATTGTGTGGCATTCCGGCAATAACCATTGATTAGGTTTTAAATTTAATATATATTTGCTTTTGATGGATATTTCCTTAATGGGAAAAATATCCATTAACGGATGGTTAGCGTAGCAACATGCACGATTTTAAAATGCTACTGCACGTCTAGCACGACTTGCTGCTTAGTCGCTTCGCGCATGACTGAGCGTCTCCTGTCACACTCGCACCGAGCAAATTAGAAAGAGGAGGGTAGATCTTTCTCGACTCGCGTCGCGGCGCGGCGTCACTTGTGCTAGCCCGGCTGGAATTGGGATTAGATTTATTTCTGTTCGATTAGCGCAAAATCACAAAATTCTATAGCACGCCTTGCATTCTGGCGAGAGTCCCAAGGAAGCCGAGGTGCTGGCAGCACTAGAACAAAGAAGTTCCATTGTTCTCCAACCCTCCCTCACCACTGATCAATAAATTACGTAAACAAAGAAATATCGTATAAGAGATACCCTATCATCGAAATTGTAAAGAAAAATTAGGATAATATGAACGTCTTCTCTCCTCAATCTAGATGATATTTTATTATACTTAATTTTAGGAGATTTTTGGTTAATCGAAAAACCTTGCAACACTCTTAACCACTTTTGTTTATATACGCACGGTTTTAGGGACAGAATTTACGTGTTTCTGAAACAAACTCTACGTGTTTCTGAAACACTAGAAACTGTTGCGGTAATCGCTATCGGCCCATTTCCAATCCTTTCTCCCCGCTGGCAGTAAGGAGCAAGCAAAACAATGCATGTCTATTACATTGTTTTGCCGACATTTCACATTCAAATTGATTCAAATGTATGTCTATTGCAGGGGCCCGATTTATTCTTTATTTTGATTCTCTCATTTTCTTTTTTGATTGAAAAGAACAACTATGGTCCAAAACTAATCTCATTCAATTATTAACGGCAAGTACGTGTAGGAGCCAAACAACAAAAAAAAAACGATTTAAACAATTCGTTTTTTTAAAGGTACATTTTTATGTACGTATACGTATGTAGTGGCTGGCAAAATTCAAAGTTAATTATCTCGAAAATGGTTCAGTTTCGCATAATATTCCGTTATGTACTTAAGGCGCCGTAGGTTCATGGTATTCTCTCCCTCTCACTGAGCATAAGCGTGAGCGAGATGGAAGTGCGTGCTCGAAAGCGCGGATATCATGTTTTTTAATTTAAATTTTTTGGCCGTTTTATAAATAAAAATGTAATCACTGATTTCACTCGAACATAATATTGCCGATTTTTAAAAGCAATTTTAATATTTATAGCTTTTGTGCATCATAATTTCTTACGAATATTTTAAGTGTATTTTTGTGTATTTTAGACCTATGTTCGTGATTTTTTTGTATCGAGCGAAATTTGCTTAATTATGTTTCGAATCACTGATCTCGCTGCAAAAAAGCCTCAAGATTACTATTCGTATTTTTTTGAAACCATATATATTATTATAAACAGACGCATTATATTGTTTCAAAAACACTGTTGGCTTAACTTCGCTGATCCCGTAGGTTCAGCGAAGTTAAGCCTTAAGTTGCAATCAATCTCGCATAACGCTTTAATCGGAAAACTTCGAACTACCGATAACCGTTTATAATAGGGGTGTAGACACCAAATAATAACCAATACTTAATGTTGAATTTTTGTACGCATAGGGGATTAAATAATCACAATAGGTTATTTACTGTCCAAAGTTTTAAGAGGGGGTATATTCTGTCCCTTTTCCACAAAACGCACGTTTATATGAAACTATTGTCATTTACTATGACGTTTTCTCTCTCTAACAAGCAATTTAAAACGGTTGTAGCTTCGTAATTCTTTGAAGTATCTGACTGGGATTTTCGCTACTAGGCATATCTTTTGGCCTTCTTTCTTTTGGAGTAATAATAAACTTTGAGTCTACACCCGTATTGTGCCTACTTAATCAAATTTGAAAGCCTGAAGTGGCCAGGACAGTGCAATATGATAGCAGACAGGACAATTAACTTTCATGGCAATTAGTCATTCTATTACAGCTTGCCATTTTTACGGTCCAACGCGGCCCCCGTCGACCTCTTCGCGAACTTAATGAACTTTTCCACATCTTCACGGATTTTAATCTCTCATTTATTAGGTATATTCTAGCCTGAGTAACTTTTTAACTTCGTATTGAATATTTGAACTCTTCCGTGCACCAAATGGTTTATCGGTTTAATGCCAAAAAGTAACTATTATTTGATTCGTCATCGTTTTGTTATTCCGAAGTAGGAGAGTGGTTTTGATTGGATTTTGATTTGAAATTAAATGGATTTTATGAAGGCTAAACCGGTTACCCGGTTAGGAAGCTGGCATTGGCTAGGTATTACGTTGCACAAACAGGCCTCTTAATTCATCACACTGATATTATAAATGTGAAAATTCGTTGATGTTGTCAGAGAGACATAATATTAAGAAGAATCTCAAGGAAATTGTATTTTTCTACTCCTCTACCGTTATCTGTCATTTATATAGGCTCTAGCTCAAATACAATGACACCCATAATATGTCGTCGAAAAACTCTATGCTCTATGGCCCATAAACGCACTGTTTAGTGTACTTTTATGGTTCATACATTTTTCATAAAAGCACTGTTTACCACGATGTCAAATCATCTAACTTTTTTTCAATCGTCCGCCATATTGCAGTGGTACCAACTTCATAAGCAAATTTTTCGAAATAAAAAGTTTTGCTGTCAAACATTTAAGACGGCACCTATGCATGGACTTTTCTCCCTCTCATTGAGCATAAGCGTGAGCGAGATGGAAGTGCGTGCTAAAAGCGCGGATATCACGTTTATAAGGAAAATGCTTTTACCAGTTTTGAGAACGTATCGTTGTACAACTATTAAACCAAAAATCATTGTAAAAGATGGGAGGGTCTTTAAGATCCAACCAAAAACATCCAAAAGAAGAATTAGGTTTGAAAAATAAAAGTATCGATATAATTATTGCCAATCGTGTTTTCACTTTTAACAGACTGAAGAAAAACAGTTCAAGATTAATATACTGTAAGGACAGATATGTAATCACAATAGATGTTGAGATCTAGGTCGATAAACATTGGCAAATTCACATATGTGGGCTCTTAAAACATTATAGTATTTCGTAGGTATAGATGAATTATCGAGAACATGGAATTGCATTTGTAGTGGTAGTACGAGAAAATAGAAAATTCAAATATAGAATGCCTGTAAACATACAATACTACTACATATGCAATTCCATGCTCTCGTTAATTTATCTATACTCGTAGTTGATATGTACCGAGAGCTCGTTATACATATTATGAATGGATAGCGCTCGATGGTGTAGGTACATTTTCATTTCGAAAGGATTTCATGCAGACTGTTTTGATTTGGACACATATCGATTTGGCAGCATGACATTGGACAGTGGTGCTTTTTCTAACTGAAATGCTTTTAACAGTGATGGATAGAGTATGGTGATTACCCGACAATATGTAGGTACGAACTCGCCGCAAAAAAGTTGAATTAAGTACGTTAAGAGACGCGGCGAGGGCGAGAGGAATTACGAAATTAAACTCTCGACCATATTTACTTTTACAGTAGGTATTGTTATTGATTTTGTTTTTATTATTCTTGAATTGAGATCAAACAAGAGTCATTCATTAGAGTATATACAGTACACTTACAGTTTACTTTTACAGTAGGTATTGTTATTGATTTTGTTTTTATTATTCTTGAATTGAGTACATACATACATATACTCACGCCCGTATCCCATTGGGGTAGGCAGAGACTAAGGAACGCCAAATACTACGGTCCTTACATACTTCTTTCCCTACGATCACATCCATACATCTCCTCATACAGGATCGTCGGTTGCGGGTACTCCTAACCTGGCCTTTTAACAGTATCGCTGAAATTTGGTCATGACACCCTCGCCTAGGCCGCCCCCTACCGACCCTTCCATCCATCTCGTGGACGTAAATCCTCTTAGTCAGTCTACTTCCACACATCCTCTCAACATGCACAAACCACCGAAGCATACCACCTTGGTCAATCCTAGTCACTACATCGTCTTCTATTCCACATTTTTCTCTTATTACACTATTTTTTATTCGATAATTCAAACGAGCTCCACACATACTTCTTAACGATCTCATTTCAACTGCATTCAGTCTACTCTCATGCGTTTTCTGAAATACCCAAGTCTCACTTCCACACATCATGTTCATCACATCACAAGCACTCCTCTGTGAACCGCGAGTCAAGCCTTCTTAGTTATATTTTGGCTGCTCACAATCGCGTGCAATGCTCAATTCACCTGATTTCCCACTCGCATTCTTCTTTCAATGTCACCATCTACTTTCCATCTCTCGTAAATAAAAAACCAAGTACACACATTTTTGGCCAGACATTTTTCGGTGATGCATCGTAAAGAGAAAACCTGATCCACACACCCCATCCCCTTTCTGAAACCTGCTTGCACATCCCACATTTTACTCTCATTCTCTTTCACTACCCTTTCTATCAGTATCTTTGCATGCATTTTCCCAACCCCACTGAGAAGACTGATGCCACGTTAGTTTTTGCAATCCTGCCGCAAACCCTTTCCCTTGTAAATTGGAACAATGACAGCTTTAGTCCAATCGTCCGGCACCTTGCCATATCTCCAACACAAGTTAAAGAGTCGGTGCAGCAGGGTTGCAATGCAACGACTCCGGCACCACTCCGAATCATCTCAGCAGTTACCCTATCATACCCTGCCGCCTTTATACCGCATCCATAATTTCTGTCATGCTTATCTCCCTTTCATCACCTTCAAGGCCAGGGGTCACCTCAGAGTTCCGTGACTCTACCGTGTCTCTCTCTTCTCTTTCAAACAAACCTTCAAAATATTATTTCCATCTTCTCAGTACGTTTTGCTCCCCTTTCACTACGCTTCCAGTCTCATCTCTAATTATTCCAAGCTCTGATACTGTTGTTGAGCCTCTAGCCGCTTTTACAGCTTTCCAGAACAATTTTCTGTTGGTTTTGTGTCTTTTATCCATCTTCTCTTGCAAAACATCTTTCTTTCTCAAGATCACACTTTTTACCTTTTGCTTAAATTGCCCATACAAACGTTTTACTTCTTCTTTCTTTTCCTTTAAATCCGATCTTGCATTACTCTGGAGATTTCCAATGGCTACTAAGTCAAGCAAATCTTTATTTTTCTCGTTCACAACTTCTTTCACTTCTCCATCCCACCATGGGGTTTCGTTTACTTTTCCGTTCTTTCTCTTTGTTTCACCACACACCTCGGTAGCAGCCTCTATCATTCCTTCTTTCACACATCTCCATACCTCTTTCGTATCTTCTCCACTAACACCCTCCTCTCCACTAATATTCTCTTTCAAAGTACTTTTGTAGCGATCCCGTGTTTTTAAGTCTTGAAGATTTTCCACTTTTATTCGCTTGAGTTCAGTGGTAGATTCCGAGCAATAGTGTCGCCATCTTCTGAAGAGGCCTTTCAATCGGCTTATTACAAGGAAGTGATTTGTGCCTACAGTGGCACCTCCTCTATATGCTCTGGTATCTACCACCCTACTGACTATCCGCTTATCCACAATCACATAATCTAACATACTTTTCACATTGCCTCTATGCCACGTATACATATGGATTCTCTTGTGACTAAACATAGTATTAGTCACAACGAGACTCCATTCCAAACATATCTCAAGCAGCCTTTCGCCATCTTCATTCATTTTTTCATCGCCATAGTTTCCTAGAACACTTTCGTATCCACCTCTCCTTACCCCACCCCAACCCACCCATTAAGGTCGCCTAACAAAACTATTCTCTCATTGTTTTTACACATTCTTAACACATCTCTTAAACTCTCCCAAAACTCAAGACGCTCTGATTGGTTCCTCTGTGACCCGCCGTCATCGACTGGAGCATAAGCTCCTACTATGAATAGTCGGGTTAAACCCACTTTCAGCCTAATCCACATGAGTCTTGGGCCGATACACTCAAACTCATTCGTACACACTCTCTCATTCTCGCAGAGAGGATGAAACCTACGCCCTTACTACCAGGTTCGGTATTTGATACCCCTGACCAGTATGCAGAGTAAGGACCATGTTTGGTGGTATCACACCCCTTCCACTTAGTTTCACTCACACACAACAGATCAATTCGTCTTTCATTCATCATATCACATGTCTCATCTACCTTGTCATTTATACCTCCCTGAACATTCAACGTAGCCATCCGACATTCCTCAGACCACATTTTGCCTACCCGTGAGCCAGGGCGTGACGGGTGGCAAACCACGTCGCCGTCATTTTTAGTGAAATTTTTATTGTTCATCATCAGTGATCCCACGAGCAGCAAGGGAAAAACATTGTCCACCTTGGCAGTGCCCCGCTTGCCAAGGTAAGGCGAAAAAAGTACACTGGACTTGCCCGGTTCCAGGAGCTATTTGGCACACTCGCGACTAGGCTCGCCCCTAGCCATGCATCCATCGGCGCAGCAACCTTGGATTGGCAACGGAGAGGAAAAAGGAAATAGGGACATATATGCAGGATAGGAACTAAAGGATATAGGGTAGGGATTTCAGGTAAAAGGATGTTATTACTGTGGAAGACGAGGAGCCAGTAATAACAGCTCGGGAGGTTGGGGACGCGTACTCATATCGCCTATTATCAATCATCGGACAGATAACTAAAATTACTCCAGGCAAAATACGGTTTTGAAAAACATTAATTTATAATAGCGTTTTTTTTGTTGATTTCATTTGAAAATGTTATTCTAAGATGATTTAGTCAAGAATCCGACAAACTTTCCACCCGGAAGTAATTATGTAGATTTAAATGAAGCATGCATTATCTTTTTTTGTACGATTTATCTTGAATATTATAGAGCAAATGTAAATGAACCAAAATAAAGACAAAAACATTTATTAATATCTTTACTGACTTATTAGAAGCCAGTTAACTTACCATTTTTTCGATGTTTGAAATTTTGTCGGATTTTGTCGCTGGGTAACTATTTAATTGATAATATATCCGTTATACATAAAAAATAAGCTATTATAAATTATTTCCAAAATTGACATTTTTTCCATACAAGTTGTCAGTTCATTGCCTGGACTAAATAGACTACCCCTGACCCTATCGATTCTCTGAACTCCAGAATGAATATTTTATTTCAATATCTTGTATCAAAGTTCGGTGATAGATTTCGGTCCTTTGTGTTACATCAGCTATATAACGCTACATTTCACGTTTGAATGCAGATAAAAATGCATCTGTAACATTTTGATGTCAGGCAACAAATTAGTCCGCTACCTACACAAGCGCTGTGTCGATAACTAAAATAGGTAAACCTTTTGATTTTTATTCGGTTTGGCATATACGAAGGCTAAAATTCCTTTCAGTTAGTATTTTTCGTGTGGACAAGTTTTTTGACACTCTAATTTGGCGTCGTTTGTGTGACGTTACACAAATAGTTTTAATAACCATTCCGTAATTTACTTTCCATAACTTTTTTGTGAATATTCCTATTATGTTACAGATTTTTTTTTGCAGTTCACTTATGATTTTTAACATGAATATGCTAGTATAATAATATATACAAATATTAAGCGTTTGTTTTTATATTGACGACCATCATAGGATTTGACATCTACGCAAACTTATAATGTATATTTTATCGTGAAATAACTGAATCTTGTCTAATCTATAAAACTCACATGAAATTAGATAAAAGTAGGTACGTCATACCTACCGATGTAAATCGCGAATCTCTTTGGAAGGGGTACTTATTGGACTCGTATTCCCTACAAAATACCTGCTTTAACCTTTCATTGGAAATATTGGAATTACTGAGGATTCTAAAATTAGTTCAAGTACGAGTGGGAGTAGGAAATCGTTTGTTAGTACTTAATTTCACAAGCGTATAAAGCGCTCATAGATTTAGTCACATTTCACCGCGATCGATTTGTGTTTCAATGGTCTATTTCAATCAAATTTCGCTTTAACATTTTCAGAATAAAGATTAGTTTTTTCTTCCTTTTGTCCTTTGTTGCGTGAGCTTGACTATAAATATGGTTGTTTATTTGTGTGCTAGAGTGACCGAGTTTTTACAAATACCAATAGACTAGATCCCTAAGTTTAATTAACGATATCATTCGAACCAGTTTTTAGAGAGGAACAAATATTTGTATGGGTGTAAGTTCTACAATTATAAAGAACATAAATAAACAAAACATTGAGTCAAACACGGAAACTGACGGGACCTCACTGGCGAAACAAAAAACAGTTCTTGCTTTACTGATAATGTAAGACGTCCACAGTTTTTTAGGGTTCCGTACCTCGAAAGGAAAAAACGGAACCCTTATAGGATCACTTTGTTGTCCTTCCGTCCGTTTGTCAAGACTCTTAAACTCAGGAACGCGTAGACGTATTAAGCTAAAATGTATACCAAATACTCAGTTCTACTGTCCCTTGGAGCTGTGAAAAATCAAACTTCTAAGCCAACGCAATCAAAAGATACAGCCGTTTATGCCGCAAATTTCCGCAAATATTCGAAATTCGCAAGAGAATCAAAACCTACAGGGTACTTCCCGTGAACTCAGAATTTTGAAATTTTGTTACGAAGCAACGTCTTATACTCGTAGCACAGATAAAGGAAAAATTACAAAAACCGTAAATTTTACGGAACCCTCGGTGCGCGAGTCCGACTCACACTTGGCCGGTTTTATTTATTTGTACTAATGGTGGTATAGAAAATCAAGTAAATTGCTGTTTGCGATAAAAAAAATGCTCAACTTTTCTAAGCTTTCAAGTTCTCTCTCTTTCTCTTCTCCTTCTTCTGAACTTTTTATGTATTTGATTTTATTTTGTAATTTACACTTTATTGCAATAATTTGATGATTTTCTGTCCATATAACAACACTACATTATCAGTATGGGCGTATACACTTTTTCACTACGTGCTTCGTCGGTATGTGGTGTTGTGTTCCTGGTGGTGAGCGAGGTAGCCAGAGCCCCAGGGATGCGCTGGGTTGAGAGTGTGGGACTTGCATTTGTCTCTAGCTGTCAACACAACGAATCCTCAAATCAAAAAAGTGTCGGCAACGCGCCTGTGATTCTTGTTGTGTCGCTAATGTCTAGTGATCGTTATCAACGTGCACTTCGCAGCAAACGGTATGATGGGCAGAAAAGCAAATACGTTTGAATATTCACTTTTGTTCTTAACTATAAAATAAATACTTACCTTCTTAGAGTACACAAAATAAAAAACCAATACCTACTGTAAAAGTAAATATGGTCTAGTGAGTAGTGAGTAAGAGCTAACCGTATTTAATTTATTTAAGGTGAGTAAGAGTACAGTAATTGTGAGAGAAGTTAACCGTATTTAAATTATTTAGCTTAGAATGGTATCTGGACGTAGTTCGTATTTTTATTAATAAATTTTAATACTTTTTACCATAAGTAGGCTAATTTAAATTCTTACGAGTCGAGCTTTTATTAAATTTGCACGGTTCGCAATGATGTAATATAAAAAAAAACCGGACAAGTGCGAGTCGAACTCGCCCACCGAGGGTTCCGTACTTAATTAATGAATAGTTTTTCAGCTTTTCCCTGTACTTATTATTTATTTATTTAATAAGTACAATTTATTATTACTGAAAATTAAAACATAGCCCCACAAATCTGTAGTAACTGTTTGACTGTGGGAACGGCAGTCTCTAGGTTAGACATACATTAATATAAATAACAGTGTAATATACTGTCCATAAATCAGTTATACATACTAAACTGTCTTGGTGTTACATAAGTACATCTAGGTAATGCGTTTTTAATAGTCTTTTGAATTTGCTCTTTTTTTTTTCAAGTCTGGTTTCAGGAAAACTGTTCAGTAGGTATGGGATACGCTTTTTGAGACTTCTGTCCCCATAGTAATTATTTATCCTAGGAACGAATAGTTTGCCTGTCGTCATAGCCTGGTACTCGTATTATAGGTATAATCAATGGGTTTTAATGAAGAATACTCAGAGTTATGTTCCAGGCAGCCGTGGTTATTAGTAGCAAGTAGATGCGTGTAGATGTTTCATGCTTACCGGTAATATTCTACAGATTTTAAAGAGTTGTCGTTTAAAGAGTTACCTTTACATTTGAGTTTAATTAAGTAAGTTAAGTAATTTTAAAAATCGAATTTGCATGGCTTTTAATTTATCGATATTGGTCTTGTAGTATAAGACGATATTACTTGCCAAATTTCAGTTCTAGGTCAACGAAAAGTACCCTAATAACTTATGATTCCCATGAGTGTCGAAATACACGTTTTTTGCGACATAAACGGCCATATCTTTTTTTTGCTACCGTGGACGTTTGATTATTTCACAGTTTCAAGGTACTGTAGACCTGAGTATATGGTTTTAATTTCAACTCGATACCTACAGGCGTTCCCGAGATAAAGGGTCTTGACAGACAGACAGACGACATAAACGGCTGTATTTTTTTCCACGATAAAATAGAAATGATTTTTTCACAGCTTCGGGGGACTGTAGACCTGAGTATATGGTTTAAATTTCAACTCGACACCTCCAGGGGTTCCCGAGATAAAGGGTCTTGACGACAGACGGACAAAAAAGTGATCGTAAAGGGTTCCGTTTTTTCCTTATGAGGTACGAAACCCTAAAAATTGTTATAAGCGCTCCAAAATTGACACACTAAAACTGAGTCACTTGCACCAACTTGCCTCAGGTTCGCGTCGTTAATGGAAACGTAGGCTGTCAGATTTGGCAGCCATTTAAACACGCAATTTCGAATATAGACAACGTACGTATATCTACCTGTTTTTAGGGTTCAAACGGGTAAAAACGGGACCCTATTACTAAGACTTCGCTGTCCGTCCGTCTGTCTGTCACTAGGCTGTATCTCAAGAACCGCCATAGCTAGACAGTTGAAATTTTCACAGCTTATGTATTTCTGTTGCCACTATAACAAGAAATACTAAAAACAAAATAAAATAAATATTCAAGGGTGTTGCCGACCGACCAACCTTATTGTACGAGTATATATACCTTTTTTATGAATTGACTTTTATGTTAATTTCAAAATAGTTGCAGAATGACTATATAAATGGCAGGAGGAAGAAGTTGGATTAAATGGATTTTTCCTACAAAAGTTGTTAATGCGTTTTCATACTTTTCATATGGTGTCAGAAGTGAAAGTATTGTGTTAATATTGTGATAATGCCCATAACGCGTTCAATAACAAGGAAACAATTCCGGACGGAGGTAAGTGAAACCGCTCTAGCCCCATCTTCAGGCTTTACGCCTGCTCAAACTTGCAACGATGAGGCTCTCTCACAGGAGCACGGTATCCCCGAACCCCTTCTAACTGTCCAATTGCCAGAACCTTTACCTTCAGAGGCGCATTCCGCAGCGCCATCGCGCGCCAAGACGCACTCCGTAGCGCCATCGCGAGCCTCTACCAAGACACAGAAGCTGGCCGCCCTAGCCAAGCATGCTCGCTTAAATGTGGATAGGGAGCGAATGTTGGCCAAAGCAGCTTCGGACCGGGAGCAAATGTTGGCCAAAGCAGCTTCGGACCGGGAGCTAATGCTGGCTGAACATGAACGCAAAGCTGCCGAGTTAGAACTGCAGGCGGAACTTGCGGCAATTGAGTCTGTCGCGTCAGCGAAAAGCAACTCGACTCAAAGGTGGTTGCTTGAATGTGCCGACAATGATTTGTGCGATAATAATGAACTATTCCCTTGCAGAACTTTAGAGATTGATGATGTACCTACTGCGGGAACTGCACGAAATGTCCCCGTCGCCTCTACAAGCGCGAATGTGCCGCGCGGAGACCGGTGCCTACAGTTCAACGACAAAATACACACTACACATCCTCATATATTAGGCACACACCACAATAAACTCGCAACTAACATCTGTAATAGTGACGACAGAAATAAAACGATTAATAATGTAGGGACACAAGACTCTTTTATTAAACTGGCTGAAGTTATCGCAGATCTTGGAGGCAAGAATAAACAGGTCAGTATTAAACTTCCTATGTATGATGGTAGTGTCTCCGGCTGGCTCATGTTCAAGAAGACGTACTCGCGATCAGAAGCTAGATTCTGTCCAGAAGAAAACTTGGCCAGACTCGATACTGCGTTGTGTGGAGCCGCCAAAGAATCTGTATCTGCTCTTCTCATGACTGCCGCGCATCCAGCACAAATAATGAGTTCCCTGGAGAGCCGCTTTGGCCAGCCGGAATCCATCATCCTACACCAACTCTCGTCCATTAGATCCTTGGCCAGGCTGCCGTTGCACGAGTCTTTGAAGGACCTTAACATCTTCGCGTGCCGACTTCGCAATTGCGTCGAGGTCATCAGAGAGCTGCATCAGCCGGAGTATCTGGCCTCTCCTGAGCTTGCCAATACCATCATAGGCAAATTAACGCCTCTCTTACGTTATAGGTGGTCTGATTATGCGTCTTCGAACGATGCTCCGAACAAACACAAGCTAGAACTATTATCAGATTTTTTAGATAATGAATTCAAACGGCAATCAAAACATTGTGCGTTTTATTCGGACATTTTTTATGGAAAAACCGTCACAACAAATAATTCGCATGTTGTCAAACCAAATGTCGCTACCAAGCAACCCGCAAAAGTTTTTCATGCGACACTGTCAACGAAACCAAAGAGTCTGACAACATGTAGATATTGTAAGATAGGTACACACGAGGTCCATGAATGCGAAAAGTTCATTTCATTGCCTATCGACGACCGCTGGCAATGGGTTACCGAAAATAAGGTCTGTTACAGATGTTTAGCTAAAGGTTCACATAAATATTTAGCTTGCAGGAAATATTGCGAAGTCGCCGGATGTAGGTACAGCCGGAGACATAATACTTTGCTCCATCGACCTATAGTAGAAACCGCTGCCCATGTCGACATAAATGAACACGACGAGCCCCAGTCCGAGGAGGTACCGACTATTGTATCTCATAGTGCCTCCCCTAACCCAATGTCAATCCAAAGATCCTTATTAAAGATACTCCCTGTCACTATTACCGGCCCTAAAGCTAGTTTCGATACCTACGCGCTGCTTGATGATGGGTCTACGGCCTCATTTATCGATAAATCTGTAGCTGATCTGATAGGCGCTACCGGGCCCAAAAAACACATTCAGGTCGAGTGTATCGGCGGTCTTGGTAAAAATATAGAGGTCAGTTTCGTGAACATTAAAGTCAAAGGCTGTCACAGTGTAGAAACACACGATATCGTAGTGAGGTCTATTCCGGACTTGACTATTGCTAAACAGTGCCATGCTTGATAAGGGTTATGCAGAATTGTGCACTGCCCCCCCTTCTGGTATACTATGGTATTTACCGCATTTTGGAGTAGTACATCCACAAAAGAAGAAACTTAGAATTGTCTGTGATGCCGCCGCCAAGTGCGAAGGTGTAAGCCTAAATTCCCTTTTACTGCCCGGGCCCGATCTTCTCCAATCCTTGTTGGCCATTTTAATGCGATTCAGAGAAGGCCGTGTAGCTCTTTCGGCTGATATACGGGAAATGTTCCCACAAGTTAAAATCAGACCAGAAGACCGTGACGCTCAGCGTTTCTTATGGCGCAACGATCCTACACAACGCATCCAGGAATATCGCATGTCATCTATGATGTTCGGTGCAGTGTGTAGTCCGTTTACGGCATTGTACCTTAAAAATAAGATCGCCACCGAACATCAGCGATCACACCCAAAAGCCGCAGCAGCTATCATCCGCGACACATACATGGATGATTACTTAGGTAGTTGCGATAATGAACAAGAAGCCGCACTTTTATCCTCAGACATTGTCTCGGTTTTAGCCGCAGCCAAATTTGAAATGAGGTCTTGGGTATCGAACTCTGAAAAGGTTCTCACCATGCTACCTCCCGACCTTTGCGCCGTTGGGGCCACCACAATAAATGTATGTTCAGACTCGCGACCTCTGACACGCGTCTTAGGAGTTTCGTGGGACATCGCTAACGACACACTGTCTTTTCCACATATTGATTTTGATAAAATACCAGCAAAATTGACTAAGCGCGTTGTCCTTTCAAACCTTATGAAAATTTACGATCCTTTAGGCCTACTTACTCCCGCGGTTATAAAAGGTCGTGTTCTTTTCCAAAAGACCTGGAAACTTGCTACATCTTGGGATGTTTTATTGCCCAAACAATTCATAGAGAAGTGGAGGGACTGGTTCACAAGCTTACTCAATATTTTGAAAAACTGTGTACCCCGGTGTTATGCCCCTTTAAACGACGCGATAAGTTCCGTGCAATTACATGTGTTCGCAGACGCGAGCGAGCAAGCGTACAGTTGCGTCGCATACTGGCGCTTTATGGGTCCAAACGGAAACATACAAGTCTCGCTGATCAGCGGTAAAGCTCGCGTTGCTCCCCTGAAGCCCACGACCATACCACGGCTGGAGCTTCAGGCGGCTCTAATTGCTGCTCGCTTATCCGTATTTATTATAGAATCTCACAAACGAAAGCCAGAAAGGATCTTTCTCTGGTCAGACTCTCAAACTGTGCTCAAATGGCTACGCTCTGACCCAAGCAGCTTTAAATCCTTTGTCGCTCATAGGGTTTGTGAAATTTGCGAGATCACCAATGTTTCCGATTGGAAGTATGTACCTTCATCCTTGAACGTCGCGGACGATGCAACCAGGTTCAAAGATGAATTTACCATAAACTCTCGGTGGTTTACCGGGCCATCTTTCTTGCACCAACCACCAACCGAATGGCCCTGTGAACCTACAACTGTCCACGCACCAATGCCTGAGGAATATAGAACCAATAAAGACTTGGTGGGTTTGACATTGACTCATTCACGTGACTTACCATCACCTGTGATTGCCGACTACAGCCGATTTAGTGTCTGGCTACGGTTTATTCGCGCTACCGCACGAGCGCACCAGTGTGCCTCCAAATTTCGCCATTTGTCTCAAAATCCTAAATTGCCGCAACATGGTTTAGTAGTTTTAGATGTCGCTTTTATCTTATCGGCAGAACGACACGCCTTTCTGCATATACAATTAGATTCTTTCAATGATGAATATATTGCGATTGACGCTGCACGCCCCGTTTCTAAAGAGAGTAGACTAAAAAACTTGTCGTTGATAATAGGAGACGATAGGCTATTACGGTTATCCGGCCGCACGGGAGCATCCACTGCCATTGATCCACGGCCAGCTGTTCTGGATGGTAAGCACCCGCTTACTCGCCTACTCATCGGCTCCTACCATGTCAAATTTGCCCACGGAAACAACGAACTTGTGGTGAACGAATTACGACAACGTTTCTACATCATTGGGGTGAGACCGTCGGTACGAAGTGTGGCGAAACATTGTCAGCTCTGCCGGAACATGAAAGCTAAGCCACAGGTGCCACCGATCGGAGACCTACCAGAAGCCAGGATGGCTCATCACGTTCGTCCCTTCACTTTCGTCGGTGTCGACTATTTTGGCCCATTGAACGTCACATCAGGACGACGAACCATGAAGCACTGGGTAGCACTATTTACGTGCCTGACAGTCAGAGCTATCCACATTGAAGTAGTAGAGTCATTATCAACAGACTCAGCCTTGTTGGCTCTACGACGATTCATAGCACGACGTGGTTGTCCCACATGCGTTTACTCTGACAACGGAACGGCTTTTGTTGGCGCTTCGAATAAGCTACACGAGCTGTATGACTTCTCGACAAATAGAGGAATAAGGTGGAAGTTCATCCCCCCGTCGGCTCCATTTATGGGTGGCTGTTGGGAGCGTCTGATACGCAGCGTGAAAACTGCACTCAAGATCACTCTAAAAGACCGATCGCCCCGAGTAGAGGTACTGAACACATTGCTTGCAGAAGTAGAAGCCATTGTCAATTCACGGCCTCTCACCCACGTGCCGGTGGACGAGGACAGTCAACAAGCACTGACGCCCTTCAACTTCCTGATTGGTACCTCAAGCCATGACCAGAGTCTTCGAGAATTTGACGAGGCCGACCTATCACGACGCCTAGACTGGCGAAAGGCCCAAAGACTTGCAGAACATTTTTGGCAACGGTGGACTAAAGAATACTTGCCGCTATTGATACCACGAAAATCAGCTGCACCTCATGAAGAGCTGAAATCGGGTGACGTGGTGCTGATCGCGGATGGCAATCTACCAAGAAACTGCTGGCCTATTGGACGAGTCACCGAGTTATTTCCGGGTAGGGACAATATTGTTCGTGTAGTGAATGTTGTGACTAAAGGGGGTGTGCTGCGTCGGCCGGTCCGCAAGCTAGTACCACTGAATTGTTAATTGGTGTTCCACACCGCTTGGGGCCATGTTGCCGACCGACCAACCTTATTGTACGAGTATATATACCTTTTTTATGAATTGACTTTTATGTTAATTTCAAAATAGTTGCAGAATGACTATATAAATGGCAGGAGGAAGAAGTTGGATTAAATGGATTTTTCCTACAAAAGTTGTTAATGCGTTTTCATACTTTTCAAAGGGGGCCTCCCATACACTAAACGTTTTTTTTTTCAGGCTGCACCTCAAGAACCGCGATAGCTAGACAGTTGAAATTTACGCTATAACAAAATATAATAAAAACAAAATAAAATAAATATTTAAGAGGGGCTCCCATACAACAAACTTTTTTTTTTTTTAACTGTTTTTATAGATTATGGTATACGGAACGAAGGCGTGCGCGAGTTCGACTCGCACTTGACCGTTTTTTTTTTAATATTACATCATTGACTATTCGTATGTAAGTTGTTCTTAAAAAATTGCAAATATTTTTCAGCCCCAATCCGTCACGGTTTAAGTAATTGATTTTTAGTAAAGTGAATCCCAACCTCTCTTTTCAATTCAACCCTCGAGAATTGAAAGAATCCGCCATCCGCGTTAGTTTGGGAACATTACTGGGATGATGTATACCTGGCGATAAGGGAATGTTGTCAATGTCGTAAATTTTATTATTATTGTCTGTTAATACGACAGTTAAACCGACGCACCCGCGACTAGACGTCGCAGCTTTACGACTTTGTCAACCAAGGAAACTTTCAACACTGGTAAAAATACTTGAGAAACTTAGCATCTTTATTAAAAATATTTCGCGTTGTTTACTTATAATGTATTGTATACATAGGTTATACATTAAATCGATTAGAAGTGTGTCAGTGAGGAGCGCGCCTAATAGTTTCATCAGCAAAACGGTGTTAAATTATTATGTTATCCATTAAGTTTCTTCTTTGGTCTGAGGTATTAATTATTAAACCGATATTCGCTAAGCGGCGGGCGCAGGGTCAGCAAGCTTTAAATAAACGGTTGTGCTGCCATTGCATTTTTTTGTTAAAATATATACGCTGGCGTCATTTTTCTTAAACATTTCAACAAAATCTCGAGATATTACCAATATAATGTAAAATGTTGGAAGTTGTGACACTAGGTGTGTACACTATTAAACAAGTTTCATGGCTATCGATGGAAGAGGTTTCGTTTTAAGTGTCCATTCATTGGCGGCCTTCTATGTTTTGTTAGATTTCCCCTTCGCGTCCGTGTTCGATTATAATTTGGGCAGGCGGAAGGCCTTGGTGTGCGGGGTCTATTTAACACGCGAGCAGGAAATGCTCTGTTCGAGCCGTTAGGGTAATCATTGTAGCTGTTAAAGGCAAACGTTACGATAAATATTAAGCCCTTATAGCGACGCATGTTACAATATTCCAGTTAATTGACGCGTATGTATTAGCCCTAAACTCTATTAGGAAGGACCCCGTCGCATTTTTACAAGAAAACTAAGGTCTCTTTGCGTAAACACAGTTCTGATTCGCTAGAATCGCATTATAATGTAGGGTAATCCCAGTGTGCAGCGTCAAATGGCCAACTCATAGTTCGTATCACTTTTCTAGTTGTCAAATCACTTTAGAGATTTGGTTAATAGCATACAAAGGAGGGTTAGGAAGACAAATGGAACTATAATAAGGACAACCAAAAATGTATATTTTATGTGATGCTAATACTGGCCTCCTCTCGTGGATTGTAGTGCACACGCTGGCCCTTTAAGGACTGGGGAATAAATACACCTTTGATTTTTTTCTTATGGTGTTATGCTAATAATTCATCATTATAATTTTGATAAAATTAAATTAGTAGTAATACTTATTCTTTCTTAATTACATATGAAATAATAATTATGAGACAGATTTATAAAGGATACCTACCATAAATAAATAATTTTAAAATGTAGTGTCGATTTTCAAAGAGTTTCGCTTCATGCAAATTTGGAACGCACCGTTTAAAAAGTTAATTGAAGAATAAACTCACATACATTTAATTTTATTGTGTTTTGTTCTAAAGCCGCAGTAAAATCAAAATACTGGAAGTTATTTATAGATAAGAAGAAGATAATATATACATACATATATGAATTTTAATGCCTGCTAAGTCAGCGATAAAAGTAAAATATTTATCGCGTGTTTGAGTTTTAGTTTACCCTTGAGTACCTACCCAACAATACTTCGACTGTTTTAATGTAAGCGCTGAGACTATTTAAAGATGCAAAAAATTTAGTGTTACAATAAATCATTATCAATTACTTTGATTTGGCTGAGATGTTTTAAACAAACCTTTATGAGAAAATGAGTACAATGTCCATTATAGGACTTGTTTACATACTACTACTATTTTCCATTTACTATTTTCCTTGCGATGATGAGGAGAAAAGTTGTGAGTTTCGCTCGGCAGTAAAGTTGTTTGGCGCCTCGTGCCTTGAAAGCCTCGCTTCGCTCATGGTTCAACCTTACGAACCTTCGCTAGCTCGGCTTTCAATAAAAGCACTTGCGCCCAAAAAGAACTTTGCAGCCTTCCAAATAACTATTGTAACATTGTCTGATCTATGCAAAGTAAGGTAACGATCGTCGTTGAAATAGTTGACACCAATTGTTCACCTCTATAACCTCCAATTTCTAATTCAAGGCCAAAATATCAACCACAGATGGCACAGATATGTCACAGGCACTGACCTATACCAATATTGGCTGTTACTTATGTCATTGTCAGTGTTGTTATGTTAACTCATTCGAGGTCAAGCGGCGCCGTAGCGCTTAGCAGCTTTATCACTTTGTAGCGGAAATCGATCGTAGAGGCATGATTTTATGCCGTCGAAAAAGTAGAGACCGTAATTGTTACCCGTGCTACCTTCTACAATAAATATATATATATATATATGTGGTCTATCTTATACAAATCGACATAGTCCCGAATTAAGCAAACTTTGTACTATGGGTACAGTCAGCAGCAGAAGTAGCTGCGCAAAATAACACCCTCAAAATGTTCTAGGCAGTCCTCATCCTCTTGGCATTCGATCCCGTGTAGGTCATTTTGAGCATTTGGCCCGCTTAGCTACTTTTGCTGCTGACTGTAACTAGCCGACGCTAAACATACTTATATAAGGTGCTAACAAATTAGGTACCAATACTTTTAGAGCTGACAGTACTAGTCTCTAGGAGTAGAGTTAAGTATGAAACATTTAAAAGTGTGTATCACTTTTTGGAGATAATTAGGGATACAACGTTACTGCGTAAAAACACCCTGTTAATGAGATAGTCAACAATCAATCATTGACGTTTGTCACAAACGACGATGTTCACTTGACAGATAGTGTTTTAACATCTCGTCAGTTGAATGCACAGGCTGATTATGTTTGGTCGAAATTTTAATTTATTTATTTTGTACCGGAAATTAAAACAAAAATATCATATGAAAAGTTTTCTTAATTTCTATTTAAAGTCAATTGTTTTGATGTAATGTAACACCTCTTAAAATATTGGTACTTAATTTGTTAGCACCTTATATAGATAAATAAATAATTTTCATTTCTCATGCTCTAAAAGTTCGTATTTATGCTGTGCGTAGGCCGCATAAAGTCGCTTTTTATGCTCTAGTGCCTAAAGTAAAATCTTCGTCGAAGACCAAGGCAAGCAATTAACTTTAGCTTCATAGAATAAACTCTTTATTTTAATTTTATTAAGTTTCGATAGTATTCTAAGACCTTATTTTTTAAATTTGCTCTTTGTATTTGTAAATCAATATATTTAAACCATAACAATAAGTTAGTTATCATAGATATAAAAACACAATATTTTTATAACTACTGAAAAAAATCATTTGATTTCCTCGCAATCGAAGTGAAAAGTAGTAGTAAATCAGAAATCAGAAGTTTTTATTTGTCAGTTATAAAAGGTTTTACAGTATAAAATGTCCTTGTATTCAACATGCAAGCATGTGTACAAATACTTAATAAATTACGCTAGAATACAATATTGATAGATGTCACTGAATTAAAAATAATGATTATAATAAGATACAATCAGTCAGTAAGATGTCAGTAGATTTTTATAATTTAGATATTCCCTTACACTGTAAAAACATTCATCCATCAGCCATTTCGTCAATTTATGTCTAAATATATTCCCCGATAATGTTTTTAAATCTTTTGGTAAATAGTATTCGCCCATAAAACCAAGCAAGCTCGCTCGGATGGATAAACGTCTCGCGTAAAATGGTGCGTTTTATTCACTTGTTGTACAATCTACTATTTATTTTACTAACGCAGCTCGATCATGTAACGCATTTGTACGTGGGTCAGGTAGATCTAAATGTCACTTTTTATATGGAAAAATGACAATTTAATTGTCCTAACGCGCGTTCGGAACGTTACATGATAACCCCTCAGGATCTCGGTCCAAACTGTATATTTAGATACAATAACAAGTAAGCACCTTCTCAGCAACTTAAAACACATTGGTATTTCTTTTTGTCTTGAATCGGGGTACCCGGGGTACTCGCGTTAAGGGGCTACCCGAGGTTTTCATCGATTTTTGTGAAGTTTTGAATCGTATCTCCTACTTTTGCACTACAGATAAATTATAACTAAAACGGCTATCGGTTCTTTAATCTTTTATCTCCATTTTCGTCTACCGGATTTGGAAAGAAATGAATACTTAATTTTGTATGATTTTTTTAACATTGTTTAAAAAAACACTTATTTCTTATCTCTATTGACGTGAAAGATCAGATATAGGTACGAAATCTACATATTTGGGTTCGTCTATGGCGTCTCTAAAAACTTATCTACGGTTTTCATTTCAAACTAATGAACACAAAAGTTATGCCCAGAAAACCAGTTTTTTGGCCTAAAATGGTTCAACTTTGATGCCAAATATCTCGAAAACAATGAACTTTGAAGTAAATATGGGTTAATATATTGCTTAAAGTCGTTGTTGTTAATATAATAAGCTACAAAAAGCATTAGAAAACTAAGGGATTCAGATCGAAGGTCATTGGCGTATGGGAGCCCCTTAAGAGGGAAGCATAGTTTTGCAGCGGCTAGCAGCGCGCGACTGACAATAGGTACTTTTTTGATAAACATTCATTTCGGGACTAAACGGTTTCCACTACCTAATTAAAAGCAACGCAAGAGGCGTTGCTTTTAATCCTTTTTCGGGAAAATACAACTTTATGTTTTTTTTTATAGTGTCACAGTGAATATCAAAACTTATGTCGTGAACTTGAATCACACGAAGATCGATTGTTTTGGTATTTCCACATGTCAAGAGATTCTTTTGAAGTTGGTCTCAAATTTTATTCTAGAGTAAGATTATTTTAAAACACGACAATACTTTATCATACAACCTTGGACTCCGATTGATGCACCGATTTGTTCCCATAGTACATTTTTGTATGACACTTTTTTGTAGTCTTTGTGCCTACCTAATGTTATAAATACACACATATTGTCGAACAAGTTCAATTAGTTTATCTTTGGTCTCCGTATTCATAATGGAAACCATCACGCGCACCAGCGAATTTGAAAATAAATACAAGAGAGCTGCGCGTACACACGCGCAGCACCGAGCTGTGCGTGTCCGAACCGGTCCGGTGTGTCATCTCATAGGGAACGTCGACCAATACAACGTCATCACTGCACGCAGCGAAGCGACGTTGCCGCTCCGCTCTGTGTACGCATGCACGCAGCACGCAGCCTGTTTGTCTACCTGGAGCTGCGTTGCGTGCGCACGCGTTGCGTGTGCGTGCATGTCTACGCAGATGCATCCGGTGTGTCATGTCGTATGAGGATTCATACATTACAACGCAGTGGTGTACGTGCTGCACACGCAGACGTGCTGCGCACGCAGCCGGTCTGGCTAGGCCTTAATAATTATATAAATTTCCCTACCGGCGGCGCTATATCGGTTCATAACATATTACTAGTACAGTTAAACGTTATTAAAAACTCGTAGGTACTTGGAACTACTCTTGTAAATTTCTGATATATTCATATTCAGATTCATTTATTCGTAATTGTTAATATAACATGTCAGAGTGTTTATAGTTAAAAAGAAAAATATAGATATTGAGTGAAAATCCATAAGAGATGTGCGAAGGTGTGTTTTTATAATACATCTTCACACATTTCGTCGCTACTTTGAAAAAATCTCGTATCTGAAAATCATCAAGTTTCTAGGAGGAACAATAAAGATCCTGTAAATTATTGTGATTGATCAAATAAGTTCCTGTTAGTTTCATGAGATACTTTGATAGCCATAGTCATTAATTTTACAAATATTTGAATAACTCACGCAAACACTTTATGAAATTTACAGTTATTCGTAAGATTTTTGTTCTAGTCTTGTCTGAAAGTTGTTGAGTTACGATAATTTTGCTTTACATTTTATGGTACAAAATGAGACGAAATGTACGTATGTTTTATGTTTATTAAATTAACTAAGTAGAGTCTACTTAGTAGAGTAGGTGTAATAACGTGACTCCGTAAAATAAGGTCGGTTCGAATTTTTTTTTTCGATTAGGTACCCTATACATGCAATAAACTATCGTAAAATGAATGGAAGTCTTTTGGCAAAATCTGCTTTAGAGATTGCAAATAATCAAATTTTCGTTTTTTAATAGGGACGGGTCCAGAATATAGCTGAAGAATCGCTTGATGTTCTGTCTGAACTATCATTCAATCTTTGAGGTAGAATAGTCCAGAATATAGCTGAAGAATCGCTTGATGTTCTGTCTGAACTATCATTCAATCTTTGAGGTAGAATAGTCCAGAATATAGCTGAAGAATCGCTTGATGTTCTGTCTGAACTATCATTCAATCTTTGAGGTAGAATAGTCCAGAATATAGCTGAAGAATCGCTTGATGTTCTGTCTGAACTATCATTCAATCTTTGAGGTAGAATAGTCCAGAATATAGCTGAAGAATCGCTTGATGTTCTGTCTGAACTATCATTCAATCTTTGAGGTAGAATAGTCCAGAATATAGCTGAAGAATCGCTTGATGTTCTGTCTGAACTATCATTCAATCTTTGAGGTAGAATAGTCCAGAATATAGCTGAAGAATCGCTTGATGTTCTGTCTGAACTATCATTCAATCTTTGAGGTAGAATAGTCCAGAATATAGCTGAAGAATCGCTTGATGTTCTGTCTGAACTATCATTCAATCTTTGAGGTAGAATAGTCCAGAATATAGCTGAAGAATCGCTTGATGTTCTGTCTGAACTATCATTCAATCTTTGAGGTAGAATAGTCCAGAATATAGCTGAAGAATCGCTTGATGTTCTGTCTGAACTATCATTCAATCTTTGAGGTAGAATAGTCCAGAATATAGCTGAAGAATCGCTTGATGTTCTGTCTGAACTATCATTCAATCTTTGAGGTAGAATAGTCCAGAATATAGCTGAAGAATCGCTTGATGTTCTGTCTGAACTATCATTCAATCTTTGAGGTAGAATAGTCCAGAATATAGCTGAAGAATCGCTTGATGTTCTGTCTGAACTATCATTCAATCTTTGAGGTAGAATAGTCCAGAATATAGCTGAAGAATCGCTTGATGTTCTGTCTGAACTATCATTCAATCTTTGAGGTAGAATAGTCCAGAATATAGCTGAAGAATCGCTTGATGTTCTGTCTGAACTATCATTCAATCTTTGAGGTAGAATAGTCCAGAATATAGCTGAAGAATCGCTTGATGTTCTGTCTGAACTATCATTCAATCTTTGAGGTAGAATAGTCCAGAATATAGCTGAAGAATCGCTTGATGTTCTGTCTGAACTATCATTCAATCTTTGAGGTAGAATAGTCCAGAATATAGCTGAAGAATCGCTTGATGTTCTGTCTGAACTATCATTCAATCTTTGAGGTAGAATAGTCCAGAATATAGCTGAAGAATCGCTTGATGTTCTGTCTGGACTATCATTCAATCTTTGAGGTAGAATAGTCCAGAATATAGCTGAAGAATCGCTTGATGTTCTGTCTGAACTATCATTCAATCTTTGAGGTAGAATAGTCCAGATGTCATCAAAGCGAAGTTTTAACTCAATCGGACTCTGAAGTGTATATTTTAAAGCCCTCAAATCTACCACACATGGGTCACCTGGCCCCGTATCATGGTCGGCCTTATCACGCGATAAGTGACAAGATGGAGCGTCAGTCTCGTTCTATTGAACGGTGTCAGCCAGTGACGGACGCTCTATCTTGTCACTTATCGCGTGATAAGGCCGACCATGATACGGGGTCTGCTCTCTTTCCAGGTCTAATATATGTATAGTACTTAAGTGTCGCAAAGTTTTTGAAAAAATATAACCAGTGTACATATTTTACATTGTACTTTTTAATCAAAGATGCCTCTGTTATTAAACCTGACGTACGAGAAATTAATCGAAATATATGCACGCGTGTGCACCATACGAGATGTAATTATATTAGTTGAATGAGTTAGTAAGCGAAAAAACCGGCCGAGTGCGAGTCGGACTCGCGCACGAAGGGTTCCGTACCATTATCTATAAAAACAGTAAAAAAAAAACGTTTGTTGTATGGGAGGCCGCCTTAAATAATTATTTTATTTTGTTATTAGTATTTGTTGTTATAGCGGCCACAGAAATACTTACATAATTTGTGAAAATTTCAACTGTCTAGCTATCGCGGTTCTTGAGATACAGCCTGAAAAAAAAAACGTTTGTTGTATCGGAGCCCCCCTTACGTATTTATTTTATTTTGTTTTTAGTATTTGTTGTTATAGCGGCAGCAGAAATACATCATCTGTGAAAATTTCAACTGTCTAGCTATCGCGGTTCTTGAGATACAACCTGGTGACAGACAGACGGACGGACAGCGAAGTCTTAGTAATAGGGTCCCGTTTTTACCCTTTGGGTACGGAACCCTAAAAATGAATAATAAATCAGATACGAGTTTGTTTCAAAGTAGTGACGATATTTTGTTTAGATACGATATTTTAGAACTAACGATTACTTATTATATTGTCGATTTATCGACGTTGGTGTTTGTGCAGCATACAAGATATATTTTTATAAGATTAATGCGTAAATAAACGAAAAAATGGAAAAAATCTGATACGAGATTTTTTTAAAGTAGCGACGATTTATGGTGTATCTTCACCCATAAGCTTGACTTGACTTTCGGACTAAGTAGGTATACCTACTACTGTTTGTCGAAGAAGAAGAAAACGTTGCATTTATAACAGCAATTCTTTTTTTTTAGGGTACTATCTTACACATATCGACCTAGTCCCAAACTAAGCAAAGCTTGTACTATGGGTACTAGACGACGATAAACATACTTATATAGATAAATAAATACTTAAATACATAGAAAACATCCATGATTATATTCGTGCTCTTAATTACACAAATTAATGCCCTTACCGGGATTCGAACCCAGGACCTTTTGCTTCGTAGGCAGGGTCACTACCAACTAGGCTAAAGCGGTCGTTAAAAATCTGGCAATTCTGGTCGCTAATATCTGGCAATTAAACGCCTAGCCGCCGTGACTGAATGTTCATCCAATAACAGCTATAAGGCTACAGTTCGGACACCAGCGAGCAGCGGAGCGGAGCGACGAGAGGCAGTTCGTACGAATGCCAGCTCGTCGCCCCACTGCCCGCTGGCGTCCTGACAGCAGCCTTTCAGCTGGGTAATTCCCAAAACGACCACGGAACGGCATTGGGCTGAAATATGGATTTATGTATGAAACGCGGGCTTCGATTACACATCATAACTGTTGAAGTATGCAGCGACCTGTGCAACGCGCAGCGCTGACGGGCATATGTTTAGTGAATAGCTATCTGCACGGCTATCACGCGACGGCGCACGAGCTCTCTCGATTTTTCTCGCACTATCCGTTTCTCTCTTATTCGAACACTTAGAACTAGAGGTATAGTGCGAGAAACATCGAGAGTATGTCGCGGCCGTCCCATAAAAGACGTGCAGCCCCCCTATTCTGTAACTTGTTTTAAGCTCACCTCAACGCTCACCCCCAAATAGATCTTGACACCGCGGTGCGTAGAAACTAAGCGTAGGAAGAGGTCTAGTTTCGTGACGGGTGACCGACGGGGTGACCTGCATTAGCGCGTAGCGAATAACAGCTCAGGAGCGGACGGGCGTGGATACAGAAACGTGTTCAGATTGTGGCAACGAGGTCGCGGGCTCGCCATCAATCGTGCCTCAGCCACCATCGGTCTACCTCGCCCTAGATCTATCGATACCTTCTTTAACTTATTGGTCAATAAGTAACCAAGATTCTTACAGCGGCACTTAATTACTGCGTCTAAGAATAGCGCTTCGATTTGCCATACAGATAAAAAGCTGATATACTTAAGTACGAAAGATACTAGCAACCAATAATACACTTGTGCAGTCATGAGCAGAACTCTTACGCGAATTAATACGCTACAAATGATCGTCACAATAATTATTATCTTGACAGTCTTAATCTTGATACTATACAGTAGCTTAGTGTGTTAGTCTGTACACTCACTCGTGTCACGACCACTTTCTACTTGTTTTAGGCACACACATCCACTTGACATATCTAAGTTTTGAACTGTTTGAATAAAGGTCCAAGATAACAAAATATCACCTATACGCATCAATTTTAGACCGTACAACAGCAGTTCGCAGCATCGTACGTGTAACTTCAGCTTATCGTGTTTGTAGAATCAAAATACATGTTATCTACTAAATACAAACCCGAATCATACGCGGTATAACATACCTAACTAATCTATGCGAATAGCGACTAACTCTTGACGGTGAAGATACATAAGTAATTGGATTCACGGCAAGATTGAGCACAGACCACGAAATAGCTCAACTGAAAAAGTCATTTAAATTAACGGTTTTTTCAATTGCTCTGGACTGCGCCTGGGATGTCACGACCATTCCGAGGTAGCAATTAATTGGCATTCGCCTATTATAAAATACAGAAGAATATCCATTTAAATTATAGTGATTCAAGCAATAGATAATGCCAAAAATGTGAACAAACTTGTGAAGACGTTCCAGTACTTGACACTGGCCCAATACTTGACACATTCAATCGTAATCCATAACAATAGAGATGAACAATAGGTGTCAATTAGGTATTAAGGTGCCAAACACTGGGACGTTTACCCTATTTGATACATATTATCAGAAGTGCAGTTTATTTATAATAACCTAATAATCAAGTTTATTATTAGAATGCCGCTTGAACTTCAAAAGTACCTAAAGTAAAATGGAAAAATATTACAAAGACAGCCTGTATTATATGTATATGTCTCACTGCTGCTGGACACAGGCTTCGCCTCATGGATGAGAGGGAACGGGCAGTGGTCCAGTGTGGATTGGGGACCACATAAACAAAGCTAACGATAACGAAATGATATTACTTAAATACATAAGTTCCGAAAAACTCATTGGTACACGAACCCACGACCGCCGTTTGAAAGCCGCATCATGCCTTAATCGCTAGGCTACCGTAGCTTTTGTAATGGAATTGTTTTGATTATATATGGCATATGGTATTGAGCACGAATACATGAGATGAGGTACTCACGGCTCCAGTCGTACACGCTGTCGATGTTGCCGCGCTCCTCGGCCCACAGCAGGTATCGGTACTGCGGCTGGTCGCGGTCGATGAACCCGAACCCCTCCAACGGTGGTACGCCGTTTCTTGTGAATTCAGCGAGGTGGTTAGCCAACTCGTAGTCGGCCTACAATCATAACATATATGTTAATATAAACCTTATTTAATGTACAGTACACACAAAAAAACACCTTATTACAAAGCAGTTAAAGTCAAATTAATTCTTCAAAAAAGGAAACCTCTGCCTCGAGAAGAACGGGTGTAAAAAAACTCGGCAAGGTATCTTATTTTCAAAACGATATACATAGAATATGCATATAATTTTAGTATCACAGTAGGTATTATAAAATTACATTTCAACAGTAGAATGCCTATTTATACATTTTGCCGATTCTTTATTTTTGTAGTCTGCTATTGTCAAACTATGTTAAGCTTGCTATTTTTCGATTCAAGTCGCATATACCCGTCGATAGCTCCAAAGGTTAGATTAAGTAACTGATTCGTGCTTAGCCTAGCTTAGGCAAAAGCAACCTTAGGCAAAATGTATACATTATAGTGGCACTACAACAAGACACTAAGGTGCGATCAACGAATAATTCATCCAATCATAAAAGATATTTAGCTAACATTAATTGTAATGCAATGTAACATGCAAATGGGCAGGCAGGACTTTGCAGGTCAGATAAAACACACTTTTGCTGTAGGTATTTGTGAATACCGCTAAGATATACTGTGGGAGTCTGGGAATCTTGTGAAATATAAATATCTCGGAGACATTCCCAAATTGTGGTGGATTTAAAAACATGGTGGCTTTATTTCGTAAATATAGACACATGTTACACTCTATAACATATTTTGCGCTTTGAAAACCACATAGGGAAAGCTGGGGCAAAACGGGCAACCAGTTTTGAACCAATCAGGACCCCACTTAATTCTAACAGCTTCCCAGTAAAAGAATCAATAGCATATTTCGCTTATGGTTGATCCTGTAAAACCATGCTAGGTCATCACAACTGCATCTTTAGTCTGTTCTTCGCGTTTACTTGCTAAGCAAGTTTGTATATAGCGTAAGAATACCTATTTATTCAACTTTTTACACGCTACCTCATCAGTCATCACAGTAAGAAGGATTTGTAGGAAGGGTAGAGCGGGTTGAGACGCAGGCGTGCAAATTGAACCTCTCAGAGCAAATGTATGAATCGCCTCTCGTCGCCATGCTGCCTGCTGGACCCCGTATCACACGATAAGTGACAACATAGAGCGTCCGTCACTGGCTGACACCGTTCGATAGAACGAGACGACGCTCCTATCTTGTCACTCATCGCGTGATAAAGCCGACCATGATACGGGGTCAGACCGCGACCGAAAAGTGACTTTAGCATCACGTCTGATGGCCCTAGCCTAGCGTATCTATTGTGACTTAGCGCGTCATGTGACGGAATAATGAATGAAAACAACTGCCTCAACGTTGGATATCCACTCACTTGCTTGTGGCAACCACAGCTGACAATTTCGCAGACTCCTTTGCTTGTGGCAACCACAGTTGCCAATTTCGCAGACTGATAGTGGCAACCGTGGTTGCCAATCGAAGTATGGGCTGCCTTGATAATGAAAAATTAGAAGCAGTTTAGGTTACTTTTTTAGGGTTCCGTAGTCGACTAGGAACCCTTATAGTTTCGCTTTGCCTGTCCGTCCGTCCGCGGATAATCTCAGTAACCGTTAGCACTAGAAAGCTGAAATTTGGTACTAATATGTATATCAATCACGCCGACAAAGTGGTAAAATAAAAAGTGTTTTTTTTTATTAGGGTAAGTACCTCCCTATACGTAACGTGCTTTTTTTTTCAATTTCAACCCTAACGTGTGATATATTGTTGGATAGGTATTTAAAAATGAATAGGGGTTTGTTAAAATCATTTTTTGATAATGTTAATATTTCCGGAGATAATCGCTCCAGAAGTGAAGTTTTTAAAAAAATACAAAATATTTTCTGGACGAAAAACTACGGAACCCTACACTGAGCGTGGCCCGACACGCTCTTGGCCGGTTTTTTTTTTAATATGAAAGCAAGTGAGCGATTATGGAAAAAGTAGTTTCTTAAGACTGGAGCTACCTGCCACCTTTCTCGTAAAAAACTGGTTAATTTGGATTTAACGTACAGTGTATGTATACATATCATAATATAAATATAAATTACATGTCAGAAGATACATTTACATTATTATAGAAAATTATACTTATAGAAGGTTGTTAATCAAACCTGCCTGAAAAGCCACTTCATGCGAGATACATTCGAGTTCGAGTGGGTGGCGTTCCCCGGGATAAATAATCTACTTTTGACGTCGAATACAAGGAAACTAAAACATTTTCGGAATCAGTCAGATCATTATATATAATATAACCCATTTTAAAAGACATTTATGTCGACCATTTGGACGGTAACTGTTGACTGACTTCAATAGTGTTTGTGTATGACCATATCCCGGACGCGGATACATTGGAAACATAATGTTTAAAAGCTATTGAAAAATCTTCAATATAGCAATAATAATACCTATTAATTAATTATAAATCTCTGTTTTATGGCAGCATGTATAGATTTCTGCCATTGTTAAACTTTTTAATGAATTAAGAACAGGGTTCTGAAATGTAATTCAGAAGTCTTCAAATATCAAGAATAAGTAGGTGCCTAATTACTGTAAATTTATTTCAAGTCTTAATTTAAAATATCAACACACTTCAAACACTATTAGGTTTCTGTGATTGCCCATTTTTCACCATGGACTTCGAGGACCACATTTTTTCTGCTCAGTAGGTACAGATACTTACTAATGTGCAGTCGTCGCTGCAAGCCAGAACGTAAATGTGCACTACACTGGCTGTAAACGGTGGTTTAGAGGTACGAGTATAAAATTTATACTTATTGAAATGTTTGCGCTTCAAATATCCTTCTGAACAAGCCATTTGGGCTCCACCTACCTAAACTATGCAGTTGTTAGTTCTATAGTCCGTACTCTAAAAGACAATTGGGGACGCGCCTTTTTCGAGCAAAGACGGTGCTGCACATACGTATCGATGGAAAACCATTACTCATTGATGCGGTGCCGGGTTGCCACCTTAAAAGTGTTCAGGTATTTTGTGCCCTCTATATGTATATATATATAAATTTCATTTCCGAACTGTATCTTTTGTCCGAATATTCAGTTCGGTAAAAGGCCGTTTTTCTCAGAAACCACACGCAAAAGCATCCCTGTTATAGCGACGCCTCCATGTTATATTATGATGTAATCTTTTTGGTGCTGGCTGGATGCGGCCACTGGATGGTAACAAAATAAATGGCATTCGGCTGTCACGATTTTGATTAAGGCCTGCAACACAACTGGCGCGGTCTGCGGTGGCGGACAATAGTAAATTTGACAGCTAATGACAATTTTACCATTGTCCGCCGCGGCCAGGCCGCGCCAGTGTGATGCAGGCTTAATATTTTCGCAGCCTGCAATTTTGTCACTATTTTAGTTTTTCGTGTATAAAAGAGTTATTTATTTATTCATTGATTGCATTTGTGGGTTTTACAAGATGTTATAAGTAATTACATGTTCCAGCATGAGTGCCCGTTACGGCACAGAAATATTATAAAGTAGGTAGGTACCTACTTACTCTAGGACTTGAAAAATAAGACGGTTGTATGTTAAACATTATAAGTATTATAACTTAATAGATACTCCTTTATATTGTAAAACCAGTTTTCAACCAGGATTTTTTTTTATTTTCTTGTAGAACAATGATTCTTTCTCTATATTTTTAGTCGTTATAAACTGTCACTGCCATATACTTAGTAAGTAGGTACCGGAATTAACTATTTTCAATTTTGTGAAGGTGCTAACTAAATTGTTTCTTTTCCTTAAGTTTTGATTTCTAGGACAGATCTCTTGTTCGTTCAAATAAGTGTTTTTGTTTCCTAACAAATTTATATATTTCAAGAATGTATAGTGAAGTTAGTTATATTTTCATTGTTTTGAAATAAGGGCTCTCCCTGTTATTTATATTTGCCAGTATTCTTATACACTTTTTTCGTAGCCTGAACAATGATTCTACGTTAGCTAGTAGTGGCGTTAGTGCTAATGATCTAATTGTTGTTTTGTTTTAAATATACCTTTGTGATGATAAATCTGGTAATCAAGTTATTTACCCTTCGCACCGCCTACACTAACCTAATAGAGGTAAGTTATAAATATATATATAAAAACACAAATATCTTCGGATCTTCGAAAAACAGGCCTTTGCCGAAATGCAAATTCAGGCAAACAATAGGTACAGCTGGGAAATGAAGTTTGGTGATTGCCATAGGATACATTATAGAATACATAGGAGATACAGTCTTTTTTCAAAATTAAATGTCTGACAACAAAATTATAATTAATGTGCACTTTAAAATTAATTACAACGAGTCTACTTGGGTAGTATTGAAGAGGCTCTCGTGGGCCAGGCCCGGGGCGCGGAACGATGATTGAAGACACGCCATAACTTTTGTGGTCGGTGTGTATAACGCCAATAAAATGTAACCAGGTCAAACAATCTTTCATAGATCACTTTATTGCATAACTAATCGGCCGAAAAAAACAAAACCTAAAAATCCTAATTACTAAATACGTACGTGAATATTTGTCTCGATGTTTGGTTCCCCTTAATCGAAACAAACCCAAAACTAAGTACCTACGAGTACTAAGTATTTTTATGAAACTTTGACATCAGAATAGAAAAACATAAGCTACACTTTATGAAGATATTTAGGCTCTAAAAAGAGTTCAACGAGGTTTGTTTTAAAATGTTGACCCTAAGATACCTTATACATCTCTAAGAATCATTAATTGTAAATTTTTGCCTTAAGGGGGGCTCGGGTAGCCCACCCGAGGTTTTCATCGATTTTTGACGAGTTTTGAATCGTATCTCCTACTTTTGCACTACTGACAGAATTATAGGTCAAACGGCTATCGGTTCTTCAATCTTTTATCTTTATTTTCATATACCTGATTTTTAAAGAAATGAATACTTAATTTTATATGATTTTTTTAAACATTGTTTAAAAAAACACTTATTTCGTATCTCTATCGATGTAAAATATCTAACATATACGAAATCTACATATTTGGGTTTGTCTATGACGTCTCTAAAAACGTGTCTAGAGTTTTCATTTTAAACTAATTAACACAAAAGTTATGGCCAGAAAACCAGTTTTTTGGCCTAAACTTGTTCCACTTTGATGCCAAATATCTCGAAAACAATGAACTTTGAAGTAAATATGGGATACTATATTTATTTTATTTATTTATTTATTATATTGCTAAAAGCCGTTGTTGTTAATATAATAAGCTACAAAAAACATTAGAAAACTAAGGGATTCAGATCGAAGGTCATTGGCGTATGGGAGCCCCTTAAGTATTTATTTTTAATATTATTATTGATTCATATAGATACAAGTATACTCTATGATAGTGTAGGTAGGTTATTTTTTTATGAATTGTCAAAAGTCAAAAACTTAGGCAACTCTATGACATCTAGGGACGAGCCACGGACATACAAATATGACGAGTGATACAAATGAGTGACGTCACAAGAACAGTAGATCTGTTTAGGCGCAAAAGCTTAAATTGTCAGTTTGTAACTGGAAATTTTGACTATATTTTTTTTTTTTTAAATACTGTCGTGGTCTATTCTACATGCGATTCTTTCAAATGAAAGCAAAATTGAAAATATTGCATCTTCCCTATTTTGAGCAACCTGTTTTTAAAAATGTAAGAGACTTCAAACATAACTTCGTTAAAAGACGTTCACGCTTTAAGACGCTGTCAACACCAAAATGCCCTTGAGGATTTAGGATAGCGCGCACACTGTCTATTTGTATCGGAATATATATTGTATATTATATTGTATCGCCCAGTAACACTCGCTATCGTGAACGAGAGCGAGTGTTGGGCGGCCCGGTTTTTGAAGATAATTGAAATAAAAAAAGGTGGATTATTTGTGAAATATGACTCGCTAGAGGTTTAGGTATGAATATGGTGACTTCATGTTTTTAATTGCTGACCCATACGTCAAAAAAATAAAGACAGAACCGTTTAATGTGATTATTTTCTATCGAGCCGATTTCGTCAAATTATGTATCGAGCCCATCTACGGTCTTTGAAATATGGTGAATATTAACATATATTTTATTTGATATGCTAGAACAAATAGTTTTACTTAAAAAAACTGCTTAAACAACATCAATTTCACCAAATTTGGTCTTGTCAGCCTCTTAATCGCGAAGCGCGCTTCAGGCTGATACTCCTTTTACTCTTACCTCTCAGCCTATGCATTACAGGGTTCAAAAACCTAGGAGTACTGTAAAATACCTATTTGTATGCTCCTATGTGTAAACGCCGCAATAAAGATAACTACTTATTAATTTACCTATGTACTTAGTAGTTTATTATAGTGCAAACTGCTGGCCCTTAAATATTTATTTTATTTTGTTTTTAGTATTTGTTGTTATAACGGCAACCGAAATACATCATCTGTGAAAATTTCAACTGTCTAGCTATCGCAGTTCTTGAGATACAGTCTGGCGACAGACAAAATGCAAAAAGTAAAAACACGTTTGTTGTATGAGAGCCCCCCTTAAATATTTATTTTATTTTGTTTTTAATATTTGTTGTTATAGCGGCAACAGAAATACATCATCTGTGAAAATTTCAACTGTCTAGCTATCGCGGTTCTTGAGATACAGCCTGGTGACAGACAGCCGGACAGCGAAGTCTTAGTAATAGGGTCCCGTTTTTACCCTTTGGGTACGGAACCCTAAAAATTGGCCGATAGTTTGAAAATGCTTCACTTCCGGTCAAAATTTGTATGGGTAAGTAAATTTACGTCATGTGACAACAGTACGAGACATTTCTAGAGAGTAAACCTAAGTCTGTCAGTCCAGAAATGGCCGGAAGTTAGGTACTCGGCAGACGGCGTCAAAGTTGCCAACTTTGGCTTGAAGAGCGAGATAGACAGCAGTCTATACCATATCGCGCTCAATCTCATAAATTATGCCAAGTATGCAACGTGTCACGCTTGAACGTTTTGACGCGATTATTGACGGTCAGAGGGTTTATTTTTTTAATGATTGTGATTAAGGGATTAATAACACTAGTGTTTGACATGAATTCTGTTTTCTGATTGGTCGATTTTAATATCGTCGACTTTAATATAAATTATAGCCCCGCTTGCTAAGTCTAAAATTACACACTTTTCGAGTATGTGAAGTGAAAAATTATTTTCTCAAAAATGTAGGCACGGCAATGTTGACTTTATTGGTTAAAAATCAGGACGTGAAGTGCATAGTCTATGGTTAGTCAAAAATTTAAAAATAAAAAACCTTGCCGGCTTGATTTTGCTCGACAACAATGTTGTATATACAAATTCCATTAAGCCCGCATCACACTGGCGCGGCCTGGCCGCGGCGGTCAATAGTTTTGTTTGTTTGTTTGTAAAAGGCCAGGTTATTATAAAAACAAGTTCCTACAATGTAAGTACACTAACACATACACTTACACACAAAAATTAAAATTAAGTTACTTTATACAGGCTAGTTTTCGCCTTTAAAAGCTGTTTGCATTTGATAAAAAGAAATTCAGGTTATTACATAAGGATACTGATCACATATGTTCTAAGTATGAACAACTATGCCTAAGGGTATTTATTTAATGTGGCCCATTGTATTGGGTGCATTAAGACTTAGCGGTCAATAGTAAACTTGTCATTAGCTGTAAAATGTTCTATTGATCGCCACCGCTGGCCGCGGCAGTCTGTGAGAGGTCTTGGGCCCGCATCACACTGGCGCGGCCTGGCTGCGGCGGTCAATAGTAAACTTGTCATTGGCTGTCAAATTTACTATTGGCCGCAAAAGGCGCCAGTGTGATTCAGGCTTTTTTGTCGAGGTACAAACATTAAAAAAAGTTAAAACGGCGCATACAAAAAGGTGTAGGTCCTAAACAGCCAAAACGGAAGATCAGTAGTAGCTGTGATTATCGGGACTTTTTAGCTGTCTCAAATACTTATGGCGTTTTCGGAAGAAAAATACACTTCCAACTTATTACTAAAATCTAATTAAAAGGCGGCAATGCAAAAATTATTCTGCTTTTACATAAAGTGGCTAGTTGTTTTTCGGAAAATATTGAAATTGACTTGAAAATTATTCCAGATTTAAAAGAAGCTGGAAGCTCAGGTACACGTGATTTGTTTGCTGCATAGCCAAAAGACAAATATCTAAAGGCGCGACAATTTCATGAAGTGGCGAGAAGAAAAGCATGCCTCATCATTTTCAGAAACTATATTTTTGTTTTTTTATATATATATATATATTATAAGGCATCGCGCTCTCGGCGCATTCAGCCATAAAACGAGGAAACGGGATTTCAGAAAAATACGGTTAGATCGGGAATTTGGATAACAAGGTAAAGATCAGGAAAGTGTACAATAATATATATTAAAGTTTGATATTATTTAAAAATAAAAATGAATATAAGGCCTTAAATATATACAAGGATGAGTCATTAATATGTAGGAGTGAAAGAATGGATACAGGAAAAGGAACTTTAAGCAATGACAGCTGGTTTAATAATATTGAGCGATCGTATTGTTGACATTCGAAAAATATGTGGTTTAGGTCACCGGGATCAGCTCCACAAATACATGCAGAACTGGCCACAATGCCTAGTCTTGAAAGATGCTCCGGTGTACACAAGTGACCCAGTCTCATGCGGATTAACATACTGGTTGCTGGTTTTGAAATTGATATTTTAGAAAACCATGGTTTGGCAGGAATTAACGGTTGTATGTCCCGGTAGCGTAAACCCGTCCTTACATCAGGTGATGTCCAAAGTTTCATCCACTCATCACGTAAGTATACTTTGGGCAAAGCTAAAAGGTCTTCAGGAATATGCATCACGGGCCAGCACATCCACCCTTTCATTTCCTTTTATCCATCATCATAGCATTTCTATGCCCGGGGATCCAAGCGAGGGAAACGGAATAATCATTAAGAGAACATTATAACAAGAGGCTACGTATTTTATAAATAATTGGGTTATTCGATTTGGATTTGAAAGGAAATTTAGCAATTGATTGTAGAGAACTTAATGAGTCCGTAAATATTATCGTCTTTTTAAGACGCATAATAATGATCATCGCTATTGCTTTCAGGATTCCAAAGCACTCGCCACTATACACTGATGACTCTGGAGGCAACGTTACTTTTTGATATATATTAGATTGAACATGTAGTACTCCAATTCCAACACAACCATTGACAGATATTTTAGAAGCATCTGTGTAAATATGATGAGCACCCAGACCCTCAGTTCCAATAAAACTCAGGAACTATTTATTTTGTTCCACATCATTCTTTGAGATGCCAAAATTTAAGAGAACTGAAGGAACAAGTGTGAGAGAATCAAAATCATGCTGGAAGATGGGCAGTGTAGATGCACTAACAGTGGGGGCAAGTATAGATTTAATTTTTTCATAACTTTTAATCAAGCAAGGGGGACTCTTATGTTTTCAATAATTAGAAGAGATTATTTGAAAAGAGAGGTTTAATAAGATAGGCCAAATCTGGTGATTTGAAAATTGAGAGCATCGGAAGAGATACCTATCAGACAGAAATTGTCGCCGTAAATGAAGAGGTGGTTCACAACACTCAACCTGCATTGCGTTAATGGGACTAGATTTCATGGCACCACAGATAATTCTGAGAGCTTTAGACTGAATACTAGATAGTTTCTTGAAACCTACTACACTTCCTGGTTCTAGCAGAAATGTCCCATAGTCTAGAACACTCCTTATCAGGGCATTATACATCAGTTTTAGGCAAAATGGATGTGCACCCCACCAAACTCCAGATACACACCTAAGTATATTAATATTCTTTTCACATTTAGAAACTACATAGTCACAATGAGGAAGACCTGTTAATTTTCTGTCTAAAATGACACCTAAAAATCTTGTTTGACTTTTTACAGAGATGGGATTGTTACCATATTCTATGGTGACTGGAGGAGGAAATAGTTTTCTTGTAAATAAAACTACTACACTTTTAGGAATGTAAAGTTCTAAACCATTAGAGTCTAACCATAATTTCAATAAACTCAATGAGAAAGATACGGTTCTACTGGCCTGTTCCACAGAAACATTTGGTGAGTATAATAGTAAATCATCAGCATACTGCAAAACTCTAACACTTTCATTTAAAGATGATTCTAAATCAAATGTATAAATATTGTACAACAGAGGGCTTAAAACAGACCCTTGTGGAAGTCCTCTCCACACTAAGCGAGTAATCCTATTGTTATCATCTTTGAAAGGACTAATGGACCTTTGAGACAATAGATTAATTATAAAGTTGCTTTGAATTATTGGTACTCCTAATATGCAAAGCTTTTCTCTTAACACTGAAACTAAGACATCATCATATGCAGCGCTAATGTCCAGGAAGGCAGCTACCACTGATTCATCTCTGGAAAATGCCAATCGTGTCCAGCATGCATCTGCCCACACTTGAAACATTTAGGCTTTGATCTACAGTTAGTTTTTGTGTGACCGAATTTACAGCAGTTAAAGCACTGAATGGTTGGGAATATGTACAGTTCAACAGGAAGGGAATTGTAACAAGAAAATACTCTTTTTGGGAGGATTTGGCCATCAAAAGTAATGACTATAGTTTCTGAGGGTTGCCATGTAACAGACCCGTTAACTGGAACTCTGTAGTTTAAGCGTCTCACCTTGAGCACCTTTCCACACCCAGTGGGCATTGAAATGTTCTCTATGATTTCCTGTTCCGACAACTGTTCTGGAATGCCCCGAACTAAGCCCATGCGAGTAACTGTAAACGATGGAATAAATGCCGTCAAATTCTCAGCCTCAAGCCGAGAATCATTTAGAAAAATATTGGCATCGTCATATTTTGAGAATGCCATAGATATACGGGCCCTGCCGATACGTTTCACACTACCATTAATTATATTATTAAATTTGTTCCTCATCAAAAACTTTCCAAAGGACACCGGATGCAAGGAAGAGTTTCGTTCAGTTTGTTTAAGTTGAACATGAATTGTAAATGGTGCTGCATCAGTGGGTGAAAATAAATCTCTGCCAACTTTTGTAAATTTGTCTTTGTTTATATTTAAGTCTGTAACTACAGGAGACTTAGTAACTTGGTCATTCATTTGATTCAAAAAGGTTTCTTGGTGCTTTGTTATCTCAGAAGACTGACAAACGCAAGCAATAAAGTTAATGCCATCTTGATTCTTTCTAACTTTTTTATTGCAATTTTTGCACCTCTTACTAAGTTTACGTTTTAAAACACTCCTGCCACTAGCAGAAGCACCAGATACATCTGTGTCCATACCGGATTCGTTATTCTCAACTGTAACGTTGTAAGCAACCTGTAAACCTCCCCCCCCAGGGTCAGGAGGATCCTTCTCCATCTCCTCCATATTAAAGTAAGGAAAACTTACCTAATCCAATGCAAATATGTACACAAACTAGTTAAAAATAATATTTACACGCTATACAAATAAACTATATACAAATAAACACTTTTCTGACCTATTATTTACAGTAAATTTATAAATAAAAGTATGAGAAACGAAAACCTAAACCGCCGCGTTCCACGTTTCCCGCGCTTTTTTTCTTTTTATTAATTTTGTGAGAAAAGCACTATATTTGTCTCAGCTGGAAGGGCAATTGCTGGCTTCGTATTAAATTAAACGGACTCCCAAGGTCGTCCGTTTTAAAACGAATACTCAGCCAGCAATTGCCTACTTTCCTTGCTTCGACCAAATGTACTATTTTATAGGTAGATCATTATTCTCGCTTCCACTTAGGATAGTTTTTATCCGACTGCGACAGTAAATACATTTTTCGAAACATTTGACCTCATTGAATTTTTAAAGGAAATCCATGCCATGACTGTCAGCTGTCAGTGACGTCAAAATGGCGAAATTGCATTTTTTTACCTATTAATAATTTCGATCCGGTCTACGATAGACCTTCACGAAACGCATACCAAATGATTGGTTAGGCTCGTAAAACAGACTTTCCCGAAATGTGCACTTTCTGCAAAGGTGCACTTTCCGCAAAATGTACACTCCCAAAATGTACACTTTCCCAATTTGGAAACTTTCCCGAAATGTGCACTTTTTCAAACAGTGCACTTTTCCAAAACGCACGCTTTCCCAAAATGTACACTTTCCCATTTAGGGCACTTTCTAAAAAGGTACACATTTATTATTTATGTCCGTCCGTCGGTCCGTCTGTCCGTCGGTCCGTCTGTCCGTCTGTTTGCATTTGCACTATTTCGTAGAAACACTTACTTAGTACTATAAACAGGGACACCCCTACCCCTAAAGTTTACGTTCCGGGAAAATATACCTTCTGCGAAAGTGACCATTCTGGGAAAGTGCACCTAATGACAAAGTGTACATATCGGGAAGTGCACTTTTAGAGACAGTAAATTTTCCGGGAAAATGATCATTGATCATTCTAAAAAAATGCATCGTTACAGAAAGTGCACGTTTCGGGAAAGTGTGTTTTACGAGCCTAACCCCAAATTATAAATTATAAAGCATAAAAAAAAGAATGGATACTGATATGAGAACTTAAATAGTTATATGCGCAAGTTTCGTATCAAGGCGTAATTTTAATAAATGTAGGTATCAACAAATTCGAACAATGAATGTGTGTTTGTTAATGTTATGTTTTTAATGACATCGCGCTCTTGGCGCTTTCAGCCAATGCAAGAGGATCGGCGAGGCTTAAGGATTGACAGCAAAGAGTAAATAATATATGTTAGGAACATACGTGATGTTCCACGGGTAAAGGAACCTTATGATGGTAGTTTTGGAGACATTGAATGTTTTGTAAAAAAGAGTAAAAAAGGTGATTTTTTCATCGCTATTTCAAAACTATAAGCTGTAACTGTTGTATAGTATTTTAGTATTAAGTAAATCACAAGCCCTTTAATTTGGTTCTACGGTTTATTAAAAAAGGTACCTTATACGGCCGTGCGTGTGATAAGGAAATATGCAAAACGATACTGAAAAAAGCCTTCATGCACCTGTTAAGCCTCTCACAGACTGGCGCGGCCTGGCCGCGGCGGTCAATAGTCAAATTGTCATTAGCTGTCAAATTTACTATTGACCGCCACCGCAGGCCGCGCCAGTGTGTTGCTGGATTTATGGCTAGGTGGTTCACAGAAACCAAGTTTGTGGCGGAGTCTATTTTTGTATATATATTATCTATTTAAATTTATTTAGGAAACAAACGTTCATATACAGAAAGAAAAGAAATATCTTGTAATATACATGTCATGTCCTAGAGTTCCATTAATTATAAAATGAAAAACTTTAGTAATCAAATTCTTTAGTAAATGCGAGAGTAACTCTGTCTGTCCGTTACCTTTTCATGCTTAAACCTCTGCACCGATTGAGATGAAATTTGGTATAGAATCGAATTCCGGGGTAGGACAAAGGATAGTTTTTATCCCAAAATTAATCTTCTAAGGGGGTGAAAAGGGAGGAGAAAGTTTGTATGGAGTTACGATATAAACGAGTTCTGCGCGGACGAAGGCGCGCTCAAAAGCTATTTACTAATATATGTTATAAATGTTACTCGGCTTTCAAGTTTGTGTGTAGTTCCGTTGTATAGTAGTGCAATTTGGTTCAAAGCCATTTTTGGTCGTTTTCTTGAACGATTTATAAATGCAATTTTTACAGCAAATGTTGCTTACCTATTTAGGGCAAGTAATGTATATCAAGTTAATGAAAGTGGGAGCCCCCGCTTCCGTAGGTAATAGGTACACAATCGTCGAAGTCGTCCATTCAAAGAAAGGGTTGAATAGGGTTTCACGGGTCTCTTCAGCGATGTATAGGTAGAGATGCATAGAAGGTATACTGAATAGGTATACATACTCGTACATGTGACCTCTTTGACATACCTGATTGAGAAGCGACCATTGTATTCGTGTTTGAGTACTTGTATCCCTACAAGTGCGGACCTCGTACGTTCACTCTTGGTTACCTAATGCCGTTCGGCGTTGCCGCTCTGCAGCTATATTGGTTATTTACAGATAGCGTCGGAAATGTGTATCAAACGACGTTTTTTAATACATTTGCGAGAAAAAGACAAAAATAAAGAACAAAATTAATACTATATTATTTATTTTTCAGGTAATAATTTACAGTACAATTAGAACAGTTATTAAGAGTAACATTAAACCTTTTTTCGGGTAATTTTAGGGTTTTATTTATAGTGTTATTACTGTTATTAGTTTCGCTTATTTGAGACGATTCTGGCTCCAAATCTTGCCTAATAAGCTGCGTCACAGAGTTAGAGGGGCCTGGCGGTGTGCGCCAGAATCAGCGAGTAACGTGGCAGAGGTTCTTCTAAAAGTATGACCAGTATACAGGTCATCATCTGGCAAATTTAAAAATCTGGCGATTTCTTTGGGCATATTCCCAAATGTATTAATGCCGATTGCTTGAACAGTGATGCACTTTCCCTTTTGATAATTTTGGAAAAACTTGTTATTTTTGCCTTTTGGTGAACGTTGACGTTGGTTGGTTATGATTTCGGCAAACGGCCCATCTACGGTGAAAGATCTGGGAATGTTGTTTTTTGTATTGGGTATTTTAACTAACAGCATATTTCCGTGAGTTTCCACGTCCTTTAGTGTTATATTTGCAAGTTCCTCACACCTGCATGCGCCGGAAATCCCGAATATAAGGGCAACCTACGAACAAAATCACACGTTAATTATAAATATATGATCCAGTCATTGTAATTAATATAACAAAGATGAACTAACAGATACCTACCTTAGTAGCAAGATATTGCTGATCTGGAGCATCGTTAATGAATTGTTCAACGTTGTCAGCTGTTAAAACTTTCGATATTTTACTCTGATGACCAACAGATTTTGTATAATTCTTAATATCGACGTTGTTTTTTGTCTTCATCATCGCTTTTAGCATCGAATACTTTGACCACAAGGTAGACGGCCTAATATTTCTTCGTAAGTTCAAGAAAAAAGGCCATAAGTACGTTTTCTGAGAACGAATTAGCTGTATGCTCCATTTTCCACTCAATAAACTGTTCGACGGCAATATATTTTTCCTTGGATTTTTCCGGCAAAATGCTGTTACTTGCAATTGTAGCTTTCGCGCGTATGTCTGGTAGTGTTAAATCCATTTCCAATGCTAGTAATTCACTCATTCTACAATTTAATATAAAACAGCCTCGATCTTGAAAACTACTAAGTTCAAAGTGAAAAATTTATGAAAAAGGTGGGACATCTGTTTTTAAATTGAATTGCTTTTACTAACAAGAGGCAATAATTTCTCTATTCAGCCAATCCGAAGATAGTTATTTTGCAAAACTTAATACCTAAGCATTTAATAAGATATTGACGACCGGTTAGTCTAGTGGGTAGTGACGTTGCCTACGAAGCTGAAGGTCCTGGGTTCGAATCCCGGTAAGGGCAAATATTTGTGTGATGAGTCATACCCCGTTATCAGAGTTGCAGATCCATTGAAACTAAGGCATAGGGTTGTCGCACAATATTTATTTTATGGTCAATGTGACATGTGACATTTTGGTGTACAGGCTTTTGCTTAAAGAGCCTTTTTGCAGGTAAAATAACAGATTTATATAAAGATAAAGATAGTTTATTTTTCAAGTAGGCATATTACAATGCACTTATGAACGTCATACGAAGGTAAAATCTTTTCAAAAACAATATATCTTATAACTAACTAACATTAAAGACATGCCTACCTACGAGTATAAGTATACTTTCATTAGTTGTCTGAATAAATTATTAAGTTTTTCTAGGTTAGCTGGCCTTAAATTTTTTCGTCTATTACTGTTTATCCATTTTAAATATGAAAACGTTTGCTCCACTTCTACAGATGTAATTGGTAAATACTTCAGGCAATTATAATATTCCACGGTGTTTTTGTTAATGCATTTTGTAATTTCAGATTCTTCATTATTAAGTAACTTGTAAATCAATTTAGACAAATAAATGACGCAACCGCCTACTATGGAGTGAAAAAAAGAATCAATTCTTTTTTAATTACGGGTTGATAAGAGATTTTATTTTGTTAAAAACTTAATTTATATCGATTAAAAAAAGGTGCATTAATAATTAATGCACCTTTTTTTAATCGATATAAATTTTTTCATGTGCCTCTAGATATAAATTATTTATATCTAGAGGCACATGAAAAAATTATAAACGTGCAGTGCCAACCCTAGCGTTTTCAATGATTCTGCAACACTGATAACGGGGTATGGGATGAGCATGAATATTTGTTTCTGAGTCATAGATGTTATCTATGTATTTAAGTATTTCTATCTATTAAATATATCGTCGTCTAGTACCCATAACACAAGCCTTATTGAGCTTACTATGGGACTAGGTCGATTTGTGTAAGATTGTCCCCTAATATTTATTTATTTATTGATTTATTTATTTATTAACAAAATAAATAATAATTAATACCTTTTTGTATATATGGAATACTTTAGAAACATAAAAGCAAAAACGCTTATGTTCAAATAAACTTCATGCCTGTAAAAACACCTCTGTTAACTGAGGCGTTTTGGTAGCTTAAATTAACCTTGTGAGCATTGAGTCAAATCAACAACTATATTGGTAAGCGATTTAATGTCTCATGGTAAATCATTTTCATTTAAACTTGATCAATAGATATTTTACAGTACATATGGTGCTAATTTCCCGCACTAGTCCGGAAAAGAGCACTTTCCGTGCATATGTCGAAACTTTAAAGAGGCATATGTACAGTAAAACGTTGTACGATACACGTGCGAATAGGTAATTCGCAACTCGTGTCGATTTAAAACACTCCCTTCGGTCGTGTTTTAATATTATCATCGCTCGTTGCGAATTTCCTATTTTCGGCACTTGTATCGTAAATAACTATTATCGTCGTCTAGTACCCATAGTATAAGCTTTGCTTAGTTTGGGACTAGGTCGATTTGTGTAAGATTGTCCCCTAATATTTATATTTATTTATTTATATTATATTTTTTAAATTATTTATATTTGCTTTATTTCCAAACAAATGTTAATTTATTGTTGTAAAAAGCAAGCGTCCATTCATCCCGCGCCGCGGTCTCGCTTTAATAGGTACTCTTTCATACTCCAGGCAAAATACGGTTTTGAAAAACATTAATTTATAATAGCGTTTTTTTTGTTGATTTCATTTGAAAATGTTATTCTAAGATGATTTAGTCAAGAATCCGACAAACTTTCCACCCGGAAGTAATTATGTAGATTTAAATGAAGCATGCATTATCTTTTTTTGTACAATTTATCTTGAATATTGTAGAGCAAATGTAAATGAACCAAAATAAAGTCAAAAACATTTATTAATATTTTTACTGACTTTTTAGAAGCCAGTTAACTTATCATTTTTTCGATGTCTGAAATTTTGTCGGATTTTGTCGCTGGGTAACTATTTAATTGATAATATATCCGTTATACATAAAAAATAAGCTATTATAAATTATTCCCAAAATTGACATTTTTTCCATACAAGTTGTCAGTTCATTGCCTGGACTATTCAACCGGCGGTCTCGAGTAATACTCATATCCTGTCATTGGTAATACTCAATCAATCAACATTATCTAATCCGTCGGAGATTTTTTACATTAAATAACCCTTTTATTTGTGAAATATGATATTTTAATATTTAAAATTTATTAGAGGTCATTTTCAATGCTAAATGACGTAAACTAAAAAAAAAGTAAAGTAATTGAATGTACAACTCTTTGGTGGGATGTATGGCTTGGAACAACAATAAATAAAAAAAATAAAAAAGTAAAAAGCACTACTGCGCAAAATACAACTTTGCGCACGATTTACAGCTACAAAACATAGGTACCACTTGTGTACCAAATGTGTTAAAAAAGGCATTTAAATAACCCGATGAAAAATCAGAAAAATATATTATCTTGTTCTTGAATATTTCACTAGTAATTTTAATGTTAAGAGTATATGAGCCCTGAAAGTGATACCTAATCTTATAAAAAATATATGCGTATTTACTTTATATACTGATGAAGCTTGGCCGTCAAAATTGTATGGACTAGTTCCGGACTAGAGTCTGTTCCTGTTTGGAATCTACACTAAAATAGTTAGTAATAAATAAATAATAAGTAATTAAAAAATACAAAATAAAAACAAAATTAAAATTAAGTGAAATATTTCATATTTTTATATATCATCTTGTACCGATGGAAGAGCGGAACTACCTGACACAAGTATATCTTTACTGATTAGGTAGCCCCAAAGGAGCTTAGTAACAGAACAAAAGTTATAAAATTAAATAATTTCACATTTTTATATTTTTTTCATACTAGCCGTGACATTCCATTAAATGTCACGGTTCATGGTAAAGGATGCTAAATTAAATATATCCTAGCAGTGATCCTAACAAACAACGTCTTTTGTGCATGATCCCAACAGCTGTATTTATTAGTTCTATGCTCAATAACAATCAAAGCGTCGGCATTAAAATCATATCATGTTATGTCCAAAATCCTGCGTATGTATAGATGAAATGAATTCATGACATATTTGATTGTTTGGGTACCGCGCCAATCCAAATAAATACACTTCAGAGCAAATAAATCGAGCACCCTAGCAATTTTCACATTATTATGATTTATGTAAAAACCGCAAATAGTATGTGTTTTTTGATACCGTTTGAAAGATATTCCTTCCGCCTATCAAATAGTGGGGATGAATGTGTCACGAACTTGTGGGCGTTGACTATACCCCCCTCCAAGCGCCTCATTAGCGCACATACTGATTGGGCTCCTACCATTAGGCATAAATGCAATAATTTTTATTGTTTCACATCATTTGTGTAAGACAAGTCTTAATTCCTGAACAGTTCTCCGCACCGTTAAACGCCAAAGCTCCCAAGGAAAATGGATACCACCCTGGCTGAAGCCGCCCAAGTCGTTGCTCTGTTACAAACAGGGCTTAGTCAGCGGGAAGTGGCATGACGACTGATCGCGATCCAGACGAGTGTTCCAGAGATTAACAAAAACAGGCGCTTTCTCAAGGTGACCCGGAACTGATGACCGCTACATTGCTGTTACATCTCTTCGGAATCGCCAACTCAACGCTGTTCACCTTCAAAAAAAGCTACGTACGGCTCGGATCACTACGGAGTGTCTCGAAGCCTTCAGTATCACCACAATGGATTGGCCAGCAAGGGGTCCTGACTTGAATCCTATCGAACACGCCTGGGACGAGCTAAAAAGGCGAATCCGGGCTAGAAATCCCGCCCCTGAAACGTTACACCAACTGAAAACTGCAATCGAAGAAGAGTGGGCTGGTCCGTTCAATGAAAAATCGCATACTTGCAAGTCGGTTAGCTAGAGGAGGAAATGCACGATGTTGAAAATCGAAAATTGTTTTGAATTTCCCGAACACCTTGTCATAATCCTTACATTTCCATTTGTTCTAAAGTAAGGGCGGCGCGGGCGTATTGAGGGCGGTAGGTTTATAAGCCTTGAAAGAAGTGAAAACTTTATCTTATTTTCCTAGTATCAATATGTTCATGATCCGCTTACAGTTTTTCCAGAAATGCCAATAATATGAACATTGTTAGGGTGGCTCGATTTCTTTGCTCCCAAGTGTATAATGATACTAAGAATTCGCTTATTACAACGCTCCGTGTTGTGTTGGGTTAGAATAGCGCCACCCTCTTTAATTTCGTGGTTGTCCTAAACTACGACAATGGGAACAGGGTTAAAGGGTAGGTATCGCGGATGATGCACTAGCAAACTATCACTGCAATATCACATTGTCTCCATTACACCTTCAATTCCTAGAAGTGGCGCTGAACATTAAATTTAATGTATTTTGGGAAAGCAAGCATAAGTTTATGTATGGATATATGAACAACGCTATCTAGTAAAACTCGGAACTAACTTTCACAATAAACGCAGTGGCGATGGCAATAGGGAATATGCATGTGATTTAGAAATGGACAAAAAAAATCACGTGTAATCTATATTGCTTAATAAATATACACACATGATTATTTTTTCAAATTATCATGTTTCTATTGATAAAATAAATTGTTTAAAAGTACTATTTTTCAAATTCCCTCGCAAATTTCCAAAACGCAACGCTATTGGCGGAGCGAAACGTGACGTCACCGTGCAGGTCGTTAGTATGATTATTGAAAGTTATTCGCATTGTTTGGCCGCTGTTTATGATAAATAATCAGTGTTTTTTGGTCATTATTAAGTGAAAAAAGACTCGCCACAATGACTGAAGGCGGTTTTGTCAAGGCACAGTCGGATAATCTGCCTAAAATTGATGTGTTCATGATGACTAAATTTAATACATACTTCGCAAATATTTGTGACTTTACGTCCGCTGAACTAAGAGGAGTAAAAGCTGCAAGGTAAATAAGTTACAGATATTCAATAAATTTTCATATTCCTTGTTTTTATACTCGTGAGATTGGTCAATTAAATAATTATAACCTATTTTGGCGATTCAAATAGCTAGACTTTTAAACTACTTCAAATAGGTGTCTTTGTTAAATAAGTGGAATACAAAAACTAGTAGATATTTATCCATACTATATACTATTTTACTATACTATAACTTTATATATTATATATACTAACTTCTGCCCGCGACTCCGTCCGCGTGGTACTCATTTATATCGTAGCTCCATACAAACTTTCACCCCCCACTTCATCCCTTTGGGGGATATGGGGGGAGCTACGATATAAACGAGTTCCACGCGGACGGAGTCGCGGGCAGAAGCTAGTTATATTATATATTTTATATATACTTACTTAATAATAAATTATAAATGCGAAAGTGTGTCTGTCTGTCTGTTTGTTATCTCTTCACGCTTAAACTGCTGAACCGATTTGGATGAAATTTGGTATAGAGATAGTATAAACGAGTTCCACGCGGACGGAGTCGCGGGCAGAAGCTAGTATTATATAATCAAAGATATGTAGGTACCTATTAGGAATGTTAAATGTTGAGAACATCTTTATGAACTTTAACAAACTAGGTTGTTTTCGTCAAGGCTTATAAATAAAACAAATTTGTGTAGGTCACTCAGTAAAAAGGATTAAATTCTTTTAACTTTCTTCGATCAACAGTGCAAACAAAGAAACTTAGCTAAAACGTTTCTTGATCAAAATCAACACTCGTAGTCAGCTGTTGATCAACAAAAATCATAATATTTGTAACATTAATAACTAAAAAAATATAAAAATCAGAATAGTTTTATGAATAAGTATATAATACAATTTTGAGGTTAGGTTATTGTTTACCTATATTGTTCGCGAGTCGTAATAAAAAAGATTTTAGGTACATACATATTTAATACTCACGTCGAAATGATCTTCACAACAATATAAACTACTCAAGCACGATACATTATCTCTCCTCATCGCCTTACACCACTTTATCCTTATATTTGCACCTTTGGGCATATGAAAATATTTGCAGTTTTAATGTGATTTTCACACATAGGGACAATACAATATTTATAATAAGCTTTTGTGTGCTCTTCCATTACAATAAGTTGATCTTATAAGCTTTAATCACTCACATTTATTAAAAGTGTGAATCAAAAACTTTGTTGTTAATTTGTTTAAGAACCGCCGTATAGTAATTTTAATTATTTTTTTTTAGCTTATTTAATAATATTGTGAATGTGTTATATTTTTTTCCGGTTATATAATTACTTATAGAATAGATAAAAAAAATAAAAAAATGTCATGAATATTCCCTATTCGCAATTTACTCGTCTCTACTAAAATGTACAATATTGCACAACGGCATCAGCACTCACAGAATGTTAGAACATTTGTCTCATATTACATTCATGCTAGGTTGAATCGAAAGGTTGAAATGAAAGCGTTAGAACCGCTCGGTCCGTGTACAATTATTTCCGCCGATGTAAAACATACCGTGAAAACTCAGTACCGGTATTGGCTTACGTTTTCATCAAAAGTTGACTACGGTATTCGTCTCTGTTGACGTCAACGACGAAAAAAACTAAAAACGCTAAACATTAACCAGTCAGCGTTCGCGAATTGTCTATACCTACGTAAAATCTGAAATGACCAACATTGAACATTGACCAGGTGCCCGAAGTGTGGACCTCACCTCTTGCATAGTTAACCTTCTCATGACATAGCCTTTCTGTTTGGCATTTCCCACGTCATGTCATTACGTACCCCTATCTGTCTATGTTGTCCTCACAAAGCTGTTTATTTAACGTATGGCCGGGGTTACCGAAACCTCGGGGCACGGTGTACGAGGGTTCTTCTTCTAAGGCCGCGTTTAGGATTTCCATTGTACTTAACAAGCGCGCGCGTCGGTCTCGCGAAATAACTCCATTGCATTAACGTGGCCTCAGGGTGGATGTTTCAAGCAATTTGTCATCGTAAGTTAGGTACGTCCGTTGCAATTAAAGGTGCAAACACAGTCGATTATGAATGCAGCTCCGCGAAGTTTCAAAATTATTGTCTATAGAGAACACGACACATACGAGTATATACTGTGACATTTTATTAGAGATATATGGTACGTTCATAAATATATGGCAAAACTGTCATCTTCAATCCATATCTAATCACGGTATGCCCAGTGTGCAGCATTATTACAATAACGAGAACCACTATATACGGAAAATAACAGTTCGTATAAATCTTTAGAAGTTCCTTCCAAGTGAAATCAAGTCGATAAATCCAGTGACTGCACCTGCCTTTCTTTTATGCCATGATAACAGCCGCCCCAACCCTATTTTTCCTTCGCTACTCCTATAACAAACATCAAACAACTATATATGCGCCATCGTTTGCCACACTTTCTTATTCGTCACTTTACCAAATATTTTTTCTAACCGTGAAAATATCCACTCCATATATGTAGATAGATTTTGATGTTGAATAATAATATCCGAATAAAGACCATGTTCGGTTGTTTGTTAATTGTTGTTGCTATACCTACTAATACATCACGCGTAATAATATATATTATGTTACGAGGGTCAAACTGAAAGTTCTTAGAAAATCAAAAACTGAGCAATCAAGCAACTTATTACTTTTATTACAAGTGGCCAGTTCTAAAGACTTTCAGTGTCGCCCTCGTATATCCGATAAGCTAATTAGAGTTGGATTTACCTTTTGTCTTCGTAAATAAATGAACCTTGAGCCCTTGTTTGCCAGATTTGGATTAATCAGTTACCAGCATATGAGAGTTGTAACAGCGTGCTCAGTGCAATGTCGTCACATTTGCCTAACCTTTTGCTGGTGAAAAGAGTAGAGGTGATATCTAATATTTTCTCTTGAAACACACTTCGAATAGATTTCATAATCTATTTTTGCAAATGAATCTATACGAAAATATAAAAAAATATCCATCAAGCTCCACATAAAAAGTAGGTATGTACCTACCCATTGCCACAAGCAAATGACGTTCCCATGTTTAACATTGACTACACCTATACAACTATTACTCCAAAAGAAAGAAAGCAAAAAAATATGCCTAATGATAAAAATTCTATTCAAATATCTAAAAAAATTACGAACTACTACAACCGTTTTAATATTGCTTGATAGAGAGAGAAAACTCTAGCGACCAGTGACGTCACGGCTCTCGAGCGTCATAGTAAATGACAATTGTTTCATATGAAGGTGCGTTTTGCGGAAAAAGGACAGAGTATACGCCCTCTTAAAACTTTGGACATACTTATTACTTCGTGATTATTTATTGTCTTTTTTCTCCAGGTCTATATTTTTAATTATTTTTTTGACAAAATTCAATATTATTGATTATTATTTTAGGTTGCCGAAAGATACATCAATATAATTTAAAGCGTCATGCGTATATAATGATATCATACTCTTTCTTATATATGACCTCAAAAATGAAACAAAGACGTAATTGCGTTTCTGTAAAGAATAAGAAACAGCATTTAAAGCCTTTAATTTCAGGTCTTTAAACAATTAATCACACATAAATTAAATAATATCTGTTCAATCTCATGTCACAGTCAAAGCTGTCAGACGTCAGCTATCAATTCAAAAATAAATTAAGGAAAGAGGTTACACTGGTATACGAGTGTATACTTTTCTTATATCTCCCCCGCTCCGAGAGAAATAATTGCAAGTGTAACGCAATTTTTGTTCATTTAGCTAACAACACTGGAGATATTTTTGTAATATGATAGAGATTAGATTCCGTTTTCTTGTGTCCGGTGTCAATTTCATAAATACAATTCGAAATCTTCTTCAAAATTTTGTATGGTCCAATTCTCAATTCATCCATTTTCTTCCTATTTAGACGATTTCCGTTTTCCACGAAAACGCTGTCTCTGACTTCCAATTTGTAGTCTTCTCTATGAAGGTCGAATATTTTTTTATTGTAATTGTGAGACTTGAATGTATTGTTAAGTGCAATTTCTCTATCCCTTTTTAAATCTTCTGCTGTACATCTCGATTTCAATTCAACAGGTATGATATCCACATTTTCGCCTTCCAAAAGGTATTTTGGAGCAAACTTCGTAACAGCAGTGTGTTCTGTTTCATTATATTTTTCAACACATTTCTGTGCTATAGTTGTCCATGCAATTTTATTGTCACCTTCGTTTATTTTACACCTTATCTTATTTATTAAAGTTTGGTTTAACCTTTCATTAAGCCCATTTGAAAAAGGTGCATCCACAGCGGTAAAGATTATTTTTATATTTTCCTCCTTTAGGAAATCCTTAAATTCTTTGGAGTTTAGCCGGGGTATTGATCGGTTAATACCATTTCAATGCTGTAGCTTTCTGTCACATTCTTAATTAGTTTAATAAAATCACTGGCGCTTTGATTTCTTGATGTGATAATATATGCGTATCTTGTCAAATGGTCAACCAGAAGATGTAAGTATTTTTTTGTTGACCGTGATCCTCCAAAGCCACCAATGGTATCAATAGATACAATTTCAAATGGTCGTGTTGCTGGACCCAAATGTGACATTAAGCCATATTTTGGTTTTCTCCTTGACTTGTTTTTAATACAAGTTCCACATTCATCACAAATTTGCTTAATGTTTGATATGATATTCTTTGCTGTGTAGAATGGTGATATTTTATTAGTCAGCTGGGTTCTTCCAAGATGGCAGTAAGTATCGTGGACATCTTTTATGAGAGTTTTACTGAGTTCTTCTGATAATATGATTTTTCTTCTTTTTTTATCCTTCGTATAGTAAATTCCATTTTCAAATATAAGTTTAGTTCTGCAATTATTTAGATTTTGATTTGTTTGTTGGTCATTTTTTATTTCCTCTATGTTTATTAAATTAACTATTTTTAAAAAGTCATCGTTATTTTCACAAGGTTCTAGAACGGGATTTCTACTTAAACAGTCTGCTTCTTGATTTGATATTCCTGGGTTATACTTTATATTGAAATTATATTGCGATAAATAGTACATTAAATCGCCTAATTCTTCGTCAGTTTAGCTTTGATATTCATATTTTCTAATGGTTTATGATCCGAATATACAACAAATTGTTTCCCCATTAGCCAATGCTGCCAATATTTTACAGCTTCTTTTATTGCCAGGCATTCTAAATATATGGCTTTCTTCTTTTTTTGAGAATCAGTTAATTTTTTGGAAAAATAAGCAACCGGTTTACTGTTTCCGTATTCATCTTCTTGTTTTAATACCGCTCCTACTCCTTTTATACTAGCATCCGTGTAAATATTAATTGGTAGATCAGGATCAAAAATCTTCAGAATTGGTTCTGAACATAACAATGCTTTTATCTTGTCGAATGACTCCTGACATTCTGCAGACCATGCAAACTTCACATCTTTCCGTAGTAAATTGTGTAACGGGTCCAGGATAATTGCATTGTGTGGTATGAACTTATGATGAAAATTGATTTTTCCTAAAAACTGACGTATATTTTTCCTTGTTTCTGGTACTGGAAAGTTTTTTACAGCGGTTAAATAATCTTTCAGAGGTCTTACTGAATTATTTTCTATAATGTGACCCAAATATTTTGCAGTATTACTTGCAAAAGTACATTTCGAAAATTTCAGTCTAAACCCCTCTTTTAATATTGCCTCTAGTAGTCTTGATATATGTAGTTTATGTTCTTCAAAATTCTTGGAAAAAATTAAAATGTCGTCTATAAAATTTACTGCAAAACTAGATAGTTCGTGTTTTCTTATTACATTGCTCAATATCCTTTGGAAAATTGCTGGAGCAGTTCTTAATCCGAATGGGAGGCACGTCCACTGGAAATGGCCTTCTTGTGTTACAAATGCACTTTTGTGTCTATCCTGGATTTTCAAAGGGATGGACCAAAATGCTGAATTTATGTCAAAAGTAGAGAAATACTTACAGTTTACAGTTTTTATCATCAAGTCTTCGATCAATGGGAAAGGCTGTGATTGTGGGACGACTATTTTGTTCAAATCTCTGAAATCTATACATAACCTTGTTTTCCTATCGTCTTCTTTTTTATATGCCAGAGTTACTGGAGCAGCAAATGGACTGTAAGATTCCTCAATCAAATTATTTTTTAATAGTTTCGATATTTGACTTTCTATTTCTTTTCTATCTTCAGCTGTGCATCTGTACGGACGTTTGTAACAGTATTTATCTATCATCAGGTCAATATGAGCTTCATAATCTCGTACTGTACCGACGTCATATTTATCCTTGGCAAAAACTGATTTGTATTTATCTATCAAGTTGTCAATTTCTGATTGTTGATATAAATAATAAAAATGTTCATTAAAGTTTATTTCACATTTGTCTAAGTGTTCTGGGTATTTTTTTAATACTTCAGAGTATAGATCAGATCTCTTCTCATTTTTGTCACCTAGTACATCAGGAATTTCGACAATTGGTAAGTTTGAGTAATCTTTATTTTTCATATCCTCTTTATTTGTGTTTATCTTGTTTTCTTTTGGATTGATTATTTGCATTATCTTTAATTCTTCAGTTTGTGTTAATTTGAATTTTTTTATACAATCCAATCCAATTAGAAAGTCGTAGTTAAAGTTCTCTTTATCCACCACAAAAACATCCATATTTTCTTCAATATCATATATTTTGATTTGAAGTGTTACCATTCCTTTTGTTTTCTTCTCACCATTAATAGTCTTCAGATTTACTACTTGTATATCACTTGCCTGTTCTTTTTGTGGCATTTTTAATAGTTTAGCATTAATCAATGACACATTTGAACCTGAATCGTAAATTGCAGAAACTTTTAGAGTGTTATTTAATAGTAACTCTATTTTTATTAATGGTGGTACTTCTAGTTTTTTGGATTTTTCTCATTAAGTTCTATTTCCAATTCTGAGTTATTTACAGTTTTCACAACCGCTTTTGGATTTTTCTCTTTAAACCAGCAGTTTTCTTCAGGGTGGTAACTTTTCCCTTTTTTCTCGTTGATACAGATTTGGCATGGTTTTTTTTCTTCATTTTTTTTGGGTTTATTGTCATAAGAAGTAAAATTATTTTTTTCGTATTTGTTCTTCCCAACCAAATGTTCCCATTTTCCTATTTCGTTGTAGAGATGTTCTGTTTCTTGCAGATTCTCCCTATCAATCTTATCCGCCACATAATTAGGTAGGCCGAATGCTATAAGATCTATAAGTGTTCCAGTGTCAATAGATTTTCTCACTTCCAGTATCAATTTTTCTTTTTTTAAAGCATACTCGAGTAAGGAGCCTGCCTGATATTTAAAACCAAGAGCATATCTAGTGGTGGACCATCCTTTGTTTGCAAACGTCTCACAAAAGTTTTTCTCCCATTTGCTCCATTCTGATTCCACTGTAAGTTTCATTAGCATACAGCTGTACCAATCAACACTAGAGTTTTCTAAGAAATTTCTTAAAATTTCAATTTTTTTTTTATCTTCATTGATTTGGAAACGTTCGCATTCTTTATTAAAATCCTTAATCCACTGGTAAGCATTAGCGTTCCTGGCAGTAAACTTCCCGATCATAAAATCTTTTGCAATTTTCCCTAAATTTTGAGTTTCAGACTTTTGGTGTTTTTCTTCAAGTAATTTCTCTATCATTTTTTCTAACGTTTGATTCGAGCTACCAGGCATGGGTTCAGCACTATTTGTTTGTTCAACTATTTCCTCCAAGTAAATATCATGAAACTGCAAGTTTTGTTCTTCATCCAAATATATGTTTGATATTTCGTCGGTCAAATTTATCCATATTTTCCTTGTCTGAAGTCTTTTAGTCAATGATTTTTTCACCTTGGCATAGTTGGAAGTTTTCGTAATTACTCCATGCAGGTTTGCAGGTTGATAATCGGATGGAATTCCAAAAATCTGACCACTGGGTGTAGCTATGGAGCTTATACATATGATGTTTGATTTTCCATCTGCCGTTGATTTTACAACAAAATCAAACCTCAACTTTTCCATGTTTTTTGAAATATGTGCAGTAAATGCTGTTTTATAATGATATCATACTCTTTCTTATATATGACCTCAAAAATGAAACAAAGACGTAATTGCGTTTCTGTAAAGAATAAGAAACAGCATTTAAAGCCTTTAATTTCAGGTCTTTAAACAATTAATCACACATAAATTAAATAATATCTGTTCAATCTCATGTCACAGTCAAAGCTGTCAGACGTCAGCTATCAATTCAAAAATAAATTAAGGAAAGAGGTTACACTGGTATACGAGTGTATACTTTTCTTATACGTATATACCTAAAAATTTACTGTACACTACTTGGATGATAGTAGGTGACATGATCAAGCCTTACAAGCATATATACGGACTAGCGCGCGGCCCATAACTTGAATTTCGAGCCGCCGTAGTCCTCCATTTCCCCTTAAGTGAGCCGACGGAAGCACACGACAGCGCATACGGTGTATTAGGCACGGCATGCAAGGCTTACGGGGTCTCAGCGGCCTCCCGTGTGGAAGTGCGAGCCCGACATGCAAGATTTACGGGGTGTCAGTGGCCTCCCGTGTGGGAGTGCGAGCCCGACATGCAAGATTTACGGGGTCTCAGCGGCCTCCCGTGTGGAAGTGCGAGCCCGACATGCAAGATTTACGGGGTGTCAGTGGCCTCCCGTGTGGGAGTGCGAGCCCGACATGCAAGACTTACGGGGTCTCCGCGGCCTGCCGTGGGGGAGTGCGAGCGAGACATGCTAGAACCCGGCCGGCTGGGCCCAGCGCTAGCGCCGCCGCCACCACCGCCGCCACCGCCACCACTGCTGCCACCGCCGCCGCCAGCGCCGCCACCGCCGCCTCCGCTGCTGCCAGCACCGCCGGACCCGCCGCCAGTGCCGCTACCGCGGCTGCTCGACATATTGTCACTGCACCCTCACATTACCTAAATCCTTATTTTATTTAAATACTATTTCGCAAATCACTTTTTTGTAATATATTAATATAACATCATTTTATTACAACATACACTGTTCCGTGGGAATAGACCTGTGCAAGAGATACATTTTATTTAAAAACATATTCTATGCGTGTGATGAAAAATACATAAATAAAATTAATGAATGTAGGCAATCCGATTTTCCGTGATACTTTATTATTCACAGTATAGGTACTTATAATTAGTATTTGGATTTGAGTGGCATGTTTTCTTTACGTGGGTGTCTCGAACCTCGAACGCGCGGCATTTGGAAACGGGACAGCACGATTAATTGTTAGGAGTATCGCTGAGTGCCTACTGAAATTTATCGGGACACGAGATTAAGGTCATGACGTATCTCACATATATTTCTTTACTATCGTTACAATTACAATACATGATATGAACCAGTTACGATGCCGCTTAATGGGCTAATATCGTTTATTTGAGTGACGAAATAAACTATTAGACAGCGTTAAGTTAGACTTCTCACTAGCCGACTTACTGTGCTTTTCCGCTTCCTGGTTTTTAAATGTGATGGTTGGGTATTGTGTACATCAAAAGTGAAATACTGAACGAAAATATTAGTATGCGACAAAGGCCTTTTCTACGCCGAGTAGGTAGGTAAGTATAGCGAGGTAATTGGCTCGGATGGCTTACTTAAGGCCCATTTAGATTATGCAAGTTTCTTGTACAAGAATCGGCAATAATTGTATGCAATTATTGTGTTTCAATAATGGTATTCAAGAATTGCACGAAAAAGTTTACACACGGGCAATATTCACAAAGTTGAATACAATTATTGAATACAACTATTGACAGGAAAGAATTGCTACCCTCTTTTGTTTACATTTATGCAATTATTGCATGGAAAGAATTGTATTCAAGTAGGTATTGACAAGTCTAAACCTTTTTGTTGTACAATATATTACGTATTGCTGCAATTATTTTACGCATTTGCAGTCGTAGATGTGCATTCAATATTGAACGTTCGGTGTCGAAATTTGGGTCTTCCGGTGTGATCAAATTTCTCGAAATATATAGAATCCGTGAATGTCAGTGAAATACTGAACATACTAATTATAAAAATTGAGATGACCGGGAATCTGCACTACAAGCGTTTTCCGTAGAATTTGGGGTGGAAGGATTTGGTCCCAAGGAAATTAGTAACAAAATCAAGAACGCAGTATCAAGCCGAAAAAAAAGGTTAAAAAAGCTATGGGTACTGGATCCGGCAGTACCGATGTTGGTCACAAAAGGTAAAGTTGTGACTATTATATATAGAAATATTTGATAGAAGCCCAAAAATTGTTAAAGTTCCTCCGTCTGAACTTCTTCCTTTTGCCCCAACGTCAATATAAGTCCACACACGGAATCCATATTTTGGTGGAGAGGCAGTTCTTGCATTCAATTGCCTCAAGCCTCAGTTTACACCTATTCCAGAATTGAGTTCAAATTGCTTTCAATATGCAAGAATATCACGTTAGGTTTAGACTGAGCAATTTTTGATTGCTTCAATTTTATTGTATGGAATGTGCAAGAAAGTTGTATAATGTAAATGGGCCTTTAATCGCTAAAAATCTGCGCGCAAAAGTCCATTTTTTCCCTAGCGTGGAAAGTGATTTTTATATTCGAACGTGACGCTCTATTCTAAATCTAAATCTATTGCGAGATTCACTTTTTTCTAGTCGATTGCGTAACGCTTTGTACGTAACTACGTTAGGTAGATCTAAATGTATTTTTTAGTATGGTACAATGAAAGTTGATTTGTTCTGACGCTCGTTTGAAAAGTTACGTAATCACTCCAAAGCGTTATACTATAATTGACCAGCTGGTCATTATTAGATATTCAGAAACTTATGAAGTGCAGATTTAGTTTTTTTTCGTTAAAATTAAATAAATAATAGTACCTAAGTGCAGATGATAGACATTTAAGATTTATAAGTAAGTAAGCTTACCTACATATTTAACGGAAAAAGATATAAATATTATTATTTGAGCCGTATATGTTACCCGTGAGTAACGATACTTTATCTTTTCTAAATAAAGGCATGGAGACTAGATGCACAATTAAATATTACTCTAATGAATTATTGAATGCTCTATTTTCGATGGTATGTTAACAACCCTTTAATGAAAATGAGTAATATAGTAAAATGAGTATAATAGGAATTAAAAGACAAATAGCACATACCTACTCGTAGTCCTAGCGGCTAGACAGTAAGGTAATACGAGGTAAGTAGTAAGTTCGTGGGCCAAGCTTTAGGTTCCTTACACGAGACCATCTAACTGTGTTTCCCTAATCCTATCCTATTCATGGAAGGCCTGATCATTCAGTTGTTCTAGTATTAACAATTTTGAAGCTTCAAGTCAGACCATCTTACACCACAACTCCGGGATCTGGCGTGAAAAAAATACAAGGTATGATAGATTTATGCAGGACTCTTAACGTAAGGGAAAAGAAGCGGTTTGTTTTTTCACTGGAGCACTTACCCACGGAACCGTTCCTACCTAGATCAAAAGTAGTAGCAATATAGGATTCAAAATAATACCTAAATAAGTACTTCATAAAAATAACCTCCAAATATTTTAGAATCGGTGAAAAGTATAATATACTTGTACCTAAGTGTAAATCTAAGTTTATTAAATTTGTCCCTTGTATTTTCCTTAAATTGCTGCAAATCAACTTAACTTGTCTGCAGGGAAATGGCCCATTGCCGCTATAAACGAAGAGCGTAATATTTCCAAACTGAATCGTTTGATTTCCTGGTGGGTTGGAACAAGATTATTTTTACGATTGTGTGAACGCATTCTTACTTTGGTTTGAGATGCTATGTTATATTTTAGGGACTTCAGGTACAGGCTTTCATACGCAACTCAATGTTAGTCAAATTGTTAAAGTGACCTTTCCACCGTCAATAATTTACCTTTGTTGAGAATTTCCACGTTTTGAAGTAGTTATAAAGTTATTTAAGAGATTTAGACCGCTAAAAAGGTTCAAAATACAAAATTGCAAAGGTATTTGAAATTGTAAGTGAAGCTTTAAACAGTCTGCTTGAGTGGATCCTACCACAAAGCCAGAATTGGAAAATTAAATAGTAAGCGAGCTTGCCTCGCCAAATAGGTACCTAACCTTCGGCGCTTTTCGCGGCAACGGGTCCATTACAGTACAGATATACGTTACGCATGCCAAGTTGACTTGGAGTTAATGTCTATGCGTTCCGCGCCTTTGTTTCCATTCCACGCGCACCAAGTTGACGTGTGCAATGAGTGCGCGAAACATATGAAATCAAACCAACATCAACTTGGAATCGACAAGATATGTGTTGAATGTACCCCCCAGGGATGATGGACGCGCGGTCACTGGATAGATGCATTAATCATCCTCCTTGCATTGTGAATTCAATGACCGGTTCAGGGACCCTAATAAATACATTTATTATATAGGCTTAAAATAATGTACGAAAATGATTAAAACAGAAATCATACACACCAGCAGGTCGATCACGTAACGCATTGTACTCGCGCCTGGTAGATCTAAATGTCACTCTTTATATGGAACAAGTGAAAATAAAAGATTTTTCAAAAAACCCAACTGCTTTTTTCAAATTGTATAGCTTACGTTACTCCCACGATTAAGAGGAATCCAACGACACCTCATAAGTCGAAATCCGTCAAACGGTTTAGGCTGCAGGGCGTGCCAAAGAATAAGGTCACATACATACATACATACATACGCTCGAAAAACATAACCCTCCTCTCCTTCGGCAGTCGGGTAAAAATGACAGTTAGATTGTCCTAACGCGCGTTCAAAACGTTACGTGATTACCCCTCAGATGGGGAATGATATTTGCAATTTACGCAATTTGTTGGAAAAAAACTGTTACCATGTCTACCTACAAATTAGGGGAGAGTGGGTAACAGTGGATACACTTTTGTTTGAAGCCCAATATTTCTGGAGTTAAGTACAATTTAGTCCTAGCATTTGAATCCATCGGTTTGTAGCACTACCAGGGTATACAAAAAACAGATGACAAACATTCCAACAGCCATAGATTTTAGTCAAAAGATTTTTTTTTTATAAATGGGAAATTATCCATTGTGACCCATGCATGGGTTACATTGGATAAGCCCTTGGGGTACAGTGGACCTCATGGGTCACAGTGATTTTTTGCAGGATTTATTAAGAAAAACTCAATTAAAAAATATTATTTATTTATCATTTTGTTTCATAAGACCACGTTTAGTAATTAACAGTAGAACAGTGTCTGAAACTACATCTAATCAACAATAATTATATCACCTCTGAGATCAAGAATTACGTAATGTTTCAAAACATTTGAACCATGGTATAACAAAAATATTAGGTATTTATTAAGGTAATTCAGTCTCATAATTACTAATAGTAAGTATTAATAGAACGGAGTGTCCAAAACTATAACTACTCAATGACAATTACGTTAACTTGGAGATCAAAGACTGTAAACATACAAACGCACTTTGTACGCTACCTGTTATTAACACTAATCAGCCATCTTTATATTACACTTAAATAATTATACTTAAATATCACAACAAAGTCATGCAACAAAAAAACCTCTCAAAAAAAATTAAAACAAAAAAAAGTAAAGAAACGAAATGTAAAGAATAATAATATACGGGGCACAGTGGATACTTATCCATTGTAACCCAAGTTAAAATTATCCATTGTGACCCAACCACCGTTGCCGAAATCAAAAATTCGGAATAAATATACACTCTTGTTATGAGCAAAATAATAGCATTTTAGGCTAACCGAAACACTGCACAACACTAAATAATCCACAAACACACAAAACCCTCAAAGAATTTGACACTACACACTTTTTAAAAACACGTAATTATTTTATTTGTTACTTACTCTGGCGGTACGCTGCCGGCGCGTGACCTCCCGGCGTGCGAGCGTGGCAGCCACTGGCGCGGCGTGGGGGGAACACTCGCGGCGAACGTTTGACAAGAGTACAAGTGTTTGTGTGCGTAAATACACGGACAGCGGCATTTTAGTCACCGTGCCCCGTTAGTCACTGTTACCCACTCTCCCCTACAGCAAAAATCAATGCATACTTTTCAATATGCATTGATTCGTATCAGAGTTTATTAACGGTTTTATTCGTTGGGTCGCTGGGCACTTATTTTAAAATCGAATATAATGTAAAATATTGTAAGTAGGTATAATGCTACCAGATTAGTTCTTACTAAAATCCACTCCTAATGATGAAATAAGGGAAGTCCTATATTAAGTACGCATTATGGTATTTTCAGAAAGCAATTCGTGGGGATAGTCAATGGTACCCAATTTCCGGGTGAAATATTATTGTTATAGTAAAGTGTACCGAAGTTGATGTCCTACCATTATTATTAATGGTCAAAAATGTGATACGTATTTCTAATCTTATATGCTGATGACACTTAAATTATCTACTAAGTGTACTGGTAGGAGGCCGGAAACTTGGATGTCATTAATCAAGCGTTATCCAACTAGGCATTAACTTGAAATGACAAATAATCTGGTGTATCAAACCAAAAGAGATTGCCAAGGTTTGGACCAAATGCCGCCCCCGGAATGTAATTAATTCCTTAATATCTATTAGAAAAACCATATATATTTAGGTACTTTCAAAATCAGTCTCAGACAAAAAATAAACGAACGCCCGCATTGTGTTTTACTTTGCTCTCAACGCCACGTGATAATGAATACATTACTATAGATATTATTTTTTAGCATACGTGGGGTCTCCCACGCAGCCTTCGGCGGGTTGGGGACTTCACATACACATTTAAATTCTTCATAGATGTATGCAGTTTCCGCACGATGGTTTTTTTTACCCGTAAAGCTTAAGGCGCCGCAGGTTCATGGTCTTCTCTTTCTCACTGAGCATAAGCGTGAGCGAGATGGAAGTAATCACTGAGTTCTCTCAAACATGATACTGCCAAATTTTAGAAGCAATTTTAATATTTTTAGCTTTTGTGCATAATTTGTTACAAATATTTTAAGTGTATTTTAGACCTATGTTCGTGATTTTTTTTTATCGAGCGAAAATTGCTCAATTGTTTCGAATCACTGATATCGCTGCAGAAAAGCCTGAAGATTACTATTCGTATTTTTTTGAAACCATATTAATATAATGCATTATATTGTTTCAAAAACTCTGTTCGCTTAACTTCGCTGAACCTACGGCGCCTTAATGGTATTCGGTGTATTAAATGGTATCGAGTGCTACATAAGTTCTGAAAAGATTATTGATACAAGCCAGAATTCGATACACGACCGCCGCTGCCGCCACCAATTGATAGACTTTATGTTTGATGCACTAAATTATAATTCGTTATACAGGATGATTTCGTTGAATGTCATAGCGACATAGTGTTATTATGAACTCGGTGTACGATGCCCCTGCCCCTTCCTTCGTTTACCCTTAGAAGTGGCTTTTTGAAGTGGATACTTCTTTGCTCTCGTTCTTGTATAGGGCTACAGTTCAAAATGTATCACGTGACTTCCGGAATAACTTTTTGTAAAGAAGCCTAATCTGATTTCAAATAATTGTTTGTTACATGTTTTAATCGTTCTTTATTTGCCATTAGTTGTTAATTACAAAATGTTATTTAGTTTATGTGGCGGACATGAAAATAATGCTGAAATGACCGCCATTTTCAATGTATCGCGAGTCAAATGAGCTACGTCAGTCAATGTTGCCATATATACCGATTTATCTGTACTTATACAGATTTTAGTGAATTCATTCAGATATATATTTTACGGGTACACCATAATAGCAGGCTTGGCCAGTTTTTTTTTGTTAGTGTTCCATAGCCAACAAAGAAGTATCCACTTAAACTTAATGAACGGTTGTATCTCCGACACAACCCGCTTCTTTTACATTTTCGAAATGCTCTGTGTATCTTTTTCTCCTGACAATGTATATCGATCTCAGGTTGTAACCGTTCTGAAGAAATAATCAGAAGACACATCAATTAAAATTTGACCACCTTACTCCTACAAACGAGCGTATATTACACAATGCTTCCTTTTTCATTCAAGATTACGACGTAACTATTAGTATTTATTCAAAAACTGATATTTGTATGCCTGATGGCAAAACATAGAGATACACTAATATAAATAATTGTAACACCTTTGAACCTATGTTTTTTTTTTTTTTTTTTTTTTTTTATGATATAGGAGGCAAACGAGCAGACGGATCACCTGATGGTAAGCGATTACCGCCGCCCATGGACACTTGCAACACCAGAGGTGTTGTGAGTGCGTTGCCGGCCTTTAAGATGGGAGTACGCTCTTTTCTTGAAGGTTTACAAATAAATATTTTGCCTTTGTCTTTGTCTGTTAATGTACTGAAATAATCATTTCTTAAATAAAAAAATCGGCGGAGACTGAGCTCGCGGCGTCGGTGCAGCGTGATTTAAGCGTCTTTAAAAAAAAATATAAATTTACGGCAACGTACGTCCGTGAGGTTGTTTATTTCTTTATTGATGGGGACAACTGAGACCTTGGCTTAAAAAATTGCTCTTACATGTTTCACGGATTGAAGAACCATTAGATGCTGTGCACACGTTATTATTCAGAGCAATGACGCGTAGTTGAGTGTCGAAGCGGCAACCGGATTGCTCGCGGTATTTGAGCTCCCGATTTGTTGTGGAACCACCTTGTGCAACCCAAATTGAACCAACTTGGACTGGGGCGGAAATAACCAAATGTATGGTTTTTTTTTGTTGTGAGGCAGCCGTTTGAAAGAGCGGTTGCCTGAAAGTGTGTACGCTGTTTATATAATAAAATGATGGTCAAAATCGAATAACTGGCGATTTTTTTTTGTTCACCCCCTCTCCAATTTTTGCACCAGTCCAAGTCGGTTCAGTTTGGATTGCACAGGGCAGTTCCACAACGCTTCGGAAGGTCAAATACCGCGAGCCATCCGGTTGCCTCTCGGACAACGAAATTGCGCGTCATTGCTTTAACTATATGTGATTAGTTTGATTTTTGGGGTGGGTAGGCACCAAAAGAAAGTTATGCGGTCTGATCTGTTCCTAGATATAATTAATATTGTCGATGATGATTATGAATTGACGAGTAGTACCTAATGTAGATATACGAGGTGATTTTGGGGGCATGATAAGGAATAACAAATAGTGACGATGATGGTCATACTTACTGAAAAACTTTTCCCATATGACCACCCACGAGATTGCGGAAAAAATAAGACCCAATTAAGAGTTAATTGTGAGTTAACTGAGAGTTATGTAAGGAATAGCTGTTTTTTTTGCGATCTATAATACTCGTAGTGGTTGATGTCATAGAAAATCTTTTTAGTACAAGTGGTCTTCTCCACTTTTTGTCATTCCGGGTTATAATCAATGATAATAATACGCTCGTAACTAAAAGTCTTTTTTTCACGACTCCTGGGATAGATCTTGAAGCGATTTGGTGTAAAGTCTACTGTAAGTCGAAAGAAAATAACACACTGTGTGTTAATTCCGAACAGCACATGGTCCAATTCCCATACATGGATGGTCATTCTCCTTTACGATATCTACTACCGAACAGGTCAATTACAGATAAGTGTAGATTCTGTTTAAGTATTTTTCTCCAACATGCTCGGAAATGTTCGCCTTACTGTAGCAAACATAGTACGTGAAGTTCCTCGTTACTGTAGAACGCAAATTTAAAAAGTTAAAAGTTATTTCATTAGGTACTGTACAGTTTTAGCGGCCAGGAAACTGTATGAAATTCCTTTACTGTATACTTTTTTACCTTTTAACTATATGGTTTGACTAAGACAAATCACTACAAACAGCCAAGACAAGTGCTCGTTTAAAGAACTTGCAATTTGTCACAACAACTTGCGATAGTTAGACTGGTTATTAGTGTATGGCTGTCTCTTTCCAACTATTGCAAGTTGCTGTGACAAATACGCCCGTTTGTAGCCTGCTTAAAGTTTTCTCGAGTTTTCTTTGTTTCAATGGTCATAGACAAAACGCGTACTTTTGAAAGTGATCGAAGTGACGTTTTTAAAAATGTCTCAAATAGTTTTAAGTGAAGAAATAAAAATGTTTATCGAAATAAAACTCACAACGAACAGAAATGCATTTAGATTGCAATACCGTTTAATCTTTAATAATTTTAATTGCATAAAACATTTTAAATTGTGACCGATACTAATGCCATATTTTTTTTAAGTATGCCAATTGAAACTGGCACTATGGGTCATGCCGTATACATACTATAAAAAAATAAGTTGGGCGGGAACTTGATAGGTTATTGAAATTTTCGCTATTTTAAGATTATTGAAAATATTATTTGATTTCCTCACATTTTTGGAGAAAAGCTCTATTCAGCTTCGCTTCCGCATCCGACAAAATCAACTCATCCACGAATTGCTACTTCCCGGCCGCTGCAATAATGTACTATAAAGTACCATTTTATAAACTACGAAGAACCGCTATGATTTAAACAAGTCACTAGTAAGTCAAACAAAACGAATAATAATAGCACAACACGTGGAGATGGAGAGCTATTTCGAAAATGATGTTATTTGTCCTGCAGAACTCTCCTGGGCATCCCGATCCTATCTGTTATATTTAACTAGGGTAGGGTGTTGTAATATGGCTCATCCCTTATACTTCATACTAGCATTACTACCCTATAGGGTTTGCTAACGTTAGCCGATTCGACCCCTTTATAAATATGTATAAGTACTACTTTTTACTAATAATTTGCAAATAATTAATAAAGGAATGGAACGTTTAGCTCCGCTCGATTATAACGCGCGATATAATTACAATGGTTCGATGGAGGAATCGACGGTGTTCCTTAATTTTTACGAGTACCTATGTACAAGTGTGTGCCTATATATGTATGACACCAATTTTGTTCCTTCTAAAGTGACTCATGCACTTGCACCTCAAAAGTATCACTTCCGGATCGGATTGCCATACATTTTTATTGAGTTATTATCCCTTCAGGAGGCATCGCCATCGGTTGAACGGAAGAACAAGTGGCACTGACATTTTGCTAAAATATACCGTATGTGGCAGGAACCAGCAGCTGGACTCAACGTCAAGTGGCAGCGATCCAGGAGCTGGACCCGACTTAACAAACCTTTGAGGGGCAGGACCCTGTTTGATGTCTTATTTTGCGCGAGAAATGAAACCGATAAACACTTGTAAGATACATTCGACAATAAACAAGGATGGCATTCACTAACAGTAGTAACAGCAGTTCTTAGAAATTGCGCCATCTTTCCGACCTACCTATCTCATTATGCGCCGACCGCAAATTTTTGTACTGTGAGGGGTAATTAAAAGGTTTAAATAAGTGTTGATTAATATATAGTTTTATTGTTAAATCTGTGTTTTTTACAATAAATCGTTTTATTTCGTAATCATAGCTATTTTTATTCACGAAATGCGAAAGTGGAAAAATTTGTTCATCTGAGATTTGATCGAGACTAGCAAAATTCACATAAATGGGGTGGCATTTATTGCTATATAATCAAATAAGCCATTTCATGCTGAATGAATCGATACATGATATTATACAGTTCCTATAGGTTATTTTTGAGAAATGGTCATTTTTCTAACGTGCGGAAAATTCGCGATGACCACCCGTGGGGGGCCTGCCACGTGACGGAATGTTTTCGAAAATGGCCGTGCCACATATTCTGACGATAAATCTCCGGCGCCGCCACTCAAAGGTTGATTATGTCAGGTCCAGCTGCTGCATCGCCGCCACTTGCGGTTGGGTCTAGCTGCTGGTTCCTGCCACTCGAAGGGTTATACATAATTAGTTTAATTAGGTACGAAATGAAATAATCTTAACAATAATCCTAGATCGTAAATCGATCGACCTCTTCCTAAATCGATATACGGCCATTAAGCCCTTGTATATAATACGTCTTTAGGTTCATGTATCTAGCAGCGAAAATGTTGTCTAAAGCTTTGTCGATAATGTGGCGTGTTGAGCGCTGAATGGGATGCTAAACCGTCGAAACCCACATGCTTATTAAAATTGCATATTCCGTCTATACCTATATCTATCTAAATTTCGTCCGTACCTATGTATCTATCTAAATTTGGTATTATATGTTGGTTTACAAATTAATCTAAATATAGTATTTAAGAGCACGAGTAGTTCCTATTTATTTAATCGTATGGCGATCTGTAGAATAGGCTATATAATCCATGTGATATTTTTATAGAAGCGTCTATTTCGCCTAAAGTCAGACAGTACAGATTGTCCGTAGTTCCTATGACGTAGCAACAAACATATCCAAAGGAAAGGCGAATTTATTGTCTTATCTAGGTACATACTTTTCAAGAATATCAGAATAGTTGGCTCATTTTATTAAAAAAAAAACAGTTTTATAAGTATGCCAAAAAATCTTCGATCTTTGTACAACATTTTATAAAATGGCTCATTACGCTTAATTATTGTCTTAGAATAGACAATCGGTGGCAATCGAGTTCTAGGGGTCGCACCACCATTCCTAGATACATTAAATTATACGTACCTATTGTGTCTGCTGGACAGTGACTGACTCCTAACTGTAGGTAAGTCACAACTCGTAGACGTGCAAGACGCAACGTAACTTTACAGACAGTGTAAAATTAAGTGTCGAGTTAACGAAACACCTTGCCCTAAATCAATATCAAGGCAGATTTTATCGCGAACACCGCTGGGTACTAAAGTTCATTTCGTGACGAGCCGGCAAACGCCAAACTTACCCAATAACGAGCCGAGCCGCGGCCGCGGCCTTCTGCCCGCCTTCGCCACGAGACTGAAACTTGACTTCATGCCAGATTCACTCCAAACAATTTCCAACAAAACAACTTAATTCATCTACATACATAACTTACCTCGCAATTATGTAAATCCAATGAGGTAATGTAAATTAAACAAATGAAATTTAAAACACCGTCAATTATTTGTTGCCTCCAAACTGCTGCGAAGTAACTCTTGATGAAGTCACTGAACTTATTTCGGAGATATGTTTCATAGAGATGTTCAAAAAGTTTACAAGTGCAAGTTTATTCACAGGAAACTTTTATTAAAACTTTTGATCAGGATATTCTAGTTTTAGGATCTTTTTAAAGTATCTCGCGGAACACTGCTTTCTAGAGACCGTTGCGTTCGAATCGCTTTTTTGTGGCTTTGAATAATTCGGTATGTTTAGTCGCGAGGGTCGAGAGGAGTCGTTGACGAGGCAGAGCGGCCGACTCGACCCCACTGATGGCGGGTGCCCTCGCGGACCCTTCTATATAACACACCTTCCATGCGCGAAACACCTGCGCACTGTGCCGTATTTTACATCTATCTGCACGCCATTTGCATCGTAACAGTTTTCTGATAGCCGAATGTAAAATCTTCTTATTTAACTTGTAACTTCCAATCAAATTGCTATGTACAATAGCGCTATGAGAACCTACACTTTTGCATACTCTGTGTCTAAAAAACTGATACTTACGTAAAAGGAAAATTTTACTTAAGTATCAATTCGTCCAACCAAAACTTACAAGATAAGGGGTACAGTTTCCCTGTTTAATTTCCGATTGAGCCCCCCATTAGGTAAAACAGAGCTTTAGAGAAATAGATTGCACTATTCGACTTTTTGATTTGGTTAATAATAATTAAGTTTCTCAATCTGAGATTGAAAGCCAAATGTACCTACTTAATTGACTGAAAGATTCTGTAAACAACAATGCAACTCCGTTAAGTTCACGGTCGTCAAAATACTCTGGAGGATGGCTGTGAAAGTACAGTCAACCATTAACTAATGTTAAAAGTAAATTATCTTCTTCGCCTAACTTGATAAGATAATAGAACGTTTACTTAGTAAATTCCAAGCATTTGAAAAATACGGAAAACCTAGCGATAAAAAATAAAAGCTTACGGTATTTTTCATTGCCTGTTTTTATGACTTTAAAACGAAATTTTATGGTGTGACTCTGTCTGTCTGTACGTCATATATCTCAGGAACCACTATTGCTGACTTTTGAATGATCCATGGGACATGGCGGATCGTGCTCCAGACATTTTTTTTCATTTACTGCATCCTGCTGTTTAAAGTATAATTTTGATAGCGTACTATGCAGTGACGGCTACAGCTAATGAAGAATTTTCCTGGAAATGCGAATAACCAATTCTTGGGCATCATTCAGCGGTTCGTGGTCGCGGCCGCCATTATGCTTTGTACTGCTCCAGCTATCACCCAGTGCATCGTGAAGGCCTTCCACCGTACATCATGCTTATAATACTGTGTATTGTGAAATGTTTTTCTTATTTTGTACTTGTCTTTGGCAAAGGCCCTAGAGGCTGCCATTTCTCTAGTAAACATATATATATATATAACCACTTGATAATAATCAATTTGAAATTTGGAACAGTTGTAAACAAAGCTAATCCACGGGTAGGTATAGAAAATTAAAAATATTCATTTTTTTTAATTTCTATGAACAACACTGATAAGAGAGGCAAAAGTTCAAAGTTAGTCGGCCAAGAGGGGTTTCATATGAGAGGGCTTGTGATACACATTTTAAAACAGTTTTTTTTTGTACAGTAGTGGTAAAAATTTGATTTATAAAGGAAAATGTTGGGATTGCAATCCGGTATGATTTTCAATCCGGCCAGAACTACTGCTACTGCGTATATTAAAAATTAAACATTTTGTCAAGTTTGATGGCAAAGAGATGAAAGAGGGCTGGTGTAGATAGTTAATATTGGTTTGCTTTAAAAATATGAATAAAACAATCATTCAAAATTGTAAAACAAAACTACTTACTTCTTTTAAAAGTTTAGTGAAACAACTCGTTTGTCTATTTGAGATATAAGATCAAATCATCATTTGAGATTTGAGATCCTCTAATCAAACTCAACTATAGATTCAACTAATTGGCCAACTCTCCTAAGGTGTACGGGTGTGATGACCATACCTTTACAGGAAAGATGGCCATAACTTAACTCTCTCAGTTTGTATGTTTTTCGTTAATGTTTTTATTCTTAAGCCCGAATCCTCCTCTTCTGTCCTCGATTCGGTGCAATTCTTAGGTAAAAACTACACTGAAACCAGTCTTCGAAGAAGATAACTTATAATAGGCAATTATCCCCACAGCCGCGGTAGTTTCTTTCGTTGACACACCAAGCTGGCAGTTTTGCATATTTTTTTCTTGTTAGCTTTCCTGGATTGTTTTATCCTCTCCTTTTATATACTCTTCTTTGACACACATTCAGCATCATATGGCATACCAACTAAAACTAGCCAGTGGCATCTCTCCTTTTCTTGCGGGAGAGATGACCACACGTAAAATAAAAACAAGTCGAGACACGACTTGCTACAATCTGACCTTAGAACAATGAGACACTCGTATACTTTGCAACAAATACAAAAAAACAGCATTATTTTGAGAAACTAACATCATAACCTGGTAAAACATGACCTCTCCAAAAAATACTGACACTAGTCTAAACAATCAAAGACGATTTTACTTACTTTGTGCTTTTTTTCGCCTAATTGTTAAATAACGGACGCACAAAGCGAAGCGAAATAAACAAAAACTTACGAAATTAAGTCACTGGTTCCATGAAATATTTCGATGGGCCATCTCCCCCTTATGGACATCTACCCCGGAATTACCCTAATCAATAATCAACGTATGTAAGTAAACACAACGAAATTATATAATCAATAATCAACATACGTAAACATAACTAATAAACAAAATAAACTTCTTATTCGAGATATCAAGATTCAAGGAATTGGGGTTGGGAATAGTAAGATTTGTAAAGCAAGACTTATTCCGGCCCCGATCCGGTGAAATATAACCGGTTCCTGTGGCTATCAAAATATACCGGATTACCGGATCCGCCGAACCGGATTGCAATTCCTAAATACCATTCCTATCTCCGAAGTCTATCAAGCGATTTTTTATTTATTGTTATATGCCGGATAAGTATAACCAAATACCTCTAGATCTATCGTATTTGTTTAATTCTTTAAATAGTAGATTGTATGACAAGGGCCTAAAATAAGCCACATTACCACGAGATGGTTATTTTCCCGAGCGAAGTGAGGGAAAATTGTTCGAGTGGTAATATGGCTTTTAGACCAGAGTTATACACTCTACTTTTCACTTAGACTGCGAGAAAATAGTCAAAACAAAGATTATCCATCCACAATCAATAAGAAATTCCACAGTGAAAAGATCGTTCAATTTGGCGGCATGAATTTTTGAAGTGAAAACTTCTTTAGCGGCGCTGAGCACTTTTTGGGGTGCGGAAAAATTGTTAAATACGCGACAGAGTTTTGTGACGTCAGATGTGAAGGAGGTCACTTTTTGCTGCTAGCCGATTCGACTTCATTCAAAACTGAACGCTATTCGTAAGAGTATAAAGCCGTTAAACACTTTTTGCAATAGCATATTCTGCAAATAAATTTGTAATAATACCAACGCGTCCTTCACCGTTTTGCTATTGAGAAAATTCGAATAGTTCGAATTTGGGCGTTATTCCTAAAGAGATAAAGCTTAGAAAAATATTTACCAACGGCACAAACAAATTTATATTTTGGTCGCCACCGCCGTCTGCCGTTCTTGCAAATTCGAATAGTTCGAATTTAGACGTTATTCCTAAAGGATTAAGCTTTGAAAATATTTGGCAATGGCACAAACAAATTGGTATTGTGTTTGTCGCCGCCCGGAGTCGGCGGCCCGTCGCACCCAACGCGCCCGCGGGCCGTCCGCCTAAATAATTGATAATTGTTTATAAATTTGCGTCAAATTCATTTTTAGGGTGACACCGTAAGATGTCACGTGACCTGATCGAAAAACTGTTACAATGTTATTGAGTTTTCACTTCTGCCGGCACTCCCGGAGTGCAACCCGGTCTTTTTTTTTTAATAAACTGTTTGACACAGATACAAAATATTGACACCACGAATAAACGCTGCTTACCGTATATAGCCGGGTCCAAACGGCCGAGCGCGGCGGAGAGCATACGCTGCATAAGGTAAAGCGAGATAGACAGCATTCTATCCCGCTCAATCTATTAGCTTATGTCATGTTTGCAGGCTTGAACGTTTGGACGAGGCTATAGACGGCCAAATGCGTTTATTTTTATTAATGATTGTGAATTCGGGAATAAAAATAAGAAATAATTGACACGCCCGCTGAACGAATGCGTTCTAATAATTTAAATAAACGCAACTTGTAATGCATAATATCGATACAGATAAGATATGCATAAGTGGTCGATTCAGATAAAAGATTCATAATGATGACCGATTCATATTAATGACGACATTTTGCAAATTCTTTAAATTGTGGGCATTTCAGTCCAATGTTTACACAAGATTTCATAGCAAAATTTGGTCCTCATACTTTCAGGATTCTTTATACAAACAAATATAACAAATAATGTACACACGATTACATAAAGAATATTGACGAGGTTAGATTCCCGGTTATGTATGAGATTTAAAAAAATATTTGAATGTCATTATTATTAAATCTAAAATCGACGCCATGGTTCCTAAGAACAGATTTCGCTATCTCTTATAGTTTCTGACTTCTCCATACTGACCCATTTGGATTGATCGCCGCGTTTATGCACAACGCGTTTTTTAAACGCGCAGTCGATGCGTCTTTGTGTCTAAACACACCTGATTCTATACAAACGCGACAACTCGTTTAAAAACCGCGGTTTGAGAGGCCTTAACAGTTATATAGTAGTAACCCTTTTTAATTTTTTATCATTTTCGAAATATCTTTCAACTACAAGGTTGAGGTTGAGGCTGAAAAAAGGCAATCGCGGTTAATCTACACTATATTATACAGAGGAAACATTTGATTGTTTGTTTGTTTGTATTGAATTAGGCTCCGAAACTACTGGACTGATTTGAAAAATTATTTTACCATTAGAAGCCGACATTATCCCTGATGAACATAGGCTACTTTTTACCGCAGGAAAATGCTTCATTCCTACGGGAAAACGGGTAATCCGTGTGAAGCCGGGCCGGGCAGATAGTCTACACATATGCATATATGTATAAAACAAGAAGCGCTGACTGATCGTCAACGAAACTACTGATACTAGAAACTTGAAATTTTCACCAGAACTTCCTTTTATTACGTAGGCAAGGGATAAAACGGGATTTTTGGAAATTCTACCCCTAAGGGTAAAAACGCCTAAGGTCTTAAATTACAATGAATCTATATTTCCCTCAACGACCTGCGAAATAAATGTAGGTAGGTAAGGTACTTAATAATAAGAATAAGCATGCCGATTTTAGTTTTGACGACGTTATTGCATCCAAATTTAAAATAAATGTACATTATGTTTGTAATGCCTTACCCGGGGTATCAGTGCCTCTTACTTTGCAACCAACATCTATGTAATTTAAAATATCTGAGTATGCATGAAATAAATGAATATGAATAAGTATAAAGGGGTGCAAAGTTTGTATGAGGGAAACATGTTTTTTTGAGATAGAGAGACTTGAAACGTTGTAGAAAGATTACATATTAGAATACAATAGAAGTACTTTCAGCGTTTTAAAAAACCCACCCCTAAGGATTAAAAGGGGGTTCAAAGTTTATATAGAGAAAAAAAAAAATTTTAAAGTAAAAGATTTTTGACTTCGATCTTAGAGGCGTATGTTAAAACAACAAAACAAATTTTAGAGTTTTTTGAATTTCATCCCCTAAAGGTGTTATAAGAGGGTTCAAGGTTTGTATAAGAGAGCATATTTTTTTTTAATACAAGATCGAGTTTTGTAAGTTCGGTTCGGGACTGCTTATTAAAATACTACAAAACTGATTTCAATGTTTTATTATTCATCCCTAAGACTGTTACAAGGGGGTTTCTAATTTTGTATAGAGAATATTTTAAAATTAAGAGATATGTAACTTCGGTTCAAAGTTTATACGGAGAGCAAGATATTTTTAAAGTCAGAGATTTGTTACTTCTGACTGTTTGTTTAAAGATAAGATTGTCAGTGGTTTTTATTTTCATTATTTATCCCCTAAGTGTGTTAAAAGGCGGATAGAAGTTTGTATATAGAGGTTTTTAAAGTAAGCGATTTGTAACTTCGGGCTTAGACTGTTTGAAGAATAGAAAACTAAATTGTGCGTTTTTGACATAGATTTCATAAGGGGGTTTAAAAGACACACGTAGATTCATCCACTAAAGGGGCTAAAAGGAGTTGGAAATTTGGACGGGGAACAGGACATTTTCAAAGTAAGGGAACCGTATACTATGGCAAAAAAGTATAGAAAATAATCGGTGCGCCATTCTCACTATTGCTAATATAGCAACACGAATAGTACGACCCAAGAGATTTTGACACTCCACTTTTGCTTTATTTGGTACCTAATTTAGAAAACGGACAATCAAATACGGTAAGATAGTGAGCGTCAGGATGGCGGGTGGACCTCGGGAATTTCAATGACATGTTCACCTACTGTGTACATCTGTGTACCTTTAATAAAATTCTGTGAAGCTCTCCTGAAAACGAGCTGTCTTGAAAATTAGGTCGCCGGATATCGTAAATGCACCCACGATTGCAACAAAGATATTTTATAGGTAGCAATGCAGGTCGTTTCCCTACGGCTTCTGAACCCGTCTTAGAGTACTTATGATATGTGCGTAGATAAAATATGTAATGCCGAAGCCCCCCGTAGTAAAAAAACAACAAATGATCGTAACAATGGTATTATTTGTAGGTTAGGTTAGGGTTAGCTTGTGTCCCTTAGAGCGGAAATAGGCACCCCGCGAAGCGGGGTGACGTCGACACGCTGGCGATTAGATTTAGGTTAGGTTAAAGTGTCTAATAAATGCATCGATGATTTGCATCGACATGCTACAATTTCGATCTTTTGATATAACGGGATAATAATATTTCGGACTCAATACTTTTCGGCACCATAAACTAGTTGACAAATGAACCTTCGGAATTTTAATTAGTGTCTATTCTAATCACAAGGGAAATAAAACTGCAACGAATTGGGAAAATAATAATATAGGAAATAATTACGGGCATACAAAAATTCGGCCAACTAATAAAAAGGGAAACGTTTTTGGGATTTTAATATTGGGAAATACGATTTTCGAGCTTTGATAGGAGCATTCTTACCAAAAGCAGTATTTTGTGTTCCACAGGAGAAACGAACCAATTCATACGTTAACTAATACATTATATTCAGTATTTTCCAGAGCGTCTGGGGTATGTAAAAGGTCCTGGTAATTGAAAGTTGAGATTTTATGACACGTACCTATATTATGTCACATATTATGAGACGCCCTATTGTTTTAATATGTCAAAACTCTCAGTAAAACAACTGGCAGTTCATATAAAGACAACAAAAAATTGATGTGAAATTAATTGGCAAAGGGGAGAAAAGGCAGTGCGCAACGTGGGTGCAGCGATCATACTCGTACTGCCTAATAGACCTTAGAGCATGTATATTGTAGGAAACGGGATGACTAAACACAGTCTATCACTTAAGCACCTAGGAGCCTAGTTACAATTTTTTTTTATGTCTTAGGGGATGAAACCTGTCCTGTACACAGGTTAGTGTGTTGAAATCTGTTATATAACATCAACGCTTACACATTATAAGCTTACGACAGCCTGCTTAAAAAGTCCAGCAAGATTATGTCAACCAGCGCTTTTCCACAACAGAGGTGCGGCAAGGACCATATCGAAATCTCAGCTCAGCAGCACCAACATCGGTTGTCACATACAGGATGTATCTAAAATGGGGTGTGAAGGGCATGTTCGGTAGCGTACATTGCGATTCCAAATGAAACCGCATTTGTTTATTTATTTTTATTTTTGATTTGGTTTTGTTTACATTGAAATGTTTGTTTTAGTTTACATTACAGTCTTTGTTTTGTTGTCATTGCTGACAACATTCAACTCTTTCCTGCAAGTCGATCACGTAACGCACTGTACGTACGTTGGGTCGATCTAAATGACAATTTTTACATGGAAAAATGACAGTTAAATTGTCCTAACGCGCGCACAAAACGTTCCGTGACTACCCCTGGCCTCGCTGGCAGAAACGCTACATAAGTTTGTGTTAGCCGAGTTCAGCATATTTCATCAATCTGTACACATCCACATACAATGCATACGTCTCGCATAGGCACAATAGGGATGATTTCGCATGTTTAATATGTACCAGTGTAGTCATATACATAGACCGAATAGCAGCAAATTATCATAACAAAGAGGAAATTCAGTATATGAGCAAAACAATTTATGGAAGAGAAATTGACTTCCATATAGCCTAGTACTCGGCCGTACCGGATACATGCACATTTCCCCACTTTCGACATCACCACAAAAACTGCTTTACGAGAGCAAATACGTTTGTTACATCCTAAGAGAACTTACAATAGATACCTACTCAAATCGGAATAAGCTATGTTCAGATTTCAGTTACCTAAATGAATAACCAATATTTAAAGAATAAAGTGCCTCTAAAATATCACCTGTATTGTAGTTTACAAACAGTAATTGTAGTATTGAAAACTGCTTCTTTAAAAAAAATCGGCCAAGTGCGTGTCGGGTCACGCGCAGTGTTGGGTTCCGTAGTTGTCTGTCTTTGTTACATCGACACGCACGCGCCAAGTAAATGGTACGGTTGCTTCGGCCGAATTTGTACAGTTCATTTTAAGTTGGTCGACTATTACTCGGTAACTATTAGTTATACCTACCTAGCCGTGATAGTTTTCCTTTTAAATTAATTATATGTAAAGGGGACACACATGAATCGAACAAAAACTAAGGGCTTTAAAGCCCAAAATCTCGCAAACGAAGAACTGAGTTGACAAATGGTTTACAAAACCCATAATATCTTTGAACAAGCTATACAACGATAAGTACTAGGTACTTACCCTAAAAAAATCTTCAAGATTATATTCTACTGTTTTGTGAACGTGATTGATTTATATACACAAGCCGAATTACAGTTTTCTAGTTGTAAGAGTTACTGAGCTAAGCCGAAGATGGACGGACAGACGGACATGGCGAAAGAATAGTTTTATTTTAACTTTATTCCATAGTATCAGGAGGTAGTATCAGGTGGAGGAGGTAGGATTTTAAAATATCCTTGTTGACCCTAAAAATACAGAGTATTTAGTGTCTCGCTAGAAATTCTACCGTTCAGAATAATAATTAAATATTGCGGAATAAGCATTTTTGGGGTTCCGGACCACAAAAATAAAAGCGGAACCCTTGTATTTTCACCGACTGGTTTCTCACTCTTAGCGCTTCAAAATAGTAGATTGTATGACAAGGGTCTAAAGTAAGGGGTCTCTATTGTTTCCCATAAAATTTAAGATCCGATTTTTTCAGTCCATAACGTTTTCCACCATATTTTTTTCTAATAATAAGGTCGAAAGTCATAAAACAATATAAATTGGAGTTCCGATTTTTGCTAAATTAAAAATTTCATAAAATTGGTTACAGGTAAACACAATTAATATGGCGCGCGTCAAAGCGCTTAAGTAGTTGACCGAGAGGCTATTATTGCTTAACTCGTGCGCCTTATTACTTGGGTCTTGCTGTACCCATAACATTCAATGTCCCGGTGGTATGCAATTACATAATGTTAAAGGCAATAATAATTGTTGTAAGGTCTTTTTTCGCAAATCATAATGATTGGTAGTCATCTACATACCTGGGATAACTCGGGGCACATTCTAGGGATTTCATATCAATAAAAAAGATGTCGATAATAATACATGTGCTCATTGAAAATTCTCGATTACTATAAAATGGTTCGATATCACACGTGATATAAAGCCTCTTAAGATAATAAATGTATGCGGATGTCATTTCAAACAAAATTACATTTTACAGTCAGTGCCATTCATATGCTAGTGTAATATTCCGCTGCGATTGTTACGAAGTCCAAAATAATCATGCCGCCCAAGAAAAAGTCACGCCCAAGTGAATATTCTATTAACTCATGGATGGTACAATTATTTATGTACTTTTAGCAATAAATGAAAATGGAGTAAAGCTTAAGAAATAATAAATAACGATATAAAATGATTAGAATAAAACATTTAGTGCCAATGTGGTAATACTGACCTGGTTTAAAAATGAAATAAATTCTTCGAAAAACATCCCTTTAGAATTTAAGAAGCAGTCTACAAAGCGATTTTGTATAAATATATTTATTTGGTAGAACATTTAGATGTTGACAGTAACATCGATATATTTAACTGTCGATAAAATATTTTGCTACATCACTTTAGTATAAGTGCCCCGAGTTATCCCAGGCATGCTGATTAGTTAGTCATATCATTCAATGTCATGGTGGTGTCACTCTTCATAATGTTAATAAATGAAAATGGAGTAATGCTTAAGAAATAATAACTAACGATATAAAATGATTAGAATAAAACATTTAGTGCCAATGTGGAATACTCATCTGGGTTAAAAACGAAATAAATTCTTCGAAAAACATCCTTTTAGAATTTAAGAAGCAGTCTACAAAGCGATTTTGTATAAATATCACTTTAGTATAAGTGCCCTGAGTTATCCCAGGTATACTGATTAGTTAGTCATATCATTCAATGTCATGGTGGTGTCACTCTTCATAATGTTAAAGCCATTTATAAACACACTCCAAGAAAAATAATAAAATAAAATACATTACACTTAAACTACCGAATGTTACTGAACGCTTCCAGACTGCTTTATAATTAATGTGGGTTGGGCAAAAATAAAGAGGGTATGGACTGATCCGATTGAAAGTATCTATGCCACTCACTGTTTTGTATAGTGATCAGAATACGTTAAAATAAGTATGTTTTGTTTGATACTTTTTTCTCTAAAATCAAAAATGGCCGAGATATTTGACCCAAAAGTTGGGAAAATCTGTACTTGTCAAAATTTCGATGGATGTTGTGTCATTTCATTATCCGTGGATTGATTATTGGGAATGGCCGTTAGACGTCCAATATCTTGGCCATTTTTAATTTCAGAGAAATAGTTTCTAACAAAACATGGTTATTTAAACGTATTCTTTACAAAACAGTCATAAACCCACCGCACAGTAGTACCCCTTTCAAATGTATGTCTGGAAATCATTAGTACGTTGAAATAAGTACGTACGTACGTAAGTACTTAGAATATTTATGAATAATTATCGATAGACCTTTGATCGTTATGGGCATACATTTTCTGACTTTTGTGATTATAATACTTAATATAGGTCATTAATGTTAGAACTATAAAGCGTTATACTTAAGAAAAAATATGACTATTGATGTTTATGTCTATAAATTATATGGATATCAATTTCTGACTATCGAACTTCGGAACAATAAGTTTATGGGAAACAAAGGGACCCCCTAAAGTAAGCCATATTACCACGAGATGGATATTTTCCCGAACGAAGTGAGGGGAAATTGTTCAAGGGGTAATATGGCTTTTAGACCCCAGTTATACACGCTACTTTTCACTTCGACTGCGAGAAAATAGTAAAAACAAAGATTATCCATCCACAATCAACAATTATACCAAGGCGAAAAGATTGTTCAATCTGGCGCTATTCTTTTTAATAAACTGCTTTGACACAGATACAAAATATTCACACCACGAATAGTTAGCCCGCGTCTAAACGGCCGAGCGCGGCGGACAGCATACGCAGGGCATACGATAAGGCGAGATACACAGCAGTCTCTCCCGCTCAATCTTCATAGCTTATGTCATGTACGAGTATGCAGTCAACCACGCTTGAACGTTTAGACGCGGCTATAGTCGGTCAGAGGCGTTTTTCTTTTTTAATTATTGTGAATTACTTAGGGAATAAAATTGGCCCCTAATATTTATTATTATTTTAAAGTTTTTTTAAAGAGTTGTGATTGGTGGATGTAGTAATACGTTGAACTGTTTTGATTGATCAAATTAAAATGTTTTATAAATCATAAATATGTATACACATTTTCCCTAGGGGCTAAATGTACTACTTTAGCCCCGCTTGCTAAGCCTAATATAACGCACTTTTTGAGCAGGTGATACCTTTAAATAAAGGTAACAGCAGCCAGCTTATCTAAGCTTAATATTTATATAAGCGACTGTAACAAAAAAGAAATATTTTCTGACCTTCTCTACGAGAAGCTGTATAAGTAGATACGCAGGTGGGAGGTTTTACAATAATACTTTTTAAAAACACTTACCTCTGAATGCTCCGGTATCAAAGGTTTCCTTCTCAAGCTGGAGTCGTATCTCGGTGGTGGCGCCGGGTCCTCCCCAGACACGGCGCGCTGGTAGGAGAGCCGCCGGCCCTTGGAGTCTAGCCTCGGCTCAGTCAACGAGTTCTCAGGGATACTCGAGAAGTCGTGGTAAGAGTGGGCCGCGTATATCTCCCTGTTTGCCTCGTCTTGAGTCAACCGCCGTAGGTAGTTTGTCAAGCCTTCACTAGCTACCCATGTTACTCTGAAAATAACAGCCTAGTCAAAAATATGCAACAGGTACCCTTACGTACCTAACAGGTACCTTATACTTACATATTACGCGACAATCTTGCACATATCGAACTATTAGCCCCATAGTAATCACCATAACGCTTGTATTATTATGGCTACTAGTAGATGAAGATACTAAGGTAACGGACCTCTAGTTCGTGCTAGCTACGTCATTTCGTTAGTTTTGTTTCTGACGCTTATATGAGCCTGTAATTTATTTTTCTCAAACATGCTCGGAAATGTACGCGTTAATATCACGAAATGAAGACGTGAAGTTTCTTGTTTATGGCTCCCTACATTACTTCTTGGCCTTACGCCAAGAAGTAATGTATGAAAACCCTAAGTAAAACCATTATTGTCCGCTACTCTAACTTTTTAAATTTGCTTACTAATATTAAACTGACAAAGGAAAGTTTACATACTGCCAACCACCACTAGACACTGTAAGCATGCTTGCTTCATAAAAAAAATAAAAAAAATATATGGTACTATACTTTATGTGCGGTTAAACATGGTGCTCGAACGGCTTGTTCAAATGGCATGTTTAAAAAATAAAAAAGGCGCAAATTACCTATTATTTAATTGATTACCTAGTATTTATTTTAATTTTAATATTTCCTCACATCGTTTGAGAAAAGTACTATACAATCCTCGGCCGGAACAGGGATTGCTGGACTCGTTGTATTCGGCCTCGTCTACGACTCGGCCGTCTACCCCAATCTCGTCCAGCAATCCCTTACTTCACGGCCTCTGCAGTAATCTACTATTTCAAACCACATGCTCGACAATGCCGAATTATAGGTCATGTAAACCCTACCGAAAGCAAGACATTAAATCCCTTGGTATTAGCCGGGTTATAATGTTGTACCTACTGAATTTCATTATAACCCGCTGGTTAATAATATGATTTCACTTTTCATAATTCTTATTACTATATGCATAAAGTTTAATTTTGCTAAACACAATTTGTCCTAGGCCATGGCCTACTTGATTTGACAAAATAAATGAAGTTTGCCTCCGTGTGAACCCCGGTCCGGAGGAGCGCGGTGTTCGAAATTCGAATTTCGAATCTAGGACCACGGCTTGTGCTTTCGAATTTGGAACGTCGCGCGCCTTCATTTGTTCACGCGTGACGAATAAATCGAGTTCTTGTAGGTGCCTATAGAAGATTTAATTTCAAAAATAATATTGAAAATGTCGAGTGATGAAAGTGTTTTGACTCCTGAGTTTATCAAATTAGATGCCATAGGCATTGTCAACAATCTGCTGCCAGAGAAGTCAAAGGAAAAATACCTAAAAGCCTACAACGATTTTGACAAATGGAAAGCTGTAAAAGGCGTAAAGTCTGTGTCTGAATCAGTGCTTCTGGTCTATTTTGAATATTTATCTACTGAGCCTGTTTTTTTGTCTCGCATAAGGTGTGAAAAGTAGAGTATACACCTCGGGGATAAGACTGTTTTAGTCTTGGGCGGTTGAACCCCTCACTGCACTCAGGACTCAGTCTTAATTCCCTCGCTTCGCTCAGGAATTAACTTATAACTCCCTCGCTACGCTCAGGAGTTAAATTATGAGTCCTTCGTTACGTTCGGGATTTAATTCGCTCCCGTGACATAAAACAGTGCTTTATCCCCTTAGTGTATAATCTACTATTTATTACAATTATTTATTTGTATAAAGTCAAAATCATTCAACCATTCCAAGAAATTTAATTCTCACAGTTTAACGACTAAACTAATATCAATACAACTCTCGAAGCAGTCAGTAGGCCGAGCACAGCTGAGCGGTGTGCGCGTACCTACTTCTTGTTGACGTAGGGTGTTCGCTCCGATTTTCTAAATGTGGTTCGCTTTCCCTACAAAACGTCATTCGACATTCGCAGGCTAATTGCGTGATATTTTTTAGTTATTTAATAGTTTTCCCGAAGTACCACGTCCCAATCTAATTTCTCAAATTATTCTATAAACTAGAATAATTTGAGAAATTAGTTGGGGAGAAGAAACAAGTTTATTCTAGGAAAGGGTAATTTCGCGCATATGGAAAGCCAGTTTATGAAAGTTTGTTACATAAGTTTATTAAAATATCACGCCCGTCGTCAGCCCGCGAATGTCAAAAGACGTTTTGTAGTATGGAATAGGCATGCGGCCTCATGTTCAAATTGATAACTTAGTGATGCTAAATGGATAGTAAACCATCAAATTATCGTAATAAAGTATAAATTATAAAATATAATTAAAATCATAAAAAGATATGAACCTTGAAAATTTTGAAAATATATGCATTTTTTTTAATTGTCCAAGAGTAAATTAAAAGCTACCAATAGAATCCTTACGCTTTTAAAGAAACAAAATTGTATGACATGTACTTAAACGCATTATTTCGCGACCGAGTCAACAATTTACCGGATTTTCCATACAACGATACAACTACTTTGTACAAGTGACGTCATACGTGGGTGTCTATCAGTATGAAGCGTTTTGCGCTGCCGCCAGCGACGTCAATCTTTGTCTCAAATGTATGGGTATTTATGTTCTTTAATTGTAGTTGCTCCCATACAAACATTTGTTCCTCTCTAAAAACTGGTTCGAATGACATCATAAAAAATCTTAGTCCGCATCCCTATTGAACCACCTTAAGGGACTTGAATGGCAAAGGAAAATCCATGTAAATATAGTATGGCAAACATGAATGTAACGGTCCAGCGCTACTATCCGCAGTAGAAGTAGCAGCCGCTCTCAGCATCGCAAGCGGTGTCGACATACTGGTTTCACTAAACTGGTACGATGTATTATACTAAAGATGTCTATAAAATGTGGAGCCAAATTTTCCTGACGGAAAATCCGAAACATATATTTATAGACGTGGTAGTAGTACCTGTTTGATCGAGATGTCTTCCGACGCCGCTGCCCAAACGCAGAGTCTAGTCCCGAGCTCATAGAAATTGCTCGAGAATTCAAAAGTGAATCCTGAGTATACCCTCCATTACTGCCTGAAAATAAGGTGTTCATTAGTGATTGGCAACACGTGGCAAACAAAGAGAAAGTTTTGCATTTGGATTACCTATTTAAAAAAGAAAACATTATTTGCAATTTCCTCGCAGTACGAGTAGGCGTGAAAAGCACTATGTAATGTCTCGGCCAAAAGTGCAATAGATGGACTCGTCTCCTTCGAGGTCTTCACCAGGGGCTCGGACCTCGAACACACTCGTCCATCTATTGCCTACTTTCTAGCCTTTACAACAATGTACTATTCTCTACATTAGGTACACTTGTTATGGTGTAGATTATGGTTTATTGTAAATTGTTTATTCTCTACATTAGGTATGCTAAAAATTAAAATTTGAAAAACCGGTACCTAAGTGATGATTTCAAAAATAGCTATTATTGAGTTCGGATGTAACATGTAATAATCCCTGAAAGCAATCTAATTTACCCCAATGACAAATTCCAGGATACAATACAGTACAATACTCTTTATATTATTGCGCGCCTAACACAAACAGCAGTTACAAAGAGAAACAATGCAATTATTTGTACTCAAAGCCAATTATTGGGCTGCCGGGCCTGCGGGCTGGTATTATCCACAACGCTTATTAACGGTATCTAGCTGTACCTGCGACTTCGTTTGCATGGTACATGTGGAGGGAATCAACGCATTTCTTCTCTTGGACAATTCTAATTTAACCTATCAAGTAAAACGTTGAACAAACCTACTTTAGCTAAAATGCTGTTCAAATTCGTCTTTATCTGTCACTCTGATATTTAAATCGGTAAGAAAGGGATAAAACACATTTTAATAAAGTTTTATGAATAAGTGCATAAGAGTTTAGTAGATGTTTGTGGCAATAGATCCAACAGGTAGGAGATAGGCTGCAGCATTAAAATTTATATCGAGCTTCTTCTCTACATTTTTTTAACATTGTTTTATCCTATAATATTAGTAGGATAGTAGGTATTATAAATGCGAAAGTTTGGATGTTCAGATGTTTGTTACTCAATCACGCTTAAACGGCTCAACCGATTTGGATGATATTTTGCAAGAAGATAGGTTTTTTTTTTTGCCCCCTCATATTCGTAATTTTTAATTGAAAATTTAAATGTATATTTAAATTTCTCATTTTCCATGCATGTGAATAACTGTTAAAACCATTCCAAATTTCAAATCGATAGCTTAAGTAGTTCGTGAGATATTTCACTTTGTGACAGACAGACAGACAGACGGACGGAGTCGCACCATAAGGGTTCCTTTTTTACCTTTTTTGGTACGGAATCCAAATTACAGTCATCAGATTGAAGTGCAGGGCAGATTCTAGTCGGTGTACGATTCATATTGCCATTAACTTCTAGTACATACATCCTTGAACTCGAGTTTCGTAACAAATGTGCTTGATGAAGATCAGACTTGGGGCTGGTTAACTTTTATACCGACCATAAAACAGTGTCTAATATTTTTAACATTGTAACCGTAGCGGTGTTAATCTACCAGTGAGCCATGCAAGATAGGTATACTGACTATGAGGACTGCCCTGGCAGTGCAGCTCGCTGGGCTGGCTGGAGGAGAGCGCAGGCTGGCTGCCGGCGCCGGCGCTGCCCGGCTCGGACGCGCCCAGCGTCGAAGTCGACGCGATGCTCCCGCCGCTGCCTCGCACCTCCTGGATAGACCATTCATTTTTACAAGGAAACGGGACTAAATTGTTAGTTATAATTAATTCATCATCATCAACATCATTTCAGCCGAAAGACGTCCACTGCTGGACATAGGCCTCCTCCAAAGGGTGCCACAATGACCGGTCCTGCGCTACCCGCATCCAGCGGTCTCCCGCGACCTTTACCAGGTCATCAGACCACCTTCATGGGAGGGCCTACCCACGCTGCGCCTTCCGGTACGTGGTCGCCCCTCGAGAACATTTCCACCCCAACGGCCATCAATTCTACGTGCAATATGTAGAGGCGTAATTCATTAAAATTAATCTTTAAACTAGTTACTTGGCGTAAAGTACATTTCAAACGTACTTAAGTAGGTACCTACTTAGAATCGTGTAAGATGATGAATAATTAACTACGAGAGAACGAATCCTCTGGCTTGCCACCAACCTGCGATGGTTGCGGAGAAAATAGTTTCAACCTCAACCATGCACTTAATTGCAGGAAAGGAGGGCCCATAAAAAGAGTTCACGACCAACACAGAGACGACATCAAAAACTGGGCAGAACTAACATGGGGTTCGGCTACTACTGAGCCAATAATGCGAGCCGCAACCCTAGATCAACCAGGGCTAATAAGTGACTTACTAATCGAAAGTGTGTGGGAGCCAGCGAGGAAGGCGTTTTTTGACATTCGCCGACGCCACTTCGTATGGCTTACTCACATGGCCCACAATCGCCCAAATAGGTACACGCTCGTGAAAAACACCGCAAACACGACTTGGCTGAAGAAGATCTTAGAGCCTCATTTACTCCCCTTGTGGTCTCCTGTGATGACATTGTCGGAATGGAATATGAATCCTTTATATAGAAAACATCTCTAAAGCTATGTGAAAAATACACAAATAATAAGCTGGATAAAAGTCAAAATACAAATATCAATCATCAGAGCGGTCTCCATGAGAATTAGAAGAACGAGATGAAGAATAGAAAGATTTGGATGCGAGGACGGCTGTGGATTACCCATCATAGAACATTAGAATCCTCTTCTTTTTATGATGTTATGATGTTATGTGTGCTGTGTTTTGTGTTGTTGTGTTATATATATTGTATGATTTAACGTAATAAAGTTTATAATCTTTAACTACGAGAGATGGTTTGAATCAAATAGATAGTAAGGGTTGATAGGTTGCTTCATGACTGTTTCTGCTGGATGGCAGCACGTCTATCATAAGACGGCAGCGACTTATTCTCGATTTTTCTCGTACTAACCTCTTGTTCTAAGTGTTATAATAAGAGAGAGACGGATAGTGCGAGAAAAATCGAGAGAGCTCGCGCGCCGTCTTGTGATGGCCGTGCAGGGGTGCAAGGAGTGAAGGGAGCCCCTGAAAGAGTCAAGAAATAACAATAGTTATTGGCCTCATTTTCAAGCCCTAAGGTCTAAAATCCCAAGGTTGGTTTTTTTTACAGGTTGTCGTTCATCGTGATGGATCATATTTATAAGTAGTAAAATTTTAGTTAGTTCTCAAGTTAGAAATATATGTACGTATTTAGTATTACATAATCATAATTCAAATATTGTATTAACTAATTAAATCAATTATCCTTGTTCGAGTTGTTGCAGATGAGGTGAGTTGCATGTTCACTTATGTAGAGAGACTATTATTGTTGGTTTGAATATTAATGTTCATTTTGTTACGGATTTCATTAATTATTGCGGATTTTTTTACGTTTTGTTTTACAGTTTGATTTGATTTGAGGACAATACATTTTATTGACGGATTTTACAGTAGTGTTTACAATTACTGAAATCACCTTTCACGTGTTTAATTAATTTGGTTTTATCGGCTTTTGATCGTATATTTACGGATGAATTTTGACGTTTATTTTATTTTAACGCATTATTCAATGGGTCGATTCGGGTTTTGGTTCATTTCGAAACTTAATTTACGTTCGTTTTATTTATTACGAATGTTATTTATTTATTGCGTTTGTTGCAGTTTCATTTGAAACATAATTTGACATTATTATTTTATACGATGCGTTTTACGACTAGATTTTAACACAATGTCCTATTCGTGCTACTTGAACTAGACGATCACAAGTATTTTATTTATGGCCGGTATTTCAATTAACTTATTAAGAAGTACTTTACTTAAAGAAGGCTAGTTTAGTCTTTCTACAACTCTCTGTGAAGGTGTATTTGGGTTCCGCATACCGTATCACATACGCACTAATTCTATTGTATAGATAGACAGTTTTCAATACACCATCGCTGCCTGAACAGGTAAATAAAAGCAGTGGTCGCAAACAGCTCCATAGTTTTTAAGTAAAAAAGTTTGTTCACATAGCGATTTACTAAGTAATTGTGTAACCAAGTAGATGGTACGTTTAAATGATTTAATTTCGATTTTTCGAAGATAATATTATATTCATAATGTGCGACACGATCATACCTACTAATGTCAAAATGTGTTTGTAAACGTTTTGAACGGATTTTATCGCATAACATCGTGTTTTAAATACATCCCAACGTTTCGAGCCCTTTGCAGAACTCGTGGGCGAGATTGCGATAAAACCCATTCAAACCGTTTTATTTAATTAAGTAACTAGTAGGTAATATTTGCTTCCGCAAATATTATACCGAAGACAATATTAAAAGTGTTTTATCGAATGATCATAGTATTGAAACTTCCGTGCATAAACAGTAAAATTCGTTTAGTTTAGGCCATAACGGATAGAAATAGAGTAGAAGTATGTTGATAATCACATCAGAGGCGGAATTTTTCACGCGAGCCGCAGGTGAGTGTGACAACAGAACCGTGGATGTAATTATCGAAGCTCACGCGCTCCATACGACGTTTTTCAACACATTTGCGAGGAAAAAATCCTTTTCATAAAATGAAAACGTTAAAAAGGCACCTCTGTTATTTCTTTTAGTTATTGATGGCAACAGTTTTTTACTGACATATTGTACATCGACAAGAATTTGCTTATAATTTTTCTATTCACCAACAAGTCAACATTTTTAATAATAACCAAACACGCATCAACTATATGTGTACAATTTGTGAAATTACCTACTTATAATGGCGCGCAACTATTATTTTGCAGTGCGCGCGCATGTTTAAAGCGAACCTTAGATGAAATCTCTAACCAATACAAAATTAAATAAATATTTTCAAATTCAGTACAAATTAGTTTTACTACATGAAACTTTTCTATATCATATCCGAGAAGAAATAATCAATTCATTCACAAAAAGGATTTAATTAGTATTATCGAGAAGAATCCGGGAATTAAAAAAAAACCCTGTACAACCCGGTAAATTTAAGAATGCGCCGTGTTCATACATACACCTTGCTGCAAGGTGCCAACGTTTCTTAATCGGGATATAACCATAAAACACGAGTACCATAATATTATAAAATACGCCTGTTTAATACCCAGGATTATGAGCCTAAAACAACGTATTAAGAGGCACGTTACGAACAAATGTGTTGAACAATATCTTTTGGAGATGAGTGATTATAAAACTACAATCATATATAAATTAATCATTAAGATTAAATGTTAAGTGTTAAATGTATCTAGTCTACATACGTAGGTGCATTAATGCAAGTAATGATTGATAAATAGGTTCCCAGTGAGTTTAAACAAAAAGCTTAAAGATGGTCTCTTGACGGTGGAACGTGATATTTTGCGGTCTCAAACCTCCAAACCAAACATACAAACTCAGTAGAAAGAAATGCAGACTATCTTTTTACCAGCTGTGCAAATGGGTCCATGGTGTGAAGCTAGTAATTAATTCCAAAAAAAAACAAGTCGTTTACATACCCTACGCTCATTGTACACAAAAGGACCGCGGGCCTCCACAATCATAGCGCACAGCACACGATGATCACTGTCTACATAACTCTTACGGTTACTTCTGTAAATTAATCATATGTAGACAATAAATCTAATTGGAAACTTGTTGTGGACCATGTATGTTCAAAACTTAGATGTATATTGGCTAATATAGCAACTATAAAATATAAACTACCATATAATATACTATGTATGCTGTACATATCACTTGTAGATTTAGTCATATGTTATGGTATTACAAGATACGGGCGCACATACAAAACCTTAAAAGTTACACTAGCACTACTAAAAACAATTGGAAGTACCTACACCGTGATAATAAAACAGGCCTATTCAAACACTGCAAGGTCATTAAAGTGTTCAATAGATTTTGTTTGTTCTCACTAACTGCGGAAATGTGAAATCTTACCCTCATTAGGAAAAAAATCTCGCCCTATCTCGCCCATCCAACAGTAACACTTATGGTGAAAAAACTATTAACTACTTACGTCCATCCTAACCTAACCTAACAAACCTGCCCAATAACTTGTTAAACAGGAACTTACCGGTACCATTATGTACCGATAAGTTCCTGTTTTATTATAATGATAAGTCTTTCATATATATTCGAAAACGTGAAAGCACCAAGCACAAGTAACATAAACGGGTACAAACCAAAAAAGTAGATATCGAAATTTGTATTTCGACGGTCGTGTTTCTGACACGGTCTCTAACAGTTTTGATATAACATACTCGCCTGTTATTCACCACGCTTACCAAATTCGGCGCATAATTATTACCAATCTTGAGGTCTTGAGGAGTTAAGCTTTGATTTGAGTCGAACACGCCCCCTAGACAGAGACACGCTGATGCCTTCCGCGCACGAGAAAAAGAGATGTAACACTCTTCGGGAATGGCTTTTTTGGACAAATTTCAATTAGTAAAGTTTTATTTAAATTTTATAAAGTGAGATTTTAGATGAGATAAAATACTATAGTATTAACTTGCTTGTGTTGTAAAAAAATGTATCGTTTGAGCAGGCTGAGTAAAAAAAGGAAAATACAGACCCAACCTTGGATTTTTTTTCTATCGAGGAAATTTTAAGGAATCATGTATCGATAAAATCAGATGAACAATCATAGTCAAGAATCACATATCTGAAAATCAGACCTTATTGTTTCTTAATCTAGTCAGAACGGCGTTTCAGTTTCAAGCGTCGCGTGCGTTGAAACATTCAACGCACGTGATAATTTCCAATGCACCGCCTTAAGAAACTAAAAATGAAAAACAAAAAAAAAAATACGTTCGCCGGGATTGGAGTTCCCAGTTCAATAGCGTTACACACTTATAACTTTGTGATTATTTAACCTCTTGCGTTGCTTTTTTCTCCATGTGACTTCTTTAATAAAGAAAATAATACATTATTGATTAATTAATTTAGTGTCTACACTCTACACCCTATTGTATTGTCAATAAGTTTCAAAATCAATACAATATTATTGCGTATGTGGCTATATAGGTTTCTGCCATTCTTGAACGGGCTAAACGTACCGTGGAATGGAGTACTATGTTCTAGCAGAATATTAATTATGAACTACCTACTTTAAGATAGTCAATCTCTGTTTTTGTTACTCTGTCGATTTCGCCAATAAAAAATATTTTATTATTAATGTATATCTACAAAAAAATTGTCGAGTTAGGTTGGGGGTAACTATGATATCCTCCTTTTTTATAGGGAATTTGAAAGTATTGATCGTAGTTTGTCCATAATATTCACATGCATAAAAACAAATATCAAGATTTTTTATGAAATATTTTTTTTTTCTATTATTATTTTTTTCATTTTTTTTTTCATCTTCGTTTTTATGCTATATAAACATTATTGCAAAAGTTGTTATGATATGTGAATATTATATTACTTGAGCATTATGCTTACAAAAAATTTCATAATTGATTTTATGGTAACCGTTTATTATGTGTTTCGAACGTATGACCACTCCCTTAAAAAACACTAACTTACACAAACAATGGCCTACTTTCACAGAATGAAGAATGAAAATCGTCGATCACGTAACGCATTGTACGCGAGTCAGGCAGATCTAAATGTCACTTCCTTCTTGTGTGAAACTGACGGCTGAGTTGTCCTAACGTGCGTTCGAAAAGTTACGTGATCACTCTTATGTACTCGTATGAACCTCTTCGCATTTCGGGCGTCACAGTCCTAATCTAACCTACCTATACCTACCTATTACCTACTGAGGGAGACAGGAATATATCGCGCCATGCGGCGAAATGGTAAACCTAATTTATTTATTTTGCGGTGTCTGTACTGTGTTGTAGTCTATACCATCTCAGTGGCAGAGGGTTAACTTAGGATTCCGTAGGTACTAGTTGTTACCTTAATTCATTCAGGAGGCAAATAGAGCTATTATTGAATTAAATTTTCATATTTTGGTGAATGTGTATTTAAAACTTTTATGTTTAACTTATAATTAACGCCAAAATCAAGTAACTACTTACTAAAAAGCGTTGGTAGCTTATTATTGATCCAGTTACCTTTAAACATCAAAATGAGATAACTTGCCTATTAGATTTAGTACACATATGTAATGTAATGTAGGTACTAAATAAAAAATAAATAAATAATATGTACTAAAATGGTAAAAATGTAACTACGTTGTTGCCAGATTTCTACTGCCTATATTTTTGAGATTTTGACGTTGTGTCAAATTACCACGGTCTCCCCTACTGGATTTCAGTGTAGAATTAGTGTCCAAAAAAAGATACTTGGTTTATAAAATAATTAATAACTTGGTGATGAAATAAAACGAAATTTAAAAAAAAATGGCTAGGTAGTCCTTGTAGTGGTAGGAATATCTACCTACATAAACAAGTAAACAATTGTTTCTAAAACACTTACCTGTTGGCTACGTGCAGTTATATCGTAGGCGTCTCCTTCCATGGCTACTTTTTCGTTCAAAGATTGAAGAGAAACGGACATGGAACCCCTGCGGGATATGGTTTGAGCCTTGCTTCCTAACGATTGTCTCTTAAATATCTCTGTTGTATTTTTTAAGAAACTTTCCATTTTTTTCCTGAAAAATGATGATTTTCTCTCCAGTGGAGATTTGCCTATTGAATGTAGATCCATTTCAGACTGAGACAAACTTTCTCGCGGGGTTAACATAGTGTTGTCCAGAGATAGTTTCCGCTCCCGCATTTTTACAATCAGTGGACATTCGCTGTTTGTTTTAATTTGAGGTGATTCAATTATAGGGGCAGATTCCTCACTTTTTATGTTTTCGTGGTATACTTCGGAGTGTGTTACTCCCTCTTTCACTGGTTTACTACCTGTCATTTCAGTGTTTTGAGTCAAAGTTTCATTGACATGTGCAGATTCTAAGTTTTCCTGATGCTGTGTAAGTTGCAGTTCCCCAGCATTGACTATTTCATATTGTACGTCTATTTCAGATTGTTCGCAACCTTGTAGTAAATTATTGACTAGGTCAGAGTTTTTTGCTTCTTGCAGGTCACTGTTTTCGTTTAATAAATCTTCCTGAACATCGATGAAATCATTATTGTTCATCACGACACTACCTCGTGGAGCTTTGATCCGCATACTACTGTTCATCTTAACAGATCTTAATATTTCTTTTATTTTTAAATTTTCTTTGATAGTTTTTACGTCAGTGAACGTATTTGACTTCTCCTTATCCACATGTTTCATTGGTTTTTCTTTCTTTGTTTTTTGTCGTAACCTATCCATATTTAAAGTATTTATGAATTATTAGTAATCACTCAAACACATTTAATCACTTAACCACATGATAACATCCATCAACCGTTTTAAGATTTAACTAACAAATGTCAAACGAGTAAAATTTCGATCCGCTGATATTACACCTGTGCAAATCATTTTAACCAACACCTCAAGGAAGTGTGACGGCAACACTTATCGACAAGGGCGATCACAACAACCTCGCAGTGCCCCGAGACGCTTCACCATTTATTTCAAACACAATCACAACATTTAATTCGACACTTAACTGGTTGCAACACTGCACTAACGAGCACATCGATGTCACAAGAGAAACGACGGTATGTTACTCAACAAATGTAAACACGTTACACGGACGGCTACGTCCTCGCCTTATCAGCTGGCAGGTAAGTACTCACTAGGTACCAATAATATTAATAAGACAGGTAGGTATGCTCACGCCGGAGATACTAGGTACTTGTTTCACACATTTTGTTATTGAGTGGTAAAAATATAAATGTTTTATTTGTTGAATGTTGGTAGGTGATCTGCTATCGAAGTGAGTTAGTGAACGGAATAATTGGCGTCGTATCGCGAACACTGGGTCAGCCCCGCGTGTTGACGTTGCCACCTGCGAGCACTATCACACGGCGATATTACACGTCTTACATTATCATTGATAACAAACTCCTATCATCAATAAATAGCTAACAATTTATAACTATTACGGTCCTACTTACGCAGAAATGTATTACCTATTACCTTTTACATTTTGTACGTACATTCTTGTAGGATAACCAACAAATAAACAAATAAGTAAATACACATAATACACCTGTACAAATAGATAATGAGTATCTATTCAACATAATGTAGTAAGGTGTAGTGAATATCGCGAAAATAGGAATAGGCTGCAAGTTCAATACATTAATTCTGAAATTGTGTAAGTTATTTTGTCTGCTTGTTACTGTTACCTACGCGTTACCGTTGAAATTAAACTAATACTTTTCCACTATAATTTTCCATACTTCTACAAACCTCCATTCCATCCTCGAAATGACAGGTGGGAGTTTTTCTGGGAGTAGGTGCTATCAACCAGTTCTACGTAGGTATACAAAGCAATAAGTGTATAAGTAAGTGTGACACGTCATTGACGTCGACTGTAAATGAAGTCACGATTAAAAACCATATAATTAGACAAAAAAAATATCTGGCAACCGTTTAGCATCGTTTTCACCATAGTCATTTCAAACAAGAACTCAATATTTAATTTCCAAATACCTAGTCAACCAACTGTCATATTATGCGAATTCAAAGGGGGCTTTTTAGGGTTCCGTAGTCAATAAGGAACCCTTATAGTTTCGCCATGTCCGTCTAGTTACCGAATAATAGTCGACGAATTTAAAATGTACTTAGAAAGGCCAACTTTCGTACAAATTCGGCTAACGCAACCACACCATTTAGTTGGCCCGCGCGTCTCGATGTAACTAAGACAAACAGGAAACTACGGAACCCTACAGTGCGCGTGGCCCGTCACGCAATTGACCGATTTTTATTTGAATTTATGGGCTAATTCAATTCAAGGTCTAAACGAGTTCACATGGAACTCTTTTAGTTGTATGAAGGGCTCAGTTGTAAAACAAGCTCCCTAAACATATAAAGAATACCACGTCTGTATCAGGGATCGGATACCGGTATTTTCATTCAAACCGGTTTTGGCTCTACACCCCAATCTGAAATAAATAGCGTTCATGATTTTGGTTACCGGTTTTAGAACGGTTTCATGACAAAACCGTTATTTAGCAGATATCGTTTCTGTTGAACAGAATTAACCGGTTTTCTACGATTGAGATACAACGAATCCTTCTTTCTTATTTGTAATATTTGTACATAAAATAGATGGGTTATCTGAGTAGATAACGAATAATACTCTATGCATTTTAATCTTTCAGTTGTGTTGTATGTTGCAACCTTAACCTTTTCAACGCTCTCATATTTGAATGAAGTGATCATTCGCACGCCAAGAGCGAAAAAAATGACGAATCTCGTAGTGCTGTGCAAAACATGATTAGATACATTTTATTCATGATCAAAGTACAACTTTATTCCGACGTTTTTATGGGTTGTTGGCGTGGTGGGCACGACAGCACTCGACCACTTTAGTGGCTCTTGGCGCTGAAAAGGTTAATAATAATATAATAATCCTTCCATTAAACATTTTGTTTTTTTTGTGGTTTCGTCATAACAAAACATGGAGTAAATTTTGAGTTATTTCTTCCTTCCCATGATTAAAATCAATTTTATTTATTGCATTTGATGCCTAGCTAGATGTCAATGTCAATCAATCAAACATAATGACTTTATCACAACAAATAGGTGTAACGTCATGCGATAGCAGTGCATTGCTGGTTGAAGAGACTGTTATAGATAAGTAAATTGATTGACAAATAATGTCATAGTATTTACCAGTTCAATAAAGTTACACGGAACGTTTTAAATTCTGTTCTTCTTGAATAACCGAAATAAATACGTTCTCTATGAAAACGTTACTGTAGTATACGGGTTTACAAATGAACGAAAATTTGAACGGTTCACGAACAAAATTGAACGATTTATTAAACCGGTTCCGATCCCTGGTCTGTATATCGTTTCAAAAAAATGCTCAAAAACATATAAGTACTAAATATTAATAAATACGTTTTGTTTAGAACGCAAGAACTTTCACGAACACATTTTCTAAACAAAACGTATTTATCATAATCCATTTACATCGATGTTTCGAACGTACTTAATAATAAAAATAAATATAACTCAAATATAAAAAAATATAAACATACCTACCAGACTTTCAAATACCTACATACTTATAAACAAATAAAAAACAGAAATAATGTATGGGCATTTCTATCTACCGTTGTACCCCGGTTGAATTGAATAGTGCCAAATATTATTTTAGGTGTTTGCTATTCTTATAACTAATTCTAAGAGTATATTCTAGTTTACTAAAAACTGAAGAGATTCGCTATATTTGTAGGATAAACATGTTAAAATAAAATTTAATAAGACGAAGGAGGTTTTTGATGGGCTGTTTGGTTACAAATTATTCTGCATGTAGTTAATAAAAGACGTGCCTAAACTAAATGTTTTTACCTTTATTGAAAAAACTAGCTGCCCGGCCCGGCTTCGCACGGATTACCTGTTTTCCCGTAGGAATGAAGCATTTTCCCGCGGTAAAACGTAGCCTATGTTCATCAGGGATAATGTCGGCTTCTAATGGTAAAATATTTTTTCAAATCGGTCCAGTAGTTTCGGAGCCTATTCAATACAAACAAACAAACGAACAATCAAATCTTTCCTCTTTATAATATTAGTGTAGATAATCATCATCAAATAAGCTAAAAACAATAAAAAAAAACTCAATCGAGTGTCCAAAGTTTTAAGAAGGGTTATGTTCTGTCCATTTTTCGCAAAACGCAACTTCATATGAAACGATGAGGCTGGAAGATTGTGACGTCACTAAAAGACGGCAATGCCGTGCCCCATCGTGTTCGGCGGCGCCATCGACGTGGCCCCCCGGCAGCATCCCGTAACGTGACGTCACATACTGTTTGCGTTTTCTCTCTCTCACAAGCAATATTAAAACGGTTGTAGCTTCGTAATTCTTTGAGATATCTGAATGGGATTTTCGTCAACAGGCATTTTTTTTGCCTTCTTTCTTTTGGAGTAATAATAATTTTCGAGTGCGCGCCGCACGAACACGAACAGCTTTTATATGGGTATATTGTACGATGGTTTCCCCTTTTGCGTTCCGTATGGTGCCACAGTACAATGACCAGTTATTTATGTGGATACTTACTGTGGGCTTCGCCTGTCCATAATCCACCTACTGCATCTTCGGCCTTCTGCCCGTACTACAACACAAACTGGGTTTAAAATATGTACATTTTGTTAACCGACTTCAAAAAAAAGGAGGAAGTTATCAATTCGGCTGTTTTTTTTTTTTTTTTTTTTTTTTTTCAATGTTTGTTGCCTCAGAACTCCGTCATTGATGAGCCGATTCGATTTTTTTTTGTTTGTAAGTATATGCATCCAAGTGGGTCCCATTTTTTTTTTAATTTAGTTGGATGATGGGATCCATGAGGAATTGAGAGAACTCCTCAATTATATTAAAATGACGGTACGTCCAGTTTTCTATCAACGAATGAAATCCGCTTTGATACCTATTACCAATATGAATGCTTTCCGCAGATTAGGCACCCGAAATACCTATCACTCAAATCTAGAGTATTACGCCAAAGCAATTTCATGCGTCAGTTACCTTGTCAATGAGAACCTACGGCAGCAAGTTACTAGCCATTACTGATCACTCAATATAACTGAGTATTAGTCATGATAATTGACCACCCCAAATATACCTGATTGAACCTGAATATTGGTATAATAGGTAATACGCGGCGGTAGCCGAGTGGTTCAAGCGGGCGACTTTCAATAATAAGGTTGTGTCTTTGAATATTGGCTGGCACCTTTAAGTTATTCGGAACTTATCTACGGATTAAGCTGCGACACAATGCGAGGAGCTCATGCTAATCCTGTTTTCCTCTTGAACAAAAAACAAGAAAGGCGCAAACTCCCTGCATGCAGAACTCGGGCTGTAACTGGGCATTTTCAATAAATCGTGCTAGCATTGGCGTGAGTTGTTAAATAAAAAATAACTCTGTCAGTTTTGCGGCGAAAATTAAGCATTCAAATTATGTGAAAATTAACTTATTTCAATTATATAAAAAAGAAAAAGTTTTTTAATACAAACCCAACACTTAATAATATGTAATAGTGTTAATGTGTGTACTTGTGTATATGGAAATGGATGGCATCTAATATCACTATAGTACGGGAAGTAGTGTCACCCAATGTATGGAACGTGCAAATTTTGGTATCGGATGAATTCACTTGGCACAGATGTATGATAGGTAAAGCTAACCTAATTTAGCCCGGTAGCCATCTACCACCCCCTGGGGGGTAGGCAGGGGGGGCATTCAAAGTTACACGCCCCCGCGCTTTAGGAAAACAATCACATCGGCTTATATGTACCTACCACCTCGAGTTTAGGGTCATTTTCGGATAAATCGGACATGAGGAATTCATTTTTGAGACATTTAATGTATAGTTTAATGAAAAAATATGAAAATATTGACGAACATATAAAAATCGGTTTGCTATTTTTTTTATTCAACGATCAGTAATTTTGTAAATCCTGAATTTTGTGCAAAAGGAAAAACTCTCAACAAATCTTAAAGAATATTATCTAGCTTTTAAAAAATATACACTTTATTACATATAGTTATCACCCATCTATCTAAAAATAAATCGGACAAGGTACGCGGCGGTGCCTATATAGGAACTTTTCCAATCCTCTAGTCTCACATAATTTGTTGCAATTATTAAGTAGGTTTTTTATGCAAAATATATAGAATACAAACTTATAATGATGATGAAGTCGTTGCCCTGAGTAACGAGACAAATATCGTCGGCGTAGATCCATTTCCTGGCAGCAGTATCCGGAAGGTCATGGATATACAGGTTGAACAGGATGGGCGCCAACATGGATACTTGAGGCAGACCGTTAGTCAGCATTCAGGTATTGCTGACCTATGAGCACAAGAGCCATTTTTCGGCAGCATCTCCTGAGAAGAGCTGTTTACCAGGGTGTGCACGTATGGGGGCCAAGCGATGGTGCCGATTCAAAATCTTCCCAGTCCTGCGGATTGGGGATGGGAAATAGAATCTAATAATTGGAAACCAAAGTGGACTACTGCACCAGTTGCTGCTGCCGCTTGTCGTGAACTGATTCGGTGCAAGTGCAAGTCACGGTCCGGTGTTATGTGCTGTCTAAAAAAACTATTAAAATATAGCGAATTATGCTACTGTGGTGGAAAATGTGATAGAAAAAAACGAATAAAAATGTAAAAATACTATTATAGATGCATCAGACCATAAACGATAGTCATTAACTAAGTTAAGTTTGTATTCTATATATTTTGCATAAAAACTTACTTAATACTTGCAACAAATATGTGAGACTAGAGGATTGGAAAAGTTCCTAGGCACCGCCGCGTACCAAAATTTGTACCTTATGACACTACTTCCCGTACTACTAGGCAAAGTTAAGACGATTGTGAAAAAGTCCACACACACACACGCACACGCACACACACTCAGAATTAAAAAGCGAGATTTCGAATTGCCAATCCCTGCTCGAGATTGCACTCCCTACCGCTACATACAAACCTACAAACATACAAAGCTACAAACTATATATGTAGATATAAATCAACCAATTGATGAGAACTATAGTGAGAATGTTTCACTCCACATTTTACTACACGATTTTATAACAACTAACAATATGAAGTTATGTATGATATTTAATTTATAAAATGATGTTGTAGTATTTTATTTGTTTGATAATTTTACCCGATAAATAAATAAAAGATTAAAACCTGGCGTTTTAGTTCAAGAATTTATCATTTAACTACAAACATATACTCAGTACTTACCGAAAAGTACCGAAAAAGCGGGAATTCCCGGTACTGGCTCAGCCGGAAATCTCAGTCCCGGTTCTTGGAGTGGTACCGGTACTGCATCCCCTAGTGGTAATAGGTATACGCTCATCCAAAAAAAAAACATAGAATTGGTATTTGCTTTGTTTTTTTCTTAGACCACTTCGTTTAATTGCTATAGAATTATCTTGATTCACTCTCCCTTGGTATTTATCTCTCACTTATAATAAATCTCTAAATTAAAAAAAGAATCAGCCAGTATCAAACTAAGCATTGTTGTGTCCCCGAATGATTTCAGCTTCCCATGAACGGAAAAACATGTAACTTTTTTTATAAGTAAATTATTACATTTATTACTCTAGGTTCCGTTTAGGATAGTTTTTATCCGACTGCGACGATTAATTATTTTTCGGAAACATTTGACCTCATTAAATTATTCATTTTTTCTTCTTGGAATCGTAGCCGCCATATCTGTCAATTGTCAGTGACGTCAAAATGGCGGGTTTGCCATAACTATCCAACAGTAATAATTTCGATCTGTTGTTGTGACCTTCACAAAACGCATATTAATTCTAAAGCATAAAAAAATAATCGATCCTGATATGGAAACCTATATGCGCTAAATTCGTATTGAGGCGTAATTTGAATAAATGTATCAACTAATTTCAACAATATAACGTGAAACGTCAAAAGTCTGACTCGTCCTTTCTTTTAACGGCATGGCATAGCGCTGTACCTACTCGCGTTTAGCCTTATACTATATTTGATGGGGTGTATACATGTCACGATTTGTCAGCCCCAATTTATCAGAAACTGACTGATTGTTATCGTCTGGGGCCCGATTCATGAAGCAATCAAGTTACAAATAAGTCTCTTTTCAATAACTTTTGACAGAAAGAGACTTCCGCTTGTATTTTGTAACTTGTTGCTTCATGAAACGGGCCCCTGGATGCATGTTGCGCTGCTGATCGAACTGTCAAACGAGTTGTACTGACAAATTGTATGCACATCACAATCAACACAATGTGGACCATGGAAATATTTATGATCACTATGATCAGCCAAGTTTTCTGTCAGATAATTTTGAAGTAAAATATTTAAAATATTATATAATATGAACCCATTAGCAATTTAGGAGACTATAATTATTATATTAATTTCTAATTGCTTTCAAAATATATATCTGAGGATCCCGTGGGACCTTAATTGTGTATGGATCTGACTGAAACAGAAAATGGTCGTAATTTAGTTTTTTGTCTTGCTGCGATTGCTATCAAAATCGATATCTGACGATCCGCATGTACCTTAAATAGGACTTTGTCATCAAATCTGACACAAATCGCTGCGACAAATTGCATAAACACAGTGCATCCTCGGGAACTATAAAGATATCCTGTATCAAAAATTTACAAAAACCAAATGTCGGTAATTAAATCAATAAGTAGTTTTCTTATACGAGTGTATTAAATCACACTATGGCCATAACTGAATCCGAACTCAGAAAATTGTCGCAGCTACTGCACGTTTACATACGCTTTGATTTTCCAAGATGGCGGCCTGATTGGAAGAAAGACGCCTAGAAAAATGTTCTGGGTTGCCAGTCTATACATCGTAGTACAGGTGCCGGCAAACTTCGTGCGCAACGCGGAACGAAGGGGAGGGGCAGTTCGCAAGGCGAATTGTACGAGCGAGCTGTCCGCCCACTTCGTCCCGCGTTGCGCACGAAGTTTGCCGGCACCTGTAATGGTAAGTCAATGGTTGTCTAATTAAAAAGAGATCTTTTGTTCCACGTAAACACTTAGGTACCGATCAATGGGTACTCGAAAGGATTATCTATTATTAATTCCTAAACACATCTTTACCTGAGAGTTGGAGTGACTCAAGATCATTTCAGTTATCACGTTTTTATTTATTTAATACTAGCTGATGCCCGCGGCTTCGCCCGCGTGGTTATAGGAAAATGTAACATATTGAATTTTCCCGTGGGATTTAGATGTTTTCCCGCTGGAAAAAGTAGCCTATGTCACTCTCTAGCTTCTAAACTATCTCCATACAAAAAAAACAATACGACGTCCCATTGCGACGTGAAAAAAGGACAAACAAACACACACACACACACACTTTCGCATTTATAATATTAGTAAGGAAAAACAGTGTTAAAAATATGTAGAGAAGAAGATCAATATACATTTAATGCTGCAGCCTGTGTCCTACTCTATCTCTATCTATTGTTACAAACATATACCTACTAAACTTTTACCCCCTTATTCATAAAACTTAAAATACCTCTGTTAAATAAAACGAGTTTTGTCCCTTTCTTACTAATTTAAATATCAAAGTGACAGATAAAGACAACAACGAAGTTTATCGGCATTTTAGCTAAAATAGGTTTGTTCAACGTTTTACTTGATAGGTTAAATTAGAACTCCCACCAACAATACCAACATTACCATGCGAACGAAGTCGCAGGTACAGCTAGTATTAATATATTTGTCACCTTCGTACAGCCTATTCAAAGACATTTAAAAATATATACTGACGGCCAGAAAAACCTACCTTGGACTTTGTTAGGTGAGCTATGCCTTAAAAAAATGACAACACGAATTTGATTTTTTATTATCGAGGCATCAAAATAGGCAACCTTTTAATTAAAAAAAATTTTTTTGTTAATCCCAACACACCAGAATTTTGCCAGCACTGCCTCTAAAATGTAAAAGCGTGGGACGCTGAAACAGGAAAGACTGTTTGTATAACTTGCTGAGAAATCAAGTTAACCATGTTACGAAAAGTATTTCCTGTTCCAGCGTTCCACGCTTTTACAATCAAATATTATAATTAAAAGCAGATAGTTTACACTTCCGCCCAGAAATAGAGACAACTTGAACGATGCATAATTTATTTTTGGTTTTTACGTGCATTTATAAAAGCGTGTTTTTCTAGTGTTTTTTAAACGATTAATTAATTTTATACTTTTTAGTCTTTGATAACTAAATATTTTTAACATTTATACATTTATTTCAAGTAGGCGCCCGCATCCTCTCCATCTCCGCCTGTGCCTCTGTATTGTCAATATTTACACTATTTACGCTCAATATTTACAAGTCAATATAATTATAATAGGTTTGTTATAACCTTGAAACCTGATCGTGTTCAAAGTCCATTACGTGACCTTTCTCACAAGTGCAAACACAACTATGATACGATATTCCATCATGGAATGCCAGTGCATATCTTCCGGCTTCATCATCAGACCTTGAAACCTAATCGTGGGCAAAGTTCATTACAAGACTTTTCTAACAAATCCAAACACAGCTATGGTACGATGTTCCATCATGAAGTTCCAGTTCATATCTTCCGGCTCCATCATCAGATCAGTTCGACAGTACCATATTATTGTATTGCCATCAGGGGCCGTAGACAAGGTTACAATCGACAAGCGCTAACGCTAACGCTAACGAATAAAATGTATGGGAATGACAGATGTCGACGAAACACTTTTCGATAACATCTGTCATTCCCATACATTTTATTAGTTAGCGTTAGCGCTTGTCGATTGTAACCTTGTCTAGGCCCCCAGAACTACATACAGCTGCCAATTTTCATGACGCTACGATCCTTGGAAGATGGTTAAATTAGTTACCTTAGATTCCATTTCATAGTTACATACAGGTCGACCTAATAAAAGCGTGTTAATTATCATAATGGGACGTAATCATACCCATTCTCACTACTTATTTTACGTCACACCTGGCCATAATGCGAGTTATACCGCACGCTGCGCGTACGGTAAAACTTGCATTGTGGCCAGGTGAACACGTAAAATTGTGTACTCACCACGGGCGGTAATTCGTAAAGCCCCAGATCGCATATTAGTTTAATTTTATTTTATTTATTTATTTAAATCTGGCAACAAGGCCCATATTACAAATACCTTAAAGACTAACATACATATCAATATAAACTTATTAATAACTACAAAACACAAAATTACTGCGATGTGTTGCGCAATTTCGTGGTGTCGGGTAACCGACCGCGAAAACGTCGGAACTTGACTCCCTTCGGCCAAAATTCTTCCTTAGTGAAGGTCGACAGATGATCTGTTGGAACTCTGACCACAAAGGAATTAAAATTCACGTCATGGCGAGACTCCAACCTCACGACCCTCAGGAAGAATCCGGTCTTCACGCGCACATACTCCACTACTTCCTCTGCCTTCGTAGTGTAGTGCACCCGGGACACGTAAAGCTGCCTCGAAGGTGTAGCAGGACGCAGCAGGTGATTTGGTCCAGTCGGTGCGGTACCGCACAGATTCCGACAAGTAGGCTTCTTCTTTATGGCCCTCTCCTTCGGTTCGGGCCACAAACACCTGCGATCTGGGCCATTCACGAATTCACCGCCATTCACTAGGTACGTAATGTACTATTTCAACACAATTGCTCGTAAAGTACCTCTTATTCTTTGTCGCTTTTAGGCACATAATCCTCGATTATATCCTGGGTATTACACGCGTGATTTATAACATTACGACACTTGTGTGTTATGGTTATATCCCAATTAAGTCAAGTTGGTACCTTGCAGCAAGATGTATGCATGCACACGGTACATTCTTAAATTAACCGGGTTGTACAGAATGTACAGCTTTTCTTTTAATTCTCGGCAAATGGATTCTTACTGGACTAAACAAATTAAATCATTTTTGTTAATTAACTGTCTATTTCTTTTTGGATATGACATATGTAGAAACGTTTAATTTAGTTAAACTTTTCACTTTTGATAATATTTTACATGAATTAATAAAGATAACATTTTAAAACGAAAATGTTTATTTTATTTTGCATTGGCTGTTTAGAGATTTCATCTAATGCGCGCGCACTGCGCAAACTTCACGAAAAAAAACTGTTGCGCGCCATTATAGGTTATTTCACAGATATTTGTAAACATTGTTAATGCGTGTTTGGTTAAGTATTAACAAAAACATTGACTCGTGGTGACTAGAAAAGTGATAAAAAGAATGGACGCCACTCATGGTATAACAACACAGGTACTCTCCTCCGAGACTTGCGAACCACGTGACTGACACAAGCCTACGTAATCATGCTGCTAAATGCCGTTTGATGACGTAGTCAGTCACGTGGTTCGCGAGTCTCGGAAGAGAGTACCTGTGTTGTTATACCATGGACGCCACTGGAAATTCTTGGCGATATATACCTACAACGTGTGAGTAAAAACCTGTTACTTACCATAAGTAAATAGTACATTACTATAGAGGCCGGGAAACGAAGGGTTGCAGGCCAAGTAGATATAGACGGCCGAGCGCAGCGAGGCCGGATAGGGATACGCGGCCGGCAACCCCGTTTCTCGCCGAGATTTGTATAGTGCTTTTCTCAAACTTGCAATGAATAAAAAATTAAAAGTAGTCAATTTGTTTTATTAATACGTTTCTGAAGTGCACCGCCTGCACCGCCGCCGCCGCGCCGGCAGCTGGCCCGCGCCCCGCGCCGCGCCGGCCCGTTTAAAAAACAAAAGAAGGTTGCTTTACAGGCCTAGGTGTGTAAACTGTAAAGCTGTATGAAATTCCTTTACATATCATCTTCACTCATCGCACCGGATGCGTAGTATTTCCGAACCTAATTTGAAGTAAGTCACGTCAACATTTCATTGCAAGTTTGAGAAAAGAAAATAACTTGGCAGGTCTATAAAAAGGATTTTTTCCTCGCAAAATGTGTTGAAAAACGTCGTATGAAACGCGTGAGCTTTGATAATTACATCCTCGGCTCTCTTATCACGCTCACCTGCGGCTCGCGTATGTAATTATCAACATACCTCACTTGTATCACAATGTACTATTACAATCCTCTTTAAGTCGAAATGCTCTTTAAAACGAAACCGTTTGTGTTACCGAGGTTTTACGTATAAGGTGAGTCGGGGCAAGAGTAACATCGGGGGAAGAGAGTCAAAAGCTTCTCCAGCCAATTCTTTTGAATTGAGCGCCTTTTTGTACCGTCGGGAAAACGTCTGGTAAGGCGTGTATTAGTTCCATCATCAAATCATAGATGTCTCTTTCACACGCCATATTGAAACAAAACGTGGTTTATTTTGACTGGTTACGACTTGTGATACGTGGAAGTGGACGTGTATAATTCAAAAGCAGTTTTGTGTGATTTATGGCTGTTAATTCGGATTTGTTTGTGAGTGAGTCGAATATTTATAGTTTATTTCTTATGTTATATCGTTATTTTCTGTTATTCCTATCGATTATAAGTTTTTATAAAGCCAATAAAATTTTAACCTCAAACTATTTAAGTGGGGCAAGAGTGCCAGTTCAGTCCGGGGGAAGGGAGTCATATGCTACTCTTACCCCATGTCAGGGCTTTTATAAATTGTCATGTTTATTACAAATTGGCACTGCTTAATTCAGGGATGTGCGTATGCGATTTTTCGACATTTATGGATGCGGATGTTGGGTTCAAGCACTCAAAAACATAAATAATCAACCATATCGTGACACAATTACAATTGCGAACAAAACAAGAAATCGCCTCAGTTCTTGTCACCTGATAAAATGCGGCAAATTGGTATATGTATAAAAAAAACAAAATAAAGATTTTTATTAGTTAAAGACGAAAGTAATCACGAGTGGCATTAATACTAAATACTACTACTGTAATACCCACGAGTATAGGTACTCGGAAATAGTATAAGTAGTTTTCAAAGTGAATTAAAAAATTCAAAGCATTGTTTTTTTTTTATTTCAGTGTTAGGTGGTTTGTCACCCCTGATAACACCTGTCATAGTAGGTTGCTCTCTTGCCCTAGAATATGTATAAACGCAGTTTCTCAGAATTTTGAAGAGTTTTCTTGAAAGCGTCTACCAACTGTGTTACTAAATACGTTAATCCACTGGAGCTAACATAGTTCAAGTTAGGAACGTACGATACTCTTACCCCAGTCATGGGGCAAGAGGAACAGTCGTGCCGATTTTATTTTTTTACAAATTAAGTAGTGCATGTTTTTGAAGTTTATTTGATTGATACGTAGTTTCAATTAAAAATATATTAAATATACTTATATTTTATCGCTTTATTATACGAATTAATGCAATAATAAGATAACAAACACTATTTGAATCTAACTTTCAAAAAAGTATGATACTCTTACCCCGACTCACCTTATGTTATTTTATTAAAACTGGCTGGGTTACCTTGTTACGAGTTTACAGAAAACTAGTTGCAGTTGGAGCATCGTCACAATCACGGTTTTGCCTGTTACCCACAACAAAGGCGGCCGGAGCTGCGATGCTCACTGTGGCGCATAGCCACCACAAATATATATGCGAGGGTAGCAGCTGTGTTGTGGCGAACCGACAGTTCGAGTCAGTCGCCGGCTAGCTGTCAATGCGTGTGTCAATAAAATAAAAGTTATCAAGGCATAACAACTATTCAGTGTACCTTATTGTAACCTAGTTCTACAATCTACATATATCATTAACGAGGATGATAATATTGGTTGATTTACTATATCAAAAGTCATTTACAAAGTGGCAGAAAACACAGAAATGAGAATACTGAGATAGCAATTGTGCGTAGGTACGAGTATATTGTGCAACTTGTAGGTGCAGTCTTTAACTTAATCTCGCAGTGAGATAGCAATAAAACCGACCAACTTACCTAACCTAACCAACTTATTTAGCGAGACTTCACGAAAATGTTTTCTTTAAAGTACTTGGATACTCGTAGTATTTTAACGAAACAGCAGAAGGTATTTATTAAAGCATAGAGGTGAATCAACTTTTTAGTCATATTTCGACGGTCCCTATTAAAAGAGTCGGATCTGCAAAACAGCTACTTTTTAGGAGAAGCTGTCAAAGTTTTTGGAAAAAAAAATTGTATGGGGGAAATTGTTAATTAATGGAATATCGTTATCAAACTTCGAATGTTTGCTTATTAGTAGGTTGTTTATTACTAGCCGTTGAGCTTACATGTACTTTATCAGCCATTTTTACAAAAAAATACAAAAACCTCTTATATTACTTTTTTAACCGGAATAGCTTAAGCATCATTTGTCGGAAGTGCCACATACGACGTTTTTGTCTGGAAATTGTATTCATAATTATGTCGGATGTACCACATCCGACAAAAAAGGTACTCCAAAAAATGTCGTAATTGGCAGAACTGACATTGTTGCACGGAAACTCTTATGTAACAATTGAATACAGAGAAAATTTACTTGATAACTTAACAGGCTATAAATTACATAAAATACACAACAAAAAACACGCTACACTTTTCCGTGTAAAATAGTAGAATGTGTTATATCCGACACTTTGTACTCACTGTGTGTCCCGTAAAAATGTCGGAACTGTCACAACCGACGTTTTTAAATGTCATCTGTTCTTAGATCCGACATTTTTATCTTGGTTTTTAGAAAAAGTATTGAGAAAAACTAAAATCTGTGAATGTGGTTTTAAAATGTAGAGTTTTTTACGACCTAAGCCGCTGAAAAACAAAAACTCAAATTTTGCAGATCCGACTCTTTTAATTGGGACCGTCGATTTTCTGTCTAAAAGGGGATTACGTACGAGAAATACGACGTTGCTGTTGCTAACTGTCGTTGCATTCCTTACTCAATTAATTATAGCGTGAAACTAAATGACAACTGTACTGTATTAACAGATATTCATTTGCCCTCGACTGGTGCAATTGCACTAGTTGCCAGGAACGTAGAATGTCCCCGATTTGTATGAAAATTGTATTTGTCCCCTAGACAACCATGTTTCTGCTTCGAACGAACGAACGTATTTTACGTTTTGCGGGATGCAACATTATACTCGTACGTTCAAACAGACTGTTTGTCTGGCTACAAGAAAATTTACCAAATACACATGTCGTGGTAACTGACTATGAAGAAAAGCTAAGGGACAAGAAAAGTTGATTGACCGATAAACATACAAGTACCTTCTTTCAAAAAATAAATATATGGAATCGCACTATAATAACAAGTGTGAGTTTGAATAGATCTAAACCTATTGCGTTTAACTTATTCGAGTAGCGTATTGGATAGGTACACTGAATAGGTAAGCTCCTAAACAACAACAAAGGTACCACGGTGGAGGAAAGCAGAGGTGTCAAATATTTCAAGGTTCATAAAGTGATAAAATATATGATTAGCCTCCTGGATCCTGGAGATATCAATTGTGCCAAAACTGGTAAGTACATCTCTTGATGTCGGAAAATTAGTAAAAAAATCATGGAGTTTTCCCCTCGCAAAACTGATCGCTGATTGGCCATTTGTGGCCACAGTTTCGTTTGGAAACGTTCTTTGCGTGTAAACTTGTTAAAACGGGTTGACAAAAATACAGCAAGAAAGGAAGGTAAGCACCTGACTGCTACATATTTTGTAAAGCTAATCTGTGGCAAAATTGCTGGTATCTGCACGGCTATCACGCGACGGCGCTCGAGCTCTCTCGATTTTTGAAAGAAAGAAAGAAATTAAAGAAATATTTATTCACGAAAAACAATTCAAAACATAGTAGTGGCTATGGTTCACCACTAGGCTGGGCCTGTCGCGTGGAAACCAAACAGTACAGATTAACAATTACGCGGCGCAATTTTTCTCGCACTATCCGTCTCTCTCATATTAGAACACTTAGAACAAGAGGTATAGTGCGAGAAAAATCGAGAATATGTCGCGGCCGTCCCATGATAGACGTGTAGGAGGCATCTCATTAATATCGATGTTAACAGCACTATTGTAACTCTGTCTAAGAAGGCAGATAGCTCGTTACGCAGCCAATACATATTAAATTCAATATGCTTGTAAATATTATCTTTATAAGGACGGAGGCTCCTTTAGAAAAGTAGCTAATAAATGAAATGCACCTACCTCTATGACTGCTACCATTAGTTCACAGATCGATTCATTGGGAATACAGTATACCGATGATCGATCGAATGTTACTTTGTATCCGACTTTCACTGTCCCTTGATGTTTTCCATGATTCCGTTTTTGACAGGTCCTCAATGGGCCTCTAAATACGCCACAATGGCGTATTTACAGCTCTGGCTAGCTTAAATCGATTGTCGTAATAACAAACGATTAATGATTGATGATGGCTAATAAAATAAACTAAATCGATTGTATGCTTGTGTACATTTAAATATGAAACTAAATAATTATGTTGCCAATCAGCTTAAAAACCTACTGAATAAAATTAAAAAATAACGCTTGTTTCTCTTATGATTATTCATTTATACCGATTTAATCAAATGATAACCGATTCCAAAAGATAGTACTCTCGCATCACTATATATATTTGAATATAAAAAATCGTATACGAAGTAGAATACAAAATAAATATATACCTATATAGGTACCTAATATATATTGAATTAATTATATTATTACTTATCATAATTTATTTGAAACTTTCATAAACAATGTACATTGTTTTCCTGAATAAATGAATAGAATTGAATATATCACTTAATATGATAGAAAAAAATGTATGTATGTATGTAGGTATCTATGTATTAAGCTTTACTGTACATAAAACAGGCGGATAACAGTAGGTACAAAAATAAAACATAATTAACGTATTTATTTACACAAAGCCGAACTTAGTCTTTTAAGGGATCTCTTCAAGCTAACCTTTGCATAAATTAGTTAAGAGATAAAAAATACGACGGTAGAATAACTTAAGTGAATAATGAATTAACCCTTAAATGCATACAGTATCAGAAATGATACAACTGAAGTGACACAAGTAGTAATCAAATTAATGTCAGTTATAGACTTCGTCAAACTAGACACAGAGTGTCAAATGTGATGTAGAGTTAACTGTTAATTAGCCATTCCGTAAGCAAAGTGATTGATACCAGATGCACCTAAGGGTTAATGACATGAATGACAGCTGTAGATCTAGTTAAAAGTAAATGAAAAAAAAAAAAAAAAAAGTGGTAGCTAAAAGAGTTTCAAGTAAAGAGTTTTAAATTGTTATTTTTTAGCTCTAAAGCCTTTTTTCTTTAATTTTAGTTTTCGCTGAGCAACGCTAATTTAAGTTGTATGGATGTTATGATATGTGCTGTTCAAAAATGAGTAATTGTTATCCTCAAATAAGGGATTTCATTCCTCATAGAAGGTGTGGAAACCAGTACGTGACACTCGGTAGCATAATTATTTCCATCTTGGGCGTAAACACTTGAATCCCTCGTTACGCGCAAGATTCAACCATATAGAATCCCTCGCTACGGTCAGGATTCAATATACCGCCCACTTGTAAATATATATTTTTGCTTCCTTCAGACACAATCTACTATTCAAATCAGAAGGGCAGTTCCACAGATTATCATATAACCTATATACAAATTTATAAACTTACAACCTAACAGACTTTTCCTCTCTGTAATCCATACTTCCATACTAATATTATAAATGCGAAAGTGTGTCTGTCTGTCTGTCTGTCTGTCTGTCTGTTACCTCTTCACGCTTAAACCGCTGAACCGATTGCGATGAAATTTGGTATCGAGATAGGTTGAGTCCCGGGGAAGGACATAGGATAGTTTTTATCCCCGAAATCATCCCCTAAGGGGGTGAAATGGGGGGGTGAAAGTTTGTATGGAGCTGCGATATAAACGAGTTCCACGCGGACGGAGTCGCGGGCAGAAGCTAGTATAAAGTATAGATATGATAAGGACGGATATGCAGGTGTACCTACTCTCGTTATAACCTGAAAACGATAGGCATGACAGACTTTATGACCGAGGAACGGCGAGCAATAAAATAATAGCTACCTACCTAGTTAAAGTATTTTCGGCCGGGGCGCGCGCTTCCGGGCTTATTTTGATTTACCGCGAACATTTGTGGGTAGCGGTAACATTATTTTATAGCCAAATCCTGATTTATCTGTGAACCCTTTATGAACCCTCGTGTTTGAAGTGGTAACACATAATAATGAACTAGTAAAAATCGTGACATTAAGATTTAAGCCATTCACAGACTGGCGCGACCTGGCCGCGGCGGTCAGTAAGTAAACATGTCATTGGCTGTCAAATTTACTATTAAGAGGAAACACTAAGGGCGAGATAATTGAGAAGTAGGTATTTGTAAAATGTATTGCTGTCGCGCCAACCTCAAGCCTCCCCCCGCAGAGCGCGATAGAGACAACTGCAGCTAGGACCGAAAATACCTATTAAAAGTACGTAAAATCAACGTTTAGTAGTCCCCTGAATTATTTCTTCTCCAAAACTTGACTTATTTAACTATTTTTTTTATTAAAAATCAATGAAAGTCTTTGGCCGTGTTAGGAGTTTTTCCTTTTTTATATAATTCCTTTTTTTATATAATCTAGTCAAAAATGTTTTCTGGATGTTTGAACATGGCGGAAAATCTGGCATTTTAGGTTTCTGAAGGTTAATATCTCTTTTAAGAATAATTATGATCAAAAGTGCCATGATCCTGGGCACTTTTGTATGGAAATTGGGTGTAGCACCAACCAACAGTCTTGAAACCAGTATCATTGAAAAGGTATAAAATTGTACATAATTTCTTACTTTGACCACAAAAACGTAGCTCACCGGAGAACAAAAATAGGGGCATATGTATATGAAAATAAAATGATATCACCGCATAAATGCTTATCACCCTATTAATAACATGTTTCTGTAGGTAGGTACAGTTTCGATGCCAGCATAATTCTACTAAGGTACCCATCATGGGCACTTTAGTATTGGTGTACAACCAACAGTCTTGAAATGATTATTGATAGGTATTACATATTGGATCATATGTAGTTATATCGTACAAGCAACTCAAACTTACGTACGCAGAATTAAATGGAACAAAATGTCTAATCTTTCTTTATTTGTAAACTATTTACAAGTATCATTCATCAATACCAAAAGATAATCTATGTGCCTGTGGAATAAAAAGGCTCTTGTCGACCTAACCCCAAATACGCTACTATAGAAATGACTTGAGCACAATTTCCGACAGCGCGTTTGCCTGTTAAAAAGCTACATAACAATAATGGTGCCTTATGGCATATTTTCGTGGTCGCACGGGGTCGATAATAGCAAAATAAACGACAAAAATTACACTTTTTTTCTTAGATTGACTAGGTATGTACCTCAAATAATTATATTGGCATCAAAACTAGCTACCAAATAGGGTGATAAGCATTTTGCGGTGATATCATTTTATTTTCATATATATGCCCATATTTTTGTTCTCCGGTGAGCTAGGTATTTGTGGTGATAGTAAGAAATTATATACAATTTTATACCTTTTTAATGATAGCGGTTTCAAGAATGTTGGTGCTACACCCAATTTGCCCATGATCCTTTATGAAAAAAAGGAAAACATAGGAACATGTCAATAGCAGCCATAGATTTATGGAAAAACAAATATTTCTCTACTGCCTTTATCCAGGGAGAAAACAGGGTACTACGTTTCTATGGAAAAACGGCCCTTGTGTTTCCTCTTAACCGCCACGCCACCGCTGGCCGCGCCAGTGAGATACCGGCCTTGAGATTGCAGTTTCACTCCTAGGAGTCCAAGGCGATGGATTCAACGTGAACTTAGACTTCAAAAATTCATGCGTCGCAGGTTTTGAGATAACGACTAAACACATTCAATGCCTAGAATCGCTACGCGCTACGCTCGTAACCATTTCCCCGTATGTAGCGGAAAGCGCTTACGGGTTTCTATGGCAGTGAAAGTGATTATATGTACTTTAATTAACAACATTGTTATAAGTATCAGCATCATCACCATCATCATCGTCATCATCACCATATCAGCCTGGACATAGGCCTCCCCCAAAGAGTGCCACAATGACCGTCCTGCGCCGCCCACATCCAGCGTACTCCCGCGACCTTTATTTGTCATATTTTCGATTGTGAGCAGTATGATCCCAACATTCCTAGTTTCTGAGACAAATCATGTGCATAAGGCAATCGCAATTGTACAAAAAATGTACATGATAAATTCGCGTAGCATAATAAAATATTCGCAATGCACAACGTAAACAATTGAGCAGTTAGTTTCGGTGTGAAAAATTAATTGTTACAATATAAAGGCATTCGCTTTAAATGGGCGTTATTTCAAAATTATTTGCACCAATCGTATCTGTTTTATAATGGGTATAGTAAACTTTAAAAGTGACGTCACATCTGGCCATTAAAGCGGCAATTAGGGTGGAAAAACTTCACTTCCACGCTAGAGGACACTGGCGTGATATTGAGTAGATACTCACCATGGGCGGTAATATAAATAAAGAAAGCCTCATAAATATTTCATATACGTTATCACGTTTCCGAATGGAATTAGACTTTCATCGCACTGTGCGGTTCTAGGTTCCAAATTTTTTGATATACATATTTGAATAAGATTTTCATCATTAGGCATATTTTTTACCTTCTTTCTTTCGAAGTAATAACTATAATAAATTTTGAGTCTACACCCCTATTATTTATCAAATGCCTGCGATCTGAGACATCCTATGTTTTACAGCCCTAGGTGTCTTATATGTATATAGCTATATACCTACCTCACAGCATATGAAAATTTTTTTTACGGACAAATTCTTTGTTTATCTGGGATATCGTTTATTTTTTTCTCGTTTTCATTATTTCGATTATTTACGTGCATTTCAAACATAACAGCATAAATGTTTTTGCTTTTCAAAATGGTTTTGCTTGAAATGGCATAATATATATTATTCATAATTAATTAATTAATCTAACTGCAAAGTTACATTAAAAAAAACGCCCTGCAAAACTGTTATGTATACATACAGTTTGTCTGCAAGAAAACTTTTAACACAAAATTAACATTGCTACTAAGGTTAGTTCGGCACTACACTATATAAGTCTAAATAAGGTAGTGTACTTATCTAAATATTTTCTTTTTATTTTATTTAAAAAATACGTACATTAAGTTAGAGTCGGATGCCCTCGCTCGAGGGAGAGGCTGTTGAGAATACATGGCAGGCGTATTATTAAGGGGCTACCCGAGGTTTTCATCGATTTTTGACAAGTTTTGAATCGTATCTACTACTTTTGCACTACAGATAGAATCATAAATCAAACGGCTATCGGTTCTTCAATCTTTTATCTCCATTTTGACAGACCGGATTTTGAAACAAATTAATACTTAATTTTGTATGATTTTTTTAAACATTGTCTAAAAAAACACTTATTTCGCATCTCTATTGACGTGAAAGATCTAACATATACGAAATCTACAAATTTGGGTTCGTCTATGACGTCTCTAAAAACTGGCAGAGGGTTTTAATTTTAAACCAATTAACACAAAAGTTATGGCCAGAAAACCAGTTTTTTGGCCTAAAATTGTTCAACTTTGATGCCAAATATCTCGAAAACAATGAAGTTTGAAGTAAATATGGGATACTATATTGCTTAAAGCCGTTGTTGTTAATATAATAAGCTACAAAAAACATCAGAAAACTAAGGGATTCAGATCGAAGGTCATTGGCGTATGGGAGCCTCTTAAAGTTATATCTCCAAAATATTTTTTAATTCGGGTTATCTACCCGCGGACACCGATCTCGTACAGTGGTCATATGTGTACTTTTATACAGTTTATGCTCCTGGTTGTCATGGTTATTAATTGCCAAATTATATATATGTTTTAGAGAAACGGGAAGAATTTTACAAATTTTATACAGCTTTATTTACTCGTACAGTTACTATTACTTTCCAGTCATCAGGTATTTTGGCATACAATTCGTCTCAAAATTGATGGCTGGGGGTGACTATACTAACTGAACGTTAATCGATAGATGCATCGAAGCGGGTAGTTTATCGATCGATTGTTAATAAGTGTCTCTTACCTAATTGATGGACTATGCAGCGATCGACGGTCGATCGATTAAAAATAATGCACACACACCATTGACTGTAACTGGACCCAGTCAATTTAAAAACTCATACATATGTGTACCCTATTCCATATTATTATACATAAGATATGCTCTTCTAGGGTATGCTCTTGATTGTTATGGCCTTACATTTAAAACTTATTTTGATAAACTAGAATCTCTGCAATTAAGATTTGCCGACCCGTGAGTTAGCGTATCGCGAGAATTTCTGGGTATGGGGTATTATTTGGTATTAATTAATATTAATAGAGATACCAAGTTAATTATTGGTTTATTAGTAGAGGACTATCATTATGAATGGATTTTAGTTTAGGTTATATATTTTTTCTCCTATATGCTCGGAAATGTTCGCCTAACTGTAGCAAAAGTACGTTAAATTCCTCGTTACTGTAGAACGCAAATTAAAAAAGTTAAAAGTCATTACTCTACAGTTTTAGCGGCCAGGAAAGTGTATGAAATTCCTTTACTGATATTTTTTTACCGTTTAACTATATGCTTTCACTAAGACAAATCACTACAAACAGCCAAGTGCTATGTTTAAAGACCTTGCAATTTGTCACAACAACTTGCTATAGTTAATATAGTGCAATTTGTTTTGAATTCATAAGACCTGTTTCGTGATATAATGTTTTTGTTGGTGTTAGATAGTCTTAATTGAATAGGACTAACTACCGACTTTATTTTGCACAATTTACAATTACATGAAATGTCCAATAAAAATAACTAATTGATATGTTATTAGTTTGTGTTGTATGCGAGGGCTGTTTGATAAGTTACACGTTTTCAAATGATATTCTTATCACTGGCTGAAAATATGTATACGACCGTTTTAAGGCATCCTTCATGGACCGGAAAAATTCAAAATATATCACAGCCTTCTTATGTTTTTTCGTTTAACGGCTGTAGAATGTCAGAATTCGATTTTAATTGCAAACATGGAGAAAGAACAGTAACGTTCTGTAATTCGTTTTCCGGGTTTGGAAGGAAACCATGTGATGAGATAAAAGTACAAATGCAAGTTGTTTACAAGGATAATACACCTTCTATGACAACTATCAGAAATTGGTATAACGAGTTTAAACTGGGCAGAACATCCGTATTTGGCGAAGACCGTCAAGGCCGCCCTATTGAGGTGACTACGGAAGAGATGGTCAAGAACATTGAAAATATCGTATTAGGCGACCGCCGAATAAAGCTTGGAGAAATTGTTGACACTATTAATGTTTCAATAGAGCAGGTACAATATATTTTAGAAAACAAATTAGGGATGAAATAGTAGATTGTGTCACAAGGGAGCAAAATGTCATATTTACGGCGAGGGCGTAGATTGAATCCCGAATGAAGCGAAGGATTCCAGAATAACGTGGAATCCTGAGCGTAGTGAGGGATTCAAGTGTTCACGCCCAAGGTGCAAATAATATTGCTTCCGTGTGACTCATACTGCTTTTCACATCACCTATGAGGATAATGAAATTTTAATCTATGATTGTTAATCTGTAAGCCATTTTTATTTATTTATTTATAGCCTCATATGTAAAAACTTGCTGCTGCATTCCAATATAGTGGTATTTTAATACGTTTCGTAATATTTTATATTATATGATAAAATAATATATGCAGTAATCGATTATGTGTATACTATTTCCATGTATTCATTGGGATTTTTTTTTTGCAACTGGCATTCTGGCAACAATATGTCCTGGAAAAAAGTGCCACTTTGATCCCTCCTAGCAGGGAAGAAAAAGCCCTTATCCGAATAGCTGATGTGAAAAAGGTATCTGCAAGATCGATGCCGCGTTCGCTCACCGAGGAACAAAAGCTTACCGGACGTACAGCCCAATATCTCGCAAACGAATCACCTATTTGCCATCCAACGATACCCCGCACTATGGGTTTAATGAGGAAAAAAATTACATCCCCACTTTAAGTGTAGGGGAGGTACCCAAAAAAGTTTTTTTTTCTAGATTTTATTCTTCTCATTTGTCGGCTCGATTGATTTATATACCCATGCCGAATTACAGTTTTCTAGTAGTAATGGTTACTGAGCTAAGCCGAAGACGGACGGGCAGACGGACATGGCGAAACTATAAGGGTTCCTTGTTGACTACGGAACCCTAAAAAGGAAAAACGATAACAGGGCAACTGAGCGAATTTGAATCTGTTTTAAGGAATAAACGACCGCATTTAACAAAGAAAAAAGTTATTTTCCACCAAGACAATGCACCAGCTAGAGTATAATAAACAAGTCTATAGCGTTAAAAGGTGACTACGTAAAGAAATAAATACTCAATACTCAATACTCAATCATTTATTGCATTCCACAATGTTAGTTTACAGGGTTTTAAGTAAACTTAAGTTTTAGTTGCTAAGTGATGAGAATAAAACTTAATTGTGGACCCTGTTGGGCACCGCAACATTAGTGAAGAGAAGACGACTTACATACTTATGTAAAGTTTTGCTTTTTATAATTTGTATATTCTGTGCAATGTGCAAATTATAAAAGGCATTATGCTTAAGTATCAATATCTGTTTATTGCACATTTATTTATACTTTTTTTTTTTTTTTTTTTTTTAATAGGAACTTGGTTTTATTATATTATATTTGTGTATAAGGTGAGTTTAAATTTTCATTTTATTTTATAGTTTTTCTTCTATGTATTCTCTTAGTGTATAATAACTTTTATTAATAAGGAATTCTCTTAATAATTTTATGAATGTGGTGTGTTTTTTCTCGGATTTTATAGTATCGGGCAATTTATTATATACTTTCACAGACATGGCGTAGGTTGCATCAGAATGCATTTTTAGGTTTGATGAGGGCAACATGAGTCTTTCTCTGTATCGGAGATTATGAGTTGTGGGTACGTCTTCGCGTTTCTTATAGTATTGGGGATAGTTTCGAACGAACTTACAAACTTCCAGAATATGTAAACTAGTTAGAGTCAGTATTTTCTGATTTCTAAAATGGGGTTTGCAGCTGTCTCTGTTATCAATATTTACTAATATGCGAATAAGTTTTTTCTGTAAAGTAAATAAGGATGATACGTCTGTGCTATTGCCCCAAAGTATTATACCGTAGCTGAACCATGAGTTTGCATAAGCATAATAGGTAACAAGTGCAGTCTTAAAGTCAGTACATTTTTTTATTTCGCTGAGTGCATATACAAAAGAAGATATTTTTGCTTTTATCTTTTTTATATGTGATTTCCAGTTCACATGTGTGTCTATCATCAAACCGAGTAGTGAAAATTCATTGACTACCTCTAATTTTTTATCTCTATAGCAAAAGTTTATTTTCAAAGATGTTTTTTGGTATGGGTGGAATACCATTAATTTAGTTTTATTAAAATTTATTTCTAGGTTTTGGTTGCTAAGCCAGTTGTTTGTTTTATTAAGTATTGATTCTAGTCTGCTATTTAAGTTTATATTATTTTCACAAGTTGTGAGTATGGAGATATCGTCCGCGAACAGGACGCATGGTACATCCATGGTTCTGGGGAGGTCATTTATATATAAAATGAACAAAAGACATCAAAATATACATGTACAGAAAAATGTTTTTTTTCCAAACAAACAACAGGGTAGTTACTTATAAATTAAACAGCCTTCTTATAGCAGCAAGTATAGCAGCGGCACAAAAACAAGCTAGATGTCGAAAATTATAAAAAAAAATACATGTCATGATTTACGGGAAATGGACCAGCTGGTCGACATTAGCCTTCAAATTTACTATTGACCGCCACCGCAGGCCGCGCCAGTCTGTGAGAGGCTTAAGGCCAGCACGGCTAGCACAAGACTTGGAAACTTAGAAAGAGACTGATAGTGCGAGAGAGCTCTCGCGCCGTCTTGTGATAACCGTACTCAAACACACTGGCGCGGCCTGCGGTGGCGGTCAATAGTAAACTTGACAGTTGTCAAATTTTCTATTGACCGCCACCGCAGAACTCGCACGTGCGTCTGGTATCGGTTTCATTTCGCATATGTGCATGTTTGCTTTTCTGTTTGCTTATATTTTTGCACGTTAAAATTTTAGGTTTTTGCACATTTGATTGTATTTAGGTTTACTGCATGGTTTGCACACTAGTTTTAAGTTTGTATATTTCTGATTGCATGTATAAGTCGGGCGGCTATATGCCGACTCGCCTGCGGCTCGCTTTTCGCCTCGTGCTGGCGGGGTGAGGGGCGTGGCCTGCGTGCCGCAGGGCGCGTTGTTGGTTCATCACCGCACGAAAAGTGTGGTGCCGATCGCGCGCCCGGCGGCATGTTTTGATTGTTGTTAATTTTAAGGTAGTAGTTAGTTTTTGTGTATATTTTTGTAGTTTTAGGTTTCCTTTTATGTTTGTATTAGGTTCTTCTTGTTAATGTTTTTTATAGTTTGTGTGTTTTATACCACAATGTTGTTAGAGGCAATTAGTTTAGGGGCCCAATTTGAGAAAAAATGTTAGGAAAAAAAAAAAAAAAAAACGTTCGTCTGGTAGATCTAAATGTCACTTTTTGTATGGGAAATTGACAGTTGAGTTGTCTAAAGTACACGTAATCTTTAACTTAGAAATAGTTTTTTTCACAGCTTCAAGGGACTGTAGATCTGGGTAGGTATACGTTTTTAATATGAACTATTGGAACAAAAGCAAAAAAAAACCCTTATAGGATGACTTTGTTGTCTGTTCTTCTGTCAAGACCCTTTTTTACGTATCTGCCCATTCAGGGTTTATGGTCAGGTATAATGCTGGCAATAAATGGATGCCTGAGGTATTCATACCATAGATAAAGATTACAATAGTAAGGCTTACCTGTTTAATGACTGTGAACAGGACTGTGTTGTACAATGCCTGGGTTTTCTTACTTAACAGTTGAGTTTTCAACTGGAGTTCTTTACTATTACTTTCCATGTTTCTTTTTTCTTTATTAAATTGAAGTCTGTAACAGAATGTACAATTAGATTGACATATTAAAGAAAGAGTAGGTCAAGCACTTCTATCAAATATGTAATATACATATACATAAATATATATATATATAGTATAAGTATAAAATGTCTGTAATAGTTTACTTTCTTAAAACACATCTACTTTAAATTGCTTCTTGTAGTTGCAAACTTGAACTTAATATCGCTAAAGCATTAAATTTTTGAGTATTACTGATATTTACTTTTCTGACAATTGGAAATGCGTTTACATGAGCTATATATACATATTTTAAAGTTTATAATATTAGTGGTTATAATAGTATATAGTTACAAGGTATTTATGTGAATGGGGCCCATTTCGCGCTTGTCGCCGGGACTATCGAGACTCGGGGCACAAAACAGCCTCCACGCCAGCATTCGTTACATCCTCCAGCATAAGCCACCATATTTTTAAAATATAATTCGCCATAAATATAATGACGACTCAATTTCTTAGTCAAACAATAAGTATCGTGCTGCGCCGCTAATTTATTTTCAAACAGTTCTTAGTTTAGCAAATAATTTACAGTTCCCCTGTAGTTATTATGGGGGCGAGAGCACAGCGGTCTCATGTAAGACTTCTCTTAAAACATTATTATTAAATTTGTGAAATTGCGCTACTGTTAATTTTTATTGCAATGCATTAATTATAGATTGTAATTGATATTCTCTATGGCAGAAATCATGCGTGCACTTAAAGTGGGCTTGCATTACAATATTCGTTGCAATGAATTCTGCCATCGTTTTGGAGTAGCAAATAATCGGCATTAATGCGCGACTCGCCCACACCACACACCTGTTTAATAGCATAATTACGGGAAAATACAATGTGTATAAAATATCAAACCTGATTTCCGTATTGTCACAATGTTTGCATTGTTTTGTGTAGAGTTGTTTGTGGTCGAGGTCGCGCGGCGAGGTGCAGACTGCAGACAAAATCAATTGAATATAACAAGTCGCTTAGCGCAACAGTCCTACGCGGCGCCGCACGGCTTCCACTCAGCAACGTGGCTTCACTAAGACTGCACTCTGCCAACTCTTAGTATCTTCCGGTGGTCAACTTGGTATTACTCAAACAATTTCCATCGATATTACTTCAACATTTATATTTTCAGAGCAATAGCATATATGGGGTATCAGTTAAATCACCCTTTCAACTCAAGCCAAGCACGAAATATTTCTTTTGATAATAGAAAATGATTGCTGTATTGGAAATGGATAACAGATATAGATGCTTGGAGTGCTGTTAATATACGCTAGATAAATATCACTGATTGCCACAATTATAAAATTTGTTAAGCCGTTAAGCAAAATAGGACTTCACAGACGGATTACAGAAAACAAATTCGCTTGCTAATATATTTATGAGTTAGCAAATATTTTGTATGCTACTGAATTTCATAGGTAATCCTAAAATACAGTCCTGCAATAGATCTTTCTTCCAAAGCCCAATAGTACAGGGGGGAAGAGAATGTAATGCAGGGCTCGAACCTGCCGTGGCTTCGCTTGGCAACAACAATAATTTTTTTACTTAAAATTATGTTAATCATCATTTCATATAACTTTACATTCAACCAATCTTTAACACATTATTTATAAAGCAGCAGTATGTCAAGAAAAATAATAATTATATTTTCAGTTGTTAAATATAGTTTTGTATAGGACCAGCAAAAGGGATCTCTAATTAATTTCTGATAGCGATAAGGATCAATAAATAATTATTGCAATATTCAGATTTCTTGTAATAATTGAGTTATGTGATCAACTTACATGGGTCTATCCAAGCCCTTTTCAAAGGGGATGTTATTGCCTGCAGCATATTTCTGAAATCATTCTCTGCAGGTTTAGACTCCAGTTTAGGCAGCGGCACACAGCTTATTAGCAGCTTACTAAAAGTATAAAAAATATTATTAGAAAATTGTTACACTTCCAGGGATGAGTCCACAACCAGCCAACACCGCGACATGCAACAATGTGACATAAATACACCAGTTAAAATACCATTATCAGGTCATTAGATGGACATTACACATTGCTAAATTGTATTAATTCAATAATTAAGTACAACAAAATACTACAAAAATTTAGGACGCATATCTTCTTGGTATAACTAGTAGTAGGTATTCCGGTATGGTTAAATCAGGCTTTGGATATAAGAACTGTTTCTACTACTACTACGAAAACAGTTCTTATATATAACATAACATATTATGTTATTTTATTACTACGAAAACAGTTCTTATATCCAAAGCCTGATTTAACCAAACCGGAATAAAGTCATAACCTGTGATTGAATGTCCACAATGTATTAACTAATCTTGGATTAATCTCTCTATTCTTGTTTGGTGGAATTGGCGCTAAGGAGTCAATTAACTACCAATCATTTTAGTGGAACGGCTATCAGGCTGCGGTCTGGACGCCAGGTGGCAGCGGGGCCAAGAGCGGCTGCCCATACATTGATGTCGCTCGAATGTATGAACTGCCGCTCGTCGCCCGCTGCCCGCCGGCGTCCAGTCCGCGGCATTATAATTGAACTCTAATGCCTCCTATACCTTCATTTATAAATACTGCCGTCATGGATTTTGGTGTAGTACATAGGTTTAACCACACAGTATTAAACAGTCAACAAGATTAATATATAAGACGAAAGCTATTTTCAAAGTAACATTTAGAATTTCTGGAAATTTTTAGTATTTATTTATCACAGTATTTTGTGTCAAATCAGCACTCGAATTATAAATAAAATACTTACGAATCACATTGTTGTGGAGACGGATGCTGAATTTCAGGAGGGGCTTCTGAAAATATTAAATGTTTGCTGTGTTAGGACAGCTGAGAATAAAAGAATGCATGCAGTGAACTTAATTGGCCTTTGCAAAGTTAGATGTAAAATGAACTTTTTTTTTAACATGGAAGTTTGAAAAGTTTGGGAGCTAATCATACCTTCTGGAGGTGGAGGAGGTGGTGGAGGCAGCATGTAGAAAGGCTTCTTTGAGTGATTTAGAGCATGTGGCGGAAGGGTCCCAGTTCTGTAAAACTCCTGCTCCTCAAATACTGTTGCATGTACATATTTACACTGTGGATATGTACAAATGGCAATTTGGTAATTTCTACAGAATGTGTATATTCCTACAAGTTGTGAAAGGTCCCGTTGATGCGCGTATCTGCATGGGGCTCTACTACATGTGCCTCGGATAAAATCTCTGCAAACAGTCACTTTTGGTCTCTCTGCTGACGTGCTGTCAGGCTCTGCAGTGCTTCGATCTAGACTCAATCTTAGGGATACTTCTTCTGTCTCAGCTGTTGATAGATTAGGAGATTCTTGGCCATTTGCTTGATCCTGGTAGTCAGTATCAATAATTTTCTTTTTAATAGGCACAGGCATAATAGGTGGGCTATCAGGGGGTGGTGGTTCTAATGGTAAAGGAGGGTGAACTACCGGTTTCACCGGGGATTGCTTTTCAATTGGTTGGTAGGTCCGAGGTGGGCTTTCTGATTCCATATTAGGTGTTGTCTGTTCATAACTGCCGTTTGGCGGAGACTGACTTGCCGATTCCGAATTATCTATTTTGGATTTTAGAAATTTCTTCATGTTTTTAAAGTTTGGTGAAGGCCGAAACTTGATGTATTGTTCATCAACTCCCAGTCTTCGGGAATTGTCAGGATCTGTGGATAATAATCACACACACAATCAGCAACCAGTTGAAATTTCAGAAAAATTTGTTCGTATTTTTATCACAATCATGTTATGAGTTACCGGACTCATACAGAACAGGCTATAGTTATTGAAATGTGTAGTACAGACCATTTTTATTAATAAATATGAATTAATTATTAATTAGTTTCTTAGACACTTTAGTAGTCTATTTCTTAGAAAAATGATGTAACAATCTTTATAAACTTCATGTTTGACTGAGGAAAAATATCAAATGCAGAGCTTGAAGAAAAGGCCAACTATTTAATTAATTAAATATACAGCATTCATAATATTAATCTGCACAAGCAAAGTTTTATCTCCTACATATAAACTAATCCCTGAGATATCTAATATCAATGATAGGTTATGAAAGGTCACATTGATTTGCATGCATCCAATTCCGCATAAATTGAGATATCAGATATCAGGCAATGATATTAGTTGTAATGCGTTGAAACACCTATATTTTTACTATAAATTATATCCTAATGCGGTTAGAATTATCTCCCAGATGGGATAATGATACTAATTAGAATGTCTCAGTGAAACTAAATCGGTTAAGCTGAGCTGAATTACCACTAAATGAAAGTAAATAAATAATCTCAATTAAATAACCATTCACGAGCAGTACGTGCATGAAGGACTAATAAAAGTAGCATGGTCTAATAATATTTCAACGTAATTCATCTACAATAAATTAGAACGGCATGTAATTTCACATAAAAAATAAGCAAGTAACTGCATAGATAGCCATTGAAAGTGATTAACCTAACAGTCTGTTATATTATGGTTCCAGAGTAAATTCGCACTGGCTGACTACGTGGTACGTAAATTCAAAGGTGGAATAATAAAAAGAAAGTAATTGACACGTGCATACTATTTTATAAACCAAAACCAAATTAATTGTTAACCAACCTGACTGTGTATCCTGCATTTAATTTTACTTCACTTGTTTCTTCTGAAATGATCATAAACCATGAACCTATAATTACTAAGGACAGGCTATGGTAATAATAATACCACGTGCGAGCGAGCTGGTAGCATACAAATCTCGATAAGTGTGACAGACAGAGATATATCATTCGTTATCCTTGTCATAGTTCCACTTTTTTTCTATTTGGCACTACAACCGTTGTGGCATACAATGCTGTCAATGCTCGCGCGTGGCTGCATACGAATCCGAAATATTTAATATTATTGTGAATAAAATAGTGTCCTAAAAGTAATTTACGCACGATAAGGTATCTCGTGTTCCGTCTGTGCCAAGAAAATGGTTAATTGTTGCGTGCTTGGCTGTAAAAGCCGGTCGGAACAATGTGATGAAAATATAACCTTACACACGTAAGTAGAACATCTTTCACTTTTCTGTATACGCAATACGTAAAAATAGCATGGTAAAATTACATTACGCTCAAAATCTTGTAAAATTTGACGATTACAATAGAAATAACATCATTGTTTACATTGTACAATAGAATATTTGTTGACAAATTATCCGCCCAAATTACGTAGGTTGTTTATGGTAAGCTGTGAGAGGTGTTAGAATGTCTTCTCGATTTAGCTTCTTTGCAATCATTTTAGGGATACCAGCCAATACAACTTAAAAATACCCGATTTCTCGGGTAATTTATACTCTAACAAAATTCTCGTACTTGTTATTACATAACATTCGTATATAATGGATGGGATCTATTCTTATATACGTATATTTACTCTGTACTCATAATAAAGATAAGCTTTTATGTAGCTTGTAATCTCGGACTGTTCATCCGATTTCAAAAATTCTTTCATCTGGCTTTATTTAATCCTGCATCTGCGCCTCCGCTTGTGTTCTTTCTACTACGCGGGTGGAGAGGAGGCGCGTGGACAGCTAGTAATAAGTAAAGACGATTGACGGTTTAGAATTAATCATAATTTTCTATAAGCCCTATGCTTGAAAAATTTTATGTAAAATATTTTTTTTTTTTCTAGGTTTCCACTAAATGAGGATGCGCGTGCGTGTAGTATTTGGGTTAAGGCTACATATATATATTTGTGATCGCATTCTCGAAAACAGTTCTTACGATTTTGATGGCATTTGCAGTATAGGGGTTTATGGGGGCAAAAAATCTATCTCATCATCATATCAGCCGAAATGACCGGTCCTGCGCCATCCGCATCCAGCGGACTCCCGCGACGTTTGCCAGGTCATCAGTCAACCTTGTAGGGGGCCTCCCACGCTGTGCCTCATAAAAAAATGGATCTAGCTAGGTCTCATATCTGGGAAAAATCGTTCTCAGCATATGTATACCCGAGCAGAGCTCTTTATCATTAATCTGTAATAATTTGAATATTTGAATAGTAAATGTTTTTTAATATGGTTGTGTCTCATTTCGGTATTTAGTGTCATTATTTTTCCCGCCTTAAGCCTGCATCACGGTCAATAGTAAATTTTACAGCTAATGACAAGTTTATCATTGATCCCCGCGGCCAGGCCGCGCCAGTCTGTGAGAGACTTTAAGCCTCTCACAGACAGGCGCGGCCTGCGGTGGCGGTCAATAGTAAATTTGACACTAACTGTCAAGTTTACTATGAACCGCCACCGCAGGCCGCGCCAGTGTGATTCAGGCTTTATAATAATTAAGTAGATCAGCACGGCTATCACAGGACGCCCCGCGAGCTGTGTCGCGGCGAGGTAGGCTGTCCGTCTCTTTCTAGTTAGAACGATTAGAAAGAGACGGATAGTCTACCTCGCCGCAACACAGCTCGCGGGCTTCCTGTCATAACTGTGCTGATAAGAAACTACCAGGTAAGCCGCTTGCACAAGGACTATTAATACCTACATGCCACCTACATGCTTACCTACATGTCATGTTCTGTTACTAGAATCATATTTCATGTTATTAAGCTGAATATTACTAGTGGTTGCGAACAGAGCGCCTGCTAGGCAGTGAATGTGTGTAAAGCTTCAGTAAAAACTACTTACAATAAAAGCGCATTATTTAAAATAAACATATGGAAGCGATGGGGTAATTTTTAGTTACATGGCCACCCCACGGGAATCATCTACTTTGTTGCCGTCCCTCATTGTGGCGACACTTACGTCGCCTCTGTAGGTATATACTCTAAGTCATAAACGCATCTGCTACTTAGCTTAGAGGAATGTATACTAAAAAAATATTCTTTAACTAGTCATTCACATAATTAAGTATCCAGTAATGAAACACAAATATATTGCGCGTTTAAATATTTTCCGTCTTGCTGTTGAGCTAAAGATGAACCATCGCATAATAACAAACAAAATGGCCGCTACGCTGAAATAGATATTGATACGGTACGGTACGAACGCGTAGGTTACATAGAGTAGTACACTCTAGCTCTATCTAGCAAGAAAAAACAATAACCGACCGACTGATCCACAACCACGAAACGAAACGGAGTAACCACTAAGTATTAATCTGCGGCGCTACCACGAAGATCGAAACTCGAAGTTCGTATACATGTACATGCATCCCCTGTGTCACTGGAGTAATGTGACTGCGATAGAGATGGAAATACCCGAACTTCGACTTTCGAAGTTCGTGGTTATAGCTCTGAGGGGCTACCGCGAAACGAAAACGAACTTCGTTTGTGTATCTCCTTCTCTGTCGCTTGAATTGGCAAGTGCGATAGAGACGGAGATACACAAACGAAGTTCGTTTTCGTTTCGCGGTAGCCTCTCTGAGGGGTTACCGCGAAGTGAAAACGAACTTCGTTCGAGTATCTCTCTCTCTGTCGCACTTGCTAGTTTGAGCGATAAAGACGGAGATACACGAACGAAGTTCGTTTTCGTTTCGCGGTAGCCCCTCTGTGACCACGAACTACGAAACTGACGAATCACGAAGCAAGATCTTGCTTTGTTCATGTTTTTAGCAGTCTGACATAACTATAAAATAATTGGTACAGCGCGAAGTATAGATGGCAGTAGTATAGTATAGTATCGCTCATCTACTACAATATCATGGGGTATCCACATTATGTGATTTTACCCCAATTTGTCAGCCCAATTCATCAGAATCTGACTATTTAATTGCTATCGTATATTTTACACCGTAATATTGTAATTTTTTTTAAACCGGTGTTTTGTGTGCTGCATGGCTATCACGCGACGGCGCGCGAGCTCTCTCGGTTTTTCTCGCACTATCCGTCTCTCTCTTATTAGAACACTTAGAACAAGAGTTATAGTGCGAGAAAAATCGAGAGTATGTCGCGGCCGTCCTATGATAGACGTGCTGTCTTGCCCTATCTCATCGGTTAGTAACAATCTTGCAGTCCGCTTCGCAGGACCGTTTGAATGCGGCCATTTTCGCTTTCTTACTGTTAACTGGCCACACTGAATGAAATTGTAGTTGCAGTTGTTACGTCTGTACTGTAGGTACGCTACACCCAATCCGAGTGTTTTCACTATACTCTAGGCAAAATACGGTTTTGAAAAACATTAATTTATAATAGCGTTTTTTTTGTTGATTTGATTTTAAAATGTTATTCTAAGACGATTAATTCAAGAATCCGACAAACTTTCCACCCGGAAGTAATTATGTAGATTTAAATGAAGCATGCATTGTCTTTTTTTGTACGATTTATCTTGAATATTATAGAGCAAATGTAAATGAACCAAAATAAAGACAAAAATATTTATTAATATTTTTTCTGACTTTTCAGAAGCTAGTTCGTTTATCGTTTTTTTGATGTCTGAAATTTTGTCGGATTTTGTCGCTGGGTAACTATTTAATTGATAATATATCCGTTACACATTAAAAATAAGCTATTATACATTATTTCCAAATTTGACTTTTTTTCCATACGAGTTGTCAGTTCATTGACTGGACTACTACGTACGAAGGACCGATTGTATGAACAAAATAGTACTTAGAGACGTTGGCGCTAGATGGCGCTAATTCATTAATTTAAGTGGGTTCCACACTTTCCGATTCTATCGAATAGAAAGTGTAGAGCCCACTTTACTGTATTTATTTTTTCCGCTGGTATTATTCATTGATGCTGCTAGCTGGCATCACTGACATTTACATTTCATTCTATGCATAAACTTTATTCCCAACATATAAAATTTTATGCGCTTTTGTAGAAAATATCCTATCCAAAGTAATAAAAATAAAATACAATAACATGAGAATAGTGTTGATCTATGAAAATAAATAATTAAGATCTTTTCAAAACACACTACTCATTCAAATTTTATAAAACGGAACGTAATACTGGTTTTGGTTTTAACTGTTAATGGCTGTACTGTCTCCCGCGTGTGAAGGTGTTTTTCTCTTTTCTGTGTTTTGATTATTGGTTACGACTTGGCTACTCTTGGGCTCTGATATTCTCACATTTTACACGAGGACTTTGCTATCCTTGGACTCCGATTTCCCTGCCCTTTTTGACTGACTGTTGCTATAGCCCACTGGACTTGATCTTCATTACGATATGGATACCGACGACAATGGTTAAAAGAAATGGTTAAATGGCGGTAAAACGCGTAAGTACTTATTTATTTTATCACCTGCTCAAATAAAAAAGAGTGTTCAGCGCAATTAGATCCCACTTTCTCCATTGCACGATCATGGCCATTCTATCCAAACCCTGATTATTGTTAACAATAACATTACTTTATCAATCTTACTACGTCTTATTCTGTCTGAGTATATCTTATTTTTCACTGTTTTCTCATTTGTTGCAGATCATATAATTATGTAACTCATGCCTTGTGTACAGCGGATACGGGAATATGCAAAGAAACATTTCCTACGCAAAATTCTTGTATATTTTGTGTTGTTCTGGTTTGTTACTTTAATAAAAGTGTTTCTTTCTTTCTTTGTGATTCTTTTCATTCAGAATGCAAAAAAAAGGAAAATAAATACAAGTGAGAACAGCATCCGTGTGCCTATATGTACCTACTGTGCTCTAAGTATAGGTTTGTTATGGATTTTTTTAGTTCAGGGCGAAATCGCTAGGCGCGCTGCAGTTGCTATCCTTGACTGACAACTCTATTACAGTTATTCATTATACTCTTACTCTATGCATTATACACTATACTCTATGCAGCCAAATATGACTTCGACATGTTGGTCTGGCAAATTGGGGTAAAATCACATAATGTGGATACCCCTTGATAGCCGTGCTGTGCTTTATGCCCTAATAGTGGCATTACATATTGGTGCACACGTGGCACACAGAGGATCCCGTGGGTTCCGTACCTTCTGGCAGGGGTAGCGTTGGTGAAGAAATCAAAGTCAGGATCTCAATATATGCACCGATATATTATTATAAATATATGGAGCAAATACAGTCGTCGGATAGTTAAAACTTACAGATAGAATCTTCGATTATTATGGATTGCTTTAGACGACACAAGACAAAACAAGTTACACGCACAGCGTTCAGAGCGAAAGGGGCCGGTGACAGTCCGTGCATAGATAATAACAAATCATACATGGCACACTAAACAGCCCGATTAAGTTTAAGGTGCATACACACTTCACAACTCTAATACTTCCCCTTATGCACATTAGACTTATGTGAAATACTACTACAATAGAGCTTTACATTAACATTCACATACTCTGTAGGTACATAACAAAAATACATGTATGGCTATGGCTAACAGGCACATTCATACAGATTAGACATTTCAAATAAGCATCCAGGATCATTCTACATTATCACAGTAACAATTCATTAATACTAACAAGGCTTCACACACAAATCATGCCTAAACACGCTATGTTGTCTAGAATTTAAACACTTTGTTAGTACATCTGCAAACATTTTCTCTGTACATAAATATTTAACAGTCATAAATCCCTTTTGTACTAAATCTTTAATAAAATGGAAGCGCACATCAATGTGTTTTGTTCTCTTGTGACTAATATCTTTATTTTCAATAATTTTATGAGCACTTTGGTTGTCATTATACACAATGATATGCACCTTTACATTGGGTACTATTTCTGTTAAAAGTTGCTTAATAAAACAAAGATCCTTGGATACATCAGCAATAGCCATATATTCTGATTCTGTGGAGCTTAGTGCGACAGACTGCTGTTTTCTAGATTCCCAATTAGGTAATTAAATTCGATCCCAATTTAATTGCAAAGCCTGTATATGATTTCCTGTCAAAACAATCATTGGCCCAATCGGCATCAGTATAAGCACCTAAAATCAATTCCTTACTTTTTACAAAATGTAAACCGTAATTAATTGTACCCGCCAGATACCTCAGCAAACGTTTAGCAGTTAACCAATGAGTTTTTCCAAAGCAGTTATTAAACTGACTTAATTGGCTACAGGCAAATGATATGTCGGGATGACTGCAAACAGAAAGATACATTATTGAGCCGATCAACTCTCTATACTTGTACTGCTCGTCTTCCAGACATTCATTTTCCTTTGACAACTTATTATTGGGAGCCATTGGAGTGGATACGGGCTTACAGTCTAGCATGTTAAATCTTTTCAGGATATTTTGTATATAAACAGACTGATCTAAAGTTAATGTTCTGTTTTTCCTATCCCTAGTGACACGAATGCCTAAATAGCTTTGTATTGGACCCAGATTTTTAATGTCAAATTCTGATTCCAATACTTGTAATAATTTACATTTACACTGGCTGTCCTTATTATAAAACAAATAACAATCATCCACATACAGTGCAATAATAATAAAATCATTTTGAGACTTAATATAATATACACAAGGTTCATTTTTACTTTGAATAAAACCATTGTCACATAAGACCTTATGTATACGGGCATTCCACATGCGACTAGACTGTTTTAGTCCGTATATGCTCTTTTCTAACAAACAAACTTTATCGTTATTTATACTAAAACCTTCAGGCTGCTCCATGTAAATGGTTTCATTCAAATTACCATTTAGAAAAGCCGTAGTTACATCTACATGGTCAATATTTAAATCAAATTCATTTGCCAGACTAAACAATATTCTAATGGTTGAGTGACGTACAACAGGACTGTAAGTATCATGAAAATCTACGCCTTCTTTTTGAGTGAAACCTCTCGCAACTAAACGTGCTTTATGGCGTACAAAATTGCCTGCTGCATCACTTTTCACTTTATATACCCATTTACACTTGACAATATTAGTATTTTTCGGCCTATCAACCAACTTCCATACTTTATTTACCATTAGCGACTCATACTCGTCTTTCATAGCCTTCTGCCACTCGGTGGCCTCAGGACTAGACATAGCCTCTTTGTATGAAGTTGGTTCAGAGCCGTCATTGACCATCAGCGACCAATCAGTATCACAATACCTCTTCGGTGGAACAGACCGAGTACTGCGCACAGGACGTCCCGCAGACGTCGGCGTCGGGGCAGGCATCTGCGTCACAGCTTCCCCTGGAGCGAAGCCCGCGCCCGGTGACCAGTCCGCGTCATCGGCAGGACAGTCAGAGAGAGAATCGCTCTCGCTCACCGTGCAGTAGTCGTTGTCGTCTCCCGATCCTGAAAATGTCAAAGAATAATCGTGTTCATTTCTGATGTAACTATAATCGTTGCTCTCGTTCGCAACGTTATTTTTATTATCGTTTGTGGTACTATCATTCCCAACCGAATTATCTGTGCCCTTCATGCTACTATATCAATTTGATAAGGTATTCCTAAATTCTATTCTAGATAAATAAGGATATTTTTCATGAATGTATGAAATAAAATGCACCATTTAAATATTAATGTCTCGGTGTAAACTTGTAGACTAAACCGTTAAAGTAAAACTGTATTTTTGAAGATTATTATGTAAATTGTAAAAAAAAGGCGAGATGTGGCGTATAGCCACCACAAATGTATATGCGAGGGTAGCAGCTGTGTTGTGGCGACAGTTCGAGTCAGTCGCTGTCAGTCGCCGGCTAGCTGTCGCTGAGCGAGGTCACGTCTGTGCGCCTGAGCTAATAGCATCCAATCCAATGGTTGTTTTACTTATACGAGTATACCCTGAGAGGCGCAAGGTGAAACGTCACACTCACTAACAAAGGAACATGACTTATGCCCTTAGAGCATACATACCTGGAGTAGCCTTTCAGTAACTTACCCCTCTGTTGAAAACCTTGCATAATGTGCAAAAAATCATACAATTAAAGACAGTTTCACAATCGAATTTACTGAATTACTGAATTACTGAATTACTGAATACGTATCATAAAAATGCACGCATGTGCTGTAAGCACGTGTAATAAACCTTCAACCAATTAAAGCTTAGAAAATACGGTATAACATTCCATTTGTAAGTAATTTTGGTATTTTTGTATTGCTTTAATATTATTATTAAGAAAATATTTACATGACACGCCAAATTAAACGATTATGTAATCGATTTCCAAATATTTCTTGGATACGTCATGACACTCCCCACGAGACTCCGTTTTCATGCTTTGTAAGAAATAACTTAATGCCATTTGAAAAAGAGTCTATAATAACATCAGCATTGATTAATCAAAATTAGTTTAATTTACGCACTCCCCAAGACACTCCGTTTGCATGCTTAGTAAAAATTAACCTAATTGCAATTGCAATAGTTATATTTGCAAGGATTATCTAAAATGACAGATCAGTGTCCCGAGATTCCTAAGTAGAGTGTCCATAATCAATAATTATCGATAATAAGTATGATTCACTAAGAACCTGCACAAATTTCCGAGTGAACACAATTTATTTTAAATGTATACTTTGCAGTTTTCCGAGACCCAGAATTTAAAAAAAAATGGACCGCCTCATGCAGCAGGTAAGCGAATTGGGTGCCTGCGCGTACAAGTTCCATATGTTTGAGACATTTTGATGCTTCTCAGTATCGAATTCAGCCAAGTAAAAGGCGAAAATCAATTGATTTTGCCGTACCTGCTTTATTCTTATATGAAATTTATTTTGGCGCAGCGGACACGCCTTTAGACAAGGTGTAGCGGCGGAAAATGCCGAAAATCTAAAACGCATTAAATATGTGTAGAGGCCTCGGCCGAGAGTACAACTTTGTACCATTTGGTGTCGAGACCCTCGGTCCGTGGGGTCCCAGTGCGCAAAAGTCATTTGCGGAAATCGCGAAACGTCTGGTCGACGTAACTGGTGACCGAAGAGCTAGCAGCTTTCTCGCGCAATGTATCAGCATTGCAATTCAGCGAGGAAAGCCCGCCAGCATCCTCAGTACAATGCCTCGAAGGCCTTTTTTAGATTTAACTTACTTTTTATTTAATTTAGTTAATGTTCATCTTGTTTATACTTTAGAAATAAATGAAAAACTTTTCGGAATTAATTGAATAACAATCGTTTATGTCGGGTCCACCTAATTTCTTATAACCCGGGCAAGCTGGTTTTTAACGGTCCAGGCAAATAGCCAGTCTTAAGCGGGAAACCGTCTTGTAATATAATACTACTCGCTACTTTATATATGTATGTAGTTAATTGAAATGTATTTTTTTTTATAAAGATAAATAAGACGTCATTTTTTTGCGCCATTGTATTTTACAGCCTAACAATTATTTCAGTAAATAAATGAGTCTCAATACTATATAATACAATTGTATACGTTTGTGTACATATCGATAGAATTATCGAAATTAGTTATCGAATCAAACCTCGCCCTATAACCTAAAGGTTTAGCCGATCACATTGGCTACGTTATTCTTAAGGCGCCGTAGGTTCATGGTCTTCTCTCCCTCTCACTGAGCATAAGCGTGAGCGAGATGGAAGTGTGTGCTCGGAAGCGCGGATATCATGTTTTTTAATTTTAATTTTTTGGCCGTTTAAATAAATATAAAAGTAATCACTGAGTTCTCTCAAACATTATATTGCCGATTTTTAGAAGCAATTTCAATATTTTTAGCTTTTGTGCATAATTTGTTACGAATATTTTAAGCGTATTTTAGACCTATGTTCGAGATTTCTTTCTATCGAGCGAAAATTGCTTAGTCATGTTTTCAATCTCTGATCTCGCTGCAGAAAAGCCTCAAGATTACTATTTGTATTTTTTAGAAACCATATTATTATAAACAGACGCATTATATTGTTTCAAAAACTCTGTTCGCTTAACTTCGCTGAACCTACGGTGCCTTAACCCGTGTTTCCACGAAGTCTTTCCATGTGTGATTATGTTTGTGTGCATCAAAATGAGAATGTGTTTTCCTTTTTCATAATGTGTGCGTGTGTAAATAAACAGATCGTTTTGACATTTGTGAGTAATCTTTTGCATGTGTTATTTCATCACCCCCCCCGCACTTTTTTGTACTCAAATACGTCATATAAGGCTACTCCAGCCCCCCTAGCACCCTAGGTTTTATGTCCGACGTAAAGCATTTGTCCCTCTTGCACTCGCATATTTGGCAGAATGGGACGAATGCTTTATGTCCGACATAAAACTTAGCGTATCTACTAACCCCGCAGGTATGTATGCTCTAAGCTTTGCCGTTTGGTGAAACCGCGATTTACTTTCAGTTACCTACTAGCACAATTATTCTTAAACGGTGGTCGCAATCCCTTGTTACATTTGTACCAAAACCCAACTAGTTATAGATAATATAATACTAATAATACAATGGAAACAGGAATACATTATAATATAATGGTAGTGTCTGGCGAACCCCAAACTAGGCTGAGCCTGTAGTATCTTGGGGCCCTGAGTGCTACAACTTTTATTTTGTTTCTTTTAGTTTTTCTTTTACTAGTCCAGTTTTTTTTGTATTAGTTGCTCTTTAGAGAGTTGAAATACACCAACACCTTTACATAAACTTGAACACGCAATCCACTCGTTTAACGTATAGATATCGTATCTGATTAATTTATACATAGGTATTTATTTCCCTTGTACTTCATTGTAATGGCATAGTCTTAGATCCCGTTTAGTGTAGCATTGTAATTTAAGACTTCGCTAATTTGGTAGTAGGCAGTTTAAACAATGACGCCTAAAGATCCGTGCTGTATTGAAGTGACTGCAAGGGCACAACCGACCTAGTTACTTTAGATAAACTACAGTTGTTCGGAATGGGACGTAATGACTTAAACTTGGGGAATATATGGCACGCGGTGCGCTATGGGCAATTGCTTCTTTAGTAATTATAAAGTAGGTATAGGCAATGTACTTATTCAAACAAAGCTATTAGTACTACTGCAAGTATCTAAAAGGTTAAAAGTTAGGAAACCATACGTTATGACTACTTATGACTAAATTGCAAAAATAGATGGTACTAAGAGCCAAAACTGATTGGACATGAAACCAGTGAATTCAAATCCGATGTCCGATCAAAGGCATGCAATTACATTGACACGGCGCGCGTGGAAGCACAGGCCGCGAATATCTTTGTAGTCTAATTGGAATAGGGAGTGTGTGAAATCTGTTTTTGAACAGACCAATCAGAGGGATTTTTAACAACAGCAAATATGATTTTTATTTGAAAATACTTCAATATCAAACTTCCACTTGTTTATCTTTATATTAAATATTCATATTCATATTTATTTATTGCGATCAAGTTCATTGTCCATACATTAGATCTTAACATAGGTTATACAGTAGGTGCATGATACCCTGCTAGGGCATTACAATGATCTTACATACTAACAACGTAAGTTAGTGTTATATAACACAGTATTCAAAATATACATATCATCATCTCTCATTTCTCATCTCTCACTTATAATAAATCTCTAAATTAAATAAAGAATCAGCCAGTATCAAACTAAGCATTGGTTTGTCCCGCGTAATCTCAGCTTCCCATGAACAGAAAAACATGTAATATAAAACAAAAAAATATTGACCTATTAGAAAATAATTTCAGATTTGAATTAATTTGGATTCCAGGACATCAAGGGATCCTTGGAAATGAAAAAGCTGATATCGAAGCTAAAAACGCTACTAAAAATCAACAGATAGATTATTCGATTAAATCCAGCTACCCTGAAGTTAAAAAACTGATCAAATCAGATGTCAAAAAATTTTGGAACAATTATTGGAAAAGTGGTAACTCAAGGGGTTTATCGTGTGTTAGAGAATCAGTTTTATAAACCCCACCGATACTCTTCACGTGTAGAAGAAATAGGCGTGATACTGTTCTTGCAGATTAGAGATACGGCCAACATAACAAATCCGAAATAAAGACGGGATTGAGTCAATCTAAGCATTGAAAACTAACCGACTTCTAACTTATAAATGGGACCTAGCTATCAGAAACAACAACGATGAAGAAACACATAGACAAGTTTTACTATTGTATAGGTAATTTAGTTACTTGCTGGACAGCAATGTACTCTCAACAAGTTTTTGGTTGTATTATCACTATTATCAGTTACTTGTACCTATCATTTGATTTTACATGTATATTAGCTACCCGTGTATTGCAAAGAATGCAGACAAACCCGCTACATAAAATATAGCCTGTAACCATCCAGAAAGTCTATAATTTGAAATGCAGGTGAAATATTTTTTGAAATTGGACGTGGTTCCGGAGATTGCCCATTAAGTACATACAAACTTACAATCTCACAGACTTTTCCTTTTAATAGAATTAGTATGGATGAAATTCTGATATTTTTATGCTGTGGTCAATTTTAGTAAGCCATCGTTTGATTTTTTTTCAGTTCAGTTCAGTCATTTAACTAACTATTGTTTGAAATGTTTTACCCAGTAGGTTTATCCTTTGCAATGCAATGTACATTCTGAAGAAAAACGTCACCACTTCTTTCCAGGGAAATATGGAGATAGATATTTTATAGGAGATATTTCACAAACTTTAGTTGACATAATTCTCCCAAGATGATAAGTAATGATGCTGTTCTGTGGCAATCTTCTTTACATATACAGCCCTAAATGTACAGCAAATAGTCATTGTCACATAACAATTGTCAATGTAATGAAAGGATAGGTATGTATAAGATGTTAGGCATTAATTAACTGAGGTACTCGCAGGTTTTCATTTCATATATTACAATACAAGTATACAATTTAAAGACAGCATTGTGTACAGCTTTCTCAGTCAACTTTTGCCATAGACTAGCTACCCGCATACTGCAAAGAACGCAGGCAAACATCCCATGTCCATTCTATATTCAGATGAAAGAATTTTTGAAATCAGTTTGGTGGTTCCGTAGATTACCTATTACACACAAAGCTACAATCTCGCAGTTTTCCTCATTATAACATTAGTATAGACAATATTATTTTGATAGCCTGGAGAGGATTATTATGATGGGCAAAGTTGAGGGCCAGCGGTCTCGCAGCAGAGCATCTGCTAGGCACACAAAGTTGAGGGCCAGCGGTCTCGCAGCAGAGCATCTGCTAGGCACACAAAGTTGAGGGCCAGCGGTCTCGCAGCAGAGCATCTGCTAGGCACACAAAGTTGAGGGCCAGCGGTCTCGCAGCAGAGCATCTGCTAGGCACACAAAGTTGAGGGCCAGCGGTCTCGCAGCAGAGCATCTGCTAGGCACACAAAGTTGAGGGCCAGCGGTCTCGCAGCAGAGCATCTGCTAGGCACAAATCACTGCACCCTTGCAACTATCTATATCTGCACGAGGCCATGCATAAAGCAGGTCCCTTGCAGGAGCCTATGGAGAAGTCCGATCAACAAGAATAGGAAATTAGGAAGAATAGGTCACGATCCTCATTAATACATAATTCAGCAAAAATCATCTACCAATGATAATGTGGCCAGTAAGAAATAAAATCAGACACAAAACTATCAATAATTTTAATAATCATAACAATTGACACTCAGTAAATAGTTAGTTATTTTTGGTTCCAATTGCGGAGTGGCTTTTCTTCCTTTTATTATTCTGCAGTCAACTGAACACAACTAAACTTTTTTGGTTTAACTTCACACATCATATTATAATTATTATGTTCCTTGGTTGAGATTACATGTATACATTGTAAAAAAGCAAGTATTACATTTAAATAGGTACACAAACAAGAGTGAGTTGTGTGTAAGTATTATAGCACAATGTAGGGCACAGCGGAATGTAGGTACCTAATCTGTAATCTCACTCACAATTGGAGCAGCCCGAGTGGAGAACTACCTCCACCTTACAGAAGACCGCAGCCATAATATATTTTTCTTCTGTGAGTTCCTTTAATTGGCTTTGCATTACTATGTAAGACTTATGTCATGTTTTTGCAGCTGTTGGTACTCCTTAAAGTATAAATAAATAAATAATAACACCACTACTAGCTCTGTAGGTATGTGGTGTTGTTCCTGGTGATGAGTAACGTCACCAGACCAGAGCTCCCAAAGATGCGCTGTAATGAGAGTGGGAGATCTACTGTCAACACAACGAATCTTCGAATCAGTAAAAAGTGTGCTTTGCTTAATGTGCGTCGCAGCCGAACGAATCTTGGGGCCCTCGCACCCATGCCTCGTGTGTCTCGCTTGTACAGTCGAGGTCATAAATATGTTTACACTTTTGCACCTTATTACAAGGCAATAAGGTACAAAAGTGTAAACGTATTTATGACCTCGACCGTACAACAAACTCGCTAGCAGACTACCGTCGTTTGACGTATTCCACGACAGTGAGTCAGCATTTAAAAATAAATTACTATCTGTTGATGACTTCGGTTAGTTTAGTTATTCTTTATTTTATTTTCGTTTTATATAATTTAACAGTTTTTATTGTGCAAGTACTTACCTATCTTAAGGTTGCTAAAGTTTAAGCTCAATGTCTTTAATGCATGCTGTGATTGCCTGTAAGTGGGAGATCAATTATGAATGATGTTAAATATGTTTCTTATTGATGTGTGTTGTATTTTCTGTTGGCAATCCTAATAAACAAATAAACAATTAAATAAACAAATAAAGCACCTAGAACTAAATGAGACGTTAGGTACGGGGAGGTAACGGTAATTAAGATTAAGTTGCATTTAGTATCGTGACTTACCATATCTTAAGCAATAATGCTCATAAGCTGTAATGTGAGAGGCATCAGCGCTTGTAACCACTCGAGTGTAGGATTGAGAATTTCAAAATACGATTCGGTTTCGGTAAATGCCTGTACAAATTAGTGATCGGTTTCTTCACTTCACAAACACCACCGACTAGCGTCCAGTGTTTTCCCGGTTGTATCCTTACAACTATGCAAATATACATAGCAATTTAAATTTTTTGGCTAAGTTTTTCGGGAACTACTCCAAAAGTATAATGTAGAATGTATAGTGTATTGTGTAAAGTGGTCGTCATTAGAATTTGCTAACTATGTAAACAAACCGCCATACTGAAATTGTCTTTCACTATGGCGGTTTGTTTACATAGTTAGAAAATTCCATTGACGGCGATTTTACACAATACACTACATTCTACATTATATGTGTGTGATAGCACAAAACACCCTACAAGCGATACAATTTGTCAAACCAACTTGATGCAGTTAAGGCACAACACACAACAACAACAAATACATACAACTAGCAAATTGCCATAGCAACCTAGCGGCGCAGCTGTAAGGTCAGTTTGAAGGCGGTTGTTGTGACAAATTGTTAGGTGTATAGAACGCTTTAAAATCATCACCTAGCGGTAGTAGGTACCATAAAGAAGCCACGGGTCCGCTTTGGCAAAGCTTTAAGCCTCTCAAAGGCTGGCGCGGCCTGGCCGCGGCGGTTACCTAATAGTAAAAACTTGTTATTAGCTGTCAAATTTACTATTCATCGCCACCGCAGGCCGCGCCAGTGTGATTCAGCGGCGCTATCAAGACAATCGAAGTTCGTATACATGCATCCCTGTCACTCAAGTATCGAGCAATGTAAGTGCGATAGAGATGGAGATATCCGAATTTCGTATATGGCTGTCTCATTCCAACTAAGGTAAACGTCCACTGTTTCGGCATGTTAAGCCTCTTACGAATTAGTATTTTTTTTAAGACAATACAGAACATGATATCGCATTGATTTTTTTTGTGTGATGAACATTGATATCTTGCCTATTATTTAATGCAAGAATTATATAGTATTAGTTTCAATAACTATTTTTTTATAATTTATTTGTAGACCTCGTATTTGAACCCCATTTCGTGATAAAATTTGGCTCTGCTCCTAAGTTTGTGAGTTCTTGGCCCCTGTTTCGGCATAAAGTTTTCGAGTGCCAGGTAGTAAGAGAAACATTTTGTTTGTGAACCCTCATTTGTTATTTGATATTGAACAAGATTATTGAAAAGGTAATTAACATGATTATTGGAAAAATCCAATAGGGGGTCTGGATAAAACTCGGTATTTAAAATCCCGGGACATTTTTTCTTTCTTCAGGATGTTTTTTATGAAATGTAAGGTTAAATAACTTATCCATTAGTACAGGGTCACCTTTTCAAAAATGTGTCTCACATAGGTTACCTATCTACGAGTATATTAACCAAAACTGTTTAACGTAAGATAAATATCTAGGCAAAACCTTTTGGACGTGACATGTAGGTATCTGTAAACGATATTCTGTTTAATAGGGTATAAAGATACCTTTCACTTCTTAAAAAAAAACCCTTAAAAATATAGAAAGTCCCGGGGATAGCAAGTCCCGGGATATCTAATGTTAAAAATAATAAATATCTTCAATCATTTTCGTCAATATTCCTTAAACGTATCTACCTAGTTAGATATAAGTATGTATTGATTATCTACGATTGATTAGGTAACCTAAGATTAAAATCTAGACAATGTTGTATGGGACACACGACACCCTTGTGAAAGAGCAATTCTATACTGTTTAATAGGGTAGAAAGTAAACTTTCATTTAATAAAAATTATCCCGCAAAAATAAAAGGTTCCCGGAATTTACCCAGGCAACACTATTCCATTATATCGATGCACATGTTACCTCTTCAAGAAGAATATCAAATAACAGACGAGGGTACACATTTGATCTGTGTGTTTGCCTACCACTATAGATTTCTCTGTCACGAACTTGGGGAAAAGTATTAAAAGTAGTAGTCCCTTGTTTCGTGTTACTATTTCTTGGATATTCCCGCAATCAATAATGTACATCACCTTTAAATTATGTTCAATAACCATTAAGTATTCTATATGTAATAAATAAACATAAAAATACATTACAGGAATCGAGCAATAAACAAAATTATGCTGCAAGTAAATATGCGAATTCACCTTCAAATTGTAAATTTAGGTCACGTTCAACCTCGTTTTACGAGAATTCAAGTGAATAAAACATATACCGAATTTAGGTCAATGAAAACGTCATTAAATACAATATCTGATTTTTAAATTAACATTTACAATTTCTTAAGTATTATTTAAATACCAAAGATACAAGGATGTATAAAGAAAGTCCTTGATTCGGTAGTAACACGAAATAGGAGCCAGACGAAAAATATAATGACCGTTAGTTCGTGAGTCCATTTATTGCAATTTTAAGGGACACCTATACCAAAATATACACTTATTTCTTATTAAATCCATTGTTAAGGAACTAGACAAAGCACTGTTAAAAGTTTTTTTTCAAATGGACTTCCCTTTCTCTTTCAATTCCCTTAAGAAGTCGGAGCGAGCACCTTACGTCAACAAGCAGTTCGCGCACACCGTACAGCTGTTTTCGGCCGACTGACAGTTTCGAGCGTTGTGTTGCTATTAGTTTAGTCGTTAAAATTTTTTAATTTGATTTTTTGGAAAGGTTTAATGATAAAGTTTTTTTACAAATGTATAAATTAAAAAAAATATATTTCAGTTGCTTATTATAAGCCTCAGAAACAAAACTAACGAAATGACGTACTAGCACGAACTTATGGCCCGTTACCTTATAGTAAGTTAATGTGACAAATTGCTAGGCGTATCATGGCCTTTACATAACGTGCCGGGCATGTATCCACACGGGGACTGGGTGATGGGGTATATACATTACATGATTTGTCAGCCCCAATTCATCAGAATCTGACTAATTGCTATCGTGTGGATGTTGCGCTGCTGATCTAACCAAAGAGAATATAACCACTACGTTCTAAGAGACGGGACTTCGAACGAAGTTTTGGATGACAGTGGCATTGTCATTTGATTTTGACATGATAACTCAATTGAATTTAGCTATTTTGCCATACCACATTAAAAAATCCAATACGGAAGTAAGTCGTACCAACATAATGGCACGAAAGGGATTAGGGATGTACCGTGCCTATTAAAAAGGTCGTATCGTTACTGAAATCTTATGGCACCTTACGTCATTTTCTTTAAGGAAGGCAGTTTTTTAGAAATATCTCAAAAATCTTTGAACCGATCTTGTTCAAAACAATTTTTGCTGAATGAATTTAATAAGCCTAATGTCCACGATTTTATTCATATTTTTAAAATACACGGTCCAAAAATTAGAGGGGGGGACACAATTTTAGTGACTTTTGGGGCGATTATCTCCGTTTCTATTCACATAATCAAAAAAAAATGCTGAGAAACCTTATATTTATTTTGAAAGGCCTATCGATTGAGGTGCCACACGTGGGCTTGCAATGAAAATATTTTTTTTGACTTTCGGTTTTATGTATGGAGAGCACCCATAAAAAATTCATTTAGTAATTTAAGTACAAAACTATGTAGCGGCTAACAAAATACACCTATCCTCAAAATTTTATTCATATACACCTTATAGTTTTCGAGTAAAATGCCTGTGACATACGGACGGACAGACAGACAGACAGACATGACGAATCCATAAGGGTTCCGTTTTTTGCCATTTGGCTACGGAACCCTCAAAAGTACACTCGGTACAGTGAAGTCAACAAAATAAATTTGTGACGTGACATTATATATTCTGTATTTCCCTACAAACTTTATACTAGCAGGACGTTTATGAAGTTTCATAAAACGTTTCTTATTAGCCTATCAGTAAAATATCGTAAAGGGGATGACCTACTTATATAAACCATATAATATACATTTTGAACAACCGACCATCTACCATCAGGCGTACGGCGTACGATACGCTCGTGTGTGTGTGTATGCGTGGGTCTAGGATAAAACCGACGTGGGCCTTGTACGCAGAAATACCTTCCTAAACGTAACAGCAAAAATCGTGTTACCGATCCCAAGCATACAAAACTCGGGGAGAGTGGAGAAAGAAACAAATTCGCGAAGTGATAACACGAATGAAGGTAAATTGAAATGTTTCCTCGATCTTGAGCACTGATGGCGTTGCCGTTTAAAATACTCAGTCCTCATTTGCTTACATTTTGCACCGTTTCACTCTCATCAAAATAGCTTTACTTTCACAACGACCCTTTAAGTGGAGATATATAGCTTTATAGTAACAGCGCAAGTCGTTTGCAGCGGTAGTAAGTTACTGCAGCCCGGGTACGTAATAATAGCGCCGCCTGAATTCTTACCGGTTGGCTTAAAAAAATGACGTCGTCGTATATGCACAGGTTAAACGCATTAGTAAAGCGTCATGTATCAACGCAACACAATTACGTCAAACCAAAGACTACAATATACATACTGAGCGTCAAACGTCAAAAGTCTGACTATCTTCTCTTCGCCGGGGTTCGAACCCGCGACCTCCAGATGGAAAGCCGCGTGCCTCGCCGCTCGGCTACAGTGCCTTTTTACTATGGCGCGTTTATATCGCGTGACATTTCTTATCTCTGAAATAAGTTTTTTCAAATAGCTCTCCACATTTTCTCTTAAGCGGTTTCTGCTGAACATTTGTTCTACTGCAAATGTGTGTTTTGTTTGTAAGCGAGTCTTATTGCGCTGCAGTAGGGTTCTAAACATGCGTCCTCCTTAAATTATTAAACCTCATACTTTACTCAGTTTATATGCGTAAGTTAGCTGCTCGCTTCGCTCAGCCCGCAAATTATAAAAAGTGCAAGTAAAGCCGCGGTAGAATATATTGCTAATGACCATTCTGAGGGTCAATCCTATATACCGGGGACAGCATTTTTGATATTGGATGAGTAGCCCGACTGTATAGTGTGTCTTAAATAGACCTGGGAAATAAGAACCCTCTCGATTGAGGTTGAATGCAGAGTTCATTACGCAACCCATGACGAAACCTCCAGCACGTTAAGCCCTGCTAAACATAATTTCCTATAACTAAAAATAAGTTTGGTTAGAGGAGGTTATGGTTACAGAAAAGCAGGATTAATATATACTCGACTGTTTAAAACCACTGCAACGGCCAATATTTCGAGAACACATCAGACTTTTTACACTACATTACACTTTAGGTGACCATTTTTGCACCCAAAAACTGTGCTGCGGAAATAAAGCATATAAAACAGCAGCAACGGCAGCAGCAACTACGAGTATTAAAACTTCTAAAACCAGGTAGGGTCATTTCGCTGGTTACGCGACCACCTTCGGTAGCGACCACCTGAAGGAGAAGGTTTTTTCTATTGAAGATAACATCAATTCTACACACCCTATTGAGACTATTACTTGTACATGCATTTTTTTGTTGTTTTAGAATAGAAATCTATTAAAAAACCGAGAAAATATCCTTTCAGTTCACCAACTCAGCTTAAGTGGTCGCCCACCGGCACTTTAATTTAGATATTTTAGATGGTCGCTAACCGGCGAAATGACCCTACTTCTTGTACGAGTAAGATGTCGTATTAAATAACTAAACACATATTAATAGTTATTTGTTATGCAAGGCTGCAAAGTTGTTGTTTGGCGCAAGTGTGTGTATTGAAAGCCGAGCTAGCGAAGGATTGTAAGGTTGAGCCATGAGCGAAGCGAGGCTTTCAAGGCACGAGACGCCAAACAACTTTGCTGCCGAGCGAAACACACAACTTTTAACCTCCCACCGCGAGGAAAATTGTAAATGAAGTAACAAGTCATTTGGACCTTTTACTCATTTCCAATAAAGGTTTGTTTGTGTCTCAACAAGATCAAAGCATTTTATAATTATTAAATGTAACAAACATTTTTGCATCTTTAAATAACTCCACGCTTACCTACATTAAAAAAGACAAAGTATTGTTGGGGACTCACGCGTAAACTAAGGCTCAAATACGCATATTTTACTTTTTCCGCTAACTTGGCAGACATTCTTAAATTCGTATAGGTGTCTGCTGCACTAAAATCTATGAATAACTTCCATTATTTTGATTTTACTGTGGCTTTAGTTAGAACAAAACAAAACAAAATTAAATGTATGAGTTTTTTTTTATTTTATTTTTTAAACGGTGCGTTCCAAATTTGCATGAAACGAAAAATTTGAAAAATTAAACTTTATTTTAAAATTGTTTTTTTTTAAAGAAGAATGCGTCGGAATGTGTCGAGGTCGGCGCGTAAGCCTGTATGACCTTCAGCGCAAAGACTACAATATGCTGCTTCAGCGACTATCTCTCGGGTACTCTGAGTATAAGGTTCGCCACCCTAGTCACAATCTCGATCTTCACCACGTTGTTCACGAGGGACTTGTGGACGATGAACCCGACACCTCCCTGAGACTGTTGGTCACCCTCCCGGAAATAGAGTCGTCGTCGCAGGGGTAGTCGGTGGTGAAACCCGGATCTTCGCCAGAGATTCTTAGCACCCCTAACCCCGCTACTAACCTGGCTACTACCATAACCAAGGTACGGGGGTTGCCGGCCACCTCGGGGCCGTGGCTTTGTTGTGTTCTGCATTAGGGGGTATATGCCATAATCGCCACGCTTGGCATGCGGGTTGGCGATCGCAGTATATCCACCGAACACCAGGGATGCTGCTGCCCATCCCCCGGTGTTCTTGGTCGTAGTTTTAGGACCTACCCAGGTCCGGGCGGCACATGTATATAAGCATTTTTTGTAAAAAAAAAAATGTGTATAATGAATGAAGAAGTGTGCGAAGAATTACATTGGCTGAAATTTCTATGATGCTTCGATGAGAATAATGCCGTTTTGGCAACTTATTTCATAAATAAAGAGAATATAGATGGTATAAATTATTTACTTTATTGGTAATTCCAGTTACAATATTTTCCTTGCTTGGACCTTTTTTAACTTATGTAGGCTAGGTAGAATTAGAATATTCATATGATCTCAGTTCCGTATTACAGGGTACAAAGGGGAACATTGCCCTATTAATATGCATTGCAATTTAACCTGCATAAACACTAACTAAAGGGAAAAGGATTAGGTACTCAATATCATGAGAATTAGCATTTACTTTCATTTGGACAAAGTATAGAAAAGTGTTGCCCTTTCTGTTCGCCGCTGTAATTAATTTAATAAACACACATTGGAATAACACTTATAACATAGAAAGCACTTCTAAATTATTGATTGTTAAAATATGGAAATGTGGCATCGAACACTCGGTCACTTGAAAGAATATGACCTGATGTTACCTGCAAATAAAAATCTAATAAAGGGCCTGGAACTTGAAAGTGAGCTTTGTGAGTTTTCCTGCATCTGAAGTGTGCATAAAGGGAAACATCAAGGCTGCTATTTGCTACAGAACCATTACAAATAATCTACAGAGTGCGGGCCGATTAATACTGAAACCTTAGCCGGAGCAAAATAATTTGTAACATCCTTGGACGACTATACAAAGTACTGTTGCATATACTTCATCTCACACAAACATAAAGTATTTGGGAAGTTTAAAGAATACAAGAGCAAGGTAGAGAAACAACAAAGAAATAATAAGTTTACAGTCCCATTACATTAGGGACGGAATACTCCAACTGAGAATTTGAAGAATTCCTTAGGCATAATGGAATCAGGAGGAGATTGACAGCGCCATACACACTGCAGCAGAACGGTCACGGTGAGCGCAAGAATAGATCGCTGCATGACAAAGCCTACTGTTTAACACATTCATTGCCCAGAATCGCTACGCGCTATGCTCGTAGCCGATCCCGTGGTTTTCCTCGTATGTAGCGGAAAGCGACTACGACGGTCTGACGCATATGTGTCGTCATGGGCCCTGAATGGGTGGTTGAAGGAAACATACCTCAAACATTGTTGGCTGAAGCAGTGTACACAGCGAATTTCGATTGATGAGCAGCAAAAGCTCTGAAAAAATGTACACCTTACGAAAAATGGACGGGGTGATGAATGGGTGTATTCTATCTGGCAATCATCTGAAGGTTTGGAAGTAAAGAAAAACTCGATAAACACAGGAAAGGTAAATTCACACCAAAATCTACCGAAGGAGTTTTCATCGGCTATGCGCAGAATGAAAAAGGTTTACGCATGTACGTTCCTGAAAAAGAAAATGTAATCATTAGCAGAGACGTGAAAGTTACTGACAAGATGTTTTGTAGATGAAAATTATGAAGACGTGTTTGACAAACAGTTGCAACCTGAAAAAGTAAAGAAGATTAGTAATAACTAATAACATACAAAAGAACAAAAACCTAATAAAATTACAAAGTTATTATTCTCAACAAGAGTCATTATGCCGAGCAGCGTTGTTGAAGAGAATGATGTTGCGAATAATGGTATTTAGGACAAAACATGTCGTACACCTGCACAATTGCTTTCTTATAAAACCAAACCCAAATGAAAGGAAATCGTAACACAATTAACACAATATGTAACACTGTTATCATAAATTAAATGTATACTTACGAAGTAACGATGATTAAGGCCAATGAAAAAATTGGTGACACGTTGTGAGCGGCGACGAACAAACGTTGTTTATTTTCGAAACGACTCCTGCTAATCGTTCCAGCTTTTACGTAGAATGAGGTGACAGGACGCGGGCGGCGGCAGTAATGACATTATTCCGGTTACAAGTATTTTCATAAACAAAATATGCAAAATAACCATTGCTTTTTGCATTTTTTTTCAACATTTTTTGAACTGATTAGTGTTTTGTGTGTGTGTTCCGTTCCGTAGTCAACAAGGAACCCTTATACCTAGTTTCGCCATATCAGTCTGGCCGTCCGTCTGTCCGTCCGTCTTCGGCTTAGCTTAGTAACCATTACTACTACAAAACTGTAATTCGGCACGGTTTACAAATCAATCACGCCGACAAAACAGAAAAAAAAAATGGGGTACCTTCCCTACACAAGTGGGGATGTAGTTTTATTTCTCGTTAAACCCATGTTGTGGGATATCGTTGGATAGCTTGTTCAAATATATTATGGGTTTTACGAAACTATTTTTCAACTCGGTGATTCCTTTGCGAGGTATTGGGATTTAAAGCCCTAATTTTTGTTCGAGTCATGTGTCCCTCCTCATCATATCAGCCGAAAGACGTCCACTGCTGGACATTTGCCTCCCCCAAAGAGTGCCAAAGCGACCGGTCCTGCGCCACCCGCATCCAGCGGACACCCGCAACCTTTATCAGGTCATCGGTCCACCTTGTCGGGAGCCTCCCCACGCCGCGCCTTTCGGTACGTGGTCGCCACCCGAGAACCTTTCCGCCCCAACGGCCATCGGTTCTACGTGCTATGTGCCCCGCCCACTGCCACATAAGTTTAGCGATCCGGAGGTCCACATCGGTTACCTTGGTTCTCCTGCGGACAGCCTCATTTCTGATGCGATCACGCAGAGAAACTCCCAACATGGTCCTCTCCATTGCTCTTTGGGTGACTTTGAGCCTTCTTATGAGGCCCATAGTTAAGCGACCACGTTTCAGTGCCACACTGGTCAAAGACTCTCGTCTTGAGACCCTGGGGAATATTGGACGAAAAGATGTGCCGTAGCTTCCCGAACGCTGCCCAACCGAGTGGGATTCGACGGCTGACCTCTTTCTCGAAGTTGGACCTACCTAACTGGATAGTCTGTCCTAGGTATAGATGAATTATCGAGAACATGGAATTGCATTTGTAGTGGTAGTACGAGAAAATAGAAAATTCAAATATAGAATACCTGTAAACATACTCGTACAATACTACTACATATGCAATTCCATGCTCTCGTTAATTTATCTATATACATAATCGTCTACAGCTTTGAGCGTAAAGTGTCCGATTGTAATGGGAGTTGGTACTACATGGGCATTTGACATGATCTTCGTCTTATCCATGTTCATTCTTAGACCAACTCGCTCGGCAGCTTTACTGAGGTCATCGAGCATCGTACTCCATGGTCTCAGCCAAGACGACTATATCGTCAGCAAACCGAAGGTGAGTGATGTACGAGTACTCGCCGTTGATGTTGATGCCTAGCCTTCTCCAGTCCAGAGTCTTGAAAACGTCCTCCAGTGCAGCGGTGAACAGTTTTGGAGAAATAACATCTTCTTGCGTGACTCCCCGCTGCAGCGGAATAGGTTTCGAGTTCTGGTCCTGGAGTCGGACAGACACATAGTGGCGTTCTCGCACAAATACTTCAGCACTTCGATATAGCGATAGTCAACTTGGCACCGCTGTAGAGACTGTAGTACAGCCCAGGTTACAATCGAATCGAAGGCTTTCTCGTAGTCAACGTACGCTAAGCAGAGAGGCAGTTTATACTCCTCGGTCTTCTGTATAACCCGACGAAGCGTGTGGATGTTGGCTGGAAGTAATCAAGCCTGCATACGAGACGATTTGTAATGACCCTCGAAAATAGCTTATAGACATGGCTCAGAAGTGAGATGGGTCTGTAGTTCTTCAGCAGAGTGTTGTCACCCTTTTTGAAGAACAACACCACCACCACTCTGTTCCACGCCTTTGGAGTTCTCCCTTCCAGTAACACGGAATCGAACAACTTCTGAAGGGCCGTAAGGACCGGTTTTCCACCCGCCTTCAGAAGTTCGGCTGTTATTCCGTCTTCACTGGGTGCTTTGTTGTTCTTGAGCTGTTTAAGAGCCATTACAATCTCGTACAGGCTGATGTCCGGGATGTCGTCGGTATAGTGTCGGCTTAGTCTAGCTCTAGGGTCTTCCACCTGACTAACTTCGGGTCTGCGCGTTGACGTGTATAGCTGTCCAAAAAAGCGCTCTATCTCAGCCAGAATCTCAGGTTTAGCGGAAACTATTCTACCATCTTCAGTTTTTAACTTCGCGAGCTCGATAGACAGATCTCTCGAGAATACTTCAGTGCCCTTATTACGCTGGATGGCCTCTTCAATACGATTTGTATTGGCGCAGATCGCGGGTAAGGGACTTGGAGATCTGTTTATTGAGCTGCCGGTATAACGTCGCATCAGCTGAAGACTGTAAAATCATTTCACTTCTGTCCTTCATGAGCTTCTGAGTGGAGCTAGAGCCTTTTAGTTCTGTTGGTGCCTTGGGCCTTGAAGAACTAAGATCCAGTGACACGGACAGCTTCCACAACAGTGTCCCCCCTGCCGCCGGCTAAATGGCTACTACTGGGGCTGTGAAAAATCGTGCCAGTAGTTCATATAATGAATTTAAAAGAAAAACTATCACGGATTACTAGGCATAAGTAGTTACCGAGTAATAGTCGACCAACTTAATGTGTACTTGGAAAGGCCAATTTAATACAAATTGGGCCGACGCAACCGCACCGCACGTCGGACAGACAGGCAACTCCGGAACTCTACACTGCGGGTGACCCGAATTTGCTGCCCGGCCAGTTTTTTTTTTATATAAACAATAAACTTTTAGGTAAATGCACCCCACGAACTCCTAATGTAGAATCGAATAACATTAGTGAATCATGACTTTCTGTTATTACTTGAGCACAAAGAATGCGGACACTATTTTACCTCGTTTCAAATATTCACCCTTAACCAGATACCCTATAGAATCTAATCACGTACGGTATGGTTTCAGAGAAAATTCTTCTGTCGAACGCATACCGAGGTTAGCCTGGGGTACTACGGTATGGGGATCTTAAAGAAAGGAGTGTATATTTTTCGAAAGGGCCGGATACCATGTGACATCCTCTGGAGTTGTAGGCGTCCATAAGCTACGGTGACCGCTTACCAGGCGGCGGCGGTTCGCTTATTTGCCACCGTGTTTCATTAACGGGTTTGCTTGAAACATCTTAGTTTGGCCATCTGTATCTTACGAACCATCTAGCCTACTAAGACCAAATTGATCTAATGTTTTTCCTTTCTTATACTTTTGCCAAAACACATCACGCACACACACTTTAACATCCTGCCCAAGCCCAATATCACGCAAACGGATCACTGAGTTGAAAAATGGTTTTTAGAGACCCATAATAATTTTGACCAAGCCATCTAACGAAACCGTCACCATGGGATTAAAGAGAAAAAAAATGTTTTTTCAAGATTTTATTCTACCGTTTTGTCGGCGTGATTCATTCATATACCCATGCCGAATTACAGCTTTATAAAGACGGACAGACGGATATGAAAGGCGTGCTGCGGATTATTTTATCACCATCCTGTAATCATATAAAATTGAAGGAACAAACGGCTAAAATCATTCGTGGAGTAAAAATGTCATCCGACGAAAAATTAACTACGAATATGATTATGATTAAATCATGAAAATTAATTTTGGCCGTCATTCGCTACCTTCGGGCAATGTTACACGGGTGGCGGAGTGGGCGGCTGGAGCGCCCGTCTTCGTGCCCCCCCCCCCCCTTACGACCGACAATGTGGCAAGGAATGCAATGAGGTATGGGTGAATCGCTTTTAAGATATGGTTGTATTTTTGCACAAACTCAGGCACAAATGGGTCTCCCTTATCTCCTTTAAAATCCAAAGTTATAAACTCATTTTCTATAACTACAAATTCTATAAAATCATTTGCTACAGTCATACTCGTACATTTGTTATGAAAGTTTATTTTAAATAACATTCAAAAGATATAATTCCAAAGTCTCTAACGTTTATTGCATATCACATTCATAATCTAAAAACTCAGATGATATATTATTTATGGTCTATAATAATTTGATAATCATTTGTTCGAAAATTTTAAATATAGGAGAGTTAAAAATTATAATGATCGTAAAATGAATGCTCCGGCACTGCGGTAAGTGCAGCCCTTGCGTCATAAAACGCAGGCACTAAAGCTTAACTTCGCAGCTTTGGCTTTCAGCGACCAGCCTCAGCCGCGCCGGCTCGCTCGGTGCCTTGCGCTTTGTTACTGCTGGCGAGGGCTGCCCTCCCTCCGAGCCTCCAGGTATGCAAAAATACTCTAAGAGTAGTATAGAAAAGACTACATAGAAGTAGGGTGTACTGATTCAGTTCTTGCTACATATTTAATTTTATACATTTTATTTTTCCTATAAAATTCGAGATTTTGTTGATTATAAAGAATAATACTTAAACCATCTAAACTTATGTTAAATTACCATTAGAGTAAATAATATTATAGAAACTGAATTTAGCTCAAGTTTAGACCATTTTAACTGTATATTATATGAACATTACATAACAAGTAACTATTAATAGTATTTGAGTTATTTATTAATCGTACGGCGGTTACACACTGGTTATATATACAGATATACATTTGCACTGACATTTGAGTTTATAGCTGGTGAATGATTATAGCAAATTAATTTAGGAAAAGTGAGTTTAGAGCCATTGATTTTATGTATATATCGATTCTGTCTAACGTACATAGTACCTACGTAACCGAACGTACCGTACCTTACCTATGTCACATTTTATTTCTCATTGCTGAAATTGTAATACTATCTTGGAAACTAGGGATGTTACGGAGGTTCGGTTTCGGCTCCGATATACCGAAACTTTCGGCTGAATTCACACCTCCGGCTTCGGCTTCGGTTTCGTCTAATTTGAAGCGAACACCTCCGGCTCCGGCTTCGGTTTCGTCTAATTTTAAGCGGAGGTTTTAACGGAGCCGAAAGTCAGCGGCCGCGGCGCGCGGCTTGTGCCTACGCCTAGGAGTACAAACAGGTTTTGACTTGTCTCCCCGGGAATCACCATTTAATTTTATTGCCTGACTCCGCCTTAACATAAAATATATAAATAGATTAGGTATACATTAGTCTCCCTCCCCCTCCACCTTCACCTCCGGCTCCGGCTTCGGATTCGGTTTCGCTTTCGGTTTCGGATTCGGTTTCGTTAAACAAATTTAAAAACTCCGGTTTCGGCTTCGGTTCCGTTAAACCAAATTTAAAAACTCCGGTTTCGGCTTCGGTTCCGATAAAACCACCTCCGTAACATCCCTATTGGAAACCACAACTATAAAATGATTTACCCAAAGAGTGAATAAAAAAACATATTTAGTACGAAAAGCGTGTGTATTAACAATAACATTAATAGAAAAAAAAACAAAGAAGCTCTTTAAGGTGACGTCAAAGCAGAGCCAAACAAATTGCGTTCTAAGAGCTACACTGACGTTAGTGGGCACCGAGCGGCTGTTCGTGCGCCCGGGCGGCCACACCGGTGTTCACTTCTTGGTGTCCACGACGTCGAACTCGCTGACTTGCGCCTCCACCAGCTGCTTGCTGCGCAGCTTGACAGTGGCGTGGCCCGGCACGTTGGGATCCTCCATCTCGAACTCAATCAGTCCTGTATTAACACAAATAGTATACAACAATTATAATTAAAAGTTGTATACTCTTCAGACATATTCTGAAACGGGTAGGTATTATTCATATTCCACATGATCCAGTCCTCCCTGATGAGTACCTAGCTCGCAGCCTGCCTCGCGATATATTTTCTACATGTTTTCTATTTCCGCCCCAGTCCAAGTTGGCTCAGTTTGGGTTGCACTGGGAGGTACCACAACACTTCGGGAGCTCAAATACCGCGAGCCATCCGGTTGCCTCTTGGCCACTGCAACTACGCGTCATTGCTCTGAATAAATGTTCGTGATGAACAAAGTATTTAAAACATACTCGAAAAATCTGTGAAGCGCGAGTCGGTCTCACACACCGAGTAAATTATCAGGTAAATAAGGAACAAAAAGCTACGTTGCCAATAAGTAAAACAATTCGCTTCTATCTAGAAAGAAGAGGTGCCGTTCTTTTTGACGGTGAGTTGCGAGACCGCGGACCCCTAACCTCCAGAGGGCCCGAGTGATCTGGCCCTCACCTCTGTGCTTGCCTTAGCCGGCCGGTCAGAGTGGAGTCGCAAGAGCGGAACCTGTGCTCCAGGTTGGAAGTGTAAAATGTCATAACGCCGGCGGCCCTTGAACGGATTACCGGGATCTGGCGCACAGCAGACTCACCTCTCGACAACCTCACATCAGCCGCTCAAGACGTGTTGCTACATTGTCGTACGGTGCGTGCGACTGTTTTGTGGGGCCCACTTTGCGAGCTGGTGATTCACCGCCTGCCTTTATACAATTTTGAGACTGATTGTCACGGCAGGTGTCCGCTAGTCTCCTCCCATAACCCATATTCCAGACCACCCACCATTCAACCCAATATCCCATGACCTTAGTTTCCATCGCAGCACAGTGTTGCACTGCAATAGTCAGCACCTGGCGGGGACCATCACCGGTTGTATCATGTTGTGCGCTCGGAGATGGTATCCGCCATGTGTATCCCTCGCTTTAGATTATTTTTGTTTTAACGGGCCTCTGCGCTGTTGGCTTCGGCCCCACGCATGCCTTCCAAAAGTCCGGGACCCCAGATCGGGTCACGAGATATGGAAAAAATATACAAATAATAATAATTGATATCAAATGATATTATAATGCAGATGGTGTCTGAATTCAAAAGTTAGTTGAGTAAGTCTCCTATTCGTTTAAGCCCTCAGTACAAATAACTGGTACAACCGATTTCTAGTGAATCACTATCTATTGCAAAGCCAGAACGGCTAATGAATGGCTCGGCTGCAATACATCCTGCAGTCATTCCGTCTCACAAATGAAACACAGAAGTTCTTCCAAACAGCTTTGAAAGTGTTATTGCAGAATACCGTCTAAATTTAGGACTTCACATAATAAATCTCTCACTGAGCTCATGAGCCACTAAGCATTGTTGTGTCCCGAATGATATCAGCTTCCCATGAACGGAAAAACATGTACCTTTTTTTATAAGTACATTAGCAGTGATCGGTTTTTTGGATTCGACATGGGGTGAACGACCTCAATCATAATGTTAGTATGGATGCCCCGGGAATCCGGGCTTTATGTTGTTAGAAAAGGCAAAAAATACAATGCGTTTATTTTATTACACTTTAAAACAACTAAGTAGCTGATAGACGAGTACTTACTCTCCGTTCTTTTGTCTAAATCGAACAAATGAGCACAAGTGTTTACACTGACAGCTCATTTGCTGCCTCCAAAGCGGCACATTTTGTAGCGTTTTTTGGATAAAAGTTCAGCGAGTAAGTACGCGTGTCTATCAGCTAATATATGGTTACTACGGGTTAATTGTTTGAATAAATGAATTCGTTGTCAACAGAGATCGGCTATCGGATGAATTTTATGTCAATTTGATGACGAAATGATTACATGGACGTTACTAATTAATTTCTTGCACAATTTTATTTCCTACTAAAAATGTATGTTTTTTTATTGAGTTACTATCGAGGTTTTAACATTTCTATTACCTATGATATGATTATGAAGCACAGGCCACTTATAATTATCTATCAAGGTTGGCACGGCAGCACACGGTGATTTTCGACAACGTGGGTTTTAAAGGTTGAATAAAACACATTTCAAAATAACATTTTATTTAATTGCAAAACTCATCTAGAGATAATTTAAATTGTTTTATTTTTGCACGGTTTGTTTGGTATCGCGGGAAACGACGTATCTATATTAACTTTTCTACTTGATATCCCGCGATGAATCCAATAACCGATCACTGTACATTAGGTATTACTCTAACTTCCGTTTAGGATAATTTTTATCCTACTGCGACTATTAATTAATTTTCGGAAACATTTGACCTCATTAAATGATTAATTTCTTCAGCTTGAAATCGTAGCCGCCATATCTGTCATCCATCTGTCAGTGACGTCAAAATGGCGGGCTTGCCATAATTATCCAACAGTAATAATTTAGATCCGGTGTTGTGATAGACCTTCACAAAACGCATATTAAATTCAAAAGCATAAAATTAATCGATTCTGATATGGAAACTTATATGCGCTAAATTCGTATTGAAGCGTAATTTCAATAAATGTATCAACAAATTTCAACAAAATAACGACAAACGTCAAAAGTCTGACTCTTACATTTTAGGGTTCCGTACCCAAAGGGTAAAAACGGGACCCTATTACTAAGACTTTGCTGTCCGTCTGTCTGTCTGTCACCAGGCTGTATCTCAAGAACCGCGATAGCTAGACAGTTGAAATTTTCACATATGATGTATTTCTGTTGCCGCGATAACCACAAATACTAAAAACAAAATAAAATAAATATTTAAGGGGGGCTCCCATACAACAAACATTTTTTTTTCAGGCTGTATCTCAAGAACCGCGATAGCTAGACAGTTGAAATTTTCACAAATTATGTATTTCTGTTGCCGCTATAACAACAAATACTAAAAACAAAATAAAATAAATATTTAAGGAAACCTCCCATACAACAAACTTTCTTTTTTTTTTTACTGTTTTTATAGATAATGGTACGGAACCCTTCGTGCGCGAGTCCGACTCGCACTTGGCCGGTTTTTTTTTAATGGCATGGCATAGCGCTGCTCTTGCGTTCAGCCATAAAGTCTATTTGAGTTTCTGCAAGATTACACGCTGAGTATTTGTCACGATATTGCATGGCTATCACAAGACGGCGCGCGAGCTCTCGATTTTTCTCGCACTATACGTCTCTTTCTAAGTTGTCTAATAAGAGAGAAGCGGATAGTTCGAGAAAAATCCAGAGAGCTAGCGCGCCGTCTTGTGATAGCCGTGCAATATCGTGACAAATACTCAGCTGATAGCCGTGCTGGTTTGTCAGTATTTATATTTATCAGCAATAAATAGTATGTATTAAATCAGTACAGAACGGGCCTTTTATAAACATTAATTATCAAGCGCGTCAGTATTAAGCTGGAAACAAAACAAATTATCGGACGCGGCTGACGGACGCGGCTCACTGCCGCAACTTATAGGTAGGTATTTAGATAATGAATATACACTGAATTGTGCAAACTATCGGACGTAAGCCGTGGACGTAACCTTGTGCTGACCTTGAGCGTTCGGACGTCCGACAGAAATCTATGGCGCGCTGGATGTTTTTGTCAGCCGAAAATGTCCGCGGACGGTATGCACGGGGTGCGGGACGAGTCAGGGCGCCAGAAGGATTATTTATGTATTTATTTATGATTTCTTTATTTATGTCATGGTCCCAAACACTTCTTTTTATGTTCTTTCTGGGTGGACAACATAAAGCAGCCGCCGCTAATTCGAGAAAATCGTCCTCAGTTTCACTACTGGACATGTTTCTTCGTCTACATTTCTTTGTGGAATTACGTTGTTGCGCGTCCGCAAGCCACGTCCCGTTCGACTGTGCACATTTACCAGTCGCGGCCGTCAGCTGCGTCCGATAATTTGTTTCCAGCTTTAAGGCGGTATTATAACTTCGTACTTCGCGCCTTCAAGTTGACATTCAGCCAATATTATAGAGAAACAGAAATTGGGCAACATACAGGAGAAAACTTTTATCATGAAGCCTGCAAAACACATTTCATTAAGTTGCCAATGACGGGAACATGCACAAGATTTGGCAGAATGTGATAGTGCGATCTGAAACATTGCAATATGAAAAAAATAAACATATTACTTTAATATTTTTGATAATTACTTGAATAGAAAAGAAAGGGTCTCGGACTCGCGTTATGATTGTAGAACTTTCTTAGTGGTTACGATAGTTTGGAAAGTATAAATTGGCCGTCTGTTGTCTAATTAAAAAGAGATTTTTGGTTCCGCGTAAACACTTACCGGTCAATGGGTACTCGACAGGATTATATCTATTATTAATTCCTAAACACATCTTTACCTGAGAGTCGGAGTGACTCAAGGTCATTTCGGTCATCACGTTTTTATTTATTTAATATAAAACAGTGTTAAAAATATGTAGAGAAGAAGATCATTATCATTTAATGCTGCAGCCTGTGTCCTACCTTTTGGATCTATTGCCTCAAACATCTACTAAACTTTTACCCCCTTATTCATAAAACTTAAAATACCTCTGTTAAAAAAAATGATTTGTGTCCCTTTCTTACTAAGCGTCGATTTTTCAATCTCTAGATAAAGTTATCCGTCAGTTAAAATTATCATCATCTTTTTCTTAAGTCATATGAAAGAAAAGGTCAGAGCTAACATTTATCTGACAGATAGTTTTATCTGGGAATTGAAAAATCGGCCCTAATATAAATATCAGAGTGACAGATAAAGGCAAACTAATTTTAACGGCATTTCAGCTAAAATATGTACTTGATAGGCTACATTAGGACTGCATGTGTCCTGTGTCCAAGAGGATGAGATGTGTTAACTTCCTCCGCATTACCATGCAAACAAAGTCGCAGGTACAGCTAGTAAATAAATATTTGGGGACACAATCTTACACAAATCGACCTAGACCCAAACTAAGCAAAGCTTGTACTATGGGTACTAGATGACGATATATATACTTATAGATAAATAAATACTAAAATACATAGAAAATATCCATTCGTCCTCATCACAGAAATAAATGCCCTTACCGGGATTCGAACCCGGGACCTCTGGCTTCGTAGGCAGGGCAGAGTGTACTACCAACTAGGCTACAGAGGGCGTCACTCGTCGTCGGATAATGATCCGATTACCCATGGAATCAGGATTTGTCAAATAGTCAAAGGGTTAAGGATGTGAGAACATTGTGTACAAAATTAACCATTAACGTATGTACTATCGACAACACAGCTAACTGACCATCGGTGCACCTTACCTTAAGCGCATTTCAATAAGGTTCTATATAAACACAGGATGGTCAGTTAACAGTGTTGTCGTTTGTACCTGTGTCAGGAAACGACCCAGTCAAAATCAAAAATTAAAATGAATTATTTATTCTGCAAATATGCCACAAGGGCCCTTTTACATGTCAAATGGTAATTTACGATAAAATTATAATAATCTTACACAATAATAATTTAAAATTTGCAGAATTTGCGACCACCTTAGAGTATAAGTAGCTAACAAAATGATTACTGTTGTTTGATTTTATTTATTTTGTCGGATAATGAGCGCCATTAGAGGATAATATATTTTTTTTGCTATATGTTACTAATTACCATCGTCAGTTGTATTAATTCATCATCCTCCTTACGGTTTTCCCAGTTCTATCATAAAAGAGCTCGAAGTCCGCTTTAATACCGTAACCCAAGATTTGGCGTAGGCACTAGTTTTACAAAAGCGACTGCCATATGACTTATCTACTCAGAGAGAAAACTAGACCTTGTTAGGTTTTTTAACGCGCTTATGCTGTCTATACGAAATTATTCAGCTATATTCCACCACTTCAGTGTGGTGGACGAAGGTGAACTTGCAGAATCGGTCTCCACAGTCTACACAGGTTCTCTATTGGATCGCATAAAATCATTTGGAATAATATAATAACGCATAATTTTTTATAGCCGAATTAGCGTTAGGCCTAATCATGTTATGGCATACATTTTTAGGCATAAAATTAAAAAGAATAAACGAAAATAGCATAATCATCACAAAGACTAACATCAGATAGCATAAATACAAAAAGACATAATAATTACTTGGCATCATTACAAAACGCATAAAAATTGTGTCCTAAAAAATAAAATCATGCATTACACAAAGCAATGAAAGCATAATGCACGGCCCAATAATGTACAGCCTGATAATCCATGTACATTGGGACGGTCATCTGTGCGGACTAATAATCTCCAGCGAGTCGACGCCACCCCGCTGCGCGGGGTGTCTATTTCTGGTCTGAGGAACACAAGTGAACCTAACCGACCTAAGACAGAGTTCGCTTATGACAAGCCATTTTTATCCGCCTTGATAATGCACGACCCAATAATCCGCGTCCACGAAAAGTGTAAATGCATTGTAACAACGAAATTGAGTTTTAGTCATTTAGAAGACTGAAATTATAGATAAGAAATTATGGATAATGACAGATATACCAAATAACTATTAGCCCAAACAATAGTATGCGTAATATGTATTCGGCCAATACAGATTAGTTCAACTGAAATTATGCTATTACCGTAGTATGCCAAACAAAGTAGTATGCGAAAGTATTATTATGCCAATATAAATTATGCCAAATCAATTATGCGAAACTATATTAGTCTAAAAAAAATTATGCCAATGAAGGGGATCCCGTCTACACACGCATTTAACACGCTTCCAGCGAGTTACAGCAAATTTATCTATAATCAGCTTATCTATAATAAGAGAGAGGCGGATAGTATCCGTCTCTCTCTTATTAGAACACTTAGAACAAGAGGTACAGTGCGAGAAAAATCGAGAGTATGTCGCGGCCGTCTCATGATATACATACGTTAGACGTGCAGTACTTACTTAATACTTTGAATCATCATAGGCGCTATCCTATCCACACTCACAGCCACAGTCCACTAGGTAAAAGCATTGAAAATTACACTAGGTTAGGTTAAAATAATGTCTGGCTTTTAAGTATCTGTCCCTCAAAATCAGAATGAAAGAGACATCAATCAAATGCGATATTCTAGGAATGGCCTACGAATGCCACCAAATCCTCACAGAAGTGTGCGCAGACAAAAACAACGTTACTATACAATGGATCAAAGGGCATAAAGCTACATAGTTATATAATCAACTGGACCTATACACCAAAGATATTGGGAGGAGATAGACACATGCAGACAGACTAAAGAGATTTTGTCGAAACGTGACAACAAACTCACAACTGCACTACTGAGGACACAGAGAAGCCAACTACGCAAGATAGTTGGAATAATAACAGGACATAACACTCTGAACAGACACCTCTACAACTTAGGTATCAGACAGCCCCATGTGCAAAGCGTGCATGGAAGCAGAGGAAACAACTAAACACATTCTACTGGACTGTAAGCAGGTAGAAGTAATCAGGAAAAAACACCTAGGGTCTCCGGACACACTACGGGACGCAGTCAGCAACACCAAGGCACTCACAAACTTTCTGGAGGAGCTGGGGTGGTTAGAGTAGCGCTACCCCACCGATTCACGTAAAATAGGCACGCTGGATGTCGACTTGCGGAAACGCCCAGTATAACTAACTGACTAACTAACTAGGGATGGCCTTTTGTGTCAAATAAGACAAATGGAATCGTGGGCCTGTTGTCCGCTCTTGTAGTTGAAGTGAGACAGAGATACATACTTTTCATTTCGATCATAGCAAGTTCGTGTGACAAATTGCATCGATTGTAGTGTGCCTAAAGTTTTTCCACGTATTCTTCATTTATAGGGTTCCGTAGTTAGCCAGATTTTGGTACGATATTATAGATAAGAGACTTGGCTGGTTTTATTTTATAGTTATAGGCTTTACTCTTCACTTTTACAAGTCACAGAAGTGGCGAATTTAAAAATGTCTCAAATAGTTTCAAATAGAAAAAAAACGATACTTACAAAACTGAATTCAAAATGAACTGAAAGGTGTTTGGATTAAAATTTAATTAAAAATATATACATTTTAAATACCTACATAATCATTTAATCAATATTCACCCATATCAATCAATCGAGGTAATCGATTTTGATGTATTTTGTATTCAAAATATTATTTCGACAGAAATTGGTATTATGAGTCATGCCGTGTACTTTTAAAAATAAGTAGGGAGGGAAGGGAACTATTGTTTTCATAATTTTAATGAATATACAGGGTGTTAACGGGGTCATGATCCGGAATGACAAAAAGCGAATAAGATGATCATACTGAACAACCTTTCCCATGGGACCAACCACGAAATCGCAAAAAAAACCAGGTATTCCATACATAACTCTCAATTAAATCGCAGTTAACTCACAGTTAACTCTTAATTGGCTCTTTTTTTTGCTATTTTGTGGTTGGTCCCATGGGAAAGGTTGTTCAGTATGATCATCTTATTCGCTTTTTGTCATTCCGGATCATGACCCCGTTAACACCCTGTATATTTATTTTATATATATTTATTAATTTCTTCGTCTTTTTGGAGAAAAAAACACTAACTATATATATGCCTTGGCGGGAATGGCAATGCATGGATTCGTTGAAAACTATGTGGTCGCTATCGCTAAGTATCTAACCTAATAAGCAATTATTCATTTGGGTTACCGACCACCCCATTTTACTGAATTCTATTTGTATAATATGCCGAAAATTAACGAAATCCTTACCGTAACTAAATGATTTAAGCAATAAAACTACAAAATTCATATTAATACTAAAATTAAGTGACACAACTTACTTTTACTCGCCAAATGTCGCGTTATGGCGACCGGTTAGCCTAGTGGGTAGTGACGCTGCCTACGAAGCTGAAGGTCCTGGGTTCGAATCCCGGCATTTGTTTCTGAGTCATGGAAGTTTTCTATGTATTTAAGTATTTATATCCATTATATATACCCATAACACAAGCCTTACTGAGCTTACTATGGGACTAGGTCGATTTGTGTAAGATTGTCCCCTAATATTTATTTATTTATTATTTTCACAGTTTCACTGCACGTCAACACGTTACGGAGACCATGTGAGACTCAGAGATGTACAAATTACTTTTAAAAAAGTATTTAAATACAAAATGCAAATACTTTTCTGATTTGATATTTCAAATGCAAAATACAAAATACTTTTTCTTTTTATATTTAAATACTAAATACAAAATAGGTATTTTCAAAATACTTTAGTCAAATGAAATACTTTCAAAAAGTAATCGAAACAAAATCGATGTCATTCTTGTTAAAAAGCGAAGCGTAACATCATGTTTCACAGATAATAACGTTCATTTTGTTTTAACTGTCATTTTGCACATAAACTTTCAAAGTTGCAGCGCCTCTAGTGGCCATTTGCCGAATCGCTGACCCATTCACTTGAAAATTTGAGTGGTAAAGGTAATACTTTCGAAACTTAGCAGTAAAAAAATATTCTGTATTTGACAAATATAAAATACATTTCGAAAAGTATTTAAGTATTTAAGTACAAAATATAAAATACGTATTTTGTATTTGCATTTAAATACAAGTATTTCAAATAACTCACAACTCTGGTGAGACTGAAGTTTTATTTTCTCGTTTCGGATTAAGGCGCCGTAGGTTCAGCGAAGTTAAGCGAACAGAGTTTTTGAAATAATATAATGCGTCTGTTTATAACAATATGGTTTCAAAAAAATATGAATAGTAATCTTGAGGCTTTTCTGCAGCGAGATCAGTGATTCGAAACATGACTTAGCAATTTTCGCTCGATAGAAAAATATCACGAACAGAGGTCTAAAATACATTTAAAAGATTCGTAACAAATTATGCACAAAAGCTATAAATATTCAAATTGCTTCTAAAAATCGGCAATATCATGTTTGACAGAACTCAGTGATTACTTTTTTATTTATTTAAATGGCCAAAAAATTACGAGTAGAATGAAAAAACATGATATCCGCGCTTCCGAGCACGCACTTCCATACAATGACTTTCTCGTTATGTCTATACGATTACGAACAAACAAGAACGGGGTTAATTCCAACACCACACAATTCAAGTTTTTAACCTCACAATAAGTCCTTATTATATTTTTCGTTCAATATTAAAAAGAACTCCGTAGAACTGCTTAGTTATGTATGAGTTATTTTATTAGGAATGTTACGACATTATATTCTTTGTATTTTTGTTTTGAAACTAATGCAGCGTAGTTACGTCAAAGGACTTAATTCATTTGTACTGGTATGTATCTTGTATGCAGACAAGTATTATATTATACTATTTACCCATGTTGTTTGTACGACAATTTTACTTGAAATAGACATTTGCCGTGTAAAAACTGGGGAGAACTAAATCTATTTATTGCATGCAGCTTTAATTCTGCGTTCATAATGATCGTCACCGTTGGTTGTATTAATTTCAAAGCAGATTTATAAACACATGTGCCAATTATCTTATTATGGTAAAGGATATCAAAACATATGCCCGAAATTGATTTGTTCCTTTTAGAGATACACATATTATGCGAAAGAATAACATCATCTGGCACAAATATGTAGGTACAAAAAACACCTGCAACATCACAAAACCGTTAACGAAATAATGAAGTGACTAGTGTTGACAGGTACATGCTTAGACTGGTACAGTCGACAACACAGCTAACTGACCATACCGTGAAAACCTAGAACCTTATTACAATGCACTTAAGGTCAGATTAGATTTCCGATGGTCAGTTAGCTGTGTTGTCGACTGTACAGCACATGCTTATACAGTAAAAAGTACATAACGAAATGTATGCTACACACGTTATCTAAACTTCGCTACGTAAAGATCTGAAGCTACGGTAGCCCATCAGTGGTTCAGGCATGCGGCTGTCAAGCGGCGGTCGTGGGTTTGAATCCCGGCTCGTACTAATAAGTTTTTGGAACTTAAGTACGGACTATTTACCGTCAGCTTTTCGGTGAAGGAAAACATCGTGAAGAAGTCCCACTAGGTTGGAAGGTCAGATGGCAGTCGCTTTCGTAAGACTAGTGCCTATGCCAAATCTTGGGATTAGGTGTCAAAGCGTCCAAGCTCCTTTAGCGGCACGACCAGAAACAACGCTAGGAGGATGCTACGTAAAAAGATCTAAGCCAGACCCTGTCACAGAAGTAGGTAGTTTACTTATAACTTAATTTCTAAAGTTTTATATTATTATTAAACTATGTATTTGGTGAGCTGGTGATGGAATATATATATAGGTAGGTACTTATAGACCGACGACGATAGTTGTACTCTTTCAGGTTCTACGTCTGTCCATGGACGGATCTCTCACGACTGTAAAGTTTTATACGTCGGTTGTGGACATAAAACATGAGCATATTAAAGTTGTAATTTTACTATCCTGCTAGCCCGGCACTAGATACATTAAACCCACCTAAGATCTGTCAATCTTTTTAAAATACTTAATGGTTACCAATTAAAAAAAATAATTAAACCCTGTCAGCTGTAGAACCAGAAAGAATATGTTTAAAGAAAAAAATATTTTATACTATTTCGAAAAAGTGATTTGACAATGAAATTCTACATAATAAACAAACCCCGAACAAGAAAACTCACGAGAATCTGTTTAGAAATGTGACCTGTAGAGGAGCCGGACAGCGGGATAGCAGACATGAACGAATTTTGGCCCAAACTGAAGCATAGAACTTCGTTCGCTTCGCTCGCTTGTCCGATAAGCAATACATACACTTAAAAAGTATAAACGGATGAGAAACAAGTGGCTACGTAAACAACCGTAAACTTTAAGGAAAAGGTTATTTATCTATCCAAAGTAAACAAATTTAATCGTGTACCATCCACGCGCTTGCGATTAAATTTGTGTTAGAGGACAAGTATTTTATGTCGTTCCTTGAAATATTTTTTTATCATGTTTATAGGCAATATTTATTTATTTAAACTTTATTGCACAAATATAAAAATAAAAGTATAGTTGGCGGACTTAATGCCTTAAGGCATTCTAAACAGGCAAAGGCTAAACAGAAACTTTAGTAACTTTATTAACATATGAGTTTTCATGCCGTCACAAATTTTTATTTAGCAAGCAAATAAAGATTAATAAGAATGCGTGAGACTTGGCTCTACGAAATATCTCACAACTTTTTACGGTGGAAGAGTTTCGAGACTTGGTCTTTTTTCTTTCTTTTTTCTACATTTTTTATGGGATCTCACTTCTTTTTGTAGGTTATTGTATTATCAATAAATACAATTTTTGAATGTTCCATTCCCCGAGTCCCATCATTCTAGCTTTTTAATTTGTTGTCCCATTCACTGCAAATGTAACTTTGTAATCTATTTGCATGGTATTTATGCAGTGGTGTATCTAGAAAACTGAACCAAAATTGCAAACTAAGTATTTTAGTTTTTCTTTGAGTTATACATTTTTTTTTTTTTGCTAAACACTAATTTTATACTAAATTTGAAGCTTCTATGTCTGCTAAAAGTGCCTTAGAGTTTTGATGATCCGTCAGTCAGTCAGTCAGTCACTCAGTGAGTGAATGAGTGACAAAATCAAGAAACTTTGACTAGGTATAATTCTTAAACTACTGGTTCAAATTGAATGAAATTTTAAATAAACCGTGTTTATACAATGCCTGCTTGGTTCAGGCTTCTATTTTTATCTACAACGATGTTATAGGGGGGTCGAAAATGGCCTGAACTGCTTCGAGAAAAGGATGATACGGCCGTGCTGCTGTTTTGCTCGACTTGGCGGGGGCACTGCCGTGCCCCCAGATTTGTGTACACATTTTCGAAAATTACTATTACGATATCGAATTAATTTTGAATGGGGGTTTAGATCTCAATGGCGGAGGCTTGGGCAAGCTGGGGCCCGGTTAGTGTGTTAGGACTCGGCTACTTTTATGGCTTACTAGCCCCACTCCCCCCTAGATCCGGTCTCATATCTGGTAAATACGTTTTCTCCACATTTTCACCCCAGCAGAGCTCGATCGCCTAAATAGGTACTATCAAGCGACTACTCCAACATTACATGTTTTTTTTTTCTGAGTTTTATAAGTCAATGTATGATCAAAGAGCTGAAAAGTTTCTCAAATACGATTAAAAACCATTTAAAAATATTATACACCTATGGGGATTCAAACTTTCATGATTTTCAATCATTATTTGAAGTAATACGAGTATGATCTGACGGTACGGCGAACGTGTAAATAACAACCAACCAAACAACCTTTTACTCGTCAGTTGGAATAATTACAGCATACCCGACGCTGCGCAGTTTCGCATCCTACAGGTGATAATTTTGGGTGCCGTTCATTCGCCATAAAAACAAAATGCATAATTTCAAGTAGCATACGTACGGAAATCATAACAAACTATTATCATAATAACAAAATGGATATTATTATTGGTCATAACATTTAAATAACATAACACTCATTTATCACCACCACATTTGCTATAACGTTTATGTGTACTAATTTCTTTTTGCATGACATACATTTAGTATAATGATTTAAACTGATAACAACACTTAGTATGTACTTAGTTTTATTAAGTGATTGCTATCACATCCTACAAAAACAGACAAGGTAACAAAACCGAATCGGAGCACCCCAATATCCACGTGGTCTTGTCTGCCCTACCCCTAGAGTGTATATAAAAAGTCGGAGGCTTCGGATGGGGAGCAGCAAGCCGAAGCTGCGGAGCGGAGCACGGGCGACCGTGCTTTGTCACGCGAGGGCGAAAGGGCTGCTCTCCCCGCAGCGCCGGAGCTAAGGCGTAGTCCTGTGACTGTCCAATCGACAGTCATTCTATCTAGCTTAAATATGAGTAGGGCACAGAAGGTGAGTAAATGAAGAACAACTATTAAAACATAATGAGCATGAAATATTATACAGAGTGACCATTATAGCGTTTGTTTATTATATAAATGGAATTTATTAACATTGATGATTATAATCGATGAAATTATGTAAATAGTTTTTATTCATTTTATTTTTATGCAATTTAACCACTTATACAACCTGAAATTATGCAATTCGTTGTTATGCAAAATGAAAATATGCAATTTGTTTTTATATGAAACATTACACACCCGATAATTTTATATTACTTACCTTACTTACCTAGGGCGGTAAAACAAAGAATGTCTCAGATCGCAGATATTTTAAGCCCGAGCCGAAGGCAAGGTTGATGAGAGATGAGATGATAAACAAGCGAAATGAGGCTTTATTTATTACCTTTCTCCCTCATTTACGTCAGCATTTTACCTCTCTCCCTGGCCAGGAAGTGGAATTTCTACTTTATGGCCAGGTATGATGACGTAAATGAATTAACCTATGCTGAATAATGTTATTTCAGATGCGAGTCTAGGGTTGTAACCCGTACTAAATATATTATATGTATTGTATAATGTTTTGGGACCTGAGTACCGTTGAATAACTAGATTGTTCGCAATTGGGGTATTTACGATGTACTCCAGGTAGGCCAGGACAACCATATTTGTTTTTATTTATTTTTATCATTCTGCATCTCATTCTGTATTTACATTGCGTTGTGAAGTGTTGTTGTTGGGCATGTTTCTGGAGTTTCTGGACGTACTTATAACTGATGTGAATGTGATTACTCCTCTCATATTGACAATGGCCGATCAAACATTTGGTAGGACGTAGGAGACATTTTCGCGGAGAGCTTTAGAAAGTACTAAATTCCCTTGCATAATACATACTATATTTTTTCAATATCTTGTTCTAGAATTACTACATATATTTGGCTCAAGCATGGCCTCCCATCTAGAACAACGTATAATTGATACTAAAAAGAACTCATAGATGGCGACACAGGTACCGAGCGAAACATTTGAACCAGTAATCGTGTAGATAGAATGATTTTTACACCTTAATAAACTCAACGTACCTTAATTATATCACAAACATACTTTCGCACATACAATAAAGGTATATTTTATAAGTTTAGTAAATGCAATAAAATTGATACTAAATCCATGTAACTCGTACTATACGAGTCAGCTTTCAAGCTTGCTACGTATTATTGGGCACTGTCACTAGATGGCGCCATCACGGGTCGCGAAAGTTCTATGGAACCACAGGCTCTAAGCATTTGGTTATGTATATTTTTGTGTGATGTGTAATATTGTCTCTAAAATACTACTTTTATATCGAAAAAATCAAAAATACTCTATTTGTTGCCCGGGAAGTCAACGCCATCTGGTGATATCTCAATGTATTACTAAAGGCTGACAGCGTCATAGCCGTGGTAGCTCGGATACTGCATCTACTGGTGTAGCTACGGGACTAAAATTGTATACAGAATTGCCTACATTAGGACGGTACGCTTTTGCTCTATGGGATTGGGTATCTGTACTTGTATTCTTTAATCTGTGGCTCAAGCATAGTTGGCAACCCTAGACGCGCTACAGGCCGGCCGTGCAAATGCGGTTACATGTGCACAAACATAGCAACAATATTGCATGTCTATCACGTCGCTATAACATCGGTAATAAGATTGACATTGTAATTTAATATATATCTAGACAAAGACATCTGCGCGGATACACCAACGCGTAATCATTACCTGATTATCACACGACAATAGATACTGTATTTGGGTCATATATTATGTATGTCGAGTCAATAATAGGATTACGGGATTCGAGCCCTGCACATGCATAGCTATCATGCGACGGCGCGCGAGCTCTCTCGTTTGTTCTCGCACTCTCCGTCTCTTTCTTATTAAAACTCTTAGAACAAGAGATATGGTGCGAGAAAAGTCGAGAGTATGTCGCGGCCGTCGCATAATAGACGTGCTGGTCCATCTTTCTCTTTCGTCCTGTCTGGTGATTCAACTGCGGTACGTACTCTTGTCACATTCAATACAAATTTAAACCAGTAAAAAAAGTATGTGCGTCTAAGACTTGGTCTATATTTTGATTTAGTGTCACCGTTTGGCCGCCGAACACCTGGATATGGATTGTCATTGTATACATCTGACCGAGTTATCGCGCATGAAGTTAAGAACATGTTGTGGTAGGAGAGCCGCAACCAGCAGCTTACACTATGTTGAGAATGACACCCTACAAGTTAGGTGCGGTGGAATACTTGTCTGACCTCCTTAGGCGACGACCTCGTCCTTGTATTTGTCGAGCATGAAGCGCGACACGATGTTGTGGTAGGAGACGGTCCGCTTCGGCTTAGCCGCAACCAGCAGCAGCAGCTTGCACTATGTTAAGCTCTAACCCGACAAGTTAGGTGCGCTGGAATGTTTGTTTGACCTCCTACGGCGACGACCTCGTCCTTGTAGTTGTCGAGCATGACGCGCGCCACGATGTTGTGGTAGAAGAGGGTCCGCTTCGGCTTAGCCGCAACCAGCAGCTTGCACTATGTTAAGCATGACACTCTACAAGTTAGGTGCGCTGGAATGTTTGTCTGACCTCCTTCGGCGACGACCTCCTCCTTGTAGTTGTCGCGCATGAAACGCGCCAGGATGTTGTGGTAGAAGAGGTTGGCGGCCTGTCGCTCCTCGCGCGACACATCCATCTTGGCCACGGCGGTCACTAGGACGGTCAGCTTCTGCTTAGCCGCTACCAGCAGCTTGTCGACTGCGACACGATACAACGGATGCCAATTAGGTATAAACGTAGATATTACAATTTTTGTTTATCACTATTTTATAGGTAACAATATACCTACGTACTTGTTACCTAATAAGTCTAATAACAGCATAGTAAAAGGTATTAAGAATTAAATACACACACAACATTACTCATATTCCAATTACATACTCATTTCCTTCCGATATTTACATATAGCGAGTAAAAGTTACGTATGTAAGGGTCTGACTGAAACCAGTGTTGTGATGTAGGTGTAATACTGCCTGGTGAGTCTAGCTTTTTGGAATTACACATTGTTATGCCTGCTACATAGTATGTATATATAATATGAATGTGTGAAATATGGTGTCTGCATACTCTATACTTTCCTGTAATGTAATGCCAAAAAAATCTTAGTTACTAATATTTACTTCTTATTCTTTAACTTTGGAATCTGCCAAGGTCTACAAAACAACGCCGGTAAGCTGTAAACTTAAATACTAAGTAGTTAGCAGTAAATATTCTATGACAACCTGAAATACATCTAGTTAAATATAACACACCTAGCGTATCCGACTAGGTACTATGGAGGTGGTACAGTCAGCGTCATATAGTTAGTAGCAGCCAGAGTAGCCAAATATATCGTAACACACCCTTATTCTTACAGTAATAAAGACGTGTACCGAAATAATTGGCTACCTTGGCTGCTACTAACTATATGACGCTGACTGTACACTAAAGAGACGCATATTCTTATTCTAACTGAACACTCGATCCGCGGACATTATTTGGACATGTGTGATCAAGAAAAAAAGAGACTTTACAGTATACTGATCATTTGGTTTTGTGTAGGTACTTTTTGATTTAATTTTAATTTGAGTAGGTATTTAATTAATTAATCATTTACACTAAACTCGTATACTGCAGAAAGAAATGCCACGGCATAAAAACGATTATTTTGTTGTAAATGCGGTTATTCTAGGAAACTCCCATCAATAACTAGTTAATAGAATTTTAATTACTGCGAAGCAGAAATTGATTTCAAAGGGGTGGAAAACTAGGTCGCTTCCTAATAATCTAAGCGCGCACCTGTCTATGGCAAGTTTTTATTATTAGACTAACTTAGCCCGTGTTTAATTATTACAAACTTACAGCCGCCCTTCTACCCTTCCGCCCTATATGTCTAGGTAGCTCTGCCTACACCTTTTGGGAATGAAGGCGTGAATCTAATGTATGTATGTATGTGTGTCCCGGCTATTCCCGAATCTCAAAATATCTCCACCCCAAATTTTATCACAATCGTTTAAGCGGTTCAAGCGTGAACAAGTAATAGACAGACTGACAGACAGAGCTACTTTCGCATATATTGACTTAGAGCACATATAGACTAGAAAAGTACTAAACCAATGAAGCTTTGTAATACTGGCGCCTTCGTAGTTGTCGTGCTGTGTAGTTGCCAGTTAAAATTTTAAGTTAAGTTCAAGCTCTATTTCATACACTTACTCGTAAAATGTCTCGAGTTTTATACATACCTACTGAAAAATTACTACTACCAATGGCTATAAGGTACTTAAATAAACTGTACTACATTACAATTCAAGGTAACAAACAATATGAGACGAATTCAATAATCCTGACAAATGGGATGAAAAACATCACCAGAAAGTCCGCTACCCGTTTTCCTCGAACCGTAAAACCGATTTACTCGTAGGCTCTCTCAGCCGGTTGATAGGACTGAGTTTGCAAAATGTATAACTATTTAAGTAGTATTGGAATATGGCCTTGTTCGGCCGTTAGTCCGAACTTTGATGAGTATTTTTGTTGGCTTTTCATTTTACAAGCTTATATTTAACTTGAAATGTATGTTCGACGTCCAATCTTACAACTGATTTTTAAAGCAACCTCAACCAATTGAGCTGAAATTTTACACACGTTTAGTTTGGATGACAATGCCGTATTATGGTAGGTACTATAAAGTTGATCTGATGGTGGAGACGGAAGGTGGCCATAGGAACTCCTCAATTACACAAGGTAAAACCGTCGTGTTGGGGCTAATTAGAACCGTTGATGACTGTGCAAAGTAGCGAGTACCAAAAATGACATTTTAATACAATTGCTCAAAAAGTGATACTTTTGTAGCTAGATAATATCACGTGAAAAGTTGTATTTCACTCACTAGGGGTTTTTACTTTTCCAAATTTTCAATTTTTTTTTGAGCCGTATTACTCCACCTAAGAATGCAAGTTCAAGTACATTATTTGCTTTCAAGTTTACGTCATTTGGCATTGAAGTACGAGTATAGTTGAGAATTTTAAATTCTTAAAATATTTAAATTGTATAGGTGTTTGGAAAGGTTTATCTTACCTAATACAAAAATCTCCAACGGTTTTGATAAAGTTGGTTGATTGAGTCCTACCAATGACATGACATGAGTAGGTACTACGCCAGTGCCAGACCGCGGGGCGGGATGTCCGGCCGATCTCGTATTTTTCAACACAATTGCTCGTAACGTACCTCTTATTACGTCGCTTTTAGGCTCATATCCTGGGTATTACACGCGTGTTTTATAACATTACGAAACTCGTGTTTTATGGTTGTATCCCGAATAAGTCACGTTGGTACATTGCAGCAAGATGTATGCATGCACACGGTGTATTCTTAAATTAACCGGGTTGTACAGAATGTACAGCTTTTTTTTTAATTCTCGTCAAATGGATTCTTACTCGACTACTTAAACAAATTAAATCCTTTTTGTTAATTAATTGACTATTTATATGTGGATATGATTTAGAAACCGTTTAATTTAGTAAAACTACTCACTTTTGATAACATTTTACATGAATTAATAAGGATAACATTTTAAAACGAAAATATTTATTTTATATTGTATTGGCTGTTTAGAGATTTCATTTAAATTTAAATTGTAAAGTACATTGTTCATTGTCGTAAACTTAAGTAGATAGATAATATAGGTACATAAAAATTAATACTAGTATCATGTTAATCGATTGTTAGTGCGGATCGATCCGTGCGATCTCGCCAGTTATTATATAAACCTACCAAGGTTTCCGATAGTGGCTTCTAAAAAAAAAAAAAAGGAAATATCACTTGTATCACAATGTACTATTATTAATTTATTACCGTAAAATGCTGCAACTTTGCCATTTAAACTCAATTTTGCCTATTTCGTTTCAATTATGACCTCTCGAATTTGCTTAGTTTTTTCTTGTTTTTTACCATTTGGTAGGAATTTTCATTATTCTGGCAACACATATTTAATTTTTTACAATGGTAACTCCATTGTTGCTCCGCCAGTTACGCATCATAAGTCGGAGTGAGTGGCAGCATTTTTTTAGTGTCTCGCAACTTTTGAACTTTTATCTACAAAAAAGGTGTTTTTTGAGAAGTGGTAACGTCCCATGGTAAGTAAAGACTGTCTATATTCCGCAAGTTTAATATTTTCAAGAAAAGGACATGATTTCAGCATAATAACGTACTAGGCAATATTGGGCAGTGTTTTGGAAACTTGAATGACACAATTTTGCCTGGGTCTAGGGCTGTCACTAGCTGGGTTTTATAAATGTACAGAAAATAGTAAAAATAAGCCTGCTTAAATGAGTTTATTTATTACAAGCTTTTTATTAACTTGCAATGATTGTTGGTTTAAGTCAAATCTTGCAAGTCGATTTTCACCAACTTTCAGTGTGGGTAGATCTGCTGACAATGCAGTAATAAACTAACGTTAACAAAAAAAACGTAAAGGTACTTAAGTTATTTTTATTGTAATTACTTGCAAATTGTATATCTATTGTATTATAATTATGTTGTATGTTTGTCTTTTAGTTCAAGATTTGCAATAAATTTTTCAACCACTTATTAGCGACCAATTGAGGTGTTTAACGTACTTATGTAACTTGGGTGACAGTGCAATGTTTATGGTACCATCGAGATGGTCTGATAATGGAGACCGAAGATAGAAACTTCTAAACAACACATAGTAAACCCACTGTGTTTAGGCTCGTTTGATTTGTCTTGCAGTTATCTTTCTTATCAAATGGGTTGTCAGGTCGATTACCTACAGTTGGAGTTTAAAGGTGATGGGACTGATTAGAACTTTACAATGAAATAGAACTTTACACTATAATAATGCATTGTGAATTAGCAAAAAAGTGTACTTGCAATGTACTTATAATAAATAAATAAAAGACCGGGTTGCACTCCGGGAGTGCCGGCAGAAGTGAAAACTCAATAACATTGTAACAGTTTTTCGATCAGGTCAACACCGTAAGATGTCACATCTTACGGTGTCACCCTAAAAATGAATTTGGCGCAAATTTATGAACGATTATCAATTATTTAGGCGTTATTCCGTTTAAAAAAAATAAGGAAAAAAATGGGTATTATTGTTTGTTGATTATTTTGTAACTAAAAATAAAAATATATTATTATATAATGATCTTTTTTTTGGCACAACCCTACAGTTAACAATATTTTTGTATATAAGTTTGTGGAACCTGCTACAACTTTACCTATTGCCTGTGAAAAAAAAAGTATTAAGCTTATGGCAATAATTTGACTGCCAGGGACAAGCCCAATGTCTCATGCACACGAGTAAATATTATTACAAATAGCAACACATTATTTATTGAGATATCAGCCTAGGCAAAGTTACGTCTTAGGTCTACAACTTTGCCTGCCACTTTGATTGCTTGTAAATCGGAAATACAGTATGATTAGGTAATGAGATTTGAGTCTTATCTGGCAAGACATAGGGTATGTTTTCCGACTAATACTCATTAAACTCATAATGAAAAATAGGTTCACAGATATAAGAAAAAAACGTCAAAATCCAGGCAAAGTTGCAGCATTTTACGGTACACTAAAAGATAATCATTTGGAATTAAATCAAATATAAAGTACAAGGGCCAAGGTACCTCGGGACTCGTACAAAATGACATAGCTTCCGCACTTGTATCCAAATTATAAAGGTGACGACTAATTTGGAACTTTTCGGTGTAATGTAACATGAATCATGATATAACACGAGCATAACAGCAGTCTACAGCGAACAGAGCCGCTCGACTCGAGCGCTGCGCCCTCCACTCGGGTGTCGGTTTTTTTTTACGCGAATCCCTTTGAGTGTTACATTACAAGTCAGTACAAGTCAATTGCGGCGGCAAGAATGGAGTTCTGTAATGTTAAATAATGTAACACGATCGCCGTAAACGATACATTACACCGAAATGGTACAAGTCAGTCGCCACCTAAAGGTTACGGCAATGCACGGGTACCTACACTACACGACTGTTCTTACGCTATGCGTTTGGGTTTATTTGTGAGCCCTAGACTAGACACTACCAGGCTATTTATACATGAATTGGTAGTACATATGACGACTTGGGCACAAAACTCGGGCCACAATCATAAAAATTATGCCTATAAAAAAAACAAGCCGTATTATTTTAAAAGAGCTCATGGATTACTTCAGTAGAAATAAGTAGTATAAATTTCTTCGTTGTTCACTATGACAATAGTCGTTAAGCCATCGATTGGCTCCGGAACTTATAACCCCCAAATTGCCCAATCACGTAACAAGGCTTACTCCAATAAAGTCGGACTGCAGTTGCTTCCGAAAAACGAATGTTTACGCCACGTCTTGGAATTATATTACCGAACAAAACTCGGGCTTTTTGGGACGCAAACGATACAACGACAAGATGAGAAGGACTTATAGGTTCTAGTATACCACTGACTAGTGTAAGATACTCACAGTCGGCCTCCACCTCAGCCACGGGCTGGATGTAGTCGTCGAGCGTGTACTGCGCGGCCGGTGGCGCGCCGGTGAAGGGCCGCGGCGCGTTCGGGGCTCCTGCGACCACAACCCTACACTTAAACTACGAGTATGGAGGCCATAGTAGTAGATTGTATTACTAGGGAGCAAAATGGTATATTGTAAAGGTGTCTGAATGAATCTAGAACGTAGGGATGGGTTCCAGAATAGAATCCTGAGCGTAACCAGGGATTCTAACGTGGAATCCTGAGCGTAGTGAGGGATTCAAGCAACGTCGCCCAAGGTATAAATATTTTTTTACTGCGTACTACACTCTTCTTGTCACTCCTTCCATGACTAAAAACACGATAATTACAGTAATCATTTTATTAAAAAGATACAAATATTATAGGACTGCCCGGCCGCAGGGATAGGAATTGTTCAATGATCCATATGCATCCTGGACGACTAATGATCTTCTTATCTGTTTAAGTTGTAATACCTTTACTAAGTAGTTGTACATGTGTCCGAATGTTTTTGTATATCGTCAACAGTAATTTGTATTAGCCAGCAACTCTGGAGACTAGAGACAGAACACAATGTTTTACCTAAGAACGAGTTTAAGTAGGTATTTCAAAAGGATGCCTTTGTCATATAGACATAGCAAAATTAGAAGGGTTTCTAGGGCGTAGTTTGACTACGTAACCTCCAGAAAAAGCAAACCATTACAACTAAATGGATCTAAATATATCGGTAGGTATTTACGTATATGTTACGGCGAGAAACTGTAATAAGAGGCCTCGGTTAATAAAGTTTATACATTTTCTGCAGACAAGGCTCTTCATTTAGATTTTGTTTTGTGGCCATCAGATAGGCCTTTCAGAAAAGCTATTAATTACCGTACCTAAGGTATTTATTTAAATGTTGTTGTTCGTGCTGACTAACCGTTGAATATAGTACCTACTCCAAAGAATCCAAACAGTATAGAAGGCTGCTTATATTTCGAATAGGTATTGAAAACGATATTGCACCTTTACTATTCTTCCAGGCGGTTTCATATTAGGCGTTCAAATATTTAGCTTTACTTTTTGCGGGCAGAACATTGTTAATGAAGTTTTTAGCTTCCATTTTTGATATAATTATAACATGTTAGCAGCGTTGTTACATTAATTTACTCAATAAAGTTTTTTTTTTTTTTTTTTTATAAACTCCGGTGTAAACGTATAATTTTCACTTGAACTGATGAAGTCATCATTGTTAATTTAAAATATTTGTAGAACAACTGCTTTTACGTGCTTGTCATTATCTAGAGACAACAGTTTTTTTTATTAAGAAAATATGTAGTATGTTTCGCGGGCTTTTTGTTCCATGGGTTTTAAACTTCTAACATCAATTTATTAGTAATCATATTATATCAAATAAACATTGTTTGAAATTACACGTAGCTATTAGAAAGTAGTATCAATAAATTCATATATTTATTTATGGAATATAATAATATTCAAAAGCGTTCAAGGATGGCAATATATGAGACCTTACCTACACTAAGAAAAAAGCGCGGTAAGTATTTAAAAACGCTCAATGAAAGTGTCTCCTTAAACACGCTACTGAAATTACGAATTGTCTATGGCCTCTCTCTGGAATTAGAATCATGTCTTTAAAGCTTTTTTCTCTATGTGGTCTATGACAAGCGTTGCTCCCTTGGGCAAAAAAGATAGATTGAAAAAAAAATGCAGAGGGATCAAAAACTAATTTTTCTCCCTATAAACGGGCTAGAAGAGTCTTTTTTTCGGGTTAAAGAAATTTACTACCTCAAAAGAAATCTACATTTCACTTAATGAGAGCTTATAGTTATTTACAAATTAATATTCGAATAGAAGGAGTGAAAACCTACTTAAGTCTCCACTATCCCGTTTCAGGCTTGGAATAATAATTCTAATAATAATCGACGTTTCTACCCAGTTAGGCGAGAATGAGCGAGAAATTTCACATTACTAGTGATAAAATATGTATGGCAATTTATATTGAATTCTCTCAGCAATGGAAAAGCTTACGTAAGAGTCATACGTGACCACACAGACACGGAATAACAAACGATGCTATGCCTGATCCCGGAAATTAAGGACAATGGGCTTAATTTATAGTTGTGAAGTACGTATACCGGTATAAACCGCTCGCAATGCAGGGTTGGGTAGTTCTGGCATAATTCAAAATGTACAAATACCTTTCTAATATTTACTCCCATATCCCAAATTACCGGTAATAGGACGGAATAGGATTGACATATATTTTAATTTCAACAATTAAACCAGTGCTAAACTTGGCACATTTTAAACACCGCTCCAATACAACCTTGACCCATTAGCACACTAGGTGCGCTAGGTGTAAACTTGATAGCAAAATGCATATTCTTTCAGAAACACATTTGTCCGGAGAAATTATAAGAAAAAGTGGCCTTAACTAAAATTTTCTTGGAGTAGGTATTTGGCGTGACAAGTATAAGTACGTCGATAAGTAAAACAATTGTGCGCAGGACTCACCGACGCTGGAGAGCAACTGGTTGATCTGCTGAAGCGATGTCTTCATCTTAATGATGAGCTGGCCTTTGTCGTTTAACGACCGGATGAGCGCAGCCTCCTCGCGCTCCTCTGCTTCCAGCTGGGCCCTCAGCAGATTCTTTTCTTCGACGTACCTGCATAAAGTAATGTACAGTGAGCAAAATTATAGTTTTTAAGTATATGCATTTGATGAGGGGATGGAATGTCATGTTACTGCAGCGCATCTGGGATGTTCGCAGAGGCACGGGTCGATGGTTTCAGTGCCAATATGAGAAACAGAACCGCGTCCCTCATGCGTCGTGTGCGTGATAGTTCCAACAGCCTTCTTCAGCTGATTTGGGATAGTCCTGCTTGCGCAGTATGGAGACACTGGAACACCCTACACATGGGCTCAAGAGGTTCGGTGTATAATTTTGAATAACTGTAATTTAGTAACTAACGTAGTTTTATAAGTTTTTATTGTTACAGTACGATTACTGTTAGTTAACCACTGACAGATAGTTTGCCTTCATTTAATTTTCAACTTTAATGTCATACAATTAAAGCAATTTTCAGAATATTGTTACCCACGTCTACCGATTTAGAAATAACTAGGTGAGTCTTGGTCCTAGTCTATGAGGTTAGAGTTGAAAATTAAATGAAGGCAAACTATCTGTCAGTGGTAAACCCCAAATAATTCTACTGTACTAACATGATATGGACATGAATCTGAATAAAATAATTTGAATTTGAATTTCAAATGGGGCGAACCTGTGTGATGAAATCAGGAATGTGAGGGCGTTGGGAATAAAGTATCAGAACACTACAAAAGGTTTGGTTATAGTGAAAAGAGTGAAAGAAGATTATGATGGCGGCAGCTACCTAGTGTGAATGTTGTAGGAATACCTAGGCGAGTATTCCTAGAAAATATAGCGACCTAAAGGCGGTTAAGAATTATGAAAAGAGAAGAGTTGATGAACCAAAAGACGTAAGTAGGTTTCGTTCGTATCAAGTGGGAAGGAGTAGTTTTTTTATTGCGATTATGGGAAAGTGATTTTATGTAGGTAGGTACAGTCGACAACACAGCTAACTGACCATCGGAAATCTAATCTGACCTTAAGTGCATTGTAATAAAGTTCTAGGTTTTCACGGTATGGTCAGTTAGCTGTGTTGTCGACTGTACATATGTATCTGCATATATCACACAACTTTCTTCATCCTCAAAATTTTATTCAAATGCACCTTATAGTTTTCGAGTAAAATGCCTGTGACATACGGACGGACAGACAGACAGACAGACAGACAGACATGACGAATCCATAAGGGTTCCGCTTTATGCCATTTGGCTACGGAACCCTAAAAACGACTTTATGCGTGTACACATATTAAATAAACAATTCTATTCTATTCAGATTATAATACCCAAATCGCTATACTCGTATGTAGGCCGATAATATTTCATAATGCGTTTCGCTTCAAAATGTGTATTTTGTTAGAATTACGAGTAATTGACAAATTGACATCGGAATCTGTGAAGTACCTACAGTAGTTTCACTTTCGTTGTTAATAAGTTTGCTATACGATATTAATTTAAACCCTCAAATTGACCATAGTTATGCCAAAAGAAAAAAAAAACCCTAATTGACCATAGTTATGCCAAAAGAAAAAAACTTTTTTTGACAATGTGATTTGAGACTCATTGACTTTAGTCCCTTTCAGAACTACCCACTGGTCTAGTGGCAATAAAAATAGACCTTTGCTTCTCAGCCGCTCGGTATAGTCCCTTTCAGAACTACCCACTGGTCTAGTGGCAATAAAAATTGACCTTTGCTTCAGCCGCTCGGTATAGTCCCTTTCAGAACTACCCACTGGTCTAGTGGCAATAAAAATTGACCTTTGCTTCAGCCGCTCGGTATAGTCCCTTTCAGAACTACCCACTGGTCTAGTGGCAATAAAAATAGACCTTTGCTTCAGCCGCTCGGTATAGTCCCTTTCAGAACTACCCACTGGTCTAGTAGCAATAAAAATAGACCTTTGCTTCAGCCGCTCGGTATAGTCCCTTTCAGAACTACCCACTGGTCTAGTGGCAATAAAAATAGACGTTTGCTTCAGCCGCTCGGTATAGTCCCTTTCAGAACTACCCACTGGTCTAGTGGCAATAAAAATAGATCTTTGCTTCAGCCGCTCGGTATAGTCCCTTTCAGAACTACCGACTGGTCTAGGGGCAATAAAAATTGACCTTTGCTTCAGCCGCTCGGTATAGTCCCTTTCAGAACTACCCACTGGTCTAGTGGCAATAAAAATTGACCTTTGCTTCAGCCGCTCGGTATAGTCCCTTTCAGAACTACCCACTGGTCTAGTGGCAATAAAAATTGACCTTTGCTTCAGCCGCTCGGTATAGTCCCTTTCAGAACTACCCACTGGTCTAGTGGCAATAAAAATAGACCTTTGCTTCAGCCGCTCGGTATAGTCTCATTCAGAACTACCCACTGGTCTAGTGGCAATAAAAATAGACCTTTGCTTCAGCCGCTCGGTATAGTCCCTTTCAGAACTACCCACTGGTCTAGTGGCAATAAAAATAGACCTTTGCTTCAGCCGCTCGGTATAGTCCCTTTCAGAACTACCCACTGGTCTAGTAGCAATAAAAATAGACCTTTGCTTCAGCCGCTCGGTATAGTCCCTTTCAGAACTACCCACTGGTCTAGTGGCAATAAAAATAGACGTTTGCTTCAGCCGCTCGGTATAGTCCCTTTCAGAACTACCCACTGGTCTAGTGGCAATAAAAATAGATCTTTGCTTCAGCCGCTCGGTATAGTCCCTTTCAGAACTACCCACTGGTCTAGGGGCAATAAAAATAGACCTTTGCTTCAGCCGCTCGATATTAAAAATATGACACCCCATTGAAAATTCACACTCAATAATTTTGTAAGCAAAGCTCAACCTTTGAACATTAGTAATGATAAGTCTTTCATATATGTTTGAAACAGTGAAAGCACCAAGCACACGTTTACATAAACGGATAAAAGTAGAATACTAATTTTGAATTTTGACGGTCAGGTCATCGAAAACAGTACCATATTGTCAAATGATATATTTCTCTCTTTCTGACGCGGTCTCGGTCGAGGCTCGAGCGACTGGCCACAAAAATTTCACACTCAATTTCGATTCGCACTTACGGACGTTACAAAATTGTCAACACAAGCTGTAGCTGCCTTCCAAAAACATATGTTAGGGGGACCCTCCTGGAGTTTACAGATACAGATGTCATTCTTGATTATTAGCCAACTTCACGGAGTAGACGTGTGAACGCCGACAGCTGTTTAAGTGCCGAGCCTGGGGGCTTCTCTTCACGTAAGTCTAACGTGAATAGAGTCGCGCAATCTTGGTATAAACCATCCCAGGATAAACGTTGACTAAAATAACTTATCTCAGTAAAGCAAACCAAAAACATAAGAATTTAGGCGTTTTGGTGATTATAAGATTCTCGAATAAGCATACGTAGTAATTATACTTGACCTTTACTGGATAGAGATTTTACTTTAGGTACTCACCAGTGTTATATATAATGCTTATACATTAAAAAAAATAACAACACCTAATAACCCAACATTTTGCAACAAACCTCGTACAGTCAAGGACACCAATATGTATACACCACAAAGTCTCAAAAATATGTAGGCAGACCTTATTTCTACAGCAATAAGGTTTTAGTCACGGAATAAAGAATCCATTGGAAGTGGCATTCAACCGATTTTCATAGAGAACCACTGTCGCCGCACGCACACAACCATACTCCAATAAATACACGGACCCACAATTGCAATACGCTTTCGATTTGTTAAAACTTACTGTGACAATATGTTGTTAACGGTAGCAAAATATATATGCAAAGTCTACTTTAACAAGTACTATTTACGGTCTAATTTAGAGTGTCAAGTAAATATTTCTTACGTCCGTTACCATATGCGTTGCAACAAGACTTGCAAGAGACGTGGTCGTTCGGCTACTCGACCAAAGATGGCGGTGTTTTCAAAACTGGAGATGCGACCGCTTATAACTGAATAGGGATGTGGGTATGGTATGAGTTGGACTATCGATATTTTTATGATTCATACGGTAAATATTAAGCTAAGACTTAGTTACAAATTGTTTCTATTAAAATCTTGTTTATTATATAATTAGTATTAGGTAACCTTTATATTAAATTACTTTTGTTATAAATGTAGTAGCAATTAAACACAGATTTCTAATAAACAAAGAATATAATTTGTTTAATTGAATACAAGCACATCTCAAATACTATTTAGAATTATTTTACCAGCAGAGTGCGGTCTAGTGAGAATTTACCGTGCGGGATAATAAGGAGGGCCTTTGTCACAGAATAAGTAATAGTACAGAAATTGCACTTCCTAGCAAAAACGGCGTGTAGGCATAAGAAACGTGCCTACTCTGTGCATCTCTGTCTATCGTATAACTTGTATCCATTCACACACGGCACGTTTAGCGCTAGGGCTGTCACGCCAAGAATACATCAATGAAGGCAAAAAATGTTCTAGCTCACGTTACATTAGATGTCTCTTGAGTAAAGTGGACCCATATTAATTTAGTACATGCTACTTTACATATGAATAACACTACACATAAAATTGATCTGCCACTTCTCTATTATCTATTAACTAATTCAATTTAACTTATGAAATTTTAATTCACAAGTTTATTCACAAGTAAGTTCAAAAGCATATGGTTTTATTAAGATACTCTGTTTAGGGTTCCGTTGGTAGGTACATTTAATAGTTTTCTTAAGAGTTTATCTAGCTCCAAAAGTTTGCATTATCACCGGAAAAGTGCTCCTTACACAAAACGACGTAACAGCCATGATTTTCCTATGAGGATACGTTTTTCTATATTGGAATTGGAAAGGCAGACATTATTTGGTTAAAGTGCTGCATATAGGTTAGGAAAGGTTAGGATAGACAACAGACAAAAGACAGACTTGTTTAATAAAAATAATTCATTTACAATTTTTGTACTTTAATATAATACCTTATGTTTTTTTTTCCATCTTTGCATAGGCGATTATTATATTTGATGGTAGAAAAAATTAACTTTATAAAATATTCACTTCGAAGTAAGATAAACCACGTTCTTTAGGGTATTCAAACAATCATAAACAGAGCAGTTTTCGTTTTCATCGTGCTTTTAAAAACCTCGTAATAAGACAAAATTAGGTACGCGCGGTTCGTCACGTTCAAGTCGGCGGCGGCGGCGGCGGAGGCGGATCACAGCACGACGCACGTGTACTCGCTCGCGCGGTGCCGGCCCTCGACTGAGTGGCGGCCCGGGGCCTCGCGAGCGTAAGGTATCTAACGCGCCCCGCCCCGCCCACTGCAAGCCGCCTGCCTTTGTCCTGATTAAAATGCTTAAGCAATCCACAAATTATTTATAAGAAACAATAAAATATTATTATTTTAATTTCTGTTTATAATTTCCTAAAAGTGGGTATCCAAAGGTTATCTCGAAGAGATCGGTCATTCGTAATCATATTTTACAAATTGTATTCTGTATTTATCGACATACATATGTATAATCGGAATTCGATAAACGAGATGTCCCTATGACAGATCAAAAGTTCTACGAGAATTCCGGGCTCTGTATATCACTCCTAAAATATAATCATTTTCATTTTGGTTTATCGATAACAATTATCGACCTTGGCCACAGCATTTGAGTAGCGAATCTTCGGGAAATTTGCCGTGCATTTCACGTTCCGAGTAGCGAAATAATACACAGGATTATGGACTTTATTGTTAGAGTAATATAATTGATATTTCCTTGACTACAGACGCAAATTGCGTCTAAGAAATTGAAAATTAAATATTTTTTATACGTATTCTAAAATATTACTTAACGATGATAGGGAATACCTCCATGACACAAGTTTTTTATGTGCTGTTATTGGAGCAGCTTTCAATAACGCAATACGGCATTTTCCTAAAATAAACAAATATTCACTCATGTCATACGCCGCGTGCGGTCGCTAGGTGAGTGACAATAATCTGTGCAAGAAGTATGCCAATTATTGCTCATGTTCGGCGACACGGGAACGCCCACTCACCACTTCCAATGCATTCTTTATTCCGTGGTTTTAGTATACATATTTATGAAACTTTGAGTGAATACATATTGGTGCCCTTGCCTGTACCGTACCTATTATCTAACTAATCGTTAATAAGTACCTACTACCTACTCGTATTTAAAAATTCCTTCTCTAGTTGCATTATTTTTGCAATGTAATGCTGGATAACCAAATTATATAGGAATACTCGGTCTACAAATGTTTCGTCATCACAATAAACCTTCACACCTTCGTGCTGCAGGGGGGAACGGGGAGAAGTCCCCGCAGAGTCCATTCACAGGTGTATGCTTGGTCTCCTCACCATGTTCTCTTTTGCCGAAAAACTAGTGGTAACTGTTCAACGGTATGAATATGACTGTAAATAGGCTCTCGAGTGGCGACCACGTAGCCTTCCGGCGCGGCGTGGGTGGCCCCCGACAAGGTGGACTCATGACCTGGTAAAGGTTGCGGGAGTCCGCTGGATGCGGGTGGCGCAGGACCGGTCACTTTGGCACTCTTTGGGGGAGGCCTATGTCCAGCAGTGGACGTCTTTCGGCTGATATGATGATGATGATGATGAAGTTCGAATAAACACATGGTCATGGTCAGAATCAGCATTAGAACCCGCGACCACCGTTTGACAACCGCGTGCTTAAAGCAATAGGTACACATCGCTTCAGATATCTGATATTTAACAACATATTTGCACATAAAACCACACTACGCACATCCCAAAACGTAACTGCGCGGAAAATGTAACGATGAGTTGTGCTCTGGGAGTACGAATAGCTTCAAATTGAATGAAATTCTCGCACGAGAAGTCCCGGGTTGATTGTGCTCTGCTTTCGACAACAGCAATTCGGGCGTGTAACCCGAACCCGACCCGTACGCGACTTTAGGATTCAGTACCAAAACGATCCGGAGTCTGTTACAGTATGTAATCTGAAATTCACGACTATAATTCATTTCTTAAGAATTTTAGAAGTACGCATATAAACTCAGTTTGTATAATACTCGTAAGCTAAATAAAATAAAAATTGAAGGTAAAGCTGACCTTTACATTCTTGCGTTCAACTGAGTTTAGATTTCACATGCTTACAAATCTGGCATCTTAATGTAATTTTAAGCTGTTCTGCTTAAATAGCATAATCGCGCTTATGTCGGACGTAAAGCATTCGTCCTGCGAGAGAAGTGCGAGAGGGACGAATGCTTCAAGTCGGTCGTAAACGCGGGCGTGGTGGCAGTGCTCAAGATGAATGAATGAGAAGAAGTGCTACGTGACCGTAGACCGTTGAGACTTTACGTGATAGCGATTAAGAACACTGGGTAAAGCCCTTCTTTGTAGTGGTGACCTGTTCGAATAGACACTACATAAATACCTCATTCCCGATAACGTCTCGTAACGATTCGTCTACGCTTGTTCGTTTATCTATATTACCAAATATAAACTTTGTACTAATTATACTTATTTATATCCATACAGGATTTTGCCCGCGGCTTCGCCCGCGTAGTAAGTGTAATTTTGCAATACCTGTTGAATTGTTACGCCGGCAACGGCTTACTTACTACTTACTTCCCCTATGAATAACCCTTCGTCAAAACCCGTTATGGTAAATTATTTTTTATTTCCTATTTTTTTTATCCCCGTGTGGTGTCGGGTTAGAATTTCACCACCCCCTTTCTTCCCGTGGGTGTCGTAAAAGTCGACTAAGGGAGCAGGGTTGAAGTGTGTTGTGGGCGATGGGCTAACAACCTATAACTGCAATATCACATTTTGTCGATCTTTTATACCCACATTTATGCTAAAAGTAGCGCTGGAACACAAGTTTCATGTGCTCTGCCTACCCCTTTTGGGAATAAAGGCGTGAATGTATGTATGCATTATTTTTTAATTAAATTTACTATCATGATAAATGAGAATCTGACCTGTGGAATAAAAGCTAGTATATGTTCATGATAATACCAAAATATCTACACGAATTTCAAGTCCAATTTGTGGACATTGCTACGAGTATAGGCTTGTTTCCTAATTTTTTTTCGATGCCATACGAACCAGTATTTGGGGAGGAACAAAAGTTTGTTTGAGAGCAACTGCAATGCTTGGCATTGCAAACTTGCATGGCGGCATCCGAAATGCTTCATACTAATTGACATTAGATTGTGACGTCGTAGTTGCTATTTGTACTAATCGTTGTATGGAAAATCAAGTAAATTCCTGTTTGGGTCGCGAAATATTGGGTTTAGGTCCATAGTTGTCCTCCTATATAAGAACTATTTTGTCGTTATATAAGAAACGTCGTCGTATCTATGAACTTTTCCATAGGACCATCTAACCGCAATATTATTTTCTTAAACAATCAACATTTGTAAACATTGATAGGTTTATAGGTTTTACCGAATATTTACATCGTATTACTTGGTATTACTAACAAATATTTCGTATTCTGCACATTATACACTAAACGATAAAATCTACATATTCTTCCTTCCTTTTTTTTGTTGGTGTCAGGACCAACCCACTGGATTGAGCTCCATAAACCGAAAGTCCTGTCTACGGAACGTCATTTCTACAGAAGAAAAATACGTGAAGCCGTTGAAATCAGAACACATCGTAATTTCAACCGGGATGACTTCATCTTCGTGGAATCCGATCATAAGTAAATGCCAGCGTCAAAAAACATCGTCCTTTATATCACCGGACATTATTAGTGTTGTGTGTCGGCCGGGTGACAACCCTAGTGTACAATTAAGTGGTTAATAAAGACCAAATGCGGGTAGTTCGGAAAACCCCGCGCAGCAAGAAGATGTTGATACCCGCTATGTAATATGTATTTATGTATTTAATAATATGTATAAAAGGAGCCTATACGCAGTTTCAACTCTCATATTATGTTTTCCATATGGCCTTTCCACCCCCTAGGGAATGAATTTTGATGAAAACACTAAGGTGAGTCGGGGCAAGAGTATCATACTTTTTAGGGTTCCGTAGCCAAATGACAAAAAACGGATCCCTTATGGATTCGTCATGTCTGTCTGTCTGTCTGTCCGTCCGTATGTCACAAACACTTTACTAGAAACTATGAGGTGTATTTGAATAAAATTTTGAGGGGTGAGCCGCTACAAAGTTTTGTAATTAAATTACTAAAAAAAATGTTTACAGTAGGTACATATGGTGCTACTTTCCCGCACTCGTGCGGAAAAGAGCACTTTTCGTGCATAAGTCGAAACTTTAAAGAGCCATATCTACAGTAATAGTTATTTATGCTACAAGTGTGGAAAGTAGGTGATTTCCGACGAGTGTCATTTTTATACATGAGCGATGAAGCGAGCGAATGTATAATTCGACACGAGTCGGAAATCATCTTTACGCGCATGTATCATACAACATTTTACTATGCCTTGTGTGAGGAAATATATTAAATGTTGAAATGTTGGTTTAAAATAGATCTAGTTTGTCACGTAAGTACCTACTTATTATCTGGAATTGCATTTAACAACTTCTTCACATCTTTTGCTGTCAAGCTTATTCACTTAAAAGTTAAAACCATTCTATTGTGGTTTTGGAACACAATTAAGTAACTCAATAATATATTAAACAACAAAAAGACACTGTACCGTCGTAGTTCTAAGAAACATACTGACACTATTGAAACGCAATAAATCATTATTATTATTGATTACTCACTTTCACTCGACCTTTTTAACATATTTACATGAAATAACTACACAAAACTCACAATAAACAGCAATGGCGGGTTTTTAGATACATGCGCGGTCAACATATGCGCATTGCGCATGTGCAAGCCGCCATACTGTCGTATTGTAAAAAGCATAAGAAAGATATGCGTTCAGCCAAATACATTAAATGAATATTAAACATTAATTAATTTATTGACCTAATTCAAAATTCATAAACATTCATAAACCATTTTAAACGTTATTAGTATTTATGTATCTTTTATATGAAAGAAAACGTGTAATTGAAATATTTGTAAAACTTTTCTCGCTTAATAAAAATTCTTTGTCGGGCTGACGACGGACTTGAAAATTAAAAAAAAATTGAAAAGTAAAAAGCACTAGTGCGAAAAAGTGGCACTTTCCGCACGATTTTAGTGCTTGGAAAACGCTCTTTTCGAGCACATGCATTGTAAAACGTTGTACGATACACGTGCGAATAGGTAATTCGCAACGAGTGGTGATAAATTAAAACACGACCGAAGACCGATGTTTTAAATCGACACGAGTTGTCCAAGTTGTTGCAAGTGTTGTAGTATTTCCTATTTTTGGCACTTGTATCGTAAATAACTATTTTAGGGGTGCACTCCATACATAAAACTGAAAGTCAAAAAAAAATATTTAAAAATATGAATGAAATCATGGACATAGGGCTTATCAAATTCTTTCAGCGAAAATAGTTTTGAACAAGATCGGTTCAAACGTGTTTGAGATATTTCTAAAAAACTGCCTTCCTTAAAGAAAATGACGTAAGTGCCATAAGATTTCAGTAACGATACGACCGTTTTAATAGGCACGGAACCCTTCGTTGTGCGTGGTCCGACACGCACTCGGCCGCTTTTTTTGGGTGCCCATGACTGGGGTAAGAGTATCGTACGTATCTAACTAGAACTAGGTTAGTTCCAGTGGATTTACGTATTTAGTAACACAGTTGGTAGACGCTGTCAAGAAAATGAATACCTTAATAAGTTGAAAAACTCTTCAAAATTCAGAGAAACTGCGTTTATATTATACATATTCTGGGGCAAGAGCGTCATAGTAATAGTATACTCTTGGCTCGTCTCAGTCGTTTTTTGTCAAGTTCTTAAATTCGTCCCTTTCTGCTTTCGTCGCCCATTCTTCATTCGTCACTTTCGATATTTGGCTATTTCTTATTCCGGCTTATTTCGGTATTCGTCAACATCGTCTTTAGGTATGTTCAATGATAGTCAATGTTGTTTTCAGACTCACTCGTTATTCGTAATTTTTTTCACGGCACGTTCGTTGTTGGTCCTATTCGATTTTTGACAAGTTCTTAATTCATCTTATTCTGCATTCGTCACTTTCACTGGAAGCCTTTGTCATCTTTGGTGATATTTGTTGTTTGTCTTTTCCTAGCGTAGCATATGGTAGTAACGAAGGAAGCCATAAACAAGAAACTTCATGTTTTCATTTCCTCCTGATATTAACGAATAGCGAATGGGACGAATATCGAGCGAGATTAATAGAGAATGTGTCCAACAAAGAAAGATGTAAATTCCAAAAGAGGCGAAATAAGAAAAATACGAACTTAGAATAGTACCAAAAACGATAGGACAAATAAAGAGTGAGTCTAAAAACAACATAAACTAACCTCGACCATACCCAAAGACGATGTTGACGAATACCGAACTAAGCCGGAATAAGAAATAGCCAAATATCGAAAGTGACGAATGAAGAATGGGTGACGAAAGCAGAAAGTGACGAATTTAACAACTTGACAAAAAACGACTGAGACGAGCCAAGAGTATACCATAATAATTTGTAATAAACGTGACAATTTATGAAAGATTTGACAGCCCTGACACGGGGTAAGAGTAGCATATAACTCCCTTCCCCCGGACTGAACTGGCACTCTTGCCCCACTTAAATAATTTGAGGTTAACATTTTATTGGCTTGATAAAAATAAAAACTTATAATCCATAGGAATTACAGATAATAACGATGTAACATAAGAAATAAACTATAAATATTCGACTCACCAACAAACAAATCCGAATTAACAGCCATAAATCACACAAAACCGCTTTTGAATTATACACGTGCACTTCCACGTATCACAATTCGTAACCAGTCAAAATGAACCGCGTTTTGTTTCAATATGGCGTGTGAAAGAGACATCTATGAATTGATGATGGAACTAATACACGCCTGTCTGTTTTACCGACGGTACAAAAAGGCGCTCAATTCAGAAGAATTAGCTGGAGAAGTTTTTGACCCTCTTCCCCCGATGTTACTCTTGCCCCGACTCACCTTATGCCAATTATATGGTTTTTTATAAATAACGAACCCAACTTTCATAATTCTAAGTTTTTAAAAGAACGTCTTTTCGGAACACCTCCTATTTCACCCCTTTAGGGGGCAAGTTTACAAAAAAATATTTCTGTATAGATGTACATATTATAAAAGAAACCTGCTGTCCTGCTTTCATGTTTCTAGCCACAGTTTATCATTAAAAATCACACATTACGTATGTGAAGTTTCAACCCCTATTTTAACCCCTTCAAGGGATTTATTAGAAAAAATCCCTTATCAATGTTTTTGACTGTATATTAGGAGCTTGGGACCGAAGTCTTAAACGGCTAACTTTTAAAACGACATGTTTCCCATACTAAACTTTCAACCTTTGTTTAACCCCCTTAGGGGATGAATTTTAATAACAACGCTAAATCATTTGTTTTGCTTTTTAGTAAGAAACCTTCCTATGCCTATGTCCATCAGTGGACGTCTTTCGGCTGATATGATGATGATGAAGAAACCTTCCTACAAAGATTCAAGTCTATAACCTTCCAAATTAACGATTTCCATACAACGGTTCTACCCCAATTTCACCCCCTTAAGGGTTGAATTTCGAAAAATCATTTCTTAGTACACGTCCACGTACTGTAAAGAATATATGATCCAAATGTCATGCTTATATCGTTAGCGGTTTAGGCTGTGCGCTGTCTGTCAATAGATTAGTAACGCAAGAGTTTTATAATATATAGCTGTTGCCCGCGACTTCGTACGCGTAGAACTTGTTATCGTCCTAGAAAAATGATTGGTATTAAATTATGTTAGGCGCAAGCTTAATTATTGCTGTCCCAAACACACTTCTACCATCTTAAGGGATGGTTTCCCAGATAAAAACTATCCTACGAGTATATCCTTCCAAGGGTCTCAAATTATGTGTACACAAAATTCCATCTAAATCCGTTCAGGGATTAAGAGTAAAAGGTAACAGTGCTATGAGTTCATTAGTTTAAATTGCTAAATCTAAATTGAAAACTCCGTTTTTACAAACATAAATAAATATCTTAAGAATCATCAACAGACGTTTCAGCTTACATTTTTCATAAAGTATTAAAGATTTTTTATGTCTACTAAACTACATTACTGGAAGTTTTTGCCGGAATACGTCCAGTAGTTTTATTCACGCTAGTCCGGGCTGCCTGTATAGTTTTGAAAGCAAACTTATCTAATTCTAAAAGACGTAGAACTTTCCATCTCTATCCCCAGTCCCCATTTAACGGTGTCAGAGAATACATTATTTTCATTATCCAAAATAAACTTTTTAAATTAACAAAATAATTCGCAGGTTTAATCAAACGTTACATTATTTTCGGGTATGGGAGCATTTAATAAGTAATCTCTCTACGTTACAAGTCTCTAGCTCAAAAAAAAATGTTTCTCATCCTAACCTTGCATCCCTTTTTAACCCCTTTAGGGTTGGAATTTTCTAAAACGCCAGAAGTACTTTTTTGTATTATGTATAAGTAATCTTCCTACAAAGTTTCAAGTCTCTAGTTCAAAAAATAATGTTTCCCTCATACAAACTTTGCACCACTATTTAACCCCCTTAGAGATGGAATTTCCGAAAATCCCGTCTTATCCCTTGCCTACGTCATAAAAGGAAGTTCTGGTGTAAATTTCAAGTTTTTAAGTAGTTTCGGATACCTACAAACTTTGCACCCCTATTTAACCCCCTTAGGGATGGAATTTCCAAAAATCCCGTCATAAGGAGCGACCACACCGCTGCTCAAAATACGCTAACGCACCGTAAATGCAGCAAAATGTATGAAGAATACGTGAAGCATGCGACACGTCAACGCGTATACGCAGCGTTACGCACCGGTGTGGTCGCTCCTTTATCCCTTTCGTACGTCATAAAATAAAGTTTTGGTGTAAATTTCAAGTTTCTAGTCCCAGTAGTTTCGGATACAAACTTTGCACCCCTATTTAACCCCCTTAGGGGTAGAATATTCTAAAACGCTGAAAGCACTTTTTTATCTTAATAAGTAATCTTCCTACAAAGTTTCAAGTCCCTAGTTCAAAAAATTATGATTTCCCCATAAAACTTTGGACCCCATTTCACCCCCTGAGGGGGTATGTGAAAAACCCTTTCTTAGTGCTCCCCTAGACCTTATAAGGAACCTACGTGCCAAACTTGGAATCTCTAGAACCAGCGGTTTGGGCTGTGCGTTGATATGTCAGTCAGTCAGTCAGTCAGTTTGTTACATGCTTGCATAACCAGCGACCGCCCAGGTAGCCATGCAGGTGGTGCCGACTCTGCATTTCGCAACACCGTGCCCCGTTTCCTAAAAAGACTAGTGTTCGTCACTCTTGGTTCTCACATCGACCATTAGGCACCTGTTAAATATAATTAATTTTAATTGATTTATTTTAATCTTTTTGTAATTCCGTCATTAAAGGAATTTAAGTTCGCATTCTTTGGTTTCTCTCGAATCCTCCGACTCCCAGCCTACATAATTGGCGCAGTCGAGAGACGTACCTCGCGGGCCGGTTCGCGAGCGGTCACCGAATTTCCAAAATCGAAACTTCGCGCTCGCTTAGCGCCCGGGCAGCTATCCGGTCATCACGTCGAGGGCGGAACCTACGAGCTGTGGGCGGAGGAGTATCCAAACTTCGATACCGCAGAGAGCCAGAAATGTGCATGTAAGTACTTTAGAATCGTTCTAGAGTTGCTTATGTTAGGAAAGGAGGTACTTTCATAGTCGTAATTATTTTAAAGCTCAAAGATTTTCCATCCACGGCAATCGAGCACTCCTAGGCTAGGCAGTAATAATAGATTCGTTTTACTAGACGGACTTAGGAATATTAATTTTGATTTAAGTTCTGAATCGGACTCGGAACCTGAAGTAGTTAATATGGCAGGTCTAGATTCAATTTTTAAAGCCCTGCGCTTGTTACCCGAGTTCGACGGGAACCCTACCCGTACTCAGCAAATATTTGGAGCACGGCCACCTAACTATAATCCACAAGAAAACTCATTCAGGCCATTGCCACCTACTCAGAATTGTTCCAATTTCAGGAACCCGCAACCCAATAATTATTTTAGATCTAGAGATGTTAACTTTACCGAGTGCAATGATTATACGCTGGACTATGTACCTTATACCGACTATTATAATGAATATTATCAGGACAACTACTGTGACGGATACCCTACTGACGATACTTACTATGACGAACCCGCGAACCAACCTCATTATCATCATCCAGAGATTTCGTATCCGAACCCCGCAGGCGAACCTTGTAAAAATAATGAACTCACTATACCGTGTAAAAACAGGACTTATAGATGGTCTCGGCTCGATAGTTAAAAGTATTTCCGGAAATCTAGACTATACAGACGCCATAAAATATAATGCGGCAATTAAAACCCTTTAAAAATAATGAGAACAAATTACAGTCTGAATTTAATAATCATATCAGTTTACATAAAGAATGGATGCTGCAACACTCCAAGATATTAGATAACATAGTTAAAAATCAAGAAAAAATTGCTCAGGCTGTTACGCTAGCCATTCAGGGTGAAAAGAGCGAGAGAGAAGATTAATTCGATTTGCACACTTGGCACAATACATGGTCATCCTGTATGATAATATAAAAAACTTGTCTGAAGAGCTGGACAAGTTAGGAAATGCGTTAGCTCTAATTCGGGCGTCGAGTATACCTCACGCGATACTTAGTTTTGCTGCTCTTAAAAGTATGTTAGATAAGGTAAAGGCTCTCTACCCTAAGGGAGAGATCCTTGAAGTAGATCTTAGGGAATATTATGACCTAATTAAAGTACTATATAGATATAGATAAGCAGGTAGTGTTCGTTTTCAAGGTGCCGATTGCAGTAGATAGAGTCTATGATTTATACAAACTAGCGGTAGTACCTAATAGAAATCATCAGGTTCTAATACCTCCCTCTCCTTACATAGCGGTTTATGAACAGGATTCTATGTACATGGAGACAGAATGTCCGAAGGTCAAAAATGGCATCTCTGCGAGAAACCACTCAATCAGAAGATACAATACCAACTTGACTGCTCGTACCAGCTCATCACTTCGCAGCAGCTCAACCCGTCCTGCCAACACACGAGAGTGTTCCTGACTAGACCAGCAATACAACAACTCGACAGCAGACAATAATAAGTCTACCAGAGCCGACTAATACACAAATCCAGGGAAGCTACCTTGTTGAAATCCCTCACAAATGCGTGCTAAAAACCGCAGATTACAACATTACCAACTCTAACGACCAGGTTGAGGGTCATGCATTAAAATCATGGAACTTCCGGGAGCCATCTCCTTCAGTGACCTTGAACTCTTTTAATCTGGAAAACCTACACGCCAGCGATAAAAAGATATCCTCGCAACTACCCGTGAATATACGCCAGATCGAGCACTTAAGCCATACAGGCTACTATACCAGTCTACCTACTCATACTCTGCGCATGCACAGTTGCTGCCGGTATAACCGGTCGTCGCCTATTCATGAAACGATGCCGATCAAATACATTGGAAACCATCAAAACAGACGCTCCAAAAGGCATCGACCAGACACCAGATAAACCAAAGCTGCACCCCAGAAACATAGAAGTGAATCATGGCTCGGCAATATTCTCGAAGGATCTCGAATAGTTGCCTAGCTGAGGATGGAGGTGTTACATGCTTGCATAACCAGCGACCGCCCAAGTAGCCATGCAGGTGGTGCCGACTCTGCATTTCGCAACACCGTGCCCCGTTTCCTAAAAAGACTAGTGTTCGTCACTCTTGGTTCTCACATCGACCATTAGGCACCTGTTAAATATAATTAATTTTAATTGATTTATTTTAATCTTTTTGTAATTCCGTCATTAAAGGAATTTAAGTTCGCATTCTTTGGTTTCTCTCGAATCCTCCGACTCCCAGCCTACATAATTAGTTAGTTTCTTTATTTAGATATTATCATTATTTACTTTTCGAACATAACACTATATATATACATTTTTTACGTTTTAAAATAGTTTTCCTTGAAATCATATGTTGATAAACGCACATTTGTTTTACTTCATATGGAACTAGGGCCGCCCGCGACTTTGTCCGCGTAGATTTTTGATGATGACAAAAATATTAAAATAGGTAAGTGAATTTTATTCTTAGTTAAAATAGTCTAGACATACAGTATATTATATTTCAAACAGTGGCAGACACTGATATGCAATTCCTGGACGTGTTCCGCGGTCTGCGGTCAGGTCTTCCCTACAATTTCCTACACAGACGAGAGACCACTCAGAAATCACCACTATTCCTTCATGTTCATCAAGTTGTACCGCTACTACAAACTCATGGTGTAGGTAAGGGTATAACCATACTAAACAAACCATTTTTTTTCGAAATGGTCTTGATTTTCATTGTTTTAATGTTCATGTTTTACGTGTTTTTTGTTTAACTGGTACTAATGTTGTAATTTTAATTGAAAGGATATTTAATCAAGATGCTTCCAACCAAATTTGTTTGGTTTAAAGCCCATGGTTGCTGTGATAATTGCAGTCGTTTGGAAGAGGTTATTTTGTGTCAAAGTAGACATAATTTTTTCATTTTACTCTCACATGAAACCTGCTGCACCTACAATAAAAAAAGCTTCGGTTACACCTAGTTGATGGCCCAAATTTATTGTTTAGGCATGAATTTGATTACATACAGTATAAAACACTTCAGATATAAACATGTAAATCGAAGCCCACACGAGCAACTTCTGAGTGTAGGCATTATATTGGTAGAATATTTCAAATGGTCTAGTGTAAAAAAAATACTCATGAGCCTCCCATTTTATGTTTTTCGAATAAGTATAACACTAATTTCTTCAAATTAAGCCCATTAAACACCCCAAATATCCAATTTATTATATTTAAAATGACCAAAATATGTCGTAAACTTCGGTGACCTGGTGACGAGGTCAGCTAGATAGCCTTAATACGACTTTAATGTAACGATGATATATCGTTGCAGTTAGATAATTTAATATAGATCGAGTTTCATCCAAAATCCTGGCTATGATTATGTAAAAAACTAAAGAAAATTTAATTTTACCAAATCACTTCACCCCACAAACCTTGGCGGTGGAGCGTCCCTCAGAGGGTGCCACAGACGTGGGTAAGCGGCCATGTTTTTTCGCCACAGCTGAAGGGATATAGATAAAGTAAGTAGGTATAGCGCTATATAATAGTAGGTAATATATAATTCAATGAAGGCACTACAAAAGTCATAAATTCATAATACAAATTGAGTGAAGGTCACACATGCCCACTGAGGATTAAACGCGTCCTGCATTCATTCCTTTGTAACTCCATTCATTGAGGTTCTGAATGTGTACGGAAAAATAATTTCATTGCAGATCTGTTCGTGGAACAATGGTGGTTCATTACAATTGTACATTATTGCTGTGGCCGGGAAAGAGGAGGGAATTATAATACGAAGCCTGCAATTGCCATTTCGGCTGAGGCTAAAACCTATAGTCCTTTTCTCAAAAATGGGAGACTAAAAGTTACTAAATTGAAATTAATAATATCTTTTCTCAAATTTGCAATGAAATGTTGACATGACATAAGTACCTACCTACTTCAAATTAGACGGATCGAGCCGTAGGCGAGAATACCTACGCCAGTATGGCTATTACGCTCGAAGCATGTATAGTGCTTTTCTGAAAAAAAAACAAGAAAATAAGATAAAAATATATTTAAGCAATATTAAAGGTAATTTTCATATTCGGGCATAGATATTTTTATTGATTTCCCGGGGACATTTATATTCGTTTGTTGCATGTCTGAATTTGACTCTTGGGAGGAAGTGAATGTACAGACATTCTTTATAATCTAATTCTTAAATATCGTTATCCAATACTGGCATCATTTATTTACCCTCATTGCCAAATATTAATCACCTGGAGCGCCTTTAAGAACTTTTGTATATTTTGACTGCTGAATATTTGTGATTTCTTTCCTTTGTGGCCATCCGATTGTCTCTTTAACCATGCTATTAAATTTGTATAGTTCTTTATGTTTACATTCAATTTGTTGAGTACCACACAACGAAGCGTAGAATATAGGTAGTGCCCATAAGCTAGACGGCTGCATTATTTGGCGCAGATAGTCGATATAAACCAGAAACACATTCTCCGACCAATTAGCTTGATTTTCTTCCTTCCACTTAATGAATTTCTCGTATTTTTTTAAATATCTATGCTTGGATTTAAGCGGAAGTAAATAATGTTTAGCTAACTCCGCCTCCGCTTTTAAATGAGGAGGAGTGCCGTCTATTTCGGAATCAGACTCGTAGATACGTCTCAACTCATTTTTGCAGAATTGTAATAAGTCACACTATCAAAAACAAATTATAGTCTTTTAAATACCGCCTTAATTTCATTGGGTTTTTTTTTTAATTAAATATACTGCGTTTAGTTATTTGCACTGACTTATCAATCTAATGTTTGAATAATAAAATTTAATTATTGTTATGTTTTATTTATAACTAACGTTCATACTTTCAATTTTAACTCAGCCGTTTTTTTTCTAAACAACGCAAAGAAGGAATTCAGAAATATCAACAACAATCTTAACTTTTTTGCACCATTTTACACACCACAATTATGAGCTAAGCATACAAACTTTTCCGCACTAACTTCTCGCTACCTACTTTTTTTCTAAATATGCACATGGGTTTCACTATACTGCCAGCAGTGCTAACCTTTTTAAAGTTCCGTAGTCAACAAGGAACCCTTATAGTTTCGCTATGTCCGTAAAATATAAAATATCGTGGCTGCATTTACGATATCCGGCGGAGTGTTCATATCGTTCTCGGAGTCACTACTACTCATATTTTCAACTAAAATGTGAATTAAGTACAAACAACTTTTCCCAATTCTACTTTCGTAACAGCAAAAACCAACAATGAAATGACAACAGTAATGGCGGCAATTCGATCCTACGTCAAGACGAATGTTTTTTTAATCATAGACAAACGAATGAAATCCCTATTCTTATGTCACTCTTGATCAAATGTCGTGCGGTTTACCTATATTAAAAAACATACTGAATTGACGTATCGCATCGATACCTGTTTTATAATATCTGTGGATACTAGAATAGAGACCCACTTGAGTTTTGACAGCTGTTCGAAATTAAACTCATAACCTTACAAAAATCTGTACTGTAATAACATTACAGTACAGATTTTACCTACTACCACAGACAAGAAACTTCTCATAGTAAAATTGGTTGTAATAATGCTGGTCATTTCCTACGGTTTCAGAACGCACTTTAGAGCACTAATGATATGTGCGTAGATAAACGTATTATTTAAAGTTGTGTTAACCTACGAATAAAACAGTTCGAGAAAAGCACTACTTATAGAAATCTCGGCGAGAAACGGGGTTGCCGGCCGCGTATTCCTATCCGTCTATATTTACCTACATGGCCTGCAACCCTTCGTTTCCCGGCCTCTATAGTAATGTACTATTGCACAACGTGAAAATATTAATGATTACCGGCCGTTTTTTTTAAACAGAATCGCATGTGAACCGAAATACGCAAATTATTTGAAAAAAAAGGTCGTGTTTTCAACAGAAATAAGTTTCTATCAAAAAAAGCAGTTTTGATACAAGCTTTTACTGCCGACTGTACTTTTCTGTATACCGTCATCAACTACTCAGGTGAGACGTATTTACTGGAATAGGTTTTGGCATGGACGCGTAAGTACGCGTTCCCGACCGCGCGTGTTTTAGCGTATCGAGTATTTAGAAGTACCTACGGTCAGAGGCTCTAGTATAAGTTTTACCGAAACAAAACGTTACGACCGCGTTTGCGTTTAGCTGCCATATCCCATACAAATTGAGGGTAAAACGCAAACGCGATCGTAAAGTTTTGTTTCGGTAAAACTTAAGCCCGCTCCACACTATGGGCCATCATGGCCCATCATACAGGACGCGGTTATGCGGTAGAACGAGACGTAAATATGTCTTACTCCCTTTTACGCATAGTTGCGTCCTGTATGATGGGCCATGATGGTCCATAGTGTGGAGCGGGCTTTATACTAGAGCCCATGTACGGTGACGTCGGCGACTCATAACTCTAACGTTCAACTGTGACTTTCGAAACCTTGTCGAAACTTATATTAGAAAAATAAAAAAACGAAGTGTGCAATTGTGAATGTGAATATCGTTATACCTACACACATTTAGCTATATACCAATTTGTAGACCATACTTTGCAACAGTCGCTAGTCGCTAACATCATCGTACCTACTCGCAAAACGCGCCACGCGCATTTACGGGAATCACTTAAATAATGCACCCCCGCATAAATTATCGCGTGCTTTGAAACGCTGTTCTGACTAGATTATGAAACAATAAGGTCTGATTTTCAGATATGATTGTTTATCTGATTTAATCGATACATGATTTCCTAAATTTCCACGATAGAAAAAAATCCAGTCGGCCGTCCTGTCACCAGTATTGTAATAAATAACGAAACAATCAACAGTAGCAATAATAAGATTACACACATCTTGAAAATGCTTAAGAAAGTAAAAATCGTATTATACTCGATGATTTCTAATCCGTGATCAGGAGTCGAAAAATATTAATAAACAGCCAAAACGGATTTCAATGGATGAGTTCTCATGCAATTAAATTTTTGTTTAGTTAACTAAATTTAATGATGATATTAACAATAATTATATCCACTGAATGTCTGGTCACCCTACATTTCTTGAAGTTAAATAGATACGTCAAACACACAATATACTTACGTAAAATTTTTGCAAACTACCAGTAGGGAGACAATAATTATAGTGATTCCTTTTTCAGTTTTATTCAGAAAAAAAAGAACGTTTATTTTAGGTAACTTCGAGTTAATCGTGTTTGGTATCAATTACAGAATTTATTAAAATTTACTCCTGATCACGAATTAAAAAATCATCGTGTATAACGTTTTATTTACATATACCTAAGTTCATAAAATTCAATTCAATTTAGTTGCGACATGCTTCGTGCGACAACTAAACTACCTGAACTACGAGTAGGTACAGTCACCGGCATTTATATCTGCCACAATAACAAGATGCGCAAAAAGTTCCGATACGACTCTATTTCTAGCGCCATAAGGACGTGTCAGATATTTATGCCCGCTTTGTTATATATAACAGATATTGGTGCTGGTGACTGTACCTCAAAAGTTACAAGGAAATGTAAAGTCAAAGTTAATTACATTTTAACTTTAATTATAGTGTAATTATATGATTAATAATGAGTATTAAATAAGCAATTAATACATACTTTAATAGGTCCACCCGCCATTATGTGATGAAGATAGCTCGTTTTAAAGAGAGGTACACAGGATTTCTATTTTAGGTACACAGTGTAATGTAGGTAGATAAGATTAGATCCCCGAACAAACATATTATCTTCATTTCGCTCAAGAAGCCTTATTGTTAGATTACAATGTAATAAAACGAAATACATCTAAGGAAGCCATTCTCAGTAGAGTTTTATCTTACGTGAGGGACGGTTGGTCGAGAGAGTGTGACATTGATAACCTCAAACCGTATTTTAATAGGAAACAGGAACTTTATGAAGAATTAGGATGTCTAATGTGGGGCCACAGGGTAGTGATACCGGAGAGTTGTAGAACTAAGGTTATAGAAATAATTCACGAATCCCATATGGGCATAGTGAAATCTAAGGCATTAGCCCGTACCTACGTCTGGTGGCCGGGGGTAGACGAGGCGTGCGGTCAAAACGGTAAAACGAGTAGTGAAAAAAGCGATATCCGAACGGAAGTCCATCACGGAATCACTAAATACCTTTTTATTGTATTACCGTAACACGGAGCATTGTTCGACGGGAGAAACGCCCGCTATGTTGTTGATGAGACTGCGTACTCGGTTAGATGCGTTAAAGCCAGACAGAGAAAACAATCAGACGCAGCGGGGGGAACCCAGAGGAGCGTAGGGGCCGGAGACCCTGTGTGGTGTAGGCAGTACTTGCGAGGCGAAAAGTGGGTTCCGGGACTTCCGGGGACGGTTTCAAAGCAGCTTGGAACAACCAACTATAAAGTAATAGATAGGGACGGTAAAGAAGTACATAGACACATCGATCAGTTGAGGCGGAAGTCGAGTAGACTAAGTTCTCTTGTAGCACCTAACGATCACTCGGATACGCCGAGGTAACCAGTGGTTGGGTCGGAAGAGTCAAATGAGGGTTTAGGGCATCGCTCGGCAGACGCAGGGGAAGAGGAAGAGACGTGGCACGATGCCGACCGCGGGGGCCCGCCGCCGGGCAGCCCCGCCGCCGCCGCCCAGGTACCGACGCAGACTCGCGAAGAACGTCATGTAGGTACGACAATGTCGGGTCTACAATCCTCCTAAATATAAGTAATAGATTAAGATAAAATAGGCGTATAGTAAATTAATGAAGCTGGTTATTTCGTTTTTGTATACCTACTAACTTTACATGTAACTTACATATTATTAGATTTATATAAAAGGATTAATTTCGGTAATTAAGTGTGGAGGGATGTAATGTAGATAGATGATATTAGTTTATAACGCGGAAATAAGAAGGTAGTTTTTAATTCATTCTGTTAATACACGAATAATCTAGCGGTTGTGTTTCCTTGCGCTCCTGCCGCCATCCTGACGCACACGTTATATCTGATATTTTTGGGCACCTTGAGACTGTGATACACGTTGCTACGCTTTATGTATCGATACTAAAGGTGAGTCGGGGCAAGAGTAACATCGGGGGAAGAGGGTCAAAAGCTTCTCTAGCTAATTATTTTGAATTGAGCGCCTTTTTGTAGCGACGGTAAAAAAGACAGGCGTGTATTGTATTAGTTCCATCATCAAATCATAGATGTCTCTTTCACACGCCATATTGAAACAAAACGCGGTTCATTTTGACTGGTTACGACTTGACTTCGGATAAGTGGAAGTGCACGTGTATAATTCAAAAGCGGTTTTGTGTGATGTATGGCTGTTAATTCGGATTTGTTTGTTGGTGAGAATATTTATAGTTTATTTCTTATGTTACATCGTTATTTTCTGTAATTCCTATCGATTATAAGTTTTTATCAAGCCAATAAAATTTTAACCTCAAATTATTTAAGTGGGGCAAGAGCAGGCCTTTAAATAGCGCTATTTTCGTATAGCGCTATCGTTTATAACGTTATTATTCCTAAAACCGTTATATTTGACGCGCTGTATAGCGATATCCATTATAACGTTATAAATCTAAACCAATAATATAAAAGCGATACTTTTTTTAAGCGATATAATAATGTTATAACGTTATAGGCTACCCCTTTCTCGCATTCAGTATCGCCTACTCGTGCAATGTACGCGATGTGATTACGTAACGTAGGTTGTTTGTTAGATTGCACGACGTCTTAGTAAAATACTGAATTTTTCGATTTGCTCGGCTTGTTGGCGCAGGTTACGTAGCCTGATACGAATATCCTGACTAATAATTTTCAAATCAGATTGTCTTTAGCTACTCTGTGCCTCATTAATCGGAAATACATCATCTGTGAAAATGTCAACTGTCTTACTGACAAGGTTCATGAGATACAGCCTGGTGACTGACGGACAGACAGACAGACGGACGGACAGCGGAGTCTTAGTAATAGGGTCCCGTTTTACCCTTTGGGTACGGAACCCTAAAAATGAATGATGATGTATTCGAACGACTGGTATGGTTAAAAATTGTAATAAATAAAAATAAAGAGAATTGAATTGGACGGAAGGTATTCGTATTTTGAAAATACCTATTTTGCATTTAGTATTTAAAACACAAAACGCAAAAATATTTGGTATTGTACGTACGTAAGTATTTTCATTTTGTATTTAAATACATTTCTTAAACTATTTTGTACATCTCTGGGAGGGACGGGGTGACTATATTCAATATTAATGGCATTTAAAAAATTTAATGCCTGCATCAAATGTTTCTGTTTAGCCCGTTTGTTGACTGGTAGAGAATGCCTTATGGCATTAAGTCCGCCATTTATACTTTTTTTTTATAAGTTTAAATACATTAAACCGGTCTCATGTCACCAGCACGCACATTACGGATGGATGGTCAGCTAAGATGCTTAAAATGAGGTGGAGAGAATGAGAAAATTGATTTATCTATATATATGTCGGCGGCCGATCGTAAAATCCGCCAGATCACGAAATTCCTAGGCATATCGTGAAACGCCGCCATTTCATGATTTGGCTAAAGGACATCCGCCATATCGTTCAAAACTTAACGTTTAACGATTTGTCTAATGACGTTTAGGCAGATCATGAAATTCCTAGGCATATCATGAAACGCCGGCATTTCATGATTTGGCCAAGCCAGTGACGTTTAGGCTGATCATGAAATTCCTAGGCATATCATGAAACGCCGGCATATCGTTCAATACTCACCGTTATACGTAAGTAGGGTGTCCAAAATTGAATTAGGTAAATTAAAAAAAATAAGAAGTGCGGACTGATAATCTCCAGCGAGTCGACGCCACCCCGCTGCGCGGGGTGTCTATTTCTGGTCTGAGGGACACAAGTGAACCCTAACCTAACCGACCTAAGACAGAGTTCGCTTATGACAAACCATTTTTGTCCGCCCTGATTATTAGCCCCCAACAAAAACGGCCGCCATCGCATGTGCAGCGCCACCAGTGGCCAAGAAAGAAACTATTTTACGATGTGCCCGGTATAGAGCTAGGAATATCGACGAATGCGTTGCTCTAATCGATCTGCCGTATTGTTTATCAGGCACATCGTGATAAGCCTAGCCGACTTTTAGGCATATCATGAAATGGCGCCGTTTCACGATATGCCTAGGAATTTCGTGATCTGGCGTATTTAACGATCTGCCGCCGACATATATAAAAGAAGACTTCCTGACTAATTCGTCAACGTACAGCCGAAACTACTGGGACTAGAAACTTAATATTTACACCAGAACTTCCTTTTATGACGTAGGCAAGGGACAAGATGGAATTTTTGAGAATTCCATCCCTAAGGGGGTTGAATAGGGGTGCAAAGTTTGTATGAGGGAAACTTTTTATTTAACTAGAGACTTGAAACTTTGTAGAAAGATTACTTATTAAAATAGAAAAAAGTACTTTCTGCGTTTTAGAAAATTTCACCCCTAACGGGGTTAAATAGGGGTGCAAAGTTTGTATGGAGGGAACTTTATTTTTTGAGCTAGAAACTTGTAACTTTGTAGAAAGATTACTAATTAGAATACAAAAAAGGACTGTCAGCATTTTAGAAAATTCCATCCCTAAGGGGGTTAAAAAGGTATGCAAGATTAGGATGAGAAACATTTTTTTTGAGCTTGAGACGTGCAACTTTGTGGAACGATTACTTATTAGAATAAAAAAAATCCTTTCATCGTTTTGGAAACATACCACCCCTAAGGGGGTTAAAACGGTATTCAAGGTTTATATGGAGAGCAAGAAAATATAGTAAGATATTTGTAATGTCAGTCTTAGTCTGAATGTTAAAAGACAACAAAACTGATTTCAGAGTTTATTATAGATTTTTTATTCATCACCTAAGAGTGTATAAAGGCGATTCGAAGGTCGTATAGATCAAGACAATTTTTAAGTAAAACTTTAGTATAGCTTCGATTTTAGACGGTTTGTTTAAAACTAAAAAACAAATTTCAACGTTTTTGAAATTCCACCCCAAGGGTTAAGAGGGGGTTCAAAGTTTATACGGAGAGCAAGATATTTTTAAAATAATAGATTTTTTACTTAGGTTATGGACCGTTTGTTTAAAGATTAGAAAACGATTTCAGCGTTCTTTTTATTCATCCCCTAAGAGAGTTAAAAGGTTTGAAGGTTGTATAGAGAGCAAGACCTTTTTTTAAAGTAAGACTTATAGATTTGAACAGTTACCAGAAATTTAGGTTAGGTTAGGTTAGAACTGCGATGCTCCCAGAACCGAATAGATTTAATCAACATTGGGTACTTTATTATTATAACAGTAATGTAGCTGAGTAGACATATAAAAATATATTTTTCTTTAATACTATATAAAAAAACGTCTGTTGATAATTCTTAAGATATTTATGTTTGTAAAAACGAAGTTTTCAATTTAGATTTATCAATTTAAACTAACGAACTCATCGCACTGTTACCTTTAACGTAGGTTTAACCCCTGAACGGATTTAGATGAAATTTCCCGTACAGATAATTTGAGAGCCTTGGAAGGATATAGGATAGTTTTTGTCTCGGAAATCATCCTTTGAGATGGTAGAAGTGTGTTTGGGACAGCGATAAATAGCTTGCGCCTAACATAATTTAATAGCAATTATTTTTCTAATACGATAACAAGTTCTACGCGAACGAAGTCGTGGGCAATAGCTAGTTATTTATATAAATAATTTGTGACTAAGGACTAATTAGAAAAGGAGGATGAATCGTAAGAAAAGGAGGATCGATACATATTTATGTGTACCAATCGTCCTTGGTCTCCCCTATCTATCGCGAGCCTATCTAGACAGATTATAGCGAAGAACCGAAATCGAAAATTCACACATTCTGTGGTTTCATAATCAGATTTTATTTAACTTGTCGTTTTCGGAATGGCTCTAAATCAAAAATAAAATAAAAATCCCGAAACTAAAAGCATATTTTAATTTTATTACGATTTATGAACAAAAGACAATACCTATGCATAATTTTTTGCTCACGGCAACATCGTCGGTCGTAGGGCTTGTTTGGAATAGGTCCTAATACTGGGAGTCTGCGATTTAGTGCCGAGACGAACAATTAACATAAAAAATATTGACCCTCTTATATATTGAAATAGTGTATACCTAGGGGCTATTAAGATTGGCACTCTTTCTTTTTATTTATCAGCAAGTCCACGAATTTGTGGACAGCGTTGCGGTTCCTGCGTCCCATTTTTATTCCGCCATTTATCGTCGCAACCAACCAAATATTCACAATTCACAACCAATTTGCAAATGATCGAGGTAAACAAGCATAAGAAGCTAGAACAACATAACGGCAACGTCGCACGTCGCGCTGCGGCCCACCATGCCACCATGTTGGCATTGGCACAGAGCGGCAACGGCGCAGCCGTAGCGCGCGGCTCGCATTTTAAAACGATATTATTACGTTATTCGGCCGTATTTTATATCGTTATGTTATTCATTCTGTTACGGTATTTATATCGTTATGGAGAATATTGATTTTGTTACAAGTTATAAGTCATAAGCTACTCTTGCCCCATGTCAGGGCGGTCAAACCTTTTATAAATTGTCATTCTTATTACGAATTGGCACTGTTTAATTCAGGCATGTGCGTTCGACATTTGAGGATGCGGATGTTGGGTTCAAGCACTCAACAACATAAATAATCAACCATATCATGACACAATTAAAATTACAAACAAAACAAATAAAAAAACACTAGAAAAACTAGCTTTTTTAAATGCACTTAAAAACAAAATAAAATCAGGATCGTTCAAGTTGTCTCTATTTCTGGGCTGAAGTGTAAAACTATGTGCTTTTAATTATAATATTTGATTGTAAAAGCGTGGGGCGCTGGAACAGGAAATACTTCTTATATAACTTGCTGAGAAATCAAGTTAAGCGACTTTAAACGTTAACATGGGCGACCTCCTCTCAACCCTTACCCAATTCAAATTTAATCCTGATGTAATTATACTAAGCGAATGTAGACTACACTCTGGTAAAACTATACCCTATTTAGATAATTATGTTACCTTTAGTACTACCCGTCACCTTAATCAAAATGATGGGGTGGTAGCTTATATCAAAAACACACACAAAACCAAAGTTCGCGAAATAAATCTGGTTCATGCCTCCTGCCTGGAAATTACGGTTTTGAACGTGAAAATTCTAGGTATTTACCGCTCGCCATCTAATAAAAACGCTGACAACTTTATTGACTCCTTAAGCGCACATTTAGATACCATTAAAACATTTAGAACTATTATCTTAACAGGTGATATTAACATTAACATTGCACAAAAAAACATTGAACATTCATTAGAAATGGCGAATAGACTTAATTACCTAAACATGCTAGCGACACACGGCCTACTTCCTGGACACCTATTACCTACAAGAGACAAAACTTGCCTTGACCACTTCATGATTAAGACTAATAAAATCAGATCGGAGGTATGTATCTTTATTCTAGACACAACAATTACCGACCATGCGATGGTATTACTAAAGCTAGGCAGTACTAAAATATCAAAATCATTGCAAAAAACTAGATTAAAAATCGATTTTGGGAAAGCTCTAAGTGACCTGTCAAATGATAATATCTCCGAACTTTACACTATCCCAGATCCCAATATATTAACAGAAGTCCTAATAAGAAAAATAAGAAAATGCCTAATAGAAAACACTATACACATCTCGATACCAAGGAATGAACGTATCATTAAACCATGGATAACCATAGGTATACTCCGATGTATAAGAAATAGAAATGACATGCAGAAAAAACTACGATCCGACCCTGATAATCTGACATTACGTATAACATATAGAAGGTACAGAAACTATTGTAATGGGCTAATAAAAAAGCTTAAACGCAAATATGATAAGCAACAGCTAGAAATAGCAAGTAAAAACCCAAGAAAATTATGGAAAACTATCAACAAAATAACATTTCGCAAAGTAAACAATAATGACAATAGGGAGCTATTAGATATCAAAAGCTCACCGCTTGACTCTGTTGATGCGGTAAATGAGTACTTTTGTCATGTTGGTAAATCGTTAGCGGAAACTATTTTAGCTAGCAATGATCCTCCTCGCTTACACCCTCGAAACTGTTCGAACTCCGCTGCGTCATCTTTTGTTCTCTTTGAGGTAGATACCCATGAGGTTTTTATTATCTTGGCTAACTTAAAATCTAGCAGCGCCCCGGGATGGGACAACATACCAACAGCATTTCTAAAACTTGCCAGTGGAATAATTGTCCCCATACTAACATACCTAGCTAATTTATGTTTTAACGTTGGGATCTTTCCTAATGTTCTAAAACAAGCTATCATTACACCGGTGTACAAGGGAGGGAATAGAGACAACATATCTGACTACAGACCTATATCCGTACTGCCAGTAATAGCTAAAATCTTAGAAAAACTAATAAACTCTAGATTGACAAACTACTTAAATAAATTTAAAATTATATCTACAGGCCAATACGGGTTTAGGCAGGGTCGATCTACTGAAGATGCTGTCGAAGCCCTCTCTTCCTTTATAGTTAACAATATAGATTCAAATAAAAAATGCCTGACATTATTCCTCGATCTTAAAAAAGCCTTCGACACTGTCTCTGTTCCAACCCTTGTACAAACATTGGAGAGGGTGGGTATTAGAGGAGTACCCCTTCAATTGCTTAAAAATTATCTCTCTGAAAGGAAACAGAAAGTCAAAATAGGGGAATACATAAGTGGCCTGTGCGATATTACTTATGGTGTCCCCCAAGGGAGTGTCCTTGGACCCACCCTGTTTATCATATATATCAATAGCCTGTGCAACATGGAATTAGAGGGGGGAAGCATATTTACGTATGCTGATGATACAGCTGTTGTATTCTCTGGTGACACTTGGGAGGAGGTTCGTAAACATGCAGAATTGGGACTAGTTGAGATTGCCCATTGGTTAAAATCTAATCTACTGACATTAAATATAAGTAAAACAAACTACATCTGCTTTACAAATAATATAACCACTCAGCCAGATGATAGCTTTAATATTAAGATCCATACCTGTCAGGACCCTTTGCAGCATAACTGTTTATGTACAGTCATAGATAAAGTTAACTGTACGAAATATCTTGGGATGATGGTAGATCAACGACTCACCTGGCACGTACACACAGAATTGGCCATGTCCAGAGTACGTAAGTTGATCTGGATTTTTAAAAACTTAAGACATGTGGCCCCTAAAAAACTATTGAACCAGATCTACACATCTCTTGCCCAGTCTGTATTGGTATATTGCATACCGATATGGGGTGGAGCCACAAAAACCAAGTTTATTCAATTAGAAAGGGCTCAGCGGGCTCTTATTAAAGTTATGTATTTCAAGCCACGTAGGTTCCCGACTTCTGACTTATATGTACTGAGTGACCTGTTGTCTGTGCGCAAACTGTATGTACTGAATGCGGTCTTGAGAAGACATAAAACTACCAAATACGTACCAATAGACAAGCTGAAAAGGAGGAAAAGGACTTATGTCATCTCAATACCGACAGTGAAAACTGCTTTTGCGCGGAGACAAAATGCCATCCTATCTGGCAGGCTCTACAACCTAATAAATAAAGAAACTGATATCTACCCTACCACAGTACATACGTGCAGAACTAAAGTGATTGCCTGGCTGAAAACGCAAACCTACAGCGACCTGGAAAACCTTATACTTAACACTTACAAACACCTATAAATGCGTAATCAAATAAACCAATGTAAACACACTCATTCACACACACACACACACACACACACACACACACACACACATACACACACACACACACACACACATTCTCTTGCACTTCAACTACAGACTCCCTCAATTGTGTTTGATTCTTACTTTCATATAAGTTGTATATTCCTAGAACTTATCTAGAACTTAATTAAGTAATAATTACTATTAACTAATAACTTACCTTTGTAACCTACCACTACCGTACTACTCGATACCTGCGTATGAAAGAGCGGTGCCCCCTTAGCACAGGTATTACTTTTACTTAAAAAGGGGACACCAGCACATGTCAAAATTAGTACTTAAGAAAACAAATAAATCATTTTCATTTTCATTTTCATTTTTCAACGTTATGGTCTTGTGCGGTGCGACCTCATGCCGCCAGGAAGTTAGTATTAGAATTTATTTACAAGAAAGTGTTTCCTGTTCCAGCGCCCCACGCTTTTACAATAGTGTGCCTGCCTAAATACTATACAAGTATAGTTATCAAAGTGAATTAAAAAATTCAAAGCATAATTTTTTTATTTAAATGTTAGGTGGTTTGTCACCCCTGATAACACCTACTATGACACTCTTGCCCCAGAATATGTATAAACGCAGTTTCTCAGAATCTTGAATAGTTTTACAACTTATTAAGGTATTCATTTTCTTGACAGCGTCTACTAACTGTGTCACTAAATACGTAAATCCGCTGGAACTAACATAGTTCAAGTTAGATACGTACGATTAGAGATGTGAAAATTGCGGAAAGTTTCCAAAAAGTTGGAAAAGTTCTCGGAAATTTCTAGAAAGTTTCACAAGGAATTAAGAAAAGTTTCAATTCCCATACAAAAATGAAGAAAATTTCCGAATTTTTCCTATGTTACATTGCAGAAACATTTCGCAATATAGGAAACTTTCCGTCGGCACATCAGTACGTACGATACTCTTACCCCAGTCATGAGGCAAGAGGAACAGTCATGCCGATTTTTTATTTTTTTACAAATTACTGCATGTTTTAAAAGTTTCTTTGCTTGATAAGTAGTTTCAATTAAAAATATATTAAATTGACTTGTATTTTATCGCTTTATTATACGAATTAATGCAATAATAAGATCACAAACACTATTTGAATCTAACTTTAAAAAAAAGGTATGATACTCTTGCCCCGAATCACCTTATATAAAAAAGCACACGTAATATTGTTAAAGTTTGGACGTGTTTACAAATCAAACACAGCATTTTTTTTTTTTCAGAAACTGTATAAATGTAATTACTATTGTCTATTACTAGTTTTTTAGTAAGAAATATTTCTTAACCGCCTTTGCATAAATAAGATCAGTTTGAAAAATATATAATGTTCTAATTATGTAGAGTATGGTGCTGAGACGGGAAATTCGGCGTTTTCACAAAAAAATTATGAGTTTTTTTTTTCTTTTCCACGACTTTCCGCGACTTGCTTCATCCATTTTATATGACCGGTACAAACACACCTTAAATTTCAAATAAAATTGTGGTTTGAACAGGAAAACAGCAAAACGTGTAAATTACGAAAAAAGTAAAACGCACACCTTAAAAACCCTAAAACGGTACCTACACCATGGTATATTCCTATCTACCTATAGTTAAAGCAGTGATGTGTATAGTTTCAGTGTCCGAGAGGCAACCGGATGGCTCGCGGTATTTGAGCTACCGAAGCGTTGCGGAACATCCCCGTGCAACCCGAACTAAGCCAACTTAGACTGGGGCAGAAATTGGAGGGGAGGTGAAAAAAAATATTGTCGATCGATTTAGACCGGTATCTAATAATATAAACAGCGTACCCACTTTCAGGCCACAGCTGTTTCAATCGGCTGCCTAGCGACAATTATTTTTTCTCAAACATGCAATGAAATATTGATGTTGTGTCCTTCATAATGGGCTTCGAAGTGTCACGTTTCGGGCGCAGCGAGACGAGAGACCCGTAATGGCATTTCATACAAAATTGCAGGCCTAGGCCTGCAAGATGGTCTTTTTTTAATTTCCAATCCACAATTTATGGCACAGGATCAAAATTTAAGATTGATTTCTTGGAGTTTTTTTTAATTTATTTCACCTTTAATTTATTTTACCTCGGCGTGAAAAGGTTACTTCCCGGCCTCTGTAGTAATGTACTATTTCATCTTTTTTTTTCTATTTCCGCCCCAGTCCAAGTTGGCTCGGTTCGGGTTGCACAGTGCACAGGGCGGTTCCACAACACTTCGGGAGCTCAAATACCGCCAGTCATCCGGTTGCCTATAGGACACTGCAACTACGCGTCATTGCTCTGAATACTACTTAAAACGTGTGTGTGTGTGTGTGTGTGTGTGTGTGTGTGTCAGGGATGCCGCCGATGTGGTTTTTTTGACATCCGCGGATGCGGATTTTGTGGTCAAACACTCAAAAACGTAAATAAACAACGTGCATATCACGATTTTGGCGGCTCCGGATGCGGATGCGAATGTCTGCAACATCCCTGGTGTGTGTTACAGCTCTACTATACGTGAGTAGGTATTATTCTTTCCCTTACATTTTGGTGCTCTCCTGGCCGACGTTCTTCAGCATGTCGAGCATGAGCGTGCCATGCTTGCGGTTCTCAAGCAGTGCGTTCCGCTTCATGCTGTTTAGCGTCAGCTGCAGCATCAGCCGCTCCGTCTGGTAGGTTTGCTCCTTCAGCCTGAACGAGAACATGTCATCAACACTCGTGTTGCATCACCATGGTTGTGACTTTGGTGATTGCCGCCAGACAGCGTACAAATCTGAACGAAGGACTGAAACAAATATCGTAGTTCGATCAAACTTCGATATTCAGTCGTCGTGGTACCAACCCTGTTCAATTATGATAGATGAAGTTACATGTCTAAACTGCCCTGATGCACTTGACCAATAACGACTACCCTTTGACGTGTGTTGCTGTGTTGGGGGATTAGTTTCTCTGCATATGTGGCACATGACTGGTGCGACTAATCGTAAGAGAGAAAATACACTTCCAACACCCGCACACCTTCAAAGCCACGTCTTTAGAATCTAAGACCAGCAAAGGTGAAGTGTTGCGCAACACGGCGCGCGAGCTGTCAGGTTACTAGCAAGTCCGGCGGCGGCGGAGGCAAGAAATGCCATAGTCGCCTGAGAACTCACGCGTCATGTCGATGTCGCGCACAATAAACGCCTGGGCGTAAACGCGACCATAAGAGGGAAGAATAGCTTTGCAGCAGTTAGCAGCAAGTGACTCACAATAGGTACTTTTTTGATGAAATTTCCATTTCGGGAGAAAAAGGTTTCCCCTAACTAAATCTTAACAAACCACTTTGGTTGCTGGATGCGGGTGGCGCAGGACCGGTCACTTTGGCACTCTTTGGGGGAGGCCTATGTTCAGCAGTGGACATCTTTCGGGTGATATGATGTACATGCCTCGTAAGGATCTGGTCAAACGACGATACTAGTGTCGCCTTCTGAAGACGTTTGCAGATCCCCATGACTTCTTCAAGTTCCCAGTGGACCGAATGGTGACTCTGGGCGTCTTCATCTTCATACAAGTCATCCAGATTAGTAGCTTCCTGGAACCGCAGTCAAATTTTTAAATGCGTTTTCAACACAATTGCTCGTAACGTACCTCTTTATTGCGTCGCTTTTAGTTAGGCTCATAATCCTGGTCATTAAACACGCGTGTTTAATAACATTACGACACTCGTGTTTTATGGTTATATCCCGATTAAGACACGTTGGCACCTTGCAGCAAGATCTATGCATGAACACGGTGCATTCTTAAATTAACCGGGTTGTACAGAATGTACAGCATTTTTTTTAATTCTCGTCAAATGGATTCTTACTCGACTAAACATATTAAATCCTTTTTGTTAATTAATTAACTATTTCTTTTTGTATATTACATAGAAACGTTTTATTTAGTAAAACTATTCACATTTGCTATTGTTATTAAAATGTACATGAATTAATAAAGATAACATTTTAAAATGAAAATATTTATTTTGTTTTGTATTGGCTGTTTAGAGATTTCATCTAAGACTGGCTTTAACACATGCGCGTGCACTGCGCAAACTTCACGAAAAATAATGGTTGCGCGCCATTATAGGTAATTTCACAAATATTTGTAAACATTGATAATGCGTGTTTGGTTATTATCAAAAATGATGACACGTGGTGAATAGGAAAGTGATATATAGAATTTTACGCCACTGGAAATTCTTGGCGTTGTATGTCTTGACAATATGTGAGTAAAAACCTGTTGCCATCAATAACTAAAGAAAATAACTGAGGAAGCCTTGAAAATTTTAATCTAATTAAAAGGAATTCGGAATCGGCTCTCTTATCACGCTCACCTACGGCTCGTGTGAACAATCCCGCCTATGATGTAATTATCAACATAGCTCACGCGGGTTAGGCGGTTAGGACGTAGCACCTCATCATGCATGTTTTGTAAATATTGGTGAAAGGTCTATCGTGTCAGGTTGAATAGTGCAATAGGGATGCGGACTAAGATTTTTTTACGATGTCATTCGAACCAGTTTTTGGAGAGGAACAAATGTTTGTATGGGAGCAACTAAAATTAAAAAAACATAAATACCCAAAAAATTGAGACAAACATTGACGTCGCTGGCGGCAGCGGAAAACGCTTCATACTGATATCGTACCCCCGTTCCCCCGTATGACGTCACTTGTACAAAGTAGTTGTATCGTTGTATGGAAAATCCGGTAAATTGTTGTTTCGGTCGCGAAATACTGCGTTTAAGTACATAGTTGTCATACAATTTTGTTTCTATAAAAGCGTAAGGATTCTATTGGCAGCTTTAAATTTACTCTTGAACAATAAAAAAAAATGCATCATTTTTCTTAACTTTCAAGGTTCATATCTTTTTATGATTTTAATTACATTTTTTAATTTATACTTTATTACGATAATTTGATGGTTTACTATCCATTTAGCACCACTACCTTATCAATTTGAACATGAGGCCGCATGCCTATTGCCATCATCCCCGCACACGCTACAAATATTAAAACCATTTAATTCCGTACGTTTAGTAAAATAGACCCCTGTGATATTCCCTATTTCACACTAGGCCCAGCCTGCAGCTTTTCGGGCGCTATCCGTATATCGATCGCCCGTACGCTATGCTAACAACTTATGTCAACTCAGGACACCGCTCACCCCACGACGTCTCCTTATGTCAACTCAGGACACCGCTCACCCCACGACGTCTCCTAATAACAACAAGTTATCGGAAGTTACACTGATTCACCTGAAGTGGGAGGACAAGAAGCGTTGTAAGTAACAGCCCGGATAGACAACATTGTACAGCAATGTAAGTCGACTGATATCGTTGTAGTTATCATAATATACATACCCATATCCAGGAGTCGGATATTAGATCGCATGGCAGGCCGCTATTAGCAATACCTGAGGCCGATATTGAGATTCTAATGTTTTTTTATTACTCATCGACTTTAATTTCGTACAAACTAAAATCACATACTTTTTACAACATTTTACAACTGTATAGACTAAAAACTAAACTATATAAACTAAAAATAATTTGACCAATCAAGTGGCACCTTTACTGAACTAATGAATTTGACTAATAGGACGTCGTCTTGAGTACAGAAGAAAAGTAAAAGAGATCAACGACAAAAAAGAAAAAGTCGTTGGCTGCACTTCGTTTTAGCAGGGCTTAGATTTTCAGATACCAAGTTTGTTTAATTAGTTCAGTTGACTCGTAGAAAAAGTATTGTATACAATAGTTATACAAATACAAAAATACAAAATATTTTATTGATTTAAAACACAGTGGTTTACAAACAGGGCAAGGTTGAGGCCTCTCATTAGGTATAATGTACCTGTGTTGAGAAGTCTCGCTCTTCCAGACATAGCACATTGTAATGCTAATGATCCACAATTTAGAAAAAAATAGTTTAAAGTATATTATACTAGAGTTTAAGTAAATGTACAATACTACAGTTACTAGACAGTTTCTACAGTTACTAGACAGTTTCATAGGTGCTATATTATTATCTCTATGTGCCTAAAAACAACAGTCCTTCAGTTTCACTATAATCAAGTTTACTTATCCATTGATAAAGTGGTTCCTTACATCTATTGTGTCGTAAGCTATAGAAGTGGCTCTTAGCATTTAATTTGTTGTATAAGTGGGCAGACTGTACATAATAATCTCTTAGCAAAGACGGATTTGTTAGGGGGTCCAGGAGCGACTTTTGCTGAACTTCTTCGTGTTTCAGTTGGTTTTTTGTAGGGTAGTGTTTTATGTAGTTTAAGAATTGTAGATGTAATATACAGTCTGCGCATACTAAGCAACTTATACTCGGTATAAAGATCAGAGGTAGAGTAACTATGGTAGGTGGTAGGTTTAAGCAACATCGTTTTGAATAAGCACCTCTGTCCTCCACTTCCAAGATTTTCATTTTAGATGCTCCACCCCAAACGGGAATGCAGTACGTCGTAGTTATATATCAGCTTTTTAAGTCTCGTACCTTAAACGTGGTACTCGACTGAAAAAGCATACATTATATAACGATTGCATAAAATACTATACCGTAACCATTGGCACAAACTGTAACGTTTTAGTACATTATGATACAATAAGTGAGCTATGTTGATAATTACACCAGATGCGGGATTGTTCACGCGAGCCGCAGGTGAGCGTGATATGAGAGCCGAGGATGTAACTATCAAAGCTCACGCGTTTCATAAGACGTTTTTCAACACATTTGCGAGGAAAATATGAAAATTTTATAAGCTTCCTAAGTTATTTTCTTTAGTTATTGATGGCAACAGGTTTTTACTCACTTAACACTTTCGCAACCGGACTAAGAATGGATCGATACACCAGAGACCTACAGAACTCGCTAGGCGTGTAGGTTTATAGCTACTGCCCGCCTAGCGTGCTGAGCCGTTATCTGAGCGAGTGCGAGTGCCTACCAGGCGGGTTCTTGGTTGCGAACGTGTTAATGTACATCGCCAAGAATTTCCAGTCCAATCAGTCAATTCTATTTATCAATTTTCTATTCACCACTAGTCAACATTTTTGATAATAACCAAACACGCATTAACAATCTTTACAAATATTTCTGAAGTTACCTATAATGGTGCGCATCAATTATTTTTCGTGAAGTTTGCGAAGTCGCGCGCAGGTCTTAACGCCAGACTTAGGTGAAATCACTAAACAGCCAATACAAAAGAAAATAATTAATATTTTCGTTTTAAAATGTTATCTTTAATAATTCATGTAAAAAGTTATCATAAGTCAATAGTTTTACTACATTAAACGTTTTTATATCTATTCTTATATCCAAAAAGAAATATTCAATTAAGTAAAAAAAAAGGATTTAATTTGTTTAGTCGAGTAAGAATCCGTTTGCCGAGAATTAAAAATACATTCTGTACAACCCGGTTAGTAAAAGAATAGGTACATCGTGTTCATGCATACACCTTGCTGCAAGGTGCCAACGTGTCTTAATCGGCATATATATCCATAAAACACGAGTGCCGTAATGTTGTAAAACACGCGTGTTTAATACCCAGGATTCTGAGCCTAAAACCGACGTAATAAGAGGTACGTTACGATCAAATGTGTTGAAAGTAAAATATATTAACTAGCATTTGCCCACGACTTCGTCCGCGTGTTAATCGCCTTCCAGGATAAAAACTATCCTATGTCCTTGCCAGTCTCAAACTATCTCCATACCAAAACACATCTATTTCAGTCGGTTCAGTAGATCTTGAAAAGGTAAAAGAGCTACCTACTTATGCATATACATATATAATTAATAGGATTATTCATCTGCAAACCCAGATTTTCCAAATGTACTATTCTAATACCTATATTTTCCATACAGCGCTTGTCGTTTTTCCCAGAAACTCATGCTTAGGTACTTGTTTGTTATCCTTTACATCAACTCTCTTAATTATTGCTACAAAGTCTTTATAATGTACTTAAAACAAAGAGAAGCACAGGCAGCTAAAACGTCATTGTACTTGGCCCGGCAGTTTTCTTCTTCCTTACATAAAACGGGGCAAAGTTAAACAATAGGTTAATAAAACAATTCATTTCTCTATCTTATAGCACACTCTTTTCCAAGAATAAGTACTTACAAGGTCCCCAGCTCACAACAGCGGACCATTGAAGGCTGGATTATTGTCGAATTAACCGTTAGGTATAAGAACATTTCAAAGAAGTTTGACGTTTGTATATATTAAGGGGCTACCCGAGGTTTTCATCGATTTTTGTCAAGTTTTGAACTTTTGCACTACATATACGCCCTGTGTTCTTTCTTTTGTAGCCATCCGATTGTCTTTTTAACCACATGCTATTCAATTTGTATAGTTATTTATTTTGACGTTCTCTTTGTTGAGTATATTGACTGCATTATTTAGCGCAGATGGTTGAAACGAGCCAGAATCACATTCTCTGACCAATTATTAGCTTTAATTTCTTCCTTCCACTTAATGAATAACTCGTAATTTTTTAAATATCTATCCTTGGTTTTAGGTGGGAGTATAAGCTATATTTAGCTAACTCCACCTCCGCTTTTAGGTGAGGAGTGCCGTGTATTTCGAAATCAGACTAGTCTCAACAAATTTTTGCAGAATTGTAATAAATTACACAAACAAATTATAGCCTTTAAAATCCCGCCTTAATTTCATTGCCTTTTTTTTGTTATAAATACTGCGTTTAATCATTTGCACTGACTAGTTTGCACTATCTTCCAATCTATTTTTTTTATAATAAAATGTAATTATTGTTGTTTTGTAACTAATGTTCATACTTTTATTTGGAATCAGACGTTTTTTTTAAACAACACAATAAAAGAATTCAGAATACCAACAATAATCACCATTTTACACATCACAATTATGAACTAAACGCAGCTTTCAAACTTATCCGCACTAACCTTGTCGCAGTTTTTTTTATATGCATTATTAGTTGTATGCATATTAAAAAGTATAATTTAAATAAGAATATATTTGAAATAAAATAGCGTTCAAGATGATTAATTATCTTTTCACGCCACTGCTCGGAAATGTGGCAAAAGATGGTCAGAATTCAGGCTTCAAAGCTGGGGTTAGTTGGACATCGCACGAACAGGCCAAATATGAGTTCAAACTGTCCCCGGCACGCGAGCGGGGACGCGCTTATTATTATGATCTTTAATTAGGTAGGTACTTCATTTTTACTTAATATTATAATTATTTCTTATAATTATAATTATTTCTCACTATGTAATGTCTCGGCCAATAGTGCAATAGATGGACTCGTCTCCTTCGAGGTCCTCACCTTCGGCTCGGACCTCGAACCCACTCGTCCATCTATTGCCTACTTTCTAGCCTCTACAACAATGTACAGTCGAGGAATTTGAATGTTTAGCACTTTTGGACCTTAACGTCATTCAAATAAAGCTTAAATGTGCCATACTTTCATTTTCCTCGACCGTACTATAACTTACTGGACAAATAATGATTCCACGTTTAAAATCTCGCGTTTTACTTGACACTTCTAATGAGTCTTCGGTATGTTCCACTTACTGTACTCTTTTTAGCGATGTTATGGCAACACTACATAGCATTTTTGAGAAAAAGTATTTTACATAGACACTAGTATACGAGATTTTATTTTATAGGTCTTTAAACAATTCAATTAATAGTACATTACTATAGAGGCCGGGAAACGAAGGGTTGCAGGCCAAGTAGATATAGACAAGTAGGGATAGGGATACGCGGCCGGCAACCCCGTTTCTCGCCGAGATTTGAATAGTGCTTTTCTCAAACTTGCAATGAAACAAAAATAAAAAGTAGGTAGTCAATTTGTTTTAATAATAATACGTTTCTGAACTGCACCGCCTGCACCGCCGCCGCCGCGCCGCCAGCTCCGGGCCCGCCCCCCCCCCCCCCCCCCCCCCCTTTAAAAACAAAAGAAGGTTGCTTTACAGGCCTAAGGTGTGTAAGGATGTATGAAATTCCTTTACATATCATCTTCACTCATCGCACCGGATACGTAGTATTTCCGAACCTAATTTGAAGTAAGTCACGTCAACATTTCATTGCAAGTTTGAGAAAAACATGTTTCATTACTGTTTATACGTTTAGATTTATTTATAAATAGTTTCAAACATCGTATTTGAATGAAAACCTCCTTGCTTTATAACTATAACTGACGCAGAGGAGTGTCAATACAATTTAGGAAAAAAACATTACGCTCGCTATTACAGGTATGTATTTGCATTATGAAGCCCTTTACGAGCAAATGAGATGAAATGAAAATTTACAAAGTCGAGTCATCAAAGCCCTCCGCCTCCGGCGTCGGGCTTCTAATGGACTCTAGTTCGCAAACAATCTAGTCGTAGTTGTGGCAAAATGTACTTATGTGTGAGTGTGCTTTCTACGTTACCGTTTGCAATATTCATACGTGAGTAAATAATTATGGTGCTCGTTTCCTAGTTCACAAACCAATAATAATTTAAATAAGTAGGTAGGTACAGTCCGTAACTTGTACCTTGTTGTGTAAATAGGTACCCATACATTTTCTACTACGTACTGTTTCAGGTTCTCCATGGTTGTCACTTTGTCATCCACATCTCACAGTTGATGATCAAATGACATACAACACGTAATATAGCGAGGGCACGCCAGCCCTTTGATGAAGAGCATGCCGAAGTGATTGGAGTTTCGGTGCCACAATGCGGACTTGCAGAGTCCGATATTACGCAAACATATATCTCAATATCTCAAACATCAATTTATTTTCAAATATAAGTTCTATATGCATCCTTTGTAATTTTAGATGAAACTCATTTAACAAGAATATTAGTGTGTATAAAACAAAACCCTTTAAGTAGTAGTACTATGTAACGTGCAGTTCTGTAGCGCACCACATGTGGATCCACATAATACCAGCGTCGTTTCGCCTTCTGTGGACATTATGCTGAGTGGACTCCATTTTCGCATCTAATCTTAGTTTTAATATAGCATCTAAGTGTAAATCTAAAATGTACTTACTGTTATTTGCGAAATAAAGTTTTCCTATTCTATTCTATATCTCGTCATACTTATGTCTAGTGTGTGTGTGTGAGAGAGCGAACGTGTGTCTAGTTATTGACATTTTTGATATGATATTATGATTGCAAACAAATGCAAACACAATTTTGCATATATAAAAGCACTGTAAACATCGATCGTCAAAGAAAATAATCACCGTATCCCAAAATAGCGTTGTAGCTTTTTAAATTGGCCTTTGCTTGTGTACATAATAATATAGTTTCCTTTACCCCTCTGCTTTTCCGAGCAATCGTATAAATGTTCCATTGGAAAATGCTGGACCGATTTTGCAATTTCCTCTAACATAAATGCGAAAGTTTACATGTTTGGATATTTGGATGATTGGATGTTTGTTACTCAATCACGCTTTTAAACGGTTCAACCGATTTAAATGAAATTTTGCACGAAGATAGTTTATAGCCTGGATTCAAATTTACGATAGTTTTTATCCCGGGTCCACGCAGTCGAAGTCGCGAGCGGAAGCTAGTCTATTATAAAAGCAAAATTACTAATTATATCTAGGTAAGTATTATAAAGTGCAAAAACTAATTTTGCTTTAAAATGAAAATTTGTGTTGACGGAATAACACTCTTACCTCCTTTCGTATCAAATTGGGAAAGGAATCCGTCAAATAAGCGACTTCTCGGCGGACCAGCTTAAGAGTTCTCTGCCTCTCCTTCATGTTGGTCTTGATCTCCTTCTCCAGCTTGTTGAACTCGTACTTGCGGTCGTCGAGGTACTCCATGGCGAGCTGGCCCATCTCCGTGGCGCCCATCAGACACTTGCCCTGCGTGCGGCAGTCCAGCTTCAGTGCTTCCAGCACCACTGTGAAGTATGACGAATCCTGCCGAGTGACACAAATGGCTCACTGTAATGTAAGTCCGGCCTCATAATGCTTTCTCTTTATCGAAGGAGATATTGTGAACGCGGATTATTATTATTATTAGGCCGTACAATATGTGTACACAATCCATACTAATATTATAAATGCCAAGGTGTGTCTGTCTGTCTGTTACCTCTTCACGCTTAAACCGCTGAACCAATTTGGATGAAATTTGGTATAGAGATATTGTTTATACTAAACGGGACTTAATCGCGTGTAATTAATACATTGATGGACAGTAGACGCCTATAGGCATAATTCTATTGTTATTTCTATTGTGTCTGGAATAGTGTCCATCAACGTGTTAACTTATTTATTTACCTCACTGAGACCTCAGTTTGAAACCCGGGGAAGGACATAGGATAGTTTTAATCCCGGAAATCATCACTTGAGGGGATGATTTGGGGGATGAAAGTTCCATATAAACTCTTATCCCCTATTTCTTCAAAAAAACTACGATATAAACGAGTTCCACGCGGACGGAATCGCGGGCAGAAGCTAGTATAATATACGTGGCGTGTTGCACTTCTAGAACAACTCGTTTGATCCACAGAGAATTCACTGCTACGCTACGCTTGTGGCGCTACGGCGTCCGTAGCAGCTTAACACATGCACTGCCAAGATTCGCTACGCGCTACGCTCGTAGCCGATCCCGTGGTTTTCCTCGCATTTAGCAGAAAACAACTACGGCGTAGGCACGCACCCGCTAGGTTCCTGCCAGTGAAAATGTTAAGAGTCCTTTACTCCTACAAACGAGCGTATTTTAGCAAAATTTTTCCTTTTTCATTCAAGATTACGACGTAACTACATATTAGTATTTATTCAAAAACTGATAACGTACTTAAAAATAATAATTTCATAAACTCTAATCACCTCTTAAATAAAAATTTCGGCGGAAACTAAGCGTGCGGAGTCGGTGCAGCGTGATTTACCGTCTTCAAAAATAAAATTTAGGGCACCGTAGGTCCTATAGTTATGATTATTTTTTTATGGGTTAACATAAAGATAGTTTGCGGTTATATGTGGGGATGAAAGTTCCATATAAACTTCTATCCCCCATTTCTTCAAAAAGCTACGATATAGTTAAACGAGTTCCACGCGGACGGAGTCGCGGGCAGAAGCTAGTATAATATACTCGTATGTGGCGTGTTGCACTTCTGGAACAACTCGTTTGATCCACATAGAATTCACTGCTACGCTACGCTTGTAGCGCTACGGCGTCCGTAGCAGCTTAACACATGCACTGCCAAGATTCGCTACGCGCTACGCTCGTAGTATCCCGTGGTTTTCCTCGCATTTAGCAGAAAACAACTACGGCGTAGGCACCCACCCGCTAGGTTCCTGGCAGTGAAAATGTTAAGAGTCCTTACTCCTACAGACGAGCGTATTTAGCAAAATGCTTCCTTTTTAACCGACTTCAAAAAAAACAGGAGGTTCTCAATTCGGTTGTTTTTTTTTTTTTCAGTGTTTGTTATCTCAGAACGCCGTCATTGATGAACCAATTCGTAATTTTTTTTTTTGTTTGTAAGTATATGGTACCGGGTGGGTCACATTTTTTTTTAATTCAGTTGGATGATGGGATCCATGAGGAATTGAGGGAACTCCTCAATTATATTAGGCACGAGTGTAGTGATTTTGTTATTTTCTATTATATCTCGTGTATTTACACCCGGAAATCATAAATTTGGTGGAGTGGAATTGATGATGAAGACCACAGACTTATGGAATTCCTCAATTATGTACTTAAAAGTACAAAAGTACGTCACAGGTTCTGATAACATTCTGTTGAAATAGCAACTAATGAAGTGCCAAAGGTGATCCTTGTGGAATCAACGGAAGTCCTCAAATATTATCGGCCCACACACAGTGATTGGGTTTTTTTCTCTAATAATCAAGGCATTTGCTTTCGTAAATCAGTTCATGTGGAAAATTGGAAAAGAAATGTTCTCGTGGCTTGGCGGAGTACTAAATTGAAGTCGGTTAAAACTTTGTTTTTAAAGTAAATTATTCATTCAAGATTACTACGTACATCTTCGTATATATGGAAAAACTGATCTTCTTCTACCTAGCGTTATCCCGGCCTTTGCCAGGGTCCGCTTTCCTACTCGCTTTCCTCCACTTTGCACGATCCTGGGCGTCTTCTTTTGTGAGCCCGTTTTCGCTCATGTCGGCCTTCACGACATCCAGCCATCGCTTCTTAGGTCTGCCGCGGGGTCGAGGGCCGTCGAGGACTAGGCCTAGTCTAGGTCAATTTTGCAGTGAAAATTGTCGTTTCGGTTCTCTATTTTGCAGAAAACAAGAATCATTTGGTACATGACTGATTACAATTCGATTCACCATATCTTGTATGAGTGATTGAAATTCAAAGATTCATTTTAAAAGAAATATCTTCCAAGTTTTCTTCTATGTTTTTTTGTGAAAACAGGATTACATTGTATTTTTTACCACAAATTGTAATTATATTTATTTTGCCGTATAAATAATATTATAGCAACCTGGAACTTTATGTTAACCCATAAAAAAAAAACAACTATAGAACTTACGTTGCCGTATTTTTTTATTTTTTTAAAGACGTATAAATCACGCTGCTCCAACTCCGCGTGCTAAGTGTCCGCAGATTTTTTTATTTAAGAAATTAATATTTGAGTACGTTATCAGTTTTTGAATAAAAACTAATAGTTACCTACGTCGTAATCTTGAATGAAAAAGGAAGCATTTTACAAAATACGCTCGTCTGTAGGAGTAAGGACTCTTAACTTCCATACATAAATAGCAAAATTGCACGCTGCGCTCTGACGCATGTGTATCGTGATAGTGGTGTCAATTACCTTTTTAAGTATATCTAGGATTTTCTTGTACATGACTTTTATCGCGAGGGCGGCGTTTTTCTTAATGTTTGCGCGCTGCACGTAGTTGGCGACTGCCTGCTCCTTGATCTCCGCGGGCAGCTTCCCGCCCACCTCATACAACAGGCGGTCACGCAGTTCAGCTGACTCGAGCTATGCAAAAGATTACATACAATTAGTGCTCCATGAACCAGAGCCAAGGCTAATGTCATAGTTAATCATTTTTATTTATATAGATTGAAACAAAAATCATTTAACTACCATAAAAATTGCGATGGTAAGTAGAATATTAAGATTTTTATTGTTTTCTCAGCGGTTTATAAATCTTCTTACTCTTCCATAAGTAAAAAAAGTGTTTAAGCATATTGAAATACCTGAGTAAGTCGAAACTTTTCCATTTTCTTCTTCTTAGTATATCTAATTCTGTCAAGTTGCTTCCTCTTGTTAAAATTTTCTTGGTGAATACTTTCGACAACTTTCTGCAATCAAATAATTCATTATTATACTTACCTACTCACACACTTTTAATTCGACCAATCATTTAACGATAATTAGCTACATATATCGCTTTTATTGAAGAGATTTCGCTAAATATGCTACTAATAATGTTCAAAATGCAGATGGTGAAGTGGAACTAATAACGTAGAAGTAGAAGGGTACCAGTGGGAACGTTAAGGAATCGTTGAAGCTCACTCGCTCTGGGATAAGGGTCCTTAGTGCGTTTGCCGCTTGCGCCACTATTGCGCCGTGAACCGTCGCATTTGTACGTGTGTTACCTTTTCCCCATTCACAATTACTACGTATAGGCTATAAGACAATGTTTTTACCAGAGAACAACACACATAATCGCGATTATTAAGCTGTGAAATGGAAATATCCAAGTATTAGGAAGTGTTTAGTTTAGAATTGACGCTTTAATATGTCGATTTATTATGGACGTATGTTTCTAAATGTGCTAAGATCAAGCACGAAAATAATTTCATAGATATTATGTGTAATGTGAGTCGAGAGTCCAGAACACGCACCGTGCAGTCTATGTGGCGTCGCTAACCGCACACTTCGTCGGTGCAAAGCGATCGCGTCGTGCGGACATCGCGTAGCGCACTCACTCTGTGGCCAAGCCTTAAGACTCACATCAGCCTGGCTGTTCATGTAGGTGAGCTGCAGCCGGCGGTGCTCCTGGAATGCGTTGCGCAGGAACTGCTTGTCACCGTACACCGCCACCCCGAGCTCTGTGCGCTTCGTGACGATGTCCTTGCGCATCTGCTGGATGTCACGGCTGTACCGCTTCTTCTGCTGTGCCAGGTCCCCCTCATGGATCAGGCGATCTCGTTCTAGAATAAACAATCGGCAACAGTGATGTTTAATTACTGCGAACGATGTTTCGTACTGCTCTAGACACTCGGCTAAAAATACTGAAAATGCTTCGAACATTCCGGTATTAACACCTCTGTGTGTACTGATAAACTTATAGCTAGGGCGTTATAGGACATCGATGTATGGGAACCAATATTTTCTTCATTAAAGCATGAGCCTTGGCACACTTGATACTTAGGTTGACTAGAGCCGAAAACGCCCGGGAGCCAAGCGCGGAAGCCCCGCTGGTGGGGGGGAGGAGGGGGACAAGTTTCGTTCCGCCGCGGGTTCTTTCGGTCCTCCTATCGTCTTATTTATAGTGACTAGAGCATGTTTGGTATCGTTTTCAGATAAATTGAGGATGGTTGATCGTTTTCTGGGACATTCATAACATGTTTTTATAGAAAAAAAAAGAACAACAGACAAAATTTAAAAAATCACCTACAATTTTTTTTCTTTCTGCAACGATTACGTAAAAACAAGCAACAACTTGGACACTAAAAAATATGATTATAAAGCTACATTTATGTAAATTCCAAAAACATATAATATATTAGAAAAATTTGAAAAGAAACTACGTAAAAAAAAATTTAGAACAGCAGACTCGTCAAAGTTTTACTTCATAAAATGAGGACCTCAAAGTATTTATAGCGACTAGGGCATGTCTGGTATCGTTTTCGGATAAATTGAGGATGGCCGATAATTTTCTGGGACATTCATAACATGTTTTCATAGAAAAAAAAAGAATCGCAGGCAAAATTCAAAAAATCAGCGATATTTTTTTTTTCTACAACGATTACGTGAAAACAAGCAACGATTTGGGAATTAACAAAATATGATTATAAAGCTACATTTATTTAGATTCCAAAAACATATAATATATTAGAACAATTTCAAACGCAACTACGTAAAAAAAAGTTTAGAACAGCAGACTCGTCAAAATTTTACTTCAATGAGGACCTCAAAATCAAACTTTATAATTGATTGATTTTGTAATGTAAATACTAGCTTAATTGTATATTACGTAGTTTGTAGCTGGGTTTATGTTTGTTAGCATGTGTGTTATATGTAAAATTGGGAATAATCTAACCGTTTGATGATATCAATTGACTGGTTCGAAATAAAACTAACAAGTACAGATCTGATTATATATTCTTGTTAATCTGATTATATATATTGAAATTCGTACATATATTTATGTGTAACATGTTCCATCACAAGCACAAAACTCGGCGCACTTCATTTTTTGTTGAAAACACCTGCATCTAGCAGCGCATTTCTTTTTGCGTCTGCACCTAATCATTTCCATGCAAGCTTCGGCAGCTACTGGCAAGCTAGTCCATGTAGGTTCTCATCTCTCATTCACTTTCGTCCATCCCCAATCAGCTGGACTTGGAATGTTTTGGATCGGTGACATTTGACCCCATACATGAACTGCTTGAATAACTGCCCGCAGGAGATACTGGTGCAGTGCAGCATTCGTTGGTGGAATATTTTCCAATTGGCGGTCCTTTTTCGTGAACAACTGCTTTCGGCATTCGTTCACAGCCGAAACTGAGCTGGATCTAAAACAAAAATGTTAAATATGCAGAACTACTTACCTACCCTCTAAATTATTCAAAGTTTTATAATTAAAGTAAATATTACCTATCATTCATGACGACAACAAACTTTTCCACAATCGCCGTTGCATCTCCAATTCTGCCGTCGCGTCGTATGCTGCCTGGAAACTATTAGGCAGTGCATTCTAGGCTTCGAATGCACTCTTTTTTCCTTTTCCGTTAAAAAAAGAAACTGTATCACAACCTGGGAAGGCGTGGAGCAGAGGAAGAACTTTTGCTTTATGGGGCCCTGTAAAAGAAAATTCTAGCTTGCCAGTAGCTGCCGAAGCTTGCATGGAAATGATTAGGTGCAGATGCAAAAAGAAATGCGCTGCTATGCTAGATGCAGGTGTTTTCAACAAAAATTTAAGTGCACCGAGTTTTGTGCTTGTGATGGAACATCTTACACATAAATATATGTACGAATTTCAATATATATAATCAGATTAACAAGAATATATAATCAGATCTGTTGTTGTTAGTTACTTTTTATTTTGAACCAGTCAATTGAGATCATCAAACCGTTAGATTATTGGTATACTCTTGGCTCGTCTCCGTCGTTTTTTGTCAAGTTCTTAAATTCTTCCCTTTCTGCTTTCGTCACCCATTCTTTATTCATCACTTTCGATATTTGGCTATTTCTTATTCCGGCTTATTTCGGTATTCGTGAACATCGTCTTTAGGCATGTTCAATGATAGTCTATGTTGTTTTCAGACTCACTCGTTATTCGTAATTTTTTTCACGGCACGTTCGTTGTTGGTCCTATTCGATTTTTGACAAGTTCTTAATTCATCTTATTCTGCATTCGTCACTTTCACTGGAAGTCTTTGTCATCTTTGGTGATATTTGTTGTTTGTCTTTTCCTAGCGTAGCATATGGTAGTAACGAAGGAAGCCACATAAACAAGAAACTTCATGTTTTCATTTCCTCCTGATATGCGAATGGGACGAATATCGAACGGTATACTCTTGGCTCGTCTCAGTCGTTTTTTGTCAAGTTCTTAAATTCGTCCCTTTCTGCTTTCGTCACCCATTCTTCATTCGTCACTTTCGATATTTGGCTATTTCTTATTCCGGCTTATTTCGGTATTCGTCAACATCGTCTTTGGGTATGGTCGAGGTTAGTTTATGTTGTTTTTAGACTCACTCTTTATTGTCCTGTCGTTTTTGGTACTATTCTAAGTTCGTATTTTTCTTATTTCGCCTCTTTTGTAATTTACATATTTCTTTGTTGGACACATTCTCTATTAATCTCGTTCGATAGGTATACTCTTGGCTCGTTTTGGAATCTACATAAATGTAGCTTTATAATCATATTTTTTTAGTGTCCAAGTCGTTGCTTGTTTTCACGTAATCGTTGCAGAAATAAAAAAAAACAGGTGATTTTTTGAATTTTGCCTGTTTTTTTTTTTTTTCTATGAAATCATTTTATGAATATCCCAGAAAATTATCGGCCATCTTCAATTTATTCGAAAACGATACCAAACATGCCCTAGTCGCTATAAATAAGACGATAGGAGGACCGAAAGAACCCGCGGCGGAACGAAACTTCCCCCCCCCTCCACCTCCCACCAGCGGGGCTTCCGGGCTCATGCTTTAATGAAGAAAATGTTGGTGTTGTCCTATAACGCCCTAGCTATTAACTTTGATCAAATTAGACAGCTCAAAGCGGGCACAAAATATTGTAAGCATATTTCCACTCGTACCTACACACCTAGGGTGGTGAAATAGAAACAGTAAGGCCATTCGAACGCTATTTCGTTATCAAAAGCCTGACCTGCTGGGAAACGAAAACTCATTCTTATAATGTATTATAATGCTTTCTAGAGTTCCATAAGCAACAAGGAACCCGTAAAGTTTCGCTATGTCCGTCTGTCCTGCGGCTTAGCTCAGTGACCCTTACGACGGCCATTCTCAGAGAGCTAAATTTTGCACGTCCGGGCCAAAATTCGGGTATAAACAAAATTATAATAAATTGGTATTTTTTTGTAGGATAGTTTACGTCTATACCTAGGTGTTGCACCTAAGATCGAAGCCTTGTCATTAGTTGTTTAATAGATAATGTTTTTTCAAAGCCCTGTTCTCAAATTACCACAACGCGTCCACGCGCTTTCTTAGTTTACGAAATTGTCTTATACTTTAAAAGAGTACAGAGATTCGTTAATTAGTATCGCATTTTAAATAAAGGAATGGTGTACCTACGACATATAAAAATATATTAGGTATATAATACTAAAATTAACCTACAATATATATAAACTAATATAAAACATAATTTTCTTTAAATTTGATCAGACCTATTACTAAAATGGTCATGCCACGCTCTATTGGAATCGATCTGTCATCACGGCCAGGACTATTCTAGCCAACAGGCCAGATATCGTGCTGACAGATCGATCGAAATGCCAGGTAGTGCTTGTCGACGTCAGCATCCCCCTCGACGAGAACCTAGTGAAAGCTGAGAAGGACAAAGCCAGCAAGTACCTTGACCTGGCCCACGAAGTAACCGCCATGAAGGATGTTCATTTTCTAACGAAACAGAACTGCCATTACATTTATTTTGTCTAAAAAGTATATTCTTCCCAGTATAGCGGTCATTTAAGAGTTTTCATACGTTGTTTTCATTACAAAATTTTACTTTTCTAATAGCCGGAATGGAACGAATTTCAACGTTCTAATTGCCAAGACCCTAGATAAATTAAGATCATCATAACTCAAATACAGCGTATGCTATTACAGTGCTAAAGTAATTAAATAGGTAACTGTCGTGTAAGGATTCCATTTTCAGTCATATTATTTAGAAATAATGAAGACACAAAAAGGTTGTGGCAATTAGGCTGAGAACGCCCGTAGTGAGAAAGGCCGACTACTAGAAAGGTGTTATTTGGCATGGGCATTTGGCACACGAAAAATGTAATGTATTTTTCGTGTGCCAAATGCCCGTATGCGTGTGCATACACATGAAACAAGAAAAAAAACATTACATACACACCGTCAACCAATTTAAAATATACTTAGAAAGCCCAACTTTCGTACAAATTCGGCGCAACCGCACCATTTAGTTGGCACGCATGTGTCGATGTAAATAAGACAGACAGGCAACTACGGAACCCTACACTGCGCGTGGCCCGACACGCAATTGACTGATTATTGGTTAATTTTTACGGTCATGTTTAGTCATTTTTTATATAACATATTAAACAAATTTAATGTTTTTTCGTAATTTCGTTATATAGGTACCAGTGGTCTGTACCTGTCTACTTATTACTGCATTCAACACTTACCATATAATTTTATAAGACCTCGATATTGATTTATTTTATCTTTTATCACCCAATTGTCATCTTGCATCCCATGAATCCGAACCTTAGCCGCCGACAACATGTTGTATTCCTTGAGTTATTTCGGAATCAATAAAATATATAATTCTATATATTACGTAGCAAAAAGATTGGCAATAATTTACGTTAAATAACGATACAACATGCATACAACATTAAATTATGCTTGGCATTATTTATTGTCAATCATCGTTGACGTTTGTTGTTTTTTTGCAAGTAAGATTTTACTGTACAGCCAGTTAAAAACGTGGGTACCAAAGAGTACTATATAAATAATAAATAAATATTAGGGGACAATCTTACACAAATCGAGCTAGCCCCATAGTAAGCTCAATAAGGATTGTGTTATGGGTACTAGACGACGATATATTTAATAGATATAAATACTTAAAGACATAGAAAACATCCAAGACTCGGAAACAAATAATCATGCTCATCACACAAATATTTGCCCTTACCGGGATTCGAACCCAGGACCTTCAGCTTCGTAGGCAGCGTCACTACCCACTAAGCTAACCGGTCGTCGACTATATATTATATATACTGAGAACGGTACTCTCTACTCTCTAGCATTTGGGTGCTTGTGACGGTTATTTTGGATGCAGGCGTTTGATTTAAACGGTACTTGACATTTAACCATTTGCACAGACTAGATTAAAGTAACGTATTCACTACAGCAATGCAGCTGGTCACCGAAGGTTTCTTTAATTTTTTGGGCTCCGTAGTGAAAACGGAAGGTTCATAGTTTCGTGAAATGGCTGTCCCTTCTGTGTGACACGTGGGCATGTAGTTCGGAAGATATCTAATTAAACTTAAAGCCTCGCTAAATATTAAGAGTAATGTTATTGTCCTTTAATTTTTGATCGCAATCGTTAGTAGTAAGTAAACCTATAGTACAGGCACACTATAGGTGACAAAAGACTGAGCGTGTCTCATATAGGCAGATATATGCAGATAACGGCCCTCTTGACCTGAATTATGAGCTTACGCTACGCGCTAGCATTATCGGTTACCAAAGTCAACATACGCTTCAGTTTGAATTCCCGATTCTAAAGGTGGTTTTCCACCGGATGAGCGCGGATTGAATTGATTTTTTATTTGCACGCTAAATTGAAACGAGTGTCGAGTTCGTGTTTTCCGAATATTTCTCCCGGATAATAACTTCGAATTTCGATTCTTTCCGATATTTTTGACGTTAATGTTTGCTTTGGAAAGCTAGTTTTGCCATTGCCATTCTGGACTTTATATCTGGTGTGCACCTGGAGTGTCTGCAGTGAAGGCTTCCTATTACTTTTTTACTTTATGATTTTGCTTTTTCGACTGTGGATCCGTTTAACGAGATTGGTGTAAGGGTGGATTTTCTGTTTTAGGTGCTACTAGCTTCTGCCCGCGACTCCGTCCGCATGGCACTCGTTTATATCGTAGCTCCATACAAATATTCCCCCGCATTTCACGCTCTTAGTGGATGATTTCCAGGATAAAAACTACTCTACGTCCTTCCCGGGACTCAAACTATCTCTATACCAAATTTCATTTAATACCGCTAGAGTTTCCCTCGTACAAACTTTGCACCCCTATTTAAACCGTTTAGGGGTGGGTTTTTCCAAAAAAAACTGTTTTTTTTATGGTAATAAAGAGTCCATACACAAAGTTTCAAGTCTCGCACTTAAAATTTTACTCCATCCCCATACAAACTTTTACCCCCTTGAGGGTGGAATTTTCAAAACTCCCTTCTTAATGGGTGTTTACGTTATATAAACTACCTATTGTGAAAAAACCAGCTTTCTAGGTTCAACGGTTTGGGCTGGGCGTTGATTCAAGTGAGTGAGTCAGTCAGTCAGAACTTTTACGTTTATATTATAAAATATTGATTATAATTTTGGTTTAAAAGACATAGTACTACCGAATGAGATACGTGGTTCCACAGTGCTGCTATTCGCTGATGATGTGAAGCTGATTAAGCCTATTCAAGGCCAGAGGGATTGTTGGGAAGTGTAAAGAGATATTGATGCGGTATACCGTTGGAGTGTCAATAATAAACTCTTCTTCAACGCTGGCAAGTGTCAAATGATGAGTTTCACACGGTCTCACACTGCTAGGGAATTCCCTTAGGGACCATTGGCGGGGCTCTTTTAGCGCGTGTAGAGCGGGTCCGTGATCATGAGGCATCCGTGATTACCTTGACCCAGACAATTAATGCGCAGGCGCCGGTCGCGCGCGCACTGGGGCTGCTCAACTCCGTACTCGAGGCAGCGCCTCCATGTGATTTGTTTGTGAGTTCGTGTGGAAGGGCTGATCATAGAGTGTAAGAAAGCGATAGAAAGTGAGATGCCTGTTAGTTCCATAGAAGAATATTTGCTGATTGTTATTATTATCTGATTCTGTATTGTACTTTTTTTGCCATATCTATAAGCTCTACCATTTGTGCCGTTTTGGCTTTAGCTGATAAGGTGCAAATTTTGTGTGTATAACAAATAAATAATTATTCAGTTATTTTTTTATTTCATAATCTAAATATTCTCCGGTACGCAACATAAATTACACAAAAAGAGGGTGATGCTCCATATTTTTACTTCCTACATTAACGCGTTCATTGCCAAGTCTGAAGAATATGCGAGTTAAATATCGGGGTCATTGTCTACGGTGCACAGCGCCCGGTGCGTGCGGTCACCGCAGTGCGTGCCCTGTGGGCAGCGGCTGCACGTCTGCCCGGTCTTGTAAATCGGAAAACCCTCAATATTACCAGCCGGCCCGTAATTACAAAAAGTATAAGCCATCATTTTAGGCTCCTTTTGAACCTTCGCCGTATTCGATTGCACGTTTGTCTCTAAAATGCCCCTATGTAGTGGGGGCACTTTGGTACTCGATGTCGGCGAATACTCTTTAAAAGGTAGATTATTCCCCGAGGCTTCCGTCATATACTTTGTTCTGCGCAGGACATTTTCGGCAACAGTTGTTCTCGTTACATTGAATATGTCTAAATCGTCAAAATGCTGATCTTTAAAATCGTAACGTCGGCGTCTGCGGAAAACTGCACAAGAGCGTGCCTTCAATGTACAAAGTGCTTGGGAACAACCAAGCCGCCATGTGGAGGCCCACGCCGCGGCCGAGTACCAGTGGGAGTTGCATCCACCTGGAGCACTACAATTGGTCAATTTAAAAGACCACACATTTTCTGGAGGTAAAGCCCTAGAACCTGAAAACCAAGCGTCAACTGCATCTGCTAATAATTGTGCTTCTGTCATTTTGGCTACTACAGGACGGACGTCCATGTTTTGAAGTACATTAAATCTGACAGTGTTTCTGCACTCGTCGTGTCGTTTCTGGCACTGCCTCGCCCAGAGTTCGGCCATCTCCTCGAGCTCATAGTCCCAATACATCTTCCGCATGTTGGCGGCGGGCGGCTGGCCGGCGTCCAACCCCATGGCCACGTTATCGCGGTGCCGGTTGTGCAGCAGCAGCAACTGGTAGCGCATCCAGGTGGTCATGCCCGACGCGTACAGACGTCTGCTGACCTTGTTCGCTGCTACGCACATCGTGTGCTGGTTATCCATCGAACAATCAGGATGGGAACAGTAATCTATTCCTTCCGTGTAGTTCATTGCCTTGCCAAATACATTCCCCAAAATAAAACACTCCAAAATGAACAACGTAACACGCATTTCGCACGTTTTACAATATACAACATAAACAACTCTTCTGCCAAATCACATCCAATGTCAAAAACTGTCATAAATATTCTTGTACAAACTGTATTCTTTCAGGATTATGTTATGAATATGATCGGGATTATGGCGGATAAATTCCGCCGCCGATTTCGCCCGCCTATCTGTACCTACTACAGATTCACCCGACTGCCCCAGAAGGAGGATTATGTTTTTCGAGCGTATGTACGTATGTAAAATTGGATTCCTCACAATCGTGGGAGTGACATAGGCAATAATAATTAGAAAGAAAACAGTTGGGATTGAAAAATCTTTTGATTACATTTGTGTTTATAGTCTGGCAAAAAAGTGTAGAAAATAATGGGGGCGCCACTATCGCTATAGCCACACGAATAGTAGGACCTAGAGATTTTGATACTTAATTTTTACAAGGACTAAATTTTCATTTGTGTCTTAATGTAGGAAAATTACAATAAAATACATATTGGTGTAGACACAAACTCACAAACATTATTACCTCTATATGTATAATGTTTATGTAGACAAAAGGCTAGTACTTAATAATAATAAAAAGGGTAGCAAGATTATACCTAGTTCTCAGCTCTGCTTTTGATTTGGTTCACCATAGCCTTCTTCTTCATAAACTGAACCATATGGCATTCGCGGGAAAGCTCTACTTTTATTTAGTAGTTTTTTAAAAAATCGGAAGCAGTATGTAGAAATTAATAGCATTATAAATGAAGTAGAAAAAACTGTGTGATAAACCTCTTTACTATTAAAATTTTCTATACGTAGGTATACGTCAAGTTCTTAATACGAATTCTTACACTACCTAGTTTATTTGTACACGTACTTCTTACATGATTTGTTAAAAATCTAAATGAAACAGGGGAGGATAGACAAGTTTGATTTTTTTCCCGAGACTGCAAGTGGGTAAACACTGTACCTACGCTACCAAGCAGTAAATTTGAACGAATAAAACTACTACTAAACGAATTAAAGGAAATACGAGAGTACCATGCTTTCAGAGTCAGAAGTCCCTCAAAACGTTTTTACTTAAAGGTTGTTATTATAATATTGATGACATATTTTTGAACCATATTTCTTTATACTAATTTGACACTCATATGATATTAATTTGACATTGTAATTTTATGATTTCATAATCTCTTTAAGGGGCTTCCATACCATTTTTCAAATGTTTTTTGTAGCTTATTATATTAACAACAACGGCTTTAAGCAATATAGTATCCCATATTAACTTCAAAGTTCATTGTTTTCGAGATATTTGGCATCAAAGTTGAACAGTTTTAGGCCAAAAAACTGGTTTTCTAGACATAACTTTTGTGTTAATTCGTTTAAAATGAAAACGTTTTTAGAGACGTCATAGACGAACCCAAATATGTAGATTTCGTACCTATATGTTAGATCTTTCACGTCAATAGAGATACGAAATTAATTATTCATTTCTTTCAAAATCCGATAGACAAAAATGGAGATAAAAGATTGAAGAACTGATAGCCGTTTGACTTATAATTCTATCTGTAGTGCAAAAGTAGGAGATACGATTCAAAACTTGTCAAAAATCAATGAAAACCTCGGGTAGCCCCTTAAGTAAGTGCAAGTACCAAGTAGGTTTTATGTAAACATAACCTCTATAATCTACAATGTAAACAACACGAAAATTATCAATTTACTGTAATTGGAGCGTTGGGAATAAATAAAATTAATATAATCATTCATAATTACACACCTAATTGCAGTCTAAAATAATTAATAACCTGTCATTCCAGCAGTTATTCTATAAACATTGTCCAATTCCGACAAATGATTCCGACTTAATATTCTACAAGACATCGCTCAATAAAATAAATACAAACTACTATCCGCTATAAATTACTATCCGGAAGGAACTGTGTATTGTCTTGCTCATTGTATGGAATTTTTGTTGCATTTGAATATTAATCATTCCGCGAAAATTAAAAAATACGGTAAAATAATAACACAACAATACGCCTACTGACGTCTACAAGCATATGTCAAGTTTAAGGAAGTAAAGACCAAATAGTTCCGATTCTAGACTATTTTGCCAAGCTGTAGAGTACTACCGCAGCGGTCGGAATAAACCCAGCGGATTCGGCGGCCGAATTCGCTCTAGAAATTCAGCCTGTAGGTATGCAGCGAGCTTTTGAGTCTTACGTCTAAAAGTGAAAATTAAGTGAGGTGACGTGAGATCTATCAAAAAGTGACCGGTAAACATTAAATAATAATTCAGTAAAGCGCAATACGAATACGAAACATTAAAATTAAATATCTAAAATACGTTATGTTTATACCTATTTTGTTTCTAGTCAAATACTTGCTATAAAATACTTTCACCCTCGGCACAGAATATGTGCATTGTGCACCTGTAGATAGGATGCAATGAAATTTTATATTTTATATTTAGTTGTTCGTTCACTAGCCTTGACAACAATGTTATTAGCATATTTTTATCACTCGGGATCCGAACGGGAGACCTACTATGTGTGTTTCACGTTCTCGGCGACGTATGGCACATACGTACTGATCAGCCTAGGCCTGCTTATCGAGGGAGGACTTCTGATACCCGCTGATAAACTTAATGCCATAATCTTGCTTGTTATTGGTCTTTTATTAAATATTATTTGTGTCGTACTTTCAATTTGTACTTATATGAGCTTCGATAACGGTTCCGATTTAAACAATAACATAGCGAAAGGTTGTGCAGGAATGTTTAGTTTACCGGCTTTTGCTGCGGATTTGATTCTGCTAGCCACGCAACATTATTGAAATAGCATCCGTGGGAATCATAATACCTACGTACTTGCTACATGCTAAGCTAACATGGCAAAATGCATCGGGCCATTCATAAATTATTACTAAGCACCTAAGTATCTTATTTTGCTGAACCCTGCAGTGTAAGTAGCTATTTATTTTTGGTATACTACGAGTAGTTATTCACGAATTGAAATGTTGCCTACTACTGACCGCATTCTATTTATTATTCATGGATAGCCAACCTTGTCAGGTGTGAAAACAAGATTGTATTAGAGCCTTAAAGAGACAGGATGATTCATCTTGTCTGTGTGTGTTACGGCCACGTGGCCATAGCTAATCTTCAGGGGCGTAATTAGCAAAGTGCGCCGCATAGGTGCTCTGTAGGTACATGCATACAAACTTCTATGTAAAGAGGGCCACGTTTCTCCAGCTGAATGTACATGGCTTTTCGCATGACAGCTTATGTGATAAATTTATAATACTTAATTAAACAATTATTTACAGATAGTTAAGAGTCCACATATATGCTGCAATCGAATTATGTAATTATGTTGAAAAATATATTTCCCAAAATAATGACGTCACGACGGTAAGACTAATCTTATTTTTCTTTACTTCTGTTAGGAAAATTAACTGGACATTAATAAATAGCCGGATGGTGAATACCTGATGAGTGATGACCTTCCCTTCCGTTAGGGTGGAAAATCTCGACCATGGCAACTGCAATTCCCAGTCCGACTGTATTACCTTCCGCCATCGCGGCAACAGGTATTTGTTATGCAAGGCTGCAAAGTGGTTGTTTGTGTCGAGTGCCTTTATTAAAAGGCGACCTAGCGAAGGATTGTAAGGTTGAACGAAGCGAGTTCGTATTGTATATTGATTGATTAAATAATTATTATTATTTTATTATTGTATATCCAATTTAGGTAGCATAAGTATTATTTGAATTAAATCAATTAATAATACAAACATTACTCCGCAATACTTAGTTACAGAATCAGTTGTGGATATAGTACACCCAAAGAAGACCATAAAGACTGCCAAATAGGGGAAATAATCCGTGTAAAAGCGAATTTACGAGGGTGGATCAAAAAGTACCTGTGATAGAAATGAAGATGCATATTATTATTTTTTTAAGTTTCATTTTATTTTTCAACATAATCTCCTTCTAGGTCGTTACACTTTTCCCAGCGTTTCGGCAACTTCTTTAACCCCTCCAAAAAAGTAGGATTTGTCAAAGTCTTCAAAATACGCTTCTGGCTCAGCTATAACCTCCTCGTTTGACCTGAATTTCATTCCCCCGAGCCATGTTTTCATATTGGGGAACAGAAAAAAGTCACAGGGAGCCCGATCCGGTAAGGTGGGTGTGACAGCAATTCGTGACGTAGTTGGGTTAATTTGACAGTGATAATTTTGGATGAATGTGCTGGTGCGTTGTCATGATGGAACAACACTTTCTTCTTTGCCATATGGGGCCGTGTCTCCTTTTTTAGGGTTCCGTAGTCAACAAGGAACCCTTATAGTTTCGCCATGTCCGTCTGTCCGTCCTTCCGTCCTCGGCTTAGCACAGCAACCATTACTACTAGAAAACTGTGATTCGGCATGGGTATATAAATCAATCACGCCGACAAAACAGTACAATAATAGTAGATTATACACTAAGGGGATAAAGCACTGTTTTATGTCACGGGAGCGAATTGAATCCCGAACGTAACGAAGGACTCATAATTTAACTCCTGAGCGTAGCGAGGGAGTTATAAGTTAATTCCTGAGCGAAGCGAGGGAATTAAGACTGAGTCCTGAGTGCAGTGAGGGGTTCAACCGCCCAAGACTAAAACAGTCTTATCCCCGAGGTGTATACTCTACTTTTCACACCTTATGCGAGACAAAAAAACAGGCTCAGTAGATAAATATTCAAAATAGACCAGAAGCACTGATTCAGACACAGACTTTACGCCTTTTACAGCTTTCCATTTGTCAAAATCGTTGTAGGCTTTTAGGTATTTTTCCTTTGACTTCTCTGGCAGCAGATTGTTGACAATGCCTATGGCATCTAATTTGATAAACTCAGGAGTCAAAACACTTTCATCACTCGACATTTTCAATATTATTTTTGAAATTAAATCTTCTATAGGCACCTACAAGAACTCGATTTGTTCGTCACGCGTGAACAAATGAAGGCGCGCGACGTTCCAAATTCGAAAGCACAAGCCGTGGTCCTAGATTCGAAATTCGAATTTCGAACACCGCGCTCCTCCGGACCGGGGTTCACACGGAGGCAAACTTCATTTATTTTGTCAAATCAAGTAGGCCATGGCCTAGGACAAATTGTGTTTAGCAAAATTAAACTTTATGTGTATAGTAATAAGAATTATGAAAAGTGAAATCATATTATTAACCAGCGGGTTACAATGAAATTCAGTACAACATTATAACCCGGCTAATACCAAGGGATTTAATGTCTTGCTTTCGGTAGGGTTTACATGACCTATAATTCGGCATTGTCGAGCATGTGGTTTGAAAAATCTTGAAAAATCTTGTTTTACCTCCCCCTACACCTAAAGCGAGGATGTAATTTTTCTCTCGTTATACCCATGGTGTGGGGTATCGTTGGATAGCTCGTTCAAAAATATTATGGTTTCTTATGACGATTTTTCAAATCAGTGATTAGTTTTCGAGATATTGGGCTTTAAAGCCCTAGTTTTTGTTCGAGTCATGTGTCGACCCTCCCCCTCTCGGCCTCTCGGCTAATGGCCGGTTCCAATAATCACGGATAAGTAGGCATAAGTAGTTATCGAGTAATAGTCGACCAACTTAATGCGTATTTGGAAAGGCCAATTTTCGTACAAATTAGGCCGACGCAACCGCACCGCACGTCGATGTAACTACACACAGACAGGAAACAACGGAACCCTACACTGCGCGTGGCCCGACATGCACTTGGCCGGTTTGTTTTTATCAAACCGGTCCAATAACTCGCTATAGTACGGCCCTGTGACATTTTCCCTTTTGTAAGAAATCTATAAGGATTATTCCCTTACTGTCCCAAAAAATCATGGCCATGACTTCTCCGGCTGATGGGACCGTTTTCGCCTTCTTTGGGGCAGATTCGTTAGAAAATAGTTATTTGCTGTGTGTTGAAACACTCGCTTCGCTCAGGATTCTAATGTAGAACCACTCGCTTCGCTCGTGCCGCGTGCGCTCGCTTTGCGCTCGTGTTTAACACAAAACTTTTCACCTCACTGTAGCGAGGAAAGCGCAACATGCAAAACAACTTTAGTTAATTTAAATAAGATATATATTTTTTTTGATCAGTAATAAATAACGTGAGTAATATCAAGTAGAATTTTGTTGAAGTGCGAGTGGGGTTTTAGTTTTCAGACCCAGCGCCTGATGAAGGCCACAAGCAATTTTTTAAAAGTTCTTAAATATTTATTTTATTCTGTGTTTTAGTATTTGTTGTTATAGCGGCAACAGAAATACATCATCTGTGAAAATATTGTATTACTTATGAGCGTTTTACGTTTTGTTACTTATCTGTCAAAAGCTTCTTAACACGCTCCTAGGTCAAATTACTTTCCCCACTAGCGGATAAACTGCGTTTTTGCCCACTGGTTTTAAAGGATAAAAGACGGCTTTTTGAGGCAGTGAGGAAAAAATCCATTGTTTAGACTGCCACTTGGTCTCAGGTGTATAATAATTAATAATGGATCCAGGTTTCATCAACAGTAACAACATTTCACTCAAACAAGCCCAAAGACTCCTTCGTCATTGACAGCCGTAACCGCTTATTTTCATCCGTGAGCAATCGCGGCACCCATCGGGCGGACACTTTTTTCATATTTAATTTATCGTGTATTATATTAATTGCTGTTCTGAACGACACCCCTACAGCCTCTGCTAATTCACGCACTTTGGTACGTCGCTCGGTGACCATTATGTTTTTTACCTTTTGCAATGATTTCTTCGGTAACCACGTCTGCTGGGCGCTCTGGGCGGTCCTCGTCGAAAACTGATGTACGACCTCGTTTAAATTCATTAAACCAATATCTCACGGTTGTCATAGACGACCTCTATAGACAGCATCTAACTTAACTTTTATTTGTTCGCATGTTTTTCCATCCAAAAAGCGGACAAAACGTGGACGGGAATCATTATCTTTGTATACATATAGAAAAATATTCACTGGACTTCATAGCTGTCTACAGAAAACCAGAGACTGCAAACAGCAAGATTTTCCTCGATACCCTTGCAGCATACCTTGAAAGGTCAAAACGAGCTATTGTTATAGGGGATTTCAACATGAATTTACTTGTACCAGATCGCATAACAGATAACTACATGCAGTTGCTGGAAGAGAATGGTTACAAAATATTAAACCAAATTGCAATAGAGGCTAACACACGTGAAACCGAATCTTCCACATCTATTATAGATCATGTGTCTACGAACTTAATTAGAAACGACTTTCATATGGCAATAATCGACTCAAGTCTATCAGATCATAAACAAATATACCTTGAGATGAAAAGATATAAACCAATACAGACTAAAAAGATAAAATACGAAGCTACTAACCACAAAAAACTACATGAATTGATTGCGGAGTCCATGACTAATAAAGATGTTACAGATTATTGTGCCTTAGAAGATAAAATACTGTGTTGTATTCAAAAGAGCAAAATAACTAAAGTCAAGACGCTAAACCCCCCCAGGCAGGAATGGATAAACAAAAATATATTAGATATGATAAATAAACGTAATGCATTGTGGCAAGAACATAAAAAGAATCCAAATGACAAACAAAAACAAAAAGAGTTTATAAAGGAAAGAAACCTAGTTACGAAAGCTATTATGACAGCAAAAAACAATTACTATGTAAAAGAGTTTACAGTTTGCAGAAGTAAGCCTTCCAAGATGTGGCGTTTGATAAACAGTCTGTCAAAGAATAAAATAAATGAAATCAAAATGCCCAAAAGCCTGCAAACCGAAAATGGAATTTTGACGTGTCCAATCGAGATCTGTGAAGGGTTCAATACATTATTTGCAAACATAGGCAATCGACTGGCAAATAATATAAGAACCGCTCAAACAACACACACAAGTATTTCATATGCTTCAGCTTCGAAAGCTCAACACGGGCTCACGGAGTTTACCCCTGCTACCGAAGACGAAGTCTCTAAAACTATCAACATGCTTAAAGTTAATACTAGCACAGGGTTAGACGGAGTAACTGTTAAATCTCTAAAATATATCCAAAATACTATAGTACCGGAATTGACAAAGTGCATTAATAAATGTTTTGAAACTGGCATATTTCCCAACACTCTTAAAGTAGCCAAAGTAACACCGATTTTCAAATCTGGTAGTAAATTAGATCCCGGCAACTACCGACCAATTTCGGTTCTTCCCACTCTATCCAAAGTCTTAGAAAAACTAATACGAAACCGACTGGACGATTACTTAAAGTCAATAAATTTCTTGTATGACAAACAATATGGCTTCAGACCACAATCCAGCACTCTAACAGCAACCGTTGACTTAGTAACCAAAATCAAAGTTAGTATTGACCAAAAACAAATAGGACTTGGCGTCTTTATTGATTAAAAAAAAGCGTTCGATACGGTCAGTCACGCAATTCTCTTGAACAAGTTAAGGGATACTGGTGTCACTAGCGTTGCTCTTAAAATTTTCGAGTCATATCTCTCAGAACGAACACAAATAGTTAAAATCGGTCAATACGAAAGCAATCCTTTGCCCGTCACTTGCGGCGTCCCCCAAGGGTCAATTTTGGGCCATTACTTTTTCTTGTTTACATAAACAGCATTCACAGAATTGGTCTTAAAGGGGAGGCAACTCTTTATGCTGATGATACTAGTCTCTTTTACTTTGGAAACTCTATTCAAGAAATAATTGCAGACGCCCAGACCGACTTAAATATTCTCAATAAATGGTTACAAAATAACTTACTTACAATAAATGTCACAATAACTAATTACATCATATTCGCAGCTAAAAACAAAAAAATCACCAACCACCAACCCCTAACTATAAACAATCAACAAATAAACAAAATTGATAATGAGAAATATTTAGGCCTTATACTAGACAAACAAATCACCTGGACACCTCACATTGAAAAAATAAAGAAAAAGATTACTTCCCTTACTGGAGCATTGCGAGGTATATCGCAATGTCTCCCAGACAAAGTACGGCACATGATCTATAACTCTCTCGTAAAACCACATATCGAATATCTCATCGAGGTATGGGGTACCGCAACAACTACTCAAATAAACGTATTACAGAGAGCACAAAATAAATTAATCAAGGTATTATTTAATTACGATCGTTTAACACCGACCGTAAATGTTTATAAAACAACTAAAATCATGAATGTTAAAAACTTGTACACTTACTTAACATGTATTCTAATACGAAAAATTATACAGAGATACGAGTATCTACATATTAAAGTTTCTTTTACCAAAAAAACATGAAGTGCAAAGAATCAAATTAAGAAACGCCAACGACTTGATTCTGCGTGCCCCACGAACAAATTATGGCAAAAAGAGTCTGCTGAACGAAGGTGCGAATTTATATAATAAATTGCCAAAAAGCATAAAAGACGCCAAGTGCATTACTACGTTTAAAAGATTACTAAAACACCATATAAACCAACAATAAAATAACTGCCTTTAAGAATTTCAATAAAATTATATTCATTAATTAAAAATAAAACGAAACTAGTTCTCTTTAATATAAAAATCGAAACAAAAATAGTATAAAATAAAATATCTTATAAATGCTAAGCGTGTTTATATGTACATACCTAAACAAAATATGCATGTATAGATATTAAAATTTAAAATTGAATAATATTAAATATGTCGCATCGCTTAATGAGTTACAACTTCATATAATTAAATATAATTTCAAATGAGCGTACTCGTAAGTGCTTTGTCACCTCCACGCTCCTTTGATCCGTGTAAATAGCCTTACCTTATCTCTGTTTCTATGAGCCGGCTTCGGGCCGACGCAAGTACTATCGACAACACGGCTAACTGACCATCCGTGCACTTTATGTGCATTGTAAGAAGGTTCTATATAAATACAGAATGGACATTTACCTGTGTTCGCGTTTGTACGCCCGCTTATTTGTTGTTTTGCGCATGGGTACCGCACCCGACACAAAAAAATAAAAATAAACCTTAGTTTAAGTTTTGAATAAGCGCATTTAGTCAATAAGTTATCTTATCAATTATGTAAATACTTATGTTATCATCTGTGTGCGCTCACCAATTATGTTGCATGGTATTGTATAAATTCTCATGTAAGTGAATATGTTGTATTCTTATGAGAATAAAGATCTTTAAACCTAAACCTAAAAATAAGAAGCGAATTACGGAACGATATTGCTCTTTCTCCATTTTGTACGAAAAACAAAACAAGTCTGACAAAATTTGGCGCCAGAAAAAAATTAAACCACCCAGATGAACGGTTCGAACGGTAGTGCCCCCGCCAAGTTGAGCTATAATTGACAGTTTTCATTTCTTTATTTGATAAGGTCAATACTACACGACGGTAATGCCAACTTTCCTAAGTAACGCCACCTGCCATCAAATACGGGTGCTATTTGATCTACCCTCGTAATCGAAATAAAATTCTCTCCAAAACAGATCCTATACACTTTTTCGCTGGGATCAATATTTAGTAAGATATGGAGGGGAAGGTGGACAATAACAAAATTAAACTTATGTTCTAGCTATGGCGTGTAGTAAAAATTAAATTGCTGCAGCCGCATCCCACCCCACACCCAGTCATGCATCGGCAAAATGTGGTAGCCGAGTCCAAGACCGCAGACCGAGATCACGGTCGGACCTTACCTGCACATGACTATCAAAAACGGCGCGCGAGTTCTCTAGCCCGGCTATCACAAGACGGCGCGCGAGCTCCCTCGATTTTTCTCGCACTATCCGTCTCTCTATCAGTCTCTCTCTTATTAGAAAATTTAGAAAGAGCCGTATAGAGCGTAAAAATCGAGAGTGCTCACGCGCCATCTTGTGATAGCCGTGGTGAGCCGGCGAGAAGCTCATTCTGGCGATTTACCAAGCGCCTGTCCAGGAACAAAACGTTAATAAATACCGCTATTCAGCATTCTTGGGAGCATCGATGAAGCCAAAACGACCCCATTCTCAAGACCACATTTTGCCATTGCCATCAATTGCGTTAATGTGGTATTTATTTTATACCCACTCACCTTCTTGTGTGAGAGTGAGAGGCCTTATCCGGACAACTACAACAGCTACCCGAACCGAACGCACTGGAGCTTCCCTCGCACCTACCTATCTACGGATATTGAAAGTGCCTACACTGTTATTTCCATGTTACCGACTTCTAGCTTGATTTGTTTCATTCTATACAGTCACAGAATAAGTAATAGATACAAACGAGTTCACAAATAAGTAGGTAAGTAATCGTATATAGCAGGTACTTCGTTCCCAAAGTTCAAAAATATGGAGCATGCCTTTAACAAATTATAGTCGTGCTCACATCTTTTTGAACTCGAATGTAAGTAAGGTAGGTACATGACATACTACGTTGAATACGGCCTTTTTTTACCTGTCGGGGCTTTTTCCTCCATTGAATTATGTATTCACTACCGACATCTGTGGCCCCTTTCACGAAGCTACAAGTTAGAATAAACAGGCAACACAAGGTCAAAATGGCCAGTCGTTAGGCGCGTCCAGATGTCCGAGCGTGGCGGACGGCTGGAGGATTATACATTAAAAAAATATGTTTTTAATAATTTGTTGAAAAATCATAATTAAATAAGAAATAACTGTATAGGATAATTGATGTGTAATAGGGTCTATACATGTCATCATTTTTGTCAGCCCCAATTTATCCGGAGCTGACTATTGCTATTGTCTGGAGGCATGTTGCGCTGCTGATCCAACTGTCAAACGAGTTGTACTAAGAAATTGCATGCACATGTGGTCGGATTGTTACATCTGTACGCCACACCCAATTATGACTTCGACATGTTGTACTGACAAATTGGGGTAAAATCACATAATCTGTATACTCCATAAAATCACATAATCAGCCGGGCTAGTACGCTAAGTTTTATGTCGGACATAAAGCATTCGTCCCATTCTGGCCAATATGCGAGTGCAAGAGGGACAAATGCTTTATGTCGGACGTAAAACCCAGTGTGCTAGGGGGGCAGGCATAATCATAATGGGGTATATACATTACATGATTTGTCAGCCCCAATTCATCAGAATCTGACTTATTGCTATCGTGTGGATGCATGTTGCGCTGCAATCCAACCGTCAAACGAGTTGTCCTGATGGGGCATATACATTACATGATTAGTCAGCCCCAATTCATCAGAATCTGACTAATTGCTATCGTGTGGATGCATATTGCGCTGCATTCCAACCGTCAAACGAGTTTTCCTTCACTAATTGCATGAAAATCACAATTTGGACCATGGAATTGGCATGATCTGCCAAGTGTTGTTTTTTCTCACATTATTCATTCAAATAAAATTAAACGAAAATTAAAAAATATATACTAAAGAATATTATTTTAATATTTAACACTGTAATTTTGTCAATTTTTTTAAACCAGTGTTTCGTAACTACAATTTCATTCAGTGTGGCCAGTTAACCGTAAGAAAGTGAAAATTGCCGCATTCAAACCGTCCTGCGAAGCGGACTGCAAGATAGTTACTAACCGATGAGATAGGGCGAGACAGCACGTTTATCATAAGACGGCCGTGACATACTCTCGGTTTTTGTGTGCTGCACGGCTATCACGCGACAGCGCGCGAGCTCTCTCGATTTTTCTCGCACTATGCGTCTCTCTCTTATTAGAACACTTAATACAAGAGGTATAGTGCGAGAAAAATCGAGTTTATGTCGCGGCCGTCCCATGATAGATGTGCTGTCTTGCCCTATCTCATCGGTTAGTAACAATCTTGCAGTCCGCTTCGCAGGCCCGTTTGAATGCGGCAATTTTCGCTTTCTTACTGTTAACTGGCCACACTGAATGAAATTGTAGTTGCAGTTGTTACGTCTGAGGGGCTACCGCGAAGTGAAAACGAACTTAGTTCGAGTATCTCCTTCTCTGTCGCTCGAATTAGCAAGTGCAACAGAGAGGGAGATACACGAACGAAATTCGTTTTCGTTTCGCGGTAGCCCCTCTGTACGCTACACCCAATTATGACTTCGACATGTTGGTCTGACAAATTGGGGTAAAATCACATAATGTGGTTACCCCATAGTCACGCACGTCACTAACTAAATACATTTACATTTAGATCTAGCAACATTACAAAGTCGAGCGAGAGAAAAAAAAAGCGCGGGAAACGTGAACCGGTTCGGTGGTGTTTTTTGGCTTTTATTATTTCAATTTGTTTATCGCTGATAACTTAGTTGTATAGGATCAGTTTTGTATATATCTGAATGTAGTTATATTTGTATATATTTATTGTTTTGTTTTAATAGTGTACATAGTAAATTTTTCTGGGTAAGTAAATTTTTATTTCTTGCCGCCTATAATGGCGGACGAGCCCCCCGATCCGGGGGGCTCTGGAAAGGATCCTCCTGACGTTGGTCAGGAAATAACCATTTCTCTCAATAATGACGAGTCAATGGACACGGATGTGTCTATTTTATCCCAGGGTAAAAGAATAAAACGAAAAGTAGCCAGACGTGTATGCAAACATTGCAACAAGAGAAGGAGACAACAAAAGGATACAGAAGTGAAAGCACATGATTGTTTATGTAGTTTGGTGGATGAATCGGCAGTGGCTTATAAAAATAACTTGACTCAGGATACAAATATTGTATTTGGTGAGACTAATAAGACATCAATGCCCCCCCCAAATATTCCATCACAAAACAGTTCTTCACAATCTGTCCCGACACCAAATACTTCCCCCGAGATGAAAGCGCCTATTGGCAGGGTTTTATATCAACCATCTGATGCTGCTCCATACACAGTTCATGTGCAGAGACTGCAGACCTCTCCGAATGATGGTATCACTCTTCATCCAATATCTCTTGGCCGGACCCTCAAAAATAACAACATAAAAGGAATTGTTAATGGTAGCTTAAAGCGTATAGGTAGGAACAAAGTGTCAATTTCCTTTCAAAAATATGAAGAAGCCAACATTTTTCTGGAAAATTGTGTCCTGAAAAATCTCCAATATAAAATGTTCATTCCAACTTTTTCAGTGACTCGCATGGGAATTACTCGTGGTGTTCCCTCAGAATGGTCGGAGGAGGACATTCTTGAGAATGTTTCTGTTCCTATGGGCTGTGGCCCAATTCTAAAAGTTAGAAGGTTGAATCGAAAAATAATAACAGATGGAGGTCCTCAATTAAAACCAACTGAATCTGTGGTTCTTACTTTTGATGGTCAGATACTTCCTAAACGTATCTTCCTATGCTATTCAGCTTTGTCTGTTGAAACTTATATTTTTCCCACAATTCAGTGCTATAAATGTTGCCGCTTCGGTCACGTTAAAATGAATTGCAGGGCCAACAGTCCCAGATGTTACAAATGTGGTCAGTCTGGCCACTCAGGTGATTCTTGTTCCGTAGAAGAAGAGAATACTATTTGTTGCCTGTGCCAAGGAGCCCATTTTGCTATTAGCAAATCTTGTCCCGAATTCAGCCGTCAGAAAGCCATAAAAGATTCAATGGCCAAAAGCTGTGTTTCATATGCTGAAGCCTCTAAACTTCACCCAGCTATCCTCAAAATTTCATATGCTGATGCATTATTAACTTCTAATAGCAATAGTATTTCTTCTCCTGCAGTCCCTCCCAAACATATGCACCCTGGAGTTACTTCACACAAAAAAACTGTTTATATAAAGACAAAACCTCCCCCAATGCTTGACAAAGGGTATGACCGTGCTGCCCATAACTCCATTATAAGAGATTTTGATATGCCAGAACCTGGTAATGGCTGTATGTTTAAAAATAATAGCAATTCAACCAATGAAGCTTCTGTTGCAGATCTTATAGCTGCACTTATAAAGTTATTGACCCAATCAAATTTCTTCACACCGTCCAACGCTGCCCCAATAATTGATGCTATATCTAAATTACCTTTAAACAATGGACAAGTTAACACTAATTCAGTGGAATTGTCGTAGTGTAATCCCCAAAAAAAGTGAATTAATCTACCTAATTAATAAGTATAAACCATTTATTGTTGCCTTACAAGAGACATGGTTAAAGCCAGGCTATTCTTTCAGGATTCCTGGCTATGCTTGTCTTCGAGAAGACAGATCTGATGGGTATGGTGGCACAGCCCTACTCATTAGTCATTCTTGCTCCTTTACCTATTTTGCTACTCCTCATGTCAACAAAGATTTTTCAATAATAGCTGTCATAGTTAAAAATATATGTTTTGTTTCTGTATATATTCCACACCCGTCCTCTATTATTTTTAATGAAGTTGACAGCATCATCTCCACACTTCCTAAACCATTTATTATTCTTGGTGATTTCAACTCCCAACATCATTCATGGGGTTCTTCTTCAAATCACTATGGTTCCGCTATACTAGACATATTGGATAATCACAATATTTGTCTGCTGAATAATGGCAATCCAACCCGTCGAAATGGTCCTAATGAGGGATTCAGTGTGCCTGATCTTTCACTTAGTACACCTGGTCTGGCATCTACACTTACTTGGGATACTCTACCATCAACATACGGAAGTGACCATTTTCCTATATTAATCACTTTTCCTTTTATTGGTGGTCCTGTGCATAGGCGCCCTCCTCGACTGAAATATAATTTAAGGAATGCAGATTGGGCATCATTTAGTGAGTGCATTGAGGCTAAACTTTCTTCTTTTCCTAATGTCAGTTGTGGAACAGAGCCTGTCTGTGCGTCAATTTTAGCCAAGGCGTTTATGGAGGCTGCTGATGAAGTGTTTCCTGAAAAGAAAAAATGCTTGAATTTTATTCCTTCCCCCCCGTGGTGGGATAATGAATGTAGTGAAGCGGTTAAAAATAGGAAAAATATAGAATTAAAGTATAATGAGTGTGGGTCTGACGAAAATTTTGATTTATTATCGGCTGCTATTGCGAATACAAGCAAATTATTCAAGAAAAAAAAGTTTGAAAGCTGGAAAGGTTTCTGTTTGTCCTTATCTCCACAAGTATCTCCTACAGAAGTCTGGCGTAACATTCGACGATTTCGTTGTGCATTCCGTGAATCGTCGACACAACATTTTCCCCAAGCTCTGGCTAATAGCTTTTTAAATAAACTAGCTCCTTCGTCGGCTCCTGAGGATTTACTTTCAACCTACTCTATTCCACCTTTTATTGCAAATAATCCTGATGGACTGAATGATCCATTTTCTATTTCTGAACTTAAAGGTGTGTTATCTAATGTCAAGAATAGTGCCCCTGGTTTGGATGGTATTCCATATTCTTTCATTTCTCATCTTGGGCCTAACGCTCTCTCATATTTCTTGGACCTAATCAATTCTATTTTTATATCAGGCATTATTCCTACCTCATGGAGATCCCAAGAGGTTCTTCCGATATTAAAACCTAATAAAAAATCGTCTGATCCGTCATCATACAGACCAATAGCTCTGTCTTCGGTTTTAATGAAAATTGCTGAACAACTGGTTAAAAATAGACTAGAATGGTTCATTGAAACGAATAACAGTTTAAGTAAAACCCAGTTTGGTTTTAGACGAGGTAAATGTACCCTAGATAGTATATGTATTTTCATAACTGATATAAGGTTAGCATTTTCTAATAACCAGTCTGTAGTCTCAGCTTTCCTTGATGTAAATTCTGCGTATGATAATGTTGTCTTAAGTATACTGAAGGAAAAACTAAATACTTTAAACGTCCCGAGTTTTCTGAGTAAATTCATAATTAATATCTTATCAGAAAGGCGTATCGACTTAATTTTAGATGTTGCCAATGAGGAATCAAGATTAGTATGGAAAGGTCTTCCACAAGGATCTGTATTAAGCCCAATCTTATATAACTTATACACCTATGATCTGGAAGCATCTGTAGGCAATAACGTTTGCGTTCTTCAATATGCTGATGATTTGTTGTTGTATTGTACTGACCGATCAATTGAAAATGCCAGTTCTTCTCTAACTTCCTCTTTAAATCTTTTAAGGAAATGGTTAGAACAAAATGGTCTTGATTTGTCTCCATCTAAAAGCTCTGTTGTGTTATTTTCTAGAATGCGATTGCCCCCGCCAGTTTCTGTATATTATAATAACTATGAAATTCCTGTAGTCAACCAAACAAAATTTTTAGGTGTTGTTCTTGATTCTAAATTAACTGGTACTCCACATTGTGAATATGTTCTCGCTAAATGTGAACGTTTGTTAAATATGCTTAGATGTCTCTCTGGTGTTTGGTGGGGCGCTCACCCGTTTTGTATGAAACTAATATACAATGCTCTAATTCGCAGTATTTTAGACTATGGCACCTTCCTTTTACAGCCTGGAAGTGTAGTTGCTTTCAAAAAACTGGATAATATTCAGTCGAAAGCCTTAAGATTGATAGCAGGTGCGATGAAATCTAGCCCGCTTAATGCTTTACAGATAGAGTGTTGTGAACCTCCATTGCAGCTACGTCGTCAATACCTAGCTGATAGATTCCTGTTTCGAGCCCTACAAATTTCTGATCATCCGCTTCATACTAAACTTAAGTTACTTTCTGATCTTACTATTTCTTCCAGTTATTGGTCCCATAAACCTGTTCCATGTCTTGTAAATAGCTACCAAAAGTTTACCTCTATCCAAGCTCCCACTCACTCTTCTACTTCATATCCTTTATTTTGTGCTCCGTATAAATCTTTAACTGACATGCCTGACGTAGCCTTAAATATAGGTATTTCAAAAAATGGTCCTAATAACAATATCTGTTTTAACCATGTGAAGGATAACCTTTGGAAAGACTACCATACAATATACACCGATGCTTCTAAACATTCTTCTTCGAGTCATGTCGGAGTTGGGATTTATCATTCTCAGTACAAAATTTTCCAACAAATAAAACTCCCACCAGAATCATCTGTGTTTACTGGAGAATGTTTCGGTCTCCTTAAAGCAGTTGAATATATTCGAACAGCAAAGCTTACAAAATCAGTCATAGTATCCGATTCAATGAGTGCCTTACAGGCATTAGTCAAATATCCTTTTCAATGTAAAACTATTTTTCCAGTAATCATAGACACTCGAATACTATTAAGAGATTGTATTACTCGTGGGCTTTCAGTGTCTTTCGCTTGGGTCCCGGGACACAGTGAAATAAATGGTAATGTTAAAGCAGATCGCCTGGCCAACGAAGCTGTGACGTGTGGGGACAGATTTCCTTATAAAAATTTTAGTCATGACTTGATAGCTTTACCTTCTTCTTATCTCAGTGATGCCTGGAATCAGTTGTGGGCTGAAAGTGCTCAGACAAAGGGCAAATTTTACTTCGCAATTCAATCTATGGTTCCTACTAAGCCCTGGTTTGCAAAGCTAAGGCTCGGTAAACGAGCCACTAGCATTATAATACGAATGAGATTGGGTCATGTGTGCACGCCGGCTCATCTTGCCAGACTACATATCGTGGAGTCAGACTTGTGTGAATGTGGAGAAATTGGAGACTTGAATCATATTTTCCTTTCATGTCCTTTATTCAACCATTTCTCTTTTTACGATGATCTTTCCTCACTTAAAATTCCTTTTCCTACATCCATTCCTGTCTTGTTAGCCTCAAAAGATCCTTCTGTGTTTAATTCTATATCATCTTTTATTTTACTTAATGATATCCGTATTTAGTTATTTTTGTTATTTATATATTTTATTAGCTCTTATTCTAAACTGATCCTATCTTTCCAAATTCCGTTATCCGTATTCCTACTTTCCTAACGTTTCCCTGCTTTGTCGGTGGCAATACGCAAACCGCGTTCAGCCAAACAAAAAAAAAAAAAAAAAAAAAAGTCGAGCGAGAGAGCTATAACTGACAAGAGCCAAGTAATAAAAAGTAATCGGGGAGTGAAAATTCGTTTTGTTTTTTTTTTTCATGTATTATATTAAATTACAGTAATAACACCTCTTTAGCTATAATGAGTTTACATAAAGCTAGGTAATTCTCTAAATATTTCTAGTTTCACTCTAAGTTAGACAAACAAACTAATTTCTATTGGTTATTTTGCATTTTTTATCGTGTTTTCGGAGGGCGTACTTTGCTAACTACTTTGATTAACGGATTAAGTAACTTTAACAATCATTAGCAAAATAACGGTGACGTCTTAAAACAACTTGTTGTGCTTTTCAGTACCGTGTATAAGTTTGTTTAATAATATTACTTATTAATTATTATTTTTTACAGGATAAAACTGTTTGAAGAAATATTGGAAAAAGATGTGATCGACATTAGCTCTCTTAGAAAGCTGGCTTTCAATGGTGCGTATATTTGTATTAACTTATCCTGTACTTCAGAGAATATTTTTAATGTAACAGTGTACCATCAAACTGAACTGCAATACTGTTGGGTTTGTGATTTGAGGCGACAAATTGTAAATACTAATGCTTGTGTGAAATCTTGAGTATGTGAAACACAGACAGACTGAATTATTTAATGTTTGCAGGAATACCAGATGATAAAGGGTTAAGGTCTCTTGTATGGAAGATATTATTGCACTATGTCCCGCAAGAAAAAAGCAACCAAGAGGCAACACTAGTGAATAAGCGCCAGCTATACAATCAATATATCAGTATGTACAACTTAACAACATTAAACATACCTATGTTTAAACTTCCTGCCTTGCAGTTTGCACCTTTGACCTTTGTAATAAGGCAAAAAGTTTATACATGTCTTTGATGTTGACCATACTTTTACTTGAGTAGTTATATTAAAAGAGAACTGTATAATACATTTTAATTGATGATATTTTCTGATGGACAACTTATCAAGCATTATTTCCAGATGAGATTATAGTCTCACCGGGCGGGCCCAGTGACCATCCTCTGAACATAAGCCCAGACAGCTCCTGGAGCACATTCTTCCGAGACAATGAAGTCCTGTTACAAATTGATAAAGATGTACGTCGTTTGTGTCCAGATATATCATTCTTCCAGTCGGCAACTGAATTTCCATGTCCTGAGGCAAGTATGCATACAACTGGCCATTGATCATGTTGAGATAAAATCTGTCCTAACTATAAGGCTGAATATTCACTAAAGATGTGAGATGTGTCACATATTTGATGCCTAACTTTCAAGTCAAATATAATATGAATACACATCTGTGTTGCAAGACATATTCACACTTATAACATACTAGTGACCCGCCCCGGCTTCACACACAGGTACTATATTGTACATGTATATCTGTATATTGTACCTTCCTCTCGAATCACTCTATCTATTTAAAAAAACCGCATCGAAATCCTTTGCGTAGTTTTAAAGATCTAAGCATACATAGGGACAGACAGCGGGAAGCGTCTTTGTTTTATACTATGTAGTGATACATATAACATATAATTACAGATTGTAAACAGCAATGGCGTGAAAAGACTGCATAAGAGAGTTGAACAGTCAATGCTGAGGTATTCTACTCTTGAAAGAAGAGGCCTGGGTGTGGCTAAGGTAAGGCTTCTTTTTATCCTTTATTATTATTCATTCTTCTGTCCATAAATGCTGAAAATAATTAACAGCCGAAAGTAAAATAGAAGCGTGCACTGCCTCGCGGTGCCTATTCAAGGCTATGAATTAAGAAGGAAACACTTTTTTTTATTTATGTTGTCCTTACACTTGTCGAATTTTCCAAAATCCAGCCGAAATCCACGTTAATCACCTGACCCCGATCACCCAGGGGAAATAGCGGCAATTATTTTATATTCAACTAGGAAAAAAAATCATTTTTCGGTTATGGCGCTTCGCCGGACGCTACCGCAAATGCTAGTGTTTCTGTGGCATGTTTAAGATTAATTGATTACTCCTTGATACTTAGATGTATAGAATTATCAGTCTAGCGTCCGGGTGGCAAATTTCACACAGACAGTAATAATGGATTCGTTGTTCTTTACTATAACTTGATACGATTCAATGAATAAATTATTTCTTTATTTTATATCTTTGGAGGACAGTACACCATCATCAAATATTACGTTGTAAGTGTTATATTTTACAAGCTTTTATTTAACTTGCCCTGTTAGTATGGGACAAATCTTGCAAGTTAAATTTGACCCACTTCCCGGTGACCGATATTGAGCTGAAATTTTGGGTATGACAATTCAATATTATGGTACCATCGAGCTGATCTGATGATGGAGACAGGAGGCCATGAGAATAAGTAACTTGCCCTGTTTCGTTAGAATCTTCTCAAAGAGTAGTTGATGATGGTATACAGAAAAGTACAGTCGGCAATAAAAGCTTGTTCCAAAAATGATTTTTTTGACAGAAACTTATTTATATCCAAATTCTATTAATAATTTGATTTTTTTTATTGCTTTTTATGTTTTGTTCCTTTAATACGTACAAAGTCGTAAATGTAGTATGTATATGCGAACACAATGCCATCTCTCAGAGATGATCTCTGGTAGACGAAGGCTTGAATTTTTTGTGGGAAGATAACTTACTGAAAATGTAAATATACAGGATGATTCAGGAGACGTGAGCAGGATCAACCCTACACATACAGTTAATGTTAATGGATCGTTTACCATCGTAATTAAGTTAAACGCCCACAGTTTTTTTTTACATTTTGTGTAAAAAATTCATTCTCAATAAATCATGGTCACCCTACACAACTAAAAAAAAATTAAAGTTAATCTTACCAATGCTGGTACGACTGAGTAGCTTATAAACTATTGAATCCGTAGGGTTGATCCTGCTCATGTCTCCTGAATCACCCTGTATATACATTGACATTTCGCAAACTTAATATTTTCTCGCCAGAGAATTACAAAAAACTTAAGAGATATAAATACTTTGATCGTTATTTGTTTATTGACAAAAATACCTAGGCGACTCTACTACCCACATTTTTAAATCTGCCACCATTTGTCCGGACCCTTAGGGCCCCCCCACACTACCGGCGTCGACGCAACGCACAATTTTGTATGAGAACGTTCACAAGACGCCGGTAGTGTGGGGGGGGCCTTAAATTGTTAGAGTAAAAGTTATTTATTCTTCAATGTAGGCATATTATATGCACCTGTGACTCCTTATCACCTACTTTTAGTTGAGTAACGAGATCCGCCGATCAGACAGTCAGCCTTCCGGCGACTACGAGCCCCTGAAGGAGGGCTGCGAGGCGCACTGGGAGGTGGTGGAGAGGATGCTGTTCCTCTACGCCAAGCTCAACCCCGGCCAGGGGTACGTGCAGGGCATGAACGAGATCATAGGACCCATTTACCACACGTTCGCCACGGACCCTGACTCGGAGTACCGGCGTGAGTACTGTGGACATCAATCAGTAGCGTAGGGCTAGACGGTGCCGTTCACTGGGGCCTCAACCTCAGGCCCTCGTACCCTGACCAGCAAACCTAGCGATAAGTTATCCCACCTTCGGAAGGGAAGTTGAGGGCCTTTGGTTACCTCCGATATCCATTGCCTTAGTTTCAAATTTTTATCATTCAATCCTGTGATGAAACCAGGTTAGCGGAATTTCCTTGTTTTTTTGTCTTTGGATTAGTATTATTAATTTTGTTTCAAATGTATTTGTTTCCTCGGAAAATTGATGAAAAACGTACTAATAATTGTTTACTTGTCGAAATACTGTACAAAGTTGAAATATAATGTTACTTACGTTCCAGAGCATGCAGAGGCAGACTGCTTTTTCTGTTTCACCAATCTGATGTCCGAAATTCGTGATTTTTTCATTCGCACCTTGGACGAAGCCGAAAGTGGCATAAACTACATGATGAACCGGCTCTGTGAATGTGTGAAGAAAAATGGGCCCCAAGTATGGAGCCGAATGGAAGTACAGGAACTTAGACCCCAATATTATAGCTTCAGGTAACCTACTCTTTTGACGCATGCTCATGATCATTGATTACATTTAGCATTTAACCAGAAAGTAGTCAATAATAAAGACTGCTGATCATAGCAATTTAACCAGAAAGCTTCCATAAATATTGTATGTCGTTATAGCAGTGTGATGTTGTATTAACTAATTTACGGCCGCTGTCCTCGTTTGGGGACAGTTAGTCTGGGCATTTTTTTTTTTAAGCTATAGCTTCACTACTAAAAAACGACTTATTAACATCATTTAGGGAAACGATTGAAATTATTAGTATCTCTGTTTACTAGTTACTGATTTAAATAGATTTCTAGTGACGCTGGCAGCGACAGTGGTGTGCCAAGGTGCGAACGAAAGACTAGGAGCCGGTTGCATAACCATTTGTACCATGTAATACAAGATTTGTGCTTTGTTATTTAAGTTTCAAGTTGTTATGCAACAGGCTCCGGACTCTTTCTGATAAAGAGGAGTTGAAATGAGTTTTAACCTATGGTACACTGCGCTGTCGCCGCCGCTAAACGTCTTAATCGAAACCTATCCTTGTTTGCCAAACCTATTTGATTACACTGTTTCGGTCGCCAAACTTGTTTCAAACTTGTTCAGCCATCGACTGGCATCTTCACATTAGTCTGTCCGACAGGGTCACATATATAGGCGATTGCAGCCGTCGGTCACCGAATGCAGCTTACTACCGTCGTCTTTGCACTGTTGCGGTCGCCGCATGCGACGTGTACTCGTAATGGCTACTTTAGGGCTCACTACCAGCTGGGAGCTAACTAATCTCCATGTAGCTAGGAAAAAAAAAAAAAATATTTTTTAGTGTCTTACATGTTGAAAATACATTAAAGGTTGGAACCTCCTTTTAAGCATATAAATTGCTTGTGTCAGGAGACCCCGCACTTCCATTATCTAGATCGGGTGTGACATATAATATAACAGTACTTAACTATAATTTAGAACAAACAATATTTTAAATTCTTACATTTACAAAACAGTGTTTCTATTTTGGCGTGCGCATATGTGGTTGCGCGCGCACGTGTGTGTGTGTGTGTGTCTTTTTCTTTTATTTATTATTTAAATATTGAAAGCCAGGATACGTTAATATCGCTACCTGATTTATTACAGATGGATAACCTTGCTGCTCTCTCAAGAGTTCTCGTTGCCAGACGTTGAGAGAATGTGGGATTCCTTGTTTGCAGATCCAATGAGATTCGATTTTCTCATATACATATGCTGTGCCATGATTTTGTGAGTACCTACTCTTTCATATGTTGAATTAGTATAGGCATGTAAATATGTGAATGCCTGTAGTCCCATGTCTAGAGATCCCCAATCCTACAGCGTATCATGACTACAGATTCCCAATTTTACGGATTATAATTCTACAGATTTCCAGCTCTACGGAATGATCGAGTTTTGCTCTTGAGCTTATCTCGAAGCAAAGGCTAATTTGTTTGTATGAGTCAATCATTTCTGACGAATTGAGACCAATAGGGGTGTAGATTAACGTTAAAGTTGATAACGTACCTAGTGTTGCTAAATGGATAGTAAACCATCAAAGTATTGTAATAGAGTATAAATAAAAAACTACCTACCTTGAAAGTTCAGAAACAAAAAATATTGTCCTAAAGTAATACACATGGATGATGGGATCGCTATATCTGGATCGGAAACTTAGACGATTTGTGAACCTGTAAATTTCAATACAAAAAGCGATAACGTTTTTCACCCCGTAAACACAGTTCGATTTTAATGATTTTTGGATATGTCGTAGATATAATGAAAAACTAGGTCTGTACGTTTTGATTTTTAAGAAATATTGCTTACGTTAAAAGTTATTAGCATCTAAAAATCTATATTTTTGACTTAAAAACTATGTCTATCGTTTTTTTTTTTTTTTCAATTAATCTAAACTGATTTACTAAAAAAGGAAAACGTACAGGCATAGATTGACTTACTGGACTTAATGTCCTGTGTCCCCTAGATGGGGCAGAGGGCTTCCACAGTGTTTCGCCATCGCGTTCTGTCTTGGGCTACGCGCTTCGCCTCGGACCACGTCAGCCCGATAGCCTTCAGTTCCGCTGCCACTGAACGTCTCCAGGTGTGTTTCGGCCGGCCACGTTTCCTCTTCCCTTGTGGTGTCCATTCCAGGGCTTGCCTTGGGATGCGGTTGGGAGCTCTTCTTAGAGTGTGACCGATTCAAGTCCACTTGCGGCGTTTAATTTGGTGACCGATTGGCGTTTCGGAACAGATATGTCTGAGTTCTTCGTTGGGGATCTTTTCGGACCAATAAATACCGACGATCTGCCTCAGGCATCTCGGTTGACGAAAACCTGGATACGGTGCGCGATGTCTTTAGTGACTCTCCACGTTTCGCACCCGTAGAGCAGGACAGTTTTGACGTTAGAGCCAAATATTTTTAATTTCACCCTACGTGTCAGCTTCTTAGACTTCCATACGGGTCGCAGTTGCGCGATGGTCGCCCGGGCCTTGGCTACCCTAGAAGCGACGTCCTCTTCCGTTCCTCCAGTTTGCGACACGATGCTGCCAAGGTAGGTAAACTTCTGTACGCGCTCTATAGGTTCCGAGCCTAGTAACAGTGGTGATGAGTTCCTACCCTCCGTTCGCATTTCCTGGGTCTTCCGCGCGTTGATTTTAAGACCCTCGAGGAGCGCCTCACTCTGTAGATTGTCCAATTTGGCTTGCATATCAACGTGCTTGTGGCTAAGCAGGCATAGGTCATCAGCGTAATCTAGGTCACCCAAAGTATCGGTTAACCCCCACTCTATACCTCGCCGCTTGCTGTCGTTTGTTCTTTGCATGATGCCATCTAGGACGATCAGGAATAGCAGAGGTGAAAGGAGGCAGCCCTGTCTAACCCCCGCGTGGACGCTGATATCTTCGGAGATAAGGCCATCGTGCTCTACTTTGCAGGTGTAGTTCTTGTAGATGGCTGTCAGAATGTCCCTGATTTTGGGTGGAACTCCAATTTCGTCAAGTCGGGACCAGATTCTGGACCATCGGACGGTGTCGAAGGCTTTTTCGAAATCGACGAAGGTAAGGTATACCTCGCGTTGTCATTCTGATGCCTCCTCCACGATGATTCGAAGTGTGTTGATCTGGTCCGTGCAGGAACGGTTCGGTCTGAAGCCAGCCTGTTCCCTCCTGAGTAGCGGTTCAACTGCGCCAGATAGCCTGTCCAGTAATACCTTGCATAGAATCTTTGATGGTACCGAGAGCAGGGCGATCCCTCTCCAGTTACCGCACTGGCTGACGTCGCCCTTCTTCGGCACAGTTATTAGGAGGCCCTTGTTCCAATCATCCGGGAGATTTTCGGTGGTCCAGATCTTTTCCAGGAGAGGTGTTAAGATCTCGACAGGCATAGATTAAAGTGTACCTACTAAATCCAATAATACCAAAATTGTTTAATGTCATAAAGGTTTAGGGGGGTAAAAATGTTATCACCCGAAACAATATTTCAACAAGGAAATGTAGGCAATTGCCTCCAGGACTTGCAACTCTCTCTATCGCTCGCGCCAGGAGGGAGGCAGAGCGGTGTGAAACAAATGGCATTTTTTTTAAATACCTACTCGGGCCGCGTATCGGCACTTCACAACCCTCTTAATTCTGTTGCTACAAATAATAACAGGAAAAAAATAGAGTGAGTACATATAAGTTTACCATGAAAAAAATCATCTCGCTCTATTGTTATTCAGTTATAATTTCTAGCAACTAAAACTAGTTACCGACCTAGACATGGCGGATTTTATTGTATATACAAAGTTTCATGTAGTTCCAGTACGCCGTTTGTATGGAGAGTCTACCGTCCTGGGGACTCTTAACACCCTCTATTTGTGATATTCCCATTTCCTAAGCGTGATTGGAGTCCTACCCTCACCTCTTCCCGTTAACGGGGTTTATAACTCGTAACAATAATTGTACGCTAGCCTTAGGGCCTATGCGGACTGCGTTTTTTTCACTTGCCGTCGACGCGCGATCCCCTACAACCTGGCGGATGGTAGTAGGATAACGCGCGTCGACGGCGCGTAATAAAACGCAGGCTGCGTAGTCCCTTACAGTGATTTGTTTCCAGATTGGTGGAGGACAGCTTGCTCAACGGTGATTTCGCGTCCAACGTTAAACTACTCCAAAACTTCCCGCCGATGGACGTCTCTCTTATACTGAACAAGGCCGTCGAAATATCACAGAGATAATGTACATACCATTAGATATTTTTACAAATTTACATGGACAATATATTATTATGTAAGTTTCGAGAATTAATGAGAGCATTTTAAAATTTTACGTTTATTTAAAGTTTAATTAGATAATAAAATATTAATGTAACTTTATATATATATATACGTAATGTAATGATAATTGCATGCCACGCAATTTATATTAAGAAGTAATCTTGAAAATTTTGCCAAATACTGCCGCGAACCCGCGTAGCTGACATACACAACCAGTAGCGTGCTTGCATGGGTGGCAACCGGTACGGAAATGTGTGTGCGTGTCACCCCGTGGCGGGCCTTAGCTGCGCCACTGCATACAACGAACTCCACTCGATCTCGTCCTTTTTTAAACCTGTTTAAAACAAGCTTCTGTCAAAATTTCGTTTTTGGTACAAGCTTTTATTGCCGTCTGTACTTTTCTGTATACCATCATCAACTACTCATTGAGACGATTCTAACGAGCCCAAACTCAACGGGGTTACGTCGGTTAAGTACTGAATTCCCATGGCCACCTTCTGTCTCCATCGTCAGATCAGCTCGATGGTACCATATTATTGAATTGTCATCCAAACTATACTTATACCCAAAATTTCAGCTCAATCGGTCACCGGGAAGTGGGTCAAATTTAACTTGCAAGATTTGATTACAGACAGACAACGTGAAAATACAGGTGAAACGAAATAAAAGCTTGTAATAAGGCCAAGACCAGCAAATTGACATGGTACAGTAGAATTATTTGGGGTTTACCACTAACAGATAGTTTGCCTTCATTTAATTTTCAACTTTAACCTCATACAAATTAAGTAGTTATTTCTAAATCGGTAGACGTGGGTAACAGTATTCGGAAAATTGCTTTATTTGTGTGACATTAAAGTTGAAAATTAAATGAAGGCAAACTATCTGTCAGTGGTTAACTAACAGTAATATACGCAAACCACATGAACACGAGCCGAGTCGCTGATTTGAAAAGCAACTGGTAACTCGAGTCGCCGAGTCTGTCGCAAATCTGCAACCGTGCGACCGAGTCGATTCAACGAAAAGCTCCACATCGCTAACTAATACCTGGCAGGGGCCGTAGACAAGGTTACAATCGACAAGCGCTAACGCCAATAGAAAACTAATAAAATGTATGGGAATGACAGATGCCGACGAAACGCTTTTCGTTAACATCTGTCATTCCCATACATTTTATTAGTTTTCTATTGGCGTTAGCGCTTGTCGATTGTAACCTTGTCTACGGCCCCTGGTATCTCAAAACTTGTAGCGCTCATAGCTTAGCGGCGCCTGCGAGTCGGAAACGATAACGCAGGTTAAGCAAAGATGGCAGCGGTCAGTCTTTGGATGGGTGACCGCCTGATGTTTGAGTGGTTAATATAAATAGCGCTTCCGTGCTTTGGAAGGCACTCTAAGCAGTTGATCCCGGCTGCTGTCTATGACAGTAGTCGTTAAGCCGAGTTAGAGGCCTTCGGGCGGCTTAAGAAATTCTAACAGTTGAGTTGCTCACTCACTTGACAAAGGGGGGACAACTGTTAGTCGCGTCCGCAGGAGCTACCTACCACAACCCTGCACGTGTCCCCTAAAGAGTGACGAACTTTAAAGGCCAAAATAATGTATGCCATACGATTAAATAAATAAATCTCAAAACTCAATGCATACTTACCATAAAGTTTAAATCACGTCAAAGTTTCACATCTGTCACTAACACACCGCCACCATGCACCATGTCTCTGTCGTTCTGAAAAGAGATTGCCTATAGGGTTGTTCTCTGCTGCCAATGAAGACAAATGGAATCCCGGCCCTGAATTCATATCAGACTTACCTGACTATTTATCTTACGACTCATTTTATCTATTTTGCGAATTTATTAGATGTATGAACTATCTATATGTAGTAATAAATGTATTCGTTTTAGATACAAGCGAATATTTCCAGAAATAGGTGAAGTGAAAAATAATCAAGTTTTTGCTGATTATGATGTACCTAATAATTAGAGTTAACAGTTTATTTGTTGTAATGAAATAGCAAACAAGTTTGGCTTACTTCATTTCCAAATTTTGTAGGTACAGTCGAGGAAATTGAATGTTTAGCACTTTTGGACCTTAACGTCATTCTAATAGAGTTGACATGTGCCAAACATTCAATGTCCTCGACCGTACATAGCTACATAACGAGAACAATTTTATTAATAAATAACAGACAAAAATAATCCATGTGATGTAACTACCTATACACTGTTCTTCCAAATCATTGTTAACTTTACGTTGCCGCCTAATGTTCAGTGTTATAGTTACCGAATGCTACGGTAATTTTAACACTGAACTGTTTTTATCTAGTTCAACTTATTAACTTGAGCTGTTATTGTAGTGGTAAGAAATAATGCAAAGAATGATCATGTCATCAACATCATACAGCTAATTGTTGTGAAATAATCTGTAACCTTAAATACCCTTAAATAGGCAATAGGCATTGCCGATGCTGGCCTACTAGATATGTTCGCTCCAGGGATACAAGGCATGTTCCCTTTACACGCCGAGTGCTTTTGTCAAACGTGCAATGAAATAAATACTAACAATTATTGCTTATGGTTTTTTTACTGGCTGAACAATATATTAAAACTATATAATATTGAGTTGAACCCCCCGCTACGTGATAGGTACTTCGTAGCCTTTTATAAGGAAAATAACGTCAATATGTCATTGCATGGTTGATAAAAATACCATTCCAGTGTCGGCATTGCACCTGTTACCTGTATACTGCAACGACGTTATTGTGTGACCTGAACCTTGTACAATAGACCTACTCCATTCGTAATTACAATAATAAATTCTATTTTTTTATTGTTTCCATATATATCCTGCATTTTTCGTTATGAAGATAGTTTATTTCTTGTAGTACCTTCAAAATATAGTTTTTTTATATACATTACTCATTTATTAAGTTTATTGCAAATTTACAAAAAAGCATTTCTGTTTTATAATGTTTTTTTTAGTTGTATATTATCTGTAAAGGCAATATTATTTTATTTATTAAAGAATAATTTTAATTAATGTATACGAATAAAATATAATATATTTTCAGTGTGATAATATGATTTTCATTTCCCTAATTTCATAGTTGTTGGCTTCTTTTAGGTATCTGGGGGTTTCCCCCTATTTTGATTCGACCATGTTAAATCCAGTTGCTATTTTATCTCATCTAAAAAATAAAACTTCACTAAGTTAGGTATTTTTCGAAATTTGTCCAGAAAAGCCATTCCCGAAGAGTGTTGCATCACTTTTTACCGTGCGCGGAAGGCATAAGCGTGCCTCTGTCAAGGGGGCGTGATCGACTCGAAAAGGCATCCCCTTAAATAAAATATAGATTTTTAGATGCTAATCTTTTAACGTAAGCAATATTTCTTAAAAATCAAAACGTACAGACCTACTTTTTCATTATATCTACAAAATATCCAAAAATTGAACTATGTTTACGGGGTGAAAAACGTTATCGCTTTTTGTATGAAAATTTACAGGTTCACAATCCTCTCAAGTTTCCGATCCAGATAAGTATGGCGATATCATTGTGTAGACAAAGGTTTCCATTATTTTAGCTAGCCGATTTATAATGAGAAGATTTAATACACATTATATTAGGTATTCTAGTCCGACTCTTCCAAGAGGCGTAACCGTGGCAACAAGCAACAAAAATGTTGTTGGGTTGAATTATTCCCAATTCTACAGATTCAAATTAGCTCGTGTTGGTTTCAAAAGCCAAGTAGCCCGGTTGATATATTTAGTACAAGTCCGCTTCAGAGGGCAGGGGCCCTTAGGACGGACAGGCAAAATGAGTGGGATGCATTAAACCTGTTACCACCTGTATAATGGGGCAGTGCTGGAACAAATTGTCGTAAAAGTGGACACGCTGGACAAAAGCACCAATATTTTTCAGGCTTTAAGTTTTTGATAGGAACCAACTCCTCTCTAGGACTGTTGGTCGCCCTCCCGGAAATAGATCAAGTTGCCGGATTTGAGGGTTATCGCGTCCCCCCCCCCCCCCCCTTTCTTCGGACTTCAGATAGCTGTATGACATACCAGCGCAACTGGCTCAATCATTCTTCCAGTCCCGCTATCCTATCGTCGCTTCGCAGTGTGCGCGTGTTATATGTATGTTGCAGGGGTCGTCGGTAGTGGTAACAGGACCTTCCTGTCTTCGCTAGTACCCAAGCCGCTACCATAACCAGGGTACCGGGGGTCGCCGGAACCTCGGGAACGTTTACTATGTACTAGTCATGAGGGTTATTTACCATAATCGCCACGCTTGTCAAGCGATGCGGGTTGGCGATCGCAGTAATTCCACCGCACTCGAGGGACGCTGCCCTTCCCCCGATGGTTTTGGTCGTAGTGTTAGGGCATACCCGGGGATATGAGTAGGTATAAAGAAATCATCAAATGGGTCGTTCTTCCGAGGATATCTAAAATTGAAAGCATACGAGTTTATTATAAAATCATTTAATCGTACAGAATAATTGTAGCAACAAGCAAACTTCCTGTTGATATTGGATTCATCCATAAGGGCACGGTATGTGAGATGAATTGATAATAAAATTGTCGAGGAAATATTTTGTACAAGTAAAAGTCCAAGAGGAGCGTAGAGTTGACACATAGGTAGGAATAATGTAGTAAACAGCAGCCTAATTGCGACATGATTCCGACCCTTGAAGATTCCATTGTGATGAGTAGTGATGACGTTTGAGACATTGCTTAATATTGAGTGAATGCGGCGGTCGGATTTTCTGCTAGTAGGCTGCAGGACTAAGGTCAAATGCCATTAATTGTAAAGGACATCTAATATTAGAACCCGAATAGTGGACTGGATCGATAAATACATTTTGATGTAATTGATACGTTGTACATTCTGATTGTAATTGATACGCTCGCTACTGCAAGCAAACTACGCGTATTCAGGTGAGTGACGACTAACACCGTAATAAAGGACATCAGACTCGGACGTTCGTTGGCCGAGTAGGCGTAGTTGGGTTTTATAGGCATGTGGACTTTTCTGTAAGAGAAAGGTCAAACTACGAGTACAATTTATCCTTACGTCATTACAAAAGCGGTGTCCCAATGCTAAATTCCTTAACACTAACACCGTGTTCTACGAATATTAGACATAGGTACGTTTAAGTACCTAAATACTTAAATAAAAAATAATGACGCCGCGAGAGTATTCCATAATGATTTATTTTGAATTGCCTCGCTAATTTATAAAGGCATTTAGGTACTGCACAGAATTCTTGACCAATATTACGGAATATTGGTACGATTTGTTTTGTTAACGAATTAAATGATGTTAGGTTATTTCGATTTATTACGTATAAGTGTGCAATTCCACAGCAACCAATGATACGATCCATACACAATCAAACGTTTGACTTCATCATTTATCATACCGGTTTCGATAGAATAATTTCGTCAAGTCACCGATAAAAATAATAATACTTGACATTTACAATAATTTAATTCTTAACAATATCTGATTGCGCCAGTAGTATTCTTCCTTGCTTAAGGTGCGGTTTCACGGGCGGTTTGCAGCATGAGTCCTGCTAACTACACGGTGCTCTGAATACAGCACTAAATATTACGACTCAATAAGTCAGTACAGATGTAGTTAACACGTGCCTCGCCGTATAACTAAACCTATCGATTTTAACATCCGGTGTTGATTCACTAAGCTGCTCTGAAAGTTTCTGAGCGACAAAGCTCTCTCCCTAGTGCCATTCTCGTGCCAAGCTGTATTTTATATGACCTCATCTGACCACAGCAAGTCAAAATTCAATATCGTCCATTACTTAAGATATGAAAGTATAAATATGGTTATATTTAGAACATCTTAATTTTTGTTACATCAATGTTTCATTTGCATTATGATTTTATCATAATATCAAAAACTTATTCAAGTAATCGAATTGGCAATGATAACAAAGGCATGAATCCTATTTCTTCAATATTATTACAATAATGTAGCTAGGTCGTGCAAATTATAAATGAAGTACATATAGTCTTATATTCTATTATTTAACTGAAGTCGAGAGCAATAGTTACAATAATTATAAACCAATCGATTGCCTCAAGAAGTTTCCGTATCTCCGACCCAGGTGCGATATATTCGCCAAACACAATACACCTAATTATTTCCCTCAAATAAGCTTTCTAAATTTATATTATATACATACATTTACTAAACAAATTAATTGCGACTACTTACTTGCATTCGTGGATTAAATGACTTAATTGTACTATTGCAATCAATAAAAATATATTAAAGTATGTAAAATAATAGCCACCTTTCACAATTAACTTCAACTAAGTTCAATAGAAACTCTGTTTTTTGCTGTATATTGATAAGACTGCTATAAATAAATCACTTAGAAATTTGCGACAATAGGTAGCGAAGCGGAAAGCTGCATCATGACAGGCATCCGATTATTTTATCGTCTAAAAAGTAATTGAATAAATAACATATTAGCGCAGATTGGTGCTCGAATATAACCGACTCTAGAACACGTCTAGTGACAGTCCACGAAGAATAACGCCTCACATTTGACGCATAATACATAGTTGGCTAATTCAAAGTTCTAAACATCTGTCGAATGCTAAGAGCTACGTTGCGTAAAGTCAAAAGGGAGGAGATATTTCTCGTGGACAATGGACAAGTGTTATTTAATACCACGAAGATTATCTATCCTCTATGAAAGGGAGCACACGAGCGACATGGTACAGTTCATAGCAGTTGCAGGTTTTTGCACCTATCGCGAAACTATTATTTTTTACAAAATCTAATCACAGCGTGTACTACTTTTGGTACAGAATCAGTTGCTCATATCGCTGCCTTAGACCTATACCAAGATATTATGTAAAATACACCAAGTAAAACGCATATCTATTTTTCAAGTTCCCTTATATTCTTCTACCAAATCTATTAGGATACCTCAGAAATACGTTGAAATACGTTATCTTAGAAAAAAGGTAAAGACCTAATTCGTGTCACATTATTGTAAAAAGCATTTACGTTTACAAAACACTACTGGACGCAAGCGTAAAATATTTTACAAGGATACATTAATATTGTAACAACAATCGTAACATTTATTGATAAATTTATTACATTAAGACCATAATTATGTCGAAATAAAATCCTTATAGTGAGTGGTCAGGCTCACTCAGCAGTTGGGTTGGGTTGCGAGACAACCGCCAGCCGGCAGTCGCCAGTACATGTATACACAAATCGCAAATTTCTGTACGTCTCATAATACTTTTTTAAATGAACATATAAAAATATACATTAAGATTACGTCTAAATATTATTTAACATATTCAACTCTAAAGTAACAGTTCTAAAATAAATTATATATTCCAAAATCATGAAATTTATAGTAAAACAATGATTACATTATAGTTTTTTACAATGAGAAATGAGCCGGTTCATTTTAATTTTCTCCAATAAGCTCGGAAATGCCTGCCTTAATGTATGCAAAAATGTTACATCTAGTACTGTACAGCGCAAATTCAAAAGTTAATGATGATTATTGGAAAAGTATTCCACTAATTAAAAACTTTAAAAAATAATGGTTTTGCAAATTGCTCTGTAACTTATCAATGTATTGAATTAAATTTTTTACTGTATTTTTTATTTACCTTAACGGCAATTTTGATCTTTTTTGTTTTTTTTTCTATTCGAACAGGATTATGAGTCACGCCGTTCACTTTTAAAATAGTAGGGCAAGAAGCGGGGCACTGGGGTTTCCCGTACACGGTATTTTATCATTATGCTTAATTGACATTATTGAAAATATTTTTTGATTTCCTCGCATTATTGGAGAAAAGCATTACATAGACATAGGTATGCCTCGGCGGAAATGGCGATTCGTGGATCCATATTTATTGACAAAATCTACTTATCCACGAATTACTTTTTTCCCGGCCTCAGTAATAGTGTAGGTACTATACATCTACTCTATACTAAAACATTAACCATTTGACATCTCGACTGATGTTCTCTCTTTTTAACCCCCGACGCAAAGAGAGGGGTGTTATAAGTTTTCGTGTCTGTGTATCTGTGTATCTGTCTGTGGTATCGTAGCTCCCAAACGGATGGACCGATTTGAATGCGGTTTTTTTGTGTCATAGATAATTTTATCCCGAGTGTTCTTAGCCATGTTTCATGAAAATTTGTTGAGCCGTTTTTGAGATATTAAACTTTGAAATGAAAATGTCGGGGGTTTTTCAACGTATCTAAGTTGTAGTTATGTTATATACTTTCTCTGAGAAAGTAATAATCATGAGATTCGTTTTATTATAAATCCTCTTAATGAGTGGGGCACCAAGAGCTGTGAGCGGAGCGAACCGCGCCGTTGCCGCGGGCTGCGGGTCCCGGGGGCCGCGGGCTGCGCTGCGAGTCCCGGGGGCCGCGAGTACAACGGCGTGACTCTCTCGACTGCTCGGTGCGCTATATCAGTGGCTTCTACTAACAAATTCACCGATATACTCAATAATAAATCAGTAATCTTATTTTTTTAGTGAAACTATCTAAAACGAATAAATACTTTTTTGTACCTTAATTTGATAGTCATATAATGTCATTACATTAATTAACAAATGAAAGAATTACAAAAATGCAACTAAAAATAGAGTCCAAAATTAAAATAAAACTTACTCTTGCGAGTCACACTCGCGCGCTTAGGGTTCCGTACCTCATAATCGCCTTCATTGGTCATAAGCAGAGCTCGGACAGGGTGAGCTATTCTTATGTCATTAATGTCATGCGTTAATATTAATATGGATACACCCTGAAAATAAATATTAAAACAAAACGAAACTTTAATTGATTATGATTAAACTATAATGATAATGCATTGCAAAAAGAGTACTCTCTACGATTTTTAATTTATTATAAAGTTTCTGTGTAAAAGAACTATCAGTTTTTCTATATTTACTATTTTCAACGTATTTCTTCTTACGTTTGATATCGACTTAAGTATAGATATAATTCAACAAAGTAAGGTACCTAATTAAATTACACTTTGGACAAATACCATTGACAGGTATGTCCATGTAATGCAAATTCTCAAAACAGCTCACCCTATCCGAGCTCTGGTCATAAGGCGTATAAGTAAACTAGAAGTATCATTCAATAGACAGTTCAATATAGACATAGTTATGTTACAATCAACATAATATATTCATTACTTTTCAGCTAAAATCATGATGAGAAAGGACACTTACAAACGTACATTGTCCATTATCGACCTAATTGTCCTTTATAAATTAATTATGCACCTAAACAAAACATGTTAATTACATTTTTGTACTAAATTGCAATTCGCCATTTATTTTTATTTTCAGTACGGACCCCTAACTAACCGTATAAGTAGATGACAGTTTCAGTTGTAAACGTGTAATGCAACAGTAAAATATCACATAATATATTGATAGTCGGAAAACCGTATTGATAACCTATTAATTTCAATAAAAGGATCGAAATTCGTCGCGACACATTAAAATTGAAATGGGTAAAAATGAATTAGCACCGTGCAAACACCAAGGTAGACGGATGATGCGATGATAGAAGCCAAGTGTTACCGGTGCGGTGCGGTGCGGTGCGGCGGGCGAGTTACTGGAGCACGCAGCACTTGCACTTGGGCTTCTTCTTGATGGTGACGTGCTCGGGCTGCTGCGGCTCGGGCGGCGGCGCGCGGCGCACCTCCACGGCGCCCGCGCGCGCCTCGGCCGCCGCGCCGCTCTTAGTGCCGTTCATCGCCTTCGGGGTGCTCGCCTGCACTCCGCTCGGCACTTTCGTCTGAGGCGAGGTGGGAGCGTTTGCCTGTCAAATGTGCATTACTTCAAAGAGCAGATCAACTGGTTATACAGCCGTAAGAATATGACATGGTCGCATTGCACTCTCGCTTAACCCCTCGTATGCGGATGTCAAAAATTGCTGATCAAAATATGACCTTGAGATTGAAAACTGTAGGTTCAAATGCTTGGCACGGATCCGTGTCTAAGCATACGACGGGTTAACCCTTAATTTTGCAAATAAAAATAAAGGTCCATAGTTCAAGCCTCGGTGATGCTAAATAGTCCAAACGATCCTAGTTATGAAAATATAACAAAAATATGGTCAAAGATAATGTTCACTCGGGCGAACACTGTCAAATTAAGGGTAACAATACATAGACGATTACTAGCGTGTTATAGGCGCTTGGCCCATATATCCGTATATCATTAAAAACTTGCTACTAAGGTTATTATGCCGGTTACGCGACCTGCTTCAGTTAGCGACTACCTGAAGGACAAGACATTTTCAATTGAAGATAACTTCAATTCTATCTGCCAATTCTAATACCCTATCCTAATGAAACAGTTAACCATATGACTGTAATCTACTAAAAAAAACAAATAAACATCCTTTCAGTTTACATCGCTAACCGGAACAAGAAATTATGTGGTCGCCTAGCCGGCGAAATGGCCCTATTTTAGATTCGCAAAGATGTTGAAATAAACACGAATGAAAAAACCACTCAATTATGCACTAATTATGTTAATTTTCGTTACATATTCCTAAAGAGACGAGGTTTAGAAAGGTAAAACTTAACCCATTCAGGGCCCATGACGACACATATGCGTCAGACCGTCGTAGTCGCTTTCCGCTACATACGAGGAAAACCACGGGATCGGCTACGAGCGTAGCGCGTAGCGATTCTGGGCAATGAATGTGTTAACATACGAAAACTTGATCAGTGGTGGTCGTCAGTGGTCATCTTTTGTCACGTTTATGTATACAACGAAGTATAGAAGCATTGCTCTAATAGGCCATTGTTTGCACAACCATTCAATATTGATCCCCGGCAAGCTTCAATTAGGACATTCAGTTGTAATCAAACCAATATGTTTGAACGAGCTGCCCTGTAAGCTGTGAGACGCTCGCTTGTAATAATCGCTCGCTAAGTTAAAGGACTAGAAACAACGCTTTCGGTTCTCGCAGCATGTTATGCTACCTCTCCTCGTAAAGAAATGCTCGACATTTTTGATCCATATCGAGCATGCATTTGGTCGGCTTGTGGACGACCTCAAGCTGTGTCTGCAGTCGTTCGGTTTGAGTTGTGTCCAATCTACTTAAAGGAACAGTGCGTTTGTTGACTGAAACCGCAAAACACCAAAATTACCATATTGTAAAAAGTCGTTACAGCCACCTAGAAAGTTCAATTGAATATCGACTCTAATGTCCCTAAGTAATAGGTTACGAGTGCACTAATAGGAAAATGGCGGTCCAGGTGCCTTTGTACTTGTTCCGATTCTCAGTGCTCAGGTAAACGTCAGAAAAGTCACATTTCTATTAAAGCAATTTAAACTTTTGGCAAAGCCCCTAGACAGTGCTACCGAGGTGCACCGTGGGAACTCAGAATTATACCTAAACTTTGCGTACCGAGGCCGGTTCATTCAGGCAGTTGGCTGGCACCCGCGCTCACGGCCGGACGCTGCTTACGCGCTCCGTTACATATTAAAAAATGACTTCGTCACGAATCAATTCGGTTCATTGCAGTCTTGTGGGGTGTGAGAACAATATAACAAATAGACATTTATCTTTTTTCTAATACCTATTTCAAATACGTAATTAATTTGTAAGGTCTGCTTTAGTTTCGGTAATTTTGTATACCTACCCCGAGCCTCCGGCAAGTTGTTTTCGTAGATTTTATGTTTATCTCTGTCTAACAGCAATTAGAATAATAGTTCACTTAGTAAGATTCGCACGGCAGCCTAAGAAGGGGCGTAAACATCGTCGTTGCTATAGGGACTTATGACTTTTTGGAAGGGCTGGAATGCACTCGCGAGGATGAAACACGTAATCAGAATATTTTAAAACAATACATTAAAACAACTTATGCTTATAGTGACTACTTTCAAGTTTGTAATGCTACTTTTAAACTATTATATACAATATTACGTTGTTTAGATACTTACGCTATAAATTACGAAGATAGATAGGTACATAACAAACTTTATTTCGTACTGTCGTCGGGATATATTTAAATTAAGTTAGGTACTTACCTACACAAAAGGTTTCGTTTTGTAATATGTGGTAGATTATTAGGTATGTTCTAACTGTCGTATGTCGTAACGTAACCATAGACAGGGTGAGCGATAGGTAACATGGCATTCAATTGTATTTAACATGCTGCGTTGATATGCCTGTATGTATGTATGTAAGTGACTATGCAGTTCAGATACTGGCAGTATCTCAGGAAACCCCGGATACTTACGTTACGGGTCTCTAGAAAAATAAATATACCAATTAAATTAATTTAATCAGTAATAAACCGTTTTTTATTTCACTCAAATATTCATTATAAAATCATTTCTAAGCGGTGTCAACCCTAGCGTCGATTGGCCGGCGCATGCGGGCAAAGACCCGCGCGTTCAAGGTCGCTCCATTGTTAAATTTCGTAGGCACTTAAAGCAGTAGGTATTGGCATTTTTATTCAGACCTGAGTATCTGTTCGTGGAACTATTATATAATCTGTGCCCTAGAGTTGAAAATCCAGTAAAATGTTAATGCATGCAGTTTTTATCTACGAAGTGTGCTTATCTTTTATGCCGGACCATAATGAGGTAGCAAACCCGCACAATGACTACAATGAGACAATAGATTGGACACAACTCAAACCGAACGCTCTCACACTGCCGCTGTCGTTATCGCTCTAAATCAATGAGGGGGAGAGCCCAGCGTATGCACTGATGTCCCTCTTCCCTCCAGGCTGGTAAGCACGAAGCATTTATATAATAAAGTGGGTACTAACGCTAAGGTTGTTAGCGTGCTGCTGCTTTTCCTCCTCGCAGACGGCCAGCTGCGGCAGCGCGGTCGGCGTGGGCGTGATGGGCTTGCCGCCCTTGATCAGGGACACGATCTCGTCCGCCTCGCGGCTGAGGTCGCCGTCCGGCCGGAACGGATTGTCCCAACCACTCTCCGTACTGTAACATTCAACATTTCTAATATAGATAATGATAACCACTTGACAGTTCACCCCATGTGCTGTTTTTTTAGGCTCCGAGTCTAGAACCATTACATCGGGTCACCACAATGACGCGCAGGCATCAAGTAATAACGAACGAAGACTCGCGCGCAAATCTCGTAGTTAAATACTTTGGCGAATACTAGAATATTGCCCTGTCCTAAAAGTTAGTGTTACACCTGCACGTCTATCATGAGACGGCCGCGACATACTCTCGATTTTTCTCACACTATACCTCTTGTTCTAAGTGTTCTAATAAGAGAGAGACGGATAGTGCGAGAAAAATCGAGAGATCGCGCGCCGTCTCATGATAGCCGTGCTGGTACTGTAAAAGTAATTTATATTTTCTGTTGTTACTGTTAGTTTACTAAAAAATACTTTGGCACCAAACAAAGCGCTGAAGATGACTACAGTCAGTTGAAGGCATCAGCCGCAGTGCTAGCGCAGAGTACTGATTTACACTACTTAAGAGTCTGCAGTAAGCTCGGCCGAATTTCACGTTCCCATACAAACGGAGTTTCGTTCTCATTTTAAAACTACGTGTTGGATTGTGACGAAACTTTGCATATACAATGACATGAGGTATATCTAAGTCTGTAATTAGTTTATATGGTTTCAGTTTAGAAAACAAACAAAATACAGCAAAAAACATTTTTGTATGAAAAACTTAAATGCACTGTATTTTTTTTACTATGGTATCTGAAGCTACATAAACTAATTACAGACCTGGATATACCTCATGTCATTGTACATGCAAAGTTACGTTACAATCCAAAACGTAGTTTTAAAATGTGAGCGTAACTACGTTTGTATGGAGAATCGAGCTTACTGCGGACTCTTAAACACAGCCGGTAGTCTTGGTAAAATGAGTAGAGAAGTACTTAAGAATAATGAAACAGTAAGATCGTGAGTAATATCCCGTTTACATTACGCCGCAGTGAGCAGGGAACGTATGTGAACACCTGCTGCCCTTATTATTTTTCGGCCGCAGCTGGACCGTAATATAAAATGGGGTAGGCTGTGTACCTGATCTGCCTATTGTAAGCAGCGTGGTCGGCCATGTCCGAGTGCGCCGCGAGCAGGGCTGCGTAGAGCTCGTGCGAGTCGGCCGGCGGCGCCGGCGGCGGGGACAGGCACTGCGGACGCGCGCCCTGGTAGAACGACACGCGCACCTTTGCGCGCTCAGAACTGGAAACATTACAACATTCATTACTATGGAACCCAATTATAGGGCCCTTGATGAGCAGTAACAGCCCACTGTCTAACAACATCTGCTCCTAGATAGATTAGTGGATGAAATACTGCAAAAGCATAGCCCTCATATCACTAGTAACCAACACCAACCAATCAATCCAAGTTGAAGTCTCAGTTCTACCTACACCAAAACTACAAACTGGCACCATAGTAAGAAAAAAACTCTTTCTACAGCCCTGCCATGAACTGGCTTGTGTCCGTGATTCGCACGCGTCTAAATTATAGCTATAACGTATGTTATTCTGAAGTACATGGATTACACGAAGATTATCACTGGAAATAATGTATGCTATACGATTCAATAAAACTACTGGAAATGATTATCAGGTTTTTGCATGACAGAGTAACAAACTTTCGCGTTTATTATTAGGCTCATTATTTGGTATGCTGTGCTATAATGGTAAGTACACACTGAAAGAACTTGATGGCTTTTCAAAGAAACCATGGTTATGGTGATTTATGGTTAAATATAGAAAGTTATAACCTGACCAATAAAATACTAAAAGGTAGGTACACATTTTTTTTAGATTTCAGTTTAGTCTGGCTTTGAATTTTGTGTTCAATGTGAAAAAACCTTATTTTAATCAGTTCTCTGAAATAGTTGGTTTCTATGAATAACTTTTTTAATCAGTGAACCACCTACTCAGATTTTTGCTTATCTATTTATTAAAGGTTATTTTACTGTTTTTTTATGTGCATGAGAAAAGTACCTAAAGTCCTTTTCACATTCACAATTTTTCCAAGAAGTATCGCCAAGTTTATTTCAGACAAACTGGTGTACTTAATAAAACAATCAAAAATTAGGAATATAACACAAGAAAAGCAATAAAAAAAATTCGCGTTGCAGCATTGCATATTAAATTCTGTAAGCATTTGAGCACAAAGCCGGCAAAGTTAAATTTAAATAGTGACGTTTTTCATTAAAAGGTCACGCTCCACACCCACTTGTTTGATACAAACATACTAGACATACACTACAAGAGCTCAGCCTTGCATCTGCTAGTTTGAATATATGTGTGAACAAGAGCAATTCTGCTATTGACATTATATGACTAGTTACAAACAATGTAACATAAGTAACATGTTCCATAGATTAATTGGGCCAATCAACCATTTTTTTGTGTCTGGTGTAATTTTATAGTGTTTAAATCCACTATATACATGTTTTTGTCATATTGGTAAACCCTAGGAGTCCAATTTATAGTATTAAATCTTAGAAACTCTGTTACTATTGTCTTCTTTTGGCTTACACAATAACAACAAGAAAAAGTTGATTAAAAGAAATACCTACTAAAGAATTGGGTCAATCAAGTATTTCTTGTTATACTGTCCTGTTAGCCAGGAGATACAATTACAGTTTCTTAGAAAAAATGTTACAATACGGACTTCTCACGTGCCTAGAAGATGGTCCATCCAAAAGGTCGAACTTGACAAGAAGACCCCCACATTTGGTTAGTTAAAACCAATAAATCGCAGTTTTAAAAAGTGACTGGAGACATAACCATGGCAACTAGTGACAGAAAATAGTTGATCCACCCAATTTATAACATAATACTGGCCCATAATATAAAATTTATTTCTAAAAAAAACATTTGTGTGGCCAGATGACATCAATCATACAAGAAAGGTCTACATGATTTACTTACACCACAATAATGTGAAATATATCAGTAGGTGTTTAATAATAAAATAAAAACAATGTGAAGGCCATAGGTTATATTATCGGCCAGTACCATTTATTGAATAATTCATACACAGATTTTAAAATAATAGTAATACTTGGATACCCAAAGCACATTATGCTTTTTTAGAATAATATTCTATATATAGAAAAATATGCTAATGAATTACTTATTAGATAGTTATTCATTAAGTTCATTACATTAGCATTTTATAATTGTATCCACACTAGTGTTCAATGTTGACAAAAAATGTGAATTGAGGCAAAAGTTACCAGTTTGTCATTTGTAAATAAGAGCCTGTTGGCAGAACAATGCAATTAAGAATTGCTCTTACTGACATGGTATCTTTTATGTAAAATCAACGCAAATAAGTATACTTCCAATATCGTATTTGTTGAATCTATACATAAAAACATCATTAACACAGGGGAGACAGATTAAAACCTACAAAAAATCTAATTTCATGTTGGTATAAGCATGCAGACTTATCCCATGATACTTTAATTGACACATAGTTCCTACTTTTCAACCAAGCAATCCAAATCAATAGTAGTCTTAGTCAATGAGATTTGTCATACATTTAAAGTGCTACTGGAATGCTGTAGTCATTATTACATCACATGAGCAAAATCAACAAATTGGTGCTCCACCCACACATGGCCCAGTAGCATGACATGTCCCTGAGTCCGGTACAATGAGAATATCTGACATCATTCTAGCCATTACAAGGCATGATTCAATATCTATTTAAGGTAAAATGGGCTGTTGCACAGCTTAATTGTGGCTACAAGGTCACAGCCAATACCGAAACTCACTCAATGAACAACTTCCATATTTTATAATCACTGGGGTAAACCAATTCAAATTAATTGAAAAATCTAATTATATCAACTACTAGTTCAGCTTGTGAATTGGTGCTAATAGCACTATGTGTACAAGTGTACAAAGCGTATGTAGTTGTTCCCATATTTTTATTTTATTATATTGAAGTAAACTGACTTTGTTTACTTTATTTAAGAAAACTAAATCCACACCATGATTTGGATTGATTGACTAAGCTACTAATATGCAATTTTGTAATAGATCATATGGTTTACTTATCTAAATAAGCACTTGAAATTTCGTGTAATATATATAGGTCAGTCAGTAGTATAAAAGTCAATTAAATGCATATTATGTCAGAAGATAGAGATGATAGGATGAGATGGTAGGATAGGAATAAAATGAAGTTGTGTATTTGTTGTGTGGTATAATAGGTGTACAGTAGTGCGTTGATGTTGGATGTTGAAAGTTAATAGTAATAAATAGTGAATTAGCGGCGGTGTGCAGTACACAGGACGCGGCCGCGACTGCACAGCAAGGTTACGCGCGCCGCGGCACACCACGGCAGGGCGGTTCCTCAATTAAGGAAGCTGATCAGTGATAGCAACATTATAAATAGAGATTATGATTTCGAAACGTCTGCCAATTCATGTTTACGATATGAACATAACATGTTGAGTAGTGACCTTGTGTTCCCGATGGAGAAGGAACGAAGTCATTTAAATGTTTATAAATCAGTCCTCGTGACGTCATGATGACGGAATCTCGTAAAAATCTGGTCAAAATCTATTTAACTTACATCCAATGTTTCATTCCCGATTAGTTACTAGAGTAAGGGTCCAATTGTAGAAACTCATGCTTTAAAAATCCTTAAACAACCAAAATATCCTCGGCGAACATTCGGCGAGTTAACACCCAAGATCGCAAAGAATGACGTTAAAGTGCTCACTTACCTGAAGAATATCAACAGCTACGATAACCACTGGCCACTTTAAATTGCTATCAATCTGGATTCAGATACCGTCACAGAATTATTAACTTATAAACAAAAGCGCAATATGCGCTGCACGGGGTTTGGCTCGCTAAGACGCTTCTCGCTCGGCCAGTGTTTCCAACTTCAACCAACCCAACCCAACTACAAACATCGATCTCGGAAGTTGCTAGCTCGCGATGCGAATGGAACGGAGAGGAGCAGCGCTATTCGTTCGTTCACTCGGCTAGTGACGTAACGTCGGCGTTCACGGAGTTACAACGAACCGTTAATTAACTCGTTATTCAAAGGAATTTTGTAAGGTGATTCGAACTGAAAATGTTGAAAGTAGTGTGTTGTTTGTTTCAGCGCAAAAGATTCAACACCCAAAAAGGAAAAAAGATGTCATGGGGTATACAGATTATGTGATTTTACCCCAATTTGTCAGTACAACATGCCGAAGTCATAATTGGGTGTGGCCATGAACCTATAATACTCTGGACAGGCTATGTAATAATATACAAATCTTGATAAGTGTGACAGAAAGGGAAATATCATTAAATTGTCCTTGTCATAGTTCCACTTTTCTGAAGTGAAAACTTCTTTAGCGGCGCTAAGCACTTTTTGGGCCCATCCCAAAAAGTGCTCAGCGCTAAACGATTGTTAAATACGCGACAGATTTTTGTGACGTCAGACGTGGGTCACAAACTTTAATATTTTGCTGCTAGCCGATTAGAGTTCATTCAAAACTGAACGCTATTCGTAAGAGCATAAAGCCGTTAAACACTTTTTGCAATAGCATATTCTGCAAATAAATTTGTAATTTTGTCCACGCGTCCTTCATCGTTTTGCTATTGAGCAAATTCGAATAGTTCGAATTTGGACGTTATTCCTAAAGACATAAAGCTTTGAAAAATATTTGGCATTGGCAAAAACAAATTGGTATTCGCCGCCGGCGGTGGGCGAGCCGGGCCGACGCACCCAACGCGCCCGCGGCCCGTGCGCCTAAATAATTGATAATTGTTTACAAATTTGCGCCAAATTCATTTTTAGGGTGACATCGTAAGATGTCACGTGACCTGATCGAAAAACTCTTACAATGTTATTGAGTTTTCACTTCTGCCAGCACTCCCGGAGTGCAACCCGGTCTTTTTTTTATTTGGCACAACTGATTTAGTATGAAGTTGTGGCACATAAACCATTACCCGTCCAAATTAAGTAGGTTGTTTATGGCAAGTCATCAGCCATTGTAAGACCAGTTCTTAATTTAGCTGCATAAGATGCCTTTCCGTCTCACTGTGACATCACGTACAGCCTGTCCAGAGTATTATGGGGCTTGTTCACTCTCGCCACGAGTCTTGGCGAGTGTAGGCCGTAGGACTCGTAGGAGTGCTAGCCGTCCACACTCTCGCTTCAGTTGCTCGCTACTACAGAGCTACACGAATTTTTGGGGTCCCAAATTACTGGTTCCTTTTGTTACAGCTCCATAAAAGTAGAATACAACTCATTACTCCACTCCAACGTCTCCGTCATTATAAAAAAAATGTCATTGTTAGCAAATAGGTTACGCCGTTACTCTGCAGCAGCAAACACAAAGTGAGCGAGCGCGAGAGTGGGGACGGTTGCCTCGCCTCGCCTCTCGCGTCCTTTGACTCGCGTCCGAAAAACCGACAGCAAGCGGACCGCGAGGCAAGACGAAGGAACACGAGCGCATCGTCCCCACTCTCGCACTCGCGTTCGCTCGCGTACGCTCGCGAGAGTGGAGAAGCCCCATTATAGGTTCATGGGTGTGCGTACAGATGTAACAATCCGACCACATGTACATGCAATTTCTCAGTACAACTCGTTTGACAGTAGGATCAGCAACGCAACATGCCCCCAGACGATAGCAATAAGTCAGCTTCTGATAAATTGGGGCTGACAAATCATGACATGTATACACCCTATTAAGAGATTTATTGTCGATGTAATTCACGAATTGCCATTCCCGCTGAAAACAATAATTTTATTTCAGAAACGTTTTTTCTCTTGTCACGGACGTTTAGCGTTTACCCTATGGCATTGCAAAATAAATAAAATAAAAAAAATGTCGTTTTTATTTTCTTATTATTTGATCTTGTTATATTTGTTTTACGATTTTATCATAATTTTGATAAGTAGATGCTAAATTTTATAATTATTGTTATATTGTTTTTTTTTTTAACTTTATCGCTCCTCTATGTTTTGCACGCCTGGGCGCAGGCTTAATGCACTGGACTGTTATATTTTATTTTTACCAACTATGTAACTGCATTCTGAGCAAATAAAATTCACTAAATCATCCATAACATCACGACCACAGTAGGTAATTGAATTTCATGCACTTTCCCGATCGCTGCTGCAGTAGACGGACGTTTTCGAGCATATTAGAGAAAAGTTATTTATTTCTCCGAAAGAGCGAATGACCCTTATTGTGCTGTTTATACTATTTATTAATTTATTGTTTGCGAAATATCATCTAACCATCTCACCCTTACTTATGTAACATTACATTACCTAACCTGGCAAACTACCTAAGACATCACATTTTTAAATAACTAATACTAAACACAATAGAGACAAAACATGAGACACAAATTGACACAATCGATGTAACATGTACATGGTTAGGATATAATTTCACATAGTTTCAAGCATCCTCTTTTAACCATCGGCCAAGAATCCGCAAACACATCGCAGGAGAGCAGCAGCGTCGAGCTTGATGTTGAGATCGGCAGATGGAGGACTTGAGACGCGATATTGTTCGGGCAAGGGGCATGGCGAAAAGCCGGAACCGATCCACGCGAAACCGAATCCGACCATCGGGAACAAAAAGTCGGCAAGCCTCATTGACTAGACCGGGACAGTCAAGACGACCTCGGAGGACTCGGAGGACCGTGATCAGTTGGTCAAACAGTCTGCACGTGGCTAGGGAGTTATAGCCGAGAATTCCCTGCAGATAGGCGGTATGGTACTTATCTACATAAACGGGCCGTAAACCTTTTTATGAAGGGAGCGTAGGAAACATTTCTGCACCTTCTCAATAATTATGGCATAAGTCGACTCATAAGGGACGAACTTGTCTCTAATTTAGACCTTACGAGTGCAGAATACAGCAGTTTAATAACCCCAGCCTGCGTAAAGTCCCTACAGTTACGGGTATTGAAGCCTAACCATTTAAAGCATTCTGTTACAAGTGAGCGCATGTGGTCGTGGAATGTGACCCATGGTCGAAAACCACTTCCAGATCCTTAATGGAATTAGCACGAGTGAGAGTTTCGCCGTCAATTAAATAATGTGTCAGTATTCCCTACCTGGATCTAGTAAAACTCATGACATGTCACTTGGACATATTAAGATAGAGGCGATTCCTGATACTCCAGCGCTAGATTGCATCTAAATTACTTTGCATGCTTTGACAATTGAATGGGTAACATAACTTGTCGCGGTGGGTAGTGGGTAGCTATTTTATGTATCAATCGTGTGCAAAACACTATACTCCACATTTGGAAAACATGAGTCGGAAAGAAATGTCTTTAGGGAAAAGTAACAGCCATACAGGGTGCGTAGAAGCTAAATACTAATTCTTAGACTTAATTCATTTCTTTAGCACTTTTTTTAACCACGTCAACACATTACCAGGCACGTCTTTTTCGCCAAACATGATTGACCTCATGAAGGCGGGTTGGTCAGCTATGTTTGCACATAGACAATGGACCCGATTCTACAGTGGCCTCTAAACTTCCTAATTTTATTTCTTATGTTACATCGTTATTTTCTGTTATTCCTATCGATTATAAGTTTTTATCAAGCCAATAAAATTTTAACCTCAAATTATTTAAGTGGGGCAAGAGTGCCAGTTCAGTCCGGTGGAAGGGAGTCATATGCTACTCTTACCCCATGTCAGGGCTGTCAAACCTTTTATAAATTGTCATGTTTATTACAAATTGGCACTGCTTAATTCAGGGGTGTACGTAGGTATGCGATTTATCGACATTTAAGGATGCGGATGTTGGGTTCAAGCACTCAAAAAAATAAATAATCAACCATATCGTGACACAATTACAATTACGAACAAAATAAAAAAATCGCCTCAGTTCTTGTCACCTGATAAAATGCGGCAAATTGGTATATGTATAACAAAAACAAAATAAAGATTTTTATTGGCTAAAGACGAAAGTAATCAGGAGTGGCATTAATACTAAATACTACTACTGTAATACCTACGAGTATAGGTACTCGTAAATAGTATAGTTTTCAAAGTGAATTAAAAAATTCAAAGCATTATTTTTTTCATTTAAGTGTTAGGTGGTTTGTCACCCCTGATAACACCTACTATGACACTCTTGCCCCAGAATATGTATAAACGCAGTTTCTCAGAATTTTGAAGTTTTTCAACTTATTAAGGTATTTATTTTCTTGACAGCGTCTACCAACTGTGTTACTAAATACGTAAATCCACTGGAGCTAACCTAGTTCAAGTTAGGCACGTACGATACTCTTACCCCAGTCATGGGGCAAGAGGAACAGTCGTGCCGATTTTATTTTTTTTACAAATTAGTGCATGTTTTAAAAGTTTATTTGCTTGATAAGTAGTTTCAATTAAAAATATATTAAATATACTTATATTTTATCGTTTTATGATACGAATTAATGTAATAATAAGATCACAAACACTATTTGAATCTAATTTTCAAAAAAGTATGATACTCTTACCCCGACTCACCTTAGACACATACCTATGCCCGCTCTTTTTTCGCGTTAACTGTACCTTGCAGACGAACGCCTTCGTGACTTGTTACAAGTAGTGCACGCCTAAATTATACCACGTTTTTTTTATATTAGAATAACATTGCGTTATCCGTTACCCGATTTTAAGACTGAAAAATATACCTCGTGCTTTCTTTATCAAGTAATTATAATTAATAACCGAAACAGGTGCATGAAGATTAATATTTCCCACAGTAATGCTCTTAGGTCCACAAAATAATGTAGTAACATAGTAGCGACACATTTGTAATATGTAAAATTTTCCCCTTTAAAATATTTGGGTTGTTCTCAGGAAAGATCTCCCTCAGCAGGCCTAGGATGATACGTTGTACCGTTATGCCTTACATTTATTTCAGTACATTTACGTGACGATAAAACCTACTGTGCTAGCTGGGCAGTTGTCAGTAAGCACAATGTTTAATTGCATCGTTAATGTCAATAATTCGTTATTTTGCTCTGGAATGTCACGCGACTATCAACCTGTATATTTTTGAAAAGTGTTACGTAGTATACTTACTCGTCTTCCACGGGTGTGTAAGGGAAAGATGTCTCCTGCAACTTGGGCGGGGGACTGCACTCGGGCTCCTCCTGCAGGGGGCTCTCGTAGACCAGCGTCTCCACCATCGACCCCTTGGAGCTCCCGAACGACACCCTGTATAACAAGAAATCACTGATATCAAGCAAATAAAGAAAGGCCAACTCGAAGGTTGGATGAGAAACAATGCATGCTGGTATACATTATATTACAACACTAGATGTATGTATACTCTATTCCAGATAGGAGTAGAGAAGGAAAATGGGTTCTGCTTCTGCGTAGTAATCTCTGTTTTTTAGGATGTCATATTTTATATTTAAAAAATATACCTACGAAAGTCCAGTTTTAGTTTGATAAGAATAAACAAATTCTCTTCCCTCCGGTCGGCTCGGGTCAGCCTGTGGAGAAGCTTAAGGCGCCGTAGGTTCATGGTCTTCTCTCCCTCTCACTGAGCATAAGCGAAGCGTGAGCAAGATGGAAGTGCGTGCTCTGAGCGCGGTTATCATGATTTTTAATTTTTAACGTTTGGTCGTTTAAATAAATAAAAAAGTAATCACTGAGTTCTCTCAAACATGGTATTGCCAATATTTAGAAGCAATTTTAATATTTTTAGCTTTTGTGCATAATTTGTTACGAATATTTTAAAGTGTATTTTATTTTAAACCTATGTTCGTGATTTGCTGCAGAAAAGCCTCAAGATTACTATTCGTATTCTTTTTCTTACACGAGACTTCTGCCACGCAACTGCAACTTCTACAACGAGAGGCAAAGGAGACGGGATTGAAACTCAACACCCGGAAGACCCAGGAAATGAGGTGCGGTGTAACAAGCGCTTTGCCGTTGCTCATTGGCACAGAGGCTGTGAAAAGGGTCCACAAATTTACTTACCGCCAAGGCAAGAGCAACCTTCGAAGGTTCAGCTCCGCCCTGTATGGCAATCGCGGAAACTGACTGGGAGAGTTAAGCTGAAAATATTCTGGTCCAACGTTAAAACCGTGTTGTTGTACGGTTGTGAGACGTGGAAGGTTACAAACTTTGACAAAGGCCATCTTGCACCGCCTCCAGGTCGTCATCAACATCGATACATGATTGCTTAAAATTTCCTCTATAGAAAAAAGTTCCAAAGTTGGGTCTGTATTTTCCTTTTTTTACTCAGCCTACTCAAACGATACATTATTTTACGACACAATCAAGTTAATACTATAGTATTTTATCTCATCTAAAATCTCACTTTATGATTTTTTTATAAACCTTCACTAAGTTAGGTATTTATCGAAATTTGTCCAAAACAGCGATTCCCGAAGAGTGTTACATTTCTTTTTCTCGTGGGTGGAAGGCATCAGCGTGTATCTGTCTAGGGGGCGTGTACGACTCAAATCAAGGCATCCCCTTAAGTCGCATATTTTGAAACTGAGTACTCGCAAGAAACTCAAAACCTAAAGGGTACTTCCCGTTAACACAGAAACTTGAAACTTGGCACGAAGAAACTTCATATAGACAGACAAAGGAAAAATTACAAAAAGTAGACATTTTTAGTAAAATCATACATTTTTTTTTTTTTTAATTTTAAACTTACTACCTTTTTTTCCTCGTAAACGCGTAGCGGTATTAAATTGAAATACATATCAAATACTCAGGTCTATAATACCTTCAGCTGTAGCAAAACGAAACTTTTATGTCCACGCAATCATAAGAAATAGCAATATAAGTCGCATAATTTAAAACTGAGTACGGCAGCAACCCCAATGGGTATACCCCGTGTTCCCGTTTGATTGTTGTGGGAGACTTCAATATCGATTTTAGAATGAATTCCCAAAATGGAATTTCCACATATTTTTCATCCATAAACATGTTTCCGTTAATAAGCACTAGCACTACACGAAGTAGTACAGTCAGCATCACATAGTTAGTAGCAGCCAAAGTAGCCAATATATCTTAACACTTCCTTACTCCTATAGTAATAAAGACGTGTTCCGATATATATGGCTACTTTGGCTGCTACTAACTATGTGATGCTGACTGTACAACTATAGATAACGTTTTTTCGAACTTCAATGTTCAATGTGGTACTATTCATACCCTTTTCAGTCACCATTTGCACATCTGCTTCAAATTTTTCAAATTTAACAGTTAATTAGTATTTTTGAACCGGATTTATAATAATACTAGCTTCTGCCCGCGACTCCGTCCGCGTGGAACTCGTTTATATCGCAGTTCCATACAAACTTTCACCCCCCCCCCCCAATTTCACCCCCTTAGGGGATGATTTCGGGGATAAAAACTATCCTATGTCCTTCCCCGGGACTCAAACTATCGCGATACCAAATTTCATCGCAATCGGTTTAGCGGTTTAAGCGTGAAGACGTAACAGACAGACAGACAGACAGACAGACAGACAGACAGACACACTTTCGCATTTATAATATTAGTATGGAAGTACGGATAGTGACTAAAAACTTTGTAAATAACCAACTTTGATAAAAGAAGTTTTGCCAGGCTGCTGCAAATCTAGTGTAGGTATTTCAGTTACGAGTATAATATAAAATAAATGATGTGGTAATATATTTTTTTTAGGATTACTATATTGATAAAGTGACCCTGTTTAAATGTATGCTCCCCCAGCTTTCCACATTGTAATGTTACGGATTCTATTTTCATTTAGTAATAAACATACTTACAACTTTTGCTTGTATATAGGTTTGTACGGAACCCTCGGTGCGCGAGTCCGACTCGCACTTGGCCGGTTTTTTATATTATTACATCATTGGTCTGTGATATGACAATTTGTAGGGTTCATTTTCGACGAGCTTTCTCGGCGTCGTCGTTAAGGCGCCGTAGGTTCAGCGAAGTTAAGCGAACAGAGTTTTTGAAACAATATAATGCGTCTGTTTATAATAATATGGTTTCAAAAAAATACGAATCGTAATCTTGAGGCTTTTCTGCAGGGAAATCAGTGCTTCGAAACATGATTAAGCAAATTTCGCTCGATAGAAAAAAATCACGAACGTAGGTCTAAATCACACAAAAATTTACTAAAAATATTCGAAACTAATTATGCACAAAAGCTATAAATATAAAAATTGCTTCTAAAAATCGGCAATATCATGTTTGAGGGAAATCAGTGTTTACATTTTTATTTAATTAAACGGCCAAAAAATTAATCCGCGCTTCCGAGCACGCACTTCCATCTCGCTCACGCTTATGCTCAGTGAGAGGGAGCGAAGACCATGAACCTACGGCGCCTTAACTGCCAGTAACGAAAGTCCCTATTTTTGCACCCTGTTCTATAATGGGTTGTTTAGACTTTGATTAGTGATTATGCGCGTTCATACATTTGCTGTAAGTGCGAGTAGCTTTTGTATGGTCTCGCACTAATCACTTTTACACGTGTAGGTAAACAGGGCTTTACGCAGGTATCGCGTTAGAATGAGTGTGTCTAACAAATGTAGATTTAAACAACATACGTTGATTCAGATACACCTCCTAATCTTGATCTACAATTAACTTGATCGCTCTTGGGGAACTTTACGAACCTGACGATGCACAAGGGATCTTAAGATAAGGGTATGACTTGCGAATGTCACCGTAGGTACAGAATTTAATATGCACCCCTGCCGTCAGGTGCTCTACAGTACCTACCTACTAAATAGTGAATCGTACTGTGGGTTTATAAGAGGAGGTCTTGGCTGTGAATCCGACCCGCTGAGATCTAATAACAGTTGGCTTCAAATAAGTAAACGAACCGGCGGAAACAGTGTTGTTTGGACTTCGTCACTGATACCTAACTGATACTAATGGTATTGGACTATAAATCCTAAGGGCCGCTCCACACGATGGAAGATAGATAGCTCTAGAAATGTGGTGCTGGAGGAAAATGCTTGGAGTATTTTGGACTGAATTTCACACCAATGAGTCCATACTGAAGGAACTCGGCATCAAGCAGCGTCTATCATCCGTAGTGCAGTCTCGCATCCTAACGTTTTTCGGGCACGTATGTCGTCGAGGAGACGTTGCTATAGAGCGACTCGTGATCCAGGGAAAGGTCGAGGGCACCAGACCGCGAGGCAGGTCACCAATGAGATGGACAGACCAGATTAAAGCTGCAGTAGATGCATCACTACACGCAAGCATAAGGAAGGCGACTTTCAGAGAGGAGTGGCGGCGTGTTGTGAAGCTAGCTACCAACACCTGAACTGATGACCACGACCACTCTGTGAAGAGTGAAACGACAAAGAAGAAGGGAGGTTTTATTTAACGGTACCTATTTTCGTGAGACGACGATTATATTTAACTTAACTAGACAACAAACTTAAAAATCAATATAATTTCCCAGAGTAGGAATATTTTAGAACAACAGTGTACTCGTAAAATTACTGTGGAAATTGCCTACCATAAAATAGCCCCTTCAAATGAACATGGGTGGCTGACGCCCACATGGCCTGAGGTCGGAAACTTGTTTTTTTATCCTATCCTATTAAACGAGCAATGTATTTTGTATATACCTATATTACCTATATAATTTGCAATCACGTTCTCGGAAACGGCTATTTCGATGAATTTTGGAATGTAGGAGTTTACGGGGGCGAGAAATCGATCTAGATCGTTTTCTTCCACTTTTCTCTATTTTCACCTGACCTCTCTACCTGGTCAATCTACTCGTATACTATGGACATATCTATCTAAACAAATAAATAAATAAACTCTCTGTACCTTTGCAAGCCAAAATCCCCATTGTCTGGATTAGGTACGTGCACTCTGATGCATGATGCATCATACATCATACTCAATTTGGAGAAATCAGAGTAATGAAGTTTACAAGCTTGACTGAAGCCCTAAAATCAACATATAGAAAGGTACTCTGTGAAATCAACCTAAAAGCAAATTTATGTGTGCTCTTGTGAATCCTTTTTCGACAAAAGCAAATAAAAAAAATATTTATTTTGTAAATGTCTTGTCTCAGACTGTTCATGGTTGTCATTTCAGATGAGGTCGAAACCACTAAGTACTTTGTTATATACGTCGAAACTATTTGACATTTCGTCTCTCTTCCTTCAGTTCACCATTTCATTGACGTGATGCTGGCAGAAATGTCTTATGACGGTTGCCATATAAAAAAAAAAACCCATATATATATTTGACATTGATAAAGTGTCACGGTTTTCTGCTGTTTATTTTAAATTCATAACAACATATTAAACGTAGTGGTTATATTCTCTTTGATATTATTATATTACCAACTTATACAAATAGTGGGCCTACACGAAATGAAACCATTTGACTGTTAACTAATATTGCGTTTAAATAAAGATAACTTTCTGAAAGGTGAACCTCTGAGGTCATGTAAGTAAGCAAGTTATTTTCCTTGTTCGTTTTTCAATACTAATTTAACGTTTTATAAATAAATAGCTGCCGTACAACAGATCTAATAGCTTATCTGTAAGAACCTATATCTCAATCCACTATCATTATCAAGTAGGTACCTATCGCTATTATTACCTACCCATGTTGGCTATACCTATACCTACAACTACATTTAGGTCCCTGGTCTACTATTTACTATTAATCTTGAATACTAATGAATAACACGACCTAGCTGTTTCAGTCAAAACATCTTAACTGCGATACATTTTCATAGTTAGTAGGTAATAGATAAATATAATAACTAAGTACGTATAGGGGTATCACAGCTGACCTACCAGCTGTTATCGGATAAGAAGCAAAACTAAGTTGCTGTTCGAACACTTGACCAAACTGGAATAGGATTTCCAAGAATGTTTGACCGAATTTAACTATCTTGCCAAGGCAACTCTAATAAGTGACCTTTGTAGAACTAAAGAGTAAATTTAATAATTTTATTTAGTTTTATTCTTGTTACAGTGCATGTGACCGATTGTCATTACTTTCTAATCATCCGATAAAATTTACAGCGCCTTTTAAGGTGGTCACGTATTTTTTATACTTGCACTATGTTGTCCTTTCCTGTGATGGTCTAATGGCCTATGGAAAGCTACTTAACAATGCTAGTTATGCGCATGACCCACTTTGACGAAGACGCCCGCACATTCAGTTCATAATCCTATAACAGAAGTAAAATAGGTAGGTTCAATGTTTTTGACAGTCGTAAGGAGGATCCATTGTCGTAATCCTGCTCAATTAACGTAGTAGACGGGGCGACTCTGTCAGTAGACGGGGCGACTCTGTCGTAAAATACACATACTTACTTAAAAAATCTTCGTCGAAGACCATGCAATCAGTCCAACAGCCACACGAGCAACTTTAACTTAGCCGGGTTACAGTTTTTGAATCTTGCTTGTTATTTAAAGTAAGGAGCGGACACGGACGGGGTGCGCGAGTGATGACTTGAGGAGGTATGCTTTCTTGCGGGGTGATCTAACATTACCGCCATTACCGGCAAAAACGCGATATGGTATTCCAAACATGAATTCATGCATATATATAACTATAGCAACAATAGGAATTAGCGGTTCATGTCATGCCACTAAGTCTTCTCCAGATACCGGCCCGTAGCGGCACATCGGTACCTACTAACATTTTCTCACGGGAGTTCAATAACTTTCCTTAGAATGCTTAAAAGAACATGCAAGTAGGTAATTCTACCTATCACTATTTTAATTTTGTGCGAAGTGGATTCGATTCGCAACGACTCAGTGTTATCCACATGTTATCCATGGGCATTAAAGCATGCGGACTCAGGAACCAGCTCTGGTAAAATAAGTGTATCGTAGAGAAGGGTAGGCCTTAACCTAACGTTTTATGTTTTGGATGATCACTGAAAAATGTTGTTCCGGAGGCCTTTACACCATATGTATTGAAATCACTATAAGTACATAGCTTTCAAGTATGTATAATTTCAGTTTGGATACGAGTTATTTGTAAGAAGCGTCGAAATGGCGAAAGAGGGCGGCGGCGCCGGCGCCCTAAAGTACGACCCCAACACTGAGGCATTCCAAATGCGGGCGCAGTGGAAGAAACAAGACATGTGCCGGAAGCAGTGGTTCAAGCGATGGAGCTGGCTGCTCGACGAACGGATGTGAGCACACATATATATTCATAAGTTTAGTCAGATATATGAGTCCCACTGAGGGGCTAGTACGCTAAGTTTTATGTCGGACATAAAGCATTCGTCCCATTCTGGCCAATATGCGAGTGCAAGAGGGACAAATGCTTTATGTCGGACATAAAACCTAGTGTGCTAGGGGGGCTGCTGGGCGCCGAACTCTTCTCATGGATAGGAGTAAATGGGCTGTGGCCCATTTACTCCATGATTACTACTCTTTTACTCCATAGATTTCACATACACAATGTTACAAGGGTGTATCCACCTATATTCGGTTGCGAATACTATTTCTGCGTGGAATTTTTACGCATCTCAATAAAACCCCCTCGCAAATGCACTGTTGGAATTATTATCGGCGTATCTAAAGTAGGGCAGAGGGCCTAACCATGGGGCGAGACATTTGGGGTGCGGAAAGTTGACAGGACCGAGTCGGCTTCAATTCCAACGATAAGTTACTCGGCCTATTGTTTCCTCTTAGACAAACTCACCCGGCGAACTTCAATGCTGTCATACAAAGTTATGTGATTTTAATTTACAACAACGTTCGATAAAAAATATTTTAGTGTTATATTGTAAAATAGGTAGGATAAAACAGGCGTTTCTCGTGTCAAGTGAATGTCAAACACCGCAGACGCACCGATCCCAGCATGTTAGTTAGTGAATAGTGAAGGACAATAAGAATATATATATGAGATTGAAAATTGTACCAATCAATAATCGACTAGGTGCCCCACACTATTGGATTAAAGAAAAAAAAAAATTGCATCGCCACTTTACATGTAGGGGGAGGTACTCGTAGACCGGTACCCTAAAAATATTTTTTTTCAGGATTTTATTCTACTGCTTTGTCGGCGTGATTGATTTATACATATGCCCATGCCGCATTACAGTTTTCTAGTTGGAAGGGTTAGTTAGTTAGTTGGGACGGAGAAGGCGAAACTATATAAGGGTTCCTTGTTGACTACGGAAGTTACGGAACCCTAAAAACTGCGATGCTGATTAAAAAGAGTTGGTGCAACTTCGCATGCAACCGGGAATCTAAGACATCGCACCTTTAGAACGGAACTGACCTAGCTCAAAATAACGTCAAAACTACCTATTGCTGCAATAGGTCAGCGATGAATCGTTTATTAGATATCAATAAAATCTTAAATATAAGAGCTATGTAACTGAAACTTTATATATGTCCACTATTGACATCATATCCCGAGTATTTTGTTTATCTGGTGTAATCCAATCCCAAGTTGTGTTAACGACGAACCGCTTTGAGAAAAGGTAGCTAGGTTAGTGCCCTTGCGCTTGCGCTTCGCTTGGCTCGTCTTGGCGGGGGCACGTGCCCCCAGATTTCATCGTGGACCCTAACTTTGTACGACCCTATTTTATACTTTTTCGATTTTTCTTCACTAATACATTAGGATTTCTCACTAGACATGGGCCGAATACGGACTTTGCCGAATACGAATATTCGGCCGAACATTCGGTTCAGATCTTACCCAACCGAATATTTGCCGAATATGCCGAATACCGAATAATTACCGAATATTCGGCACATCTCTATTTCTCACCATATGCCTATACTAATTATTATTTTTGAAAGACAAAAACATCGTTCTAAACCGCGTCAACATCCCGTCGCAACCGTAAGTGCATAGGGCGTCCGCTGGATAGCGCTAGCGTCGCTAGAGAATGTAGAGATCACGTTTACTAGAAACCCGCAACGGAGTGATATTATGCCGGCTGTACACATTGGGCCAACGTTGGCGCGTGAGCAGGATGCAGCTATGCGTTAGAGCGAGAGGGCTATATTTCGATCTCTTTCGTTTACATAGCTGCCTCCTGCTCATGCGCCAACGTTAGCCCAATGTGTACAGCCGGCATAACGGTTTTAGATCATTCGACTGGCCATATTCCAACTGGATGTGAGTGGTGTATGCTCCATCGACTCTTGATGCGCACACAGTGCACATTCCGGCTATATGCGAACGGACGTATAGCGGCGTCATCGGAGACTTAGGCGCAAACCCTATTAGAACCATGTGCATAAGTCTTCTTCGCTTGTATTAGCAGGAATAAGATTAGCTTTGTAGATGTTCATTTAAGTAGACACAGTTGCCTATAGGTGCATCTATTTATCCGCCTACGCTGCGCCGCGAGGGGGGCGACATCTAACTGGGAGTGTTCAGTACGGAAATTAAATTTACTATCCTAGACATAACTCTATATCATTATGGCTTCAAATGCATTTTTGTGATGCAATGATGAATTATACTTTAGCACATCGGTTAATTTCCTGGTAGTTCAAATCAGCTCTTTTATCTTTATGATACTTCAAGAAAGGTAGGTGAGGATTGCACGGAATAAGATACCCACCAAAAACATTACATGTAAAGTGATGCCGAGACTCCATAGCTCATACAGCTTTCAGCGTGAAAAAGATATCAGATCGCAATTAGCGCCAAGCTTCCTACTCCACACGGCGTAACTCTACCACTACCAGCCACGCTCTACAAATTCTTCATCTTGGCTAAAAAGTATAGCTTTGTTGGGCACATCCCGGTCACCGCATAGACTTTCACACCGAATTAATTTATGATGATATTAATAAGTTGGCTCGTCTTGGCAGATTGATTACCCACCCCAGCGTTTTGCAAACGGAAACCTAAATTAATTCTAAAAAGTAGCGCTTTACCATTAAGTAAATACGTAGGTACCCTAATTTCAGATTGTAACTATACATTGTATGTAACTACAGCCAAGCCCAGGCAGAAGCGGAGGCCGCCAAGCGGCAAGTGGCGGCCGCGCTGCCGCACGTGGTGTCGAGAGAAGAGGTGGTCAAGTCACTGAAACCAGTCCCAGTCACGACCACGGGCACGATCGGTTGGCTCGCCTCCAAGTTCGTCATTATGATTTATTTAGACTTTGTTATCATTTAAATACTAATCATTTCGCAATGGGCACTTTAATGCATTACAGTATCAGATACGGTAGTTGATTTGAAGTAGCGCTCTCAGTGCAAGACCAGTTTTCCTACGCCCGCGAGGTTTTTAATCGATGCCTGGCAAAGTAAGCCACGCTTTGAAATTTCGCATAAAGGACGCTTTTGAAAAACTCGCTCGCCCGGCGTAGCTCGCGCAAAGAAACCCATCCCAGCATCTAGGTGCTGAAATACTGACGCTATACTTACCCGGGAAAGGACACTTTGCATCGAGGCTAAGATTACATACGAAACGAGCTCCGTATTCCACCGCTGAATAGTCGTGATTGGCGCTGTTGTTTTTTTTATATTGCGTGAGGACATATAGTTTTAGCTTGCGGAATATTCATTGCGGTAATGAACTCCAAAATTACGGTTATGTTTATTAATAATTGTCGCCGGATCGGGTGTGTAAGTTGACACAATTGAATGCGAACTTTTTAACGTTGATCTATCCAACCATAAATAAATTAACAGGCATAAATTAAAGACCATGTTCCTTTGAGAATATTCAAGATTAGGTACCTATAGGTCCATAGTGTAAGGACATACTGTTATACCTATAGCACCAATAGGGGTGTAGACACTAAATAGAATAATCAATAATCTCATATTTTCTCGAAAAAGGATTAAAAATGTAGTCAAATGGAGAAAAAATTAACGCAAGAGGTTAAATAATCACGAAGTTACAAGTATCCAATGTTTTAAGAAGGGGTATTCTGTTCTGTCCCTTTTTCGCAAAACGCAACTTCATATGAAACGATGACGTTCGCATTCGCAGCTAGTGGCGTCACTAGACTAGAAAAAGGCAACGTGCCATGCTCCATGGTGTTCTGCGCCGCGTCGACGCGGCCGCGCGCGGCTCGCTCTGCAGCAGCCTCGCATATTGTGACGTCACACACTGTTTGCGTTTTCTCTCTCTAACAAGAAATATTAAAACGGTTGTAGCTTCGCAATTCTTTGAGATATCTGAAAGGAATTTTCGTCACTTTTTTTGCCTTCTTTCTTTTGGAGTAATAATAATTTTCGAGTCTACACCCCTATTATAAGTTATTTGGATTTTTCAGGCCCGACTGTCAGCTAGAGATTTACACTTCGTGGCTCAGTAAGATTCCACTTCGGCTCCCCGACGCCTGGGACGACAAGGATTACCTTGGAACAGTTGAAACGAAACACCACTGATGATATTATAATAATTGTAGCTATTACAAATACACTGCCGTTCTCTTCGGTAATGTTCCCGTGTTTAAACAGACTTCATACTGATCAATCAATCAATCAATGGGTGCGTTAGCTATTAAGAAAACTTTCGTTTAATTGTTTGATCCACTTTACAGCTAACTCGCTGCCATAGCTCTATCTTTCATCCAATTACACTGCACAGCGATAGCCTTACCGATAAGATCGTTTCATTTCTTCCACTAGTACCTACATACCCATACGTCTGTACAGTCGGCGTCAAATATATTTTTAGATTTTTGTGCCTTATTCCAATGCCCGTCGACTGCACAATGGCCATACCCACATAGGCACTTAGGGTCATTTCGCTGGTTACGCGACCACCTTCGGTTAGCGACCAAGGTTTTTTCTATTGAAGATAACATCAATTCTACACACCCTATTGAGACAATTACTTGTACATGCATTTTTTTGTATGTGTTAAAATAGAAATCTACTAAAAAACCGAGAAAATATCCTTTCAGTTCACCAACTCAGCTTAAGTGGTCGCCCACCGGCACATGAAATTAGGTGGTCGCTAACCGGCGAAATGACCCTACTCTTATTTTATAAATAACGGGTCAATTTCACTTTGTGAATATCATCACCATCGGGCGTAAGATTCATAAGTCATATCATAACACATTTTCAATCTTTTTTTAAATAGAAGTAATTTCACGTGTTCACCTAGCTATCTTATTTGAAATGAATGAAATCGTCATAAATACTTAGTCACAGTATTTTTTTTGCGAATAACATTCTTCTAAAAAGTTACCTACTAAGTATAGTTACTCAACCACTAAAATTATATGAATGACTAGCGTAATTTTATAGTATACGGCGACTACAAAAAATTTACCGTCCCAGAATAATTTATTGTGTAAACGTAAAACAGTTAAAAAAGACGTAAATAAGAGTGACTGCAATTATGTATAAATGTAGACAGAGAGAGGTACTTGTGTGTTAGAGGTCGGCTCTGGGCTAACGCAAGTCTTCACAGTAGACACTGCTAGTATTAGCTTTTACGGCACGTGTGTTCAAGGCTTAGCCGACCGCTAAATGATAACACTACAGATAGAGAGTCACTCACCGCTTCAAAGAGGTGTGTTTGGTGCCATTGGTGAGCAGCTTGTGTTTGGGCTTGTCGTGCGCGCCGGTGGGCGTCGAGGACGACAGCGTGAGGTCGCTGGCGAAGGAGCTGGTGGACGAGTCCTTCGAGATGGCGGTCTTGAGCGCGCGGCGCGCCGCCGACTCGGGGCTCCCGGGCGCCGCCGCCAACTCCAGCGCCAGCCGCCCCTTGCCCGGCGCCGGCGGCGGCTTTTGATCCACCGGCACCATGTATGACAGCATAGCTGCCTCTTCACTTATCCCCTAACATTAACGCGTTACACTTTAAACAATCCAATCGAATTTTTCATAATGTTATCAGTCTTACTTATCACTTCACACACCAGTTACCTAAACTCGTATTTTTTCACCCTATCGAGATCTGAAACAATATGAAAACGATGATGAATGATGATCCACGTCTGCGTCAAATGATACATATATTTGAAGTTTGAGCAAAATGAACGCAATAATCTATCAGACAAGCCTAGCTAGATCACATTTATTTATGTCGGACGTAAAACATTCGATCTTCACTAGCAACGTATGTAAGTGCGTGAGGGACCAATGCCATATGTCGAACGTAAACACGATCATGCTGCCAGCAGTGCCAGCAGTCCAGCATGAAACATTTATCTTACGATATTGTTATCGTTACAATCAACAATGGATAGATAATATAGAAATATCTTAGGAGGCGGGGTACGCAATCATTCTAGAAACAAAATAGTTCCGGTACATTGATTTTGCTAAGATCAAGGTTAACAATGTAATTATAATATTATAGCTAGTAGCGACTTAATAATAACTATACATACCAGTAACCATGTGCCGACACCGACATACTGCGTAAGCAACGTGATTGGATAGGTATTTACTTACCTTTTATTATTATCTCTGACACGTGACCCTGCCAACGTAAACATTTCTCGGTAGTTAGGTAATTCACTCGCACCACTCTCCCGGCCAAACTGAAAAAAATAAAATTATGTTAAAGAAATATCTTGCATGCTCAGTAAATAGTGGCATTAGATCATTCATTACTGTCACAGAAGAGTTGATGACCCATTTTTTTACCAAAATTAATAATAAGTAGGTACTAAATAGTATGACAAATAAAAGTGTAAGTACCTATCTATTCTCGCGAAAATGCCGCATATGTCTATTTTACCTCAGATTAGACATAAATGAACAGATTATCATATGATTTTTTGTTTATAATATGCTCACGCTCTGTGGGAATGACAATATAATAGCATTCCTGAGGCAAGGAAAGGTCAGTCGCCCGCGTTGAACTCACGCGCCGTGTGCTCTAGACACCGTCATGATTGGCAACAAATAATTACCAGTTCAGATTCATTTCCTACCGGCCAGCTTCCATCGCCGAGTAAATATAGGCAGTGCGTTGCGCCGGTCGCGCCTAATTGATGCTCCCAATAATTAATCGATGCAGAACCAAGTATGCTGAGTGAACTAAAGGCAGTTAGGTAGATTGAGGTACTCAGCTGTAAATGTCTGTCCTTAGCATGAATGCACTGCAATATTATGACACCATCTTTTTCGCCAAGAAAGTAGGGTCATTTCGCTGGTTACGCGACCACCTTCGGTTAGCGACCACCTGAAGGAGAAGGTTTTTTCTATTGAAGATAACATCCATTCTACACACACACTGATAGAGTCAACAGCAAAACGTTTAACGCTGAGCATTTTCACACGCTAATTAACAATGCCTTCAATCGTCAACGGCGGTTCCCTATACAATTCAAAAAATCCAAGCAGATCATAAAGGAATTGCAGTTTATTGTTCTTAAACTAGGTACACTTGATTTGCCTTGGTACAAACGTCTATGTGTAGGTACATCAAACGGCAATCTCCCTCAGATATTTATCGACATTTTCCAAAAAAAGTCGCGGAAGACATGGCATGGCGGTGTTTCTTACAAGGGGGCGTGGCTTTATTAGAATCGTAAAACGGCCTTCAGTACTGAGATTGGTTGCCTGTATTGTATGCATATGCTTGCTTAGGTATACAATCATGAATAAAAGGCGATCATATCCCTTTGAACTCCAACGACTCCTAGGTCGTGACGTGACTCGTGAGCTGCCCGTCGTTTCTGCGTGTCGTACGATGTTAACGATGCGCGACGTCGATATCTTAGCTCACATTAGACAATATCAGATTGTTAACCAAGGGTAGGAAGCCACCCATTTCAGACGGGATATTTAGATGCTAGGTCGAAGTGAGAGCCATTATAGTTCGAGGCTGAAATGTGTGGCTTTCCCAGAGTTAATCACTCTCTTACTTTATTTCGAACACAGGGAAATGAAGGGAAAGCTTAAATATACAAAAACAGTTTGTGAATCCGTCAGATCCTAAACAATCCATCTAGGCAATAGTTATTTGTTATACGAGGCTGTAAAGTTGTTGTTTTCATTACATTTTAAATTTTCCTCGCGGTGGTGCGGTGAAAAGTTGTGTCGATCGATCGGCAGCAAAGTTGTTTGGCGTCTCGTGCCGAGCACTTGCGCTATGCTTGCCTCGCTATGCTCAGGATTGTACTTTTCAACTAGTCTTACAATCCTTCGCTAGCTGGGCTGCAAAGTTGTTGTTTGGCGCAAGTGCTTGTATTGAAAGTAGAGCTAGCGAAGGATTGTAAGAGTACAATCCTGAGCATAGCGAGGCTTTCAAGGCACGAGACGCCAAACAACTTTGCTGCCGAGCGAAACACACAACTTTTCACCTCACCACCGCGAGGAAAATTTAAAATGTAATGAAAACAACAACTTTACAGCCTCGTATAACAAATAACTATTGCCTAGATTAGAATTTGGACCTTATACTCATTTTCAATAAAGGTTTGGTTACTTACATCTCATCAAGATCTAGCATTTTATAATTATTAAATGGGACATAAACATTTTTGCATATTTAAATAACTCCACGCTTACCTACACTAAAAAAATCAAAGTATTGTAGTGTACTCACGGGTAAACTGAGGCTCAAATACGCATATTTCACTTTTTCCGCTAACTTAGCAGGCATTAAAATCATATATGTATATCTTCTGCACTAAAATCTTAAAATAATTTCCGTTATTTTGGTTTTACTGTGGCTTTAAAACAAAAAAAAAGTCCGGGTTGCACTCCGGGAGTGCCGGCAGAAGTGAAAACTCAATAACATTGTAACAGTTTTTCGATCAGGTCACGTGACATCTTACGGTGTCACCCTAAAAATGAATTTGGCGCAAATTTATAAACAATTACCAATTACTTAGGCGGACGGCCCCCGGGCGCGGGAAACACAATACCAATTTGTTTTTGCCATTGCCAAATATTTTTCAAAGCTTTATCTCTTTAGGAATAACGTCTAAATTCGAACTATTCGAATTTGCAAGAACAGCAAACGGCGGTGGCGACCAAAATATCAATTTGTTTTTGCCGTTGGTAAATATTTTTCTAAGTTTTATCTCTTTAGGAATAACGCCCAAATTCGAATTATTCGAATTTTCTCAATAGCAAAACGGTGAAGGACGCGTTGGACCGTTGGTATTATTACAAATTTATTTGCAGAATATGCTATTGCAAAAAGTGTTTAACGGCTTTATACTCTTACGAATAGCGTTCAGTTTTGAATGAAGTCGAATCGGCTAGCAGCAAAAAGTGACCTCCTTCACATCTGACGTCACAAAACTCTGTCGCGTATTTAACAATTTTTTCCCATCCTAAAAAGTGCTCAGTGCCGCTAAAGAAGTTTTCACTTCAAAAATCGGCCAAGTGCGAGTCGGAACTCAGCAATTAGTGTTCCGTACATTCAGTTATTTTAAATGATTCATACTGTCAATCGTTCGTGTACCCTATCTGTCGCTCGAACCAGCAAGTGCGACACATAGACGGAGATACACAAACGAACTTCGTTCGTGTACCCTATCTGTCGCTCGAACCAGCAAGTGCGACATAGACGGAGATACACAAACGAAGTTCGTTTTCGTTTCGCGGTAGGCCCTCTGAGGGGTGATCCTGATCACGTAACGTAACGAAAGTGCATGAGGACAATTTAACTTTTTTTCCATATAAAAATTGACATTTAGATCTACCTAACGTAGGGTCATTTCGCCGGTTAGCGACCACCTAATTTAATGTGCTGGTGGGCGACCACTTAAGCTGAATTGGTGAACTGTAAGGATGTTTTCTCGGTTTTTTAGTAGATTTCTATTCTAAAACAACAAAAAAATGCATGTACAAGTAATTGTCTCAATAGGGTGTGTAGAATTGATGTTATCTTCAATAGAAAAAACCTTCTCCTTCAGGTGGTCGCTAACCGAAGGTGGTCGCGTAACCAGCGAAATGACCCTACTTACAATGCGTCACGTGATCGACCAGCTGGAGACAGGAAACAAAACATAATCAAGATGTGTAAGGGAAATGCATGATTTTGTAATAAACTCCCTAGTCCAAACTAGAACAAAACAAAACGAAATTAAGTGTAGGTAGACCAATCTAAGGATCACAAATGCTGAACCGGCGTTACAATACAACGTAGCCAACAAGGAACCCCTCTAGTTACGCCATGTCCGTCTGTCCGTCGGCGGCTTAGCTCAGTAACCCTTACTATTAGAAAGCTGTAATTCAGCATGGGTACAAGGAGGTAACACTAGTAGTATAACTAGGTGGACTAACCCATATAAATGGGTCGATCACACCGACAAAACGGTAGAATAAAATATTGAAAACATTTTATTAGGATGCCGTTCCATATTACCTAAATGGAATATGCCATTTTTTCTCTATAAACCCATGGTGTGGGTTATCTTTGGATAGCTTGTTTAATAATAAGTATTATGGGATTTTTTAAAAACATTTTTCAACTCAGTAATTCGTTTGCGTGATATTGGGCTTCAAAGCCCTAATTTTTGTTCGACTCCCTCGTAGTCATGTAACTAAGTGTCTGTGTCGTGTAAATATTAATTGGCATCACTCGTGAAATCACCTATAGTCTGTTCGTTTAGGTATTTAAAAGAATGTAAATAAACAAAACCACGTGACTTGGTCATTCAGCCAATAAGATAATACCATAGATACAAAATGTTGCTATTCATAGCAATCTGATTGGCTGAATGACCAAGTCACGTGGTTTTGTCTGTTTACATTCTTTTAAATACCTAAACGTCCAGAGTATAGTTTCCGCCCTTGTAGCATAAATAAATAAAAGAAGGTATTGTTCATTAAATGATGAAGATTTTTTAACCCTCCAAGAATTTTTTTTTTTAAGTAGTAGCTACTACCAAAGAATATATCCACTAGGTACGTTTTCATCTTATATTATGATTGACTCAAAAGTGGTTACTTTGAATTCCATGTTGTGTTGTATGTTAATCATGTCTACCACCTTAGGTAATACTGACGAGATTAATATCCTATACTATTAACCGAGCGCTATCCATAATATCATATATTATATAAATATTATTATAAATGTGAAATGTGTGTCTGTCTTTCTGTCTGTTACCTCTTCACGCTTAAACCGCTAAACCGATTTATACAGGGTGGAATCTTGTACGTGATCCAAAATAGCAAAATGTGAATCTATCCATGATTCTGAGCAACTTTTATTATGGGACCAACTTTGTGTTATGCCAAAAAAAACACACCTGTTCATACATTCTTGTCAGTCTAAAATGAGCAGAGTTAATGAAATAGTTGGATTTTTTTGGCATAACACAAAGTTGGTCCCATAATAAAAGTTGCTCAGAATCATGGATAGATTCACATTTTGCTATTTTGGATCACGTACAAGATTCCACCCTGTATATGAAATATAGTAAGAGATTTCCCCACGGGACAGGCCATGCCTAGTGTGGGGGTCAGTATTATTGTAATAGATTAAGTATGTTTTGAGAAATAAACTATTTGTATATTTTGTATTTGTATTATTAGATAGTTTGAGTCCCGGGGAAGGACATAGGATAGTTTTTATCCCGCCAAACGAGCAATATCTGTAATATATATATATGTATAATAGATATATATATATAAGTGTATTTGCAATCACGTTCTCGGAAATGGCTCGATGAAATTTGGAATATAGGGGTTTACGGCGGCGAGAAATCGATCTAGCTAGGTCTTTATGTCTGGGGAAAATCGTTTTCTCCGTATTGTGTAACCGAACTGAGGCTCTAGTAAATAGACATAGAGAAGGACTGTGATACAATAGATTACTATATAAATAAAGGAAAGCCAGATTTAGCATATAGAATTAAAGACCTAAATAAGAGTAGAAATAAGAAAACCAAAACCTCAGCAATACTAGATGAACATAATAAGATATTAATAGATAACACGGAGATACTAAATAGATGGAAAAGGTATATAGAAGATTTATACAGTGGTGAAGGACTGACAACCAATGATATAGAAAAAGATAAAACAATAGAAAATAATAACCTAGGTCCAGAGATACTGAAAGAAGAATTTGATTTAGCTATCAAAAACATAAAAATTGGTAAAGCAGCTGGATACGATGGTATACCTATAGAACTCATCAAATACGCAAATGAGAACCTACAAGATGAAATATTTAAGATAGTCCAGATAATATATATATAACACTGGAAATATACCGAAGGACTTCACACTCACCAAAACAGTAACCTTGCCCAAAAAAGCTAATACCTTAAAGTGTGAAGAACATAGGACGCTAAGTCTGATTTCACATGTATCTAAAATACTCCTTAAGATTGTACAAAAAAGAATACAAAGACAAATAGAGAACATTTTAAGTGAGGATCAGTACGGATTCAGGAAGAATAAGGGCACACGAGAAGCCATTCTAGCATTAAGACAAATAATAGCCCGAAGAATGGAGGTGGGACTGGACACATATATTGCTTTTGTAGACTTAGAGAAAGCGTTTGATAAAATTAATTGGAAAGGAATGATGAAAACTTTGAAAGAAATAGATTTGGATTATAGAAATAGAAAAATTATCTGCGAGCTATATAAAGATCAAGAAACACTAATAGAATTAGGAACAGAAAAAGTGCAGGCGAAAATTCGGCAAGGGGTTAGGCCGGGATGTCCACTCTCCCCACTAATTTTCAATGCTTTTATAGAAACAGCTATAAGGAAAGTCTGGGAACTGACTGACGTAGGTGTCAAATTTAATGGCCATACAATTAAATTTATTAGATTTGCAGATGATATAGCGGTAGTAACAGAAACACACCAAGATTTACAACTACTTCTTAACATTATGTACAGCACATTTAAGGAATTTTCACTAAAGATTAACACAAATAAAACTAAAATCCTAAAAACATCCAAAACAGGTCCGCCCTCACAAGAAAATATAGAAATAGAAAATATTCAACTTCAGAATGTAACTAGTTTTAAATATTTGGGCAGTGTCATCATAGCAGACTCGAGATGTACGAAAGACATAAAAATCAGAATAGGCTTAGCAAAACAGGCTTTCTACAATAAAAGGTACCTACTGACTGCAAACATATCCCAGAAAACCAAGAGAAAGTTCATCAAAACATTTATATGGATTATAGCGTTATATGGGTGCGAAGCGTGGACCATGACCCAAAGAGATAAAGAATATTTAGAAGCATTGGAAATGTGGTGTTGGCGTAGAATGGAGAAAATTAGCTGGACAGAAAAAGTTACAAATGAGGAAGTGCTGAAAAGAGTAGGAGAGAAAAGGAAACTAATAAAAACGATAGAGAATAAGAGAGGGAAAATGATTGGTCACCTTATACGACATGATGCTCTTATTAATAACATCATAGAAGGCAAGGTAGAAGGCAAGCGAGGAAGGGGAAGACCAAGGACAAGTTACATGAATCAAATAAAAGAAAAAGTAGCAGCCACGTCGTATAAAGAGGTCAAGGAGGCGGCTCTAGACAGAGTCAGGTGGAGGGAGCTACACCGACAAGAGTCTAACTCTTAAATTTGTGATGATATATATTTATATATATATTTGCTATCACGTTCTCGAAAACAGCTCTAACGATTTGGGATGAAATTTGGAATATAGGGGTTTACGGTGGCGAATTATAGATCTCGTGCAAGGTCTCGTGTCTGGGAAAATTAGTTTTATCCGTGTTTCCTTTATTTTCATCCACCCAGCCCAGGGAGTTAGTATAAAAAGTCCGTTCAATACTGTTTATCCATAATAGTATTATAAATACGAAAGTGTGCCTGTCTGTTACATCTTCACGATTTAGATGAAATTTGGTACATAGATAGTTTGAGTCCGGGTGGAAGAGTTTTTATCCCGGAAGTCATCTCCCAAGCGGGTAAAATGGAGGTGAAAGTTTGTATGGAGTTACGGTATAAATGAATTCCACGCAGACGAAGTCGCGGGCAGAAACTAGTTGCTGGTAAATACTGACAAACCAGTATCGTGACAAATACTTACTGAGACTCTAGTATAAGTTTTACCGAAACAAAACGTTAACAAAACGTTCGCGTTTAGCTGTCAAATCCCATACAAATTGAGGGTAAAACGCAAACGCGATCGTAGTTTTGTTTCGATAAAACTTATACTAGAGCCTCGGTGTAATCTTGCAGAAACTCAAATATACTTTTTGGCTGAGCGATAGCCAAGAGCGCGTTGCCGTAAAAAAAACTCAGATGGACTTTTGATGTATATAAGATTGGTATATATATCTATAGATGTTCATGGAATAGTAATAGGTACATACTTTTTTGAGCAGGGGTTTAGTGATTCACTGATTCGTTCGAATGACAAAAGAATTAGCCTCACCCAGTGGCCATCAAGCTCCCGGCTAGCATTCAAATGTTGTCGGCGATGGTGGAAATGATCCGGCGCGCCCATGCCGTGGGCTGGCCACAATTGTTGGACACCTAATGTTTATTTTGTTTGTCCTCATGACGTAACGGCAAGGGCACATCGCTGCATCTGTATCGTCTGTATATAGCACAAAGTACGTACTATTAATATCCGATGACCATGCATGAATCGGAAAGTAAAGCATTGCGCGCCCCGCTCTCGGTCGTGGATCGCTGGGGTAAGTACAGTTAAATGTCATCTATAGAGCCGCAATAGGGGTCACCAAATAAAAAAGCCAATAATGTTGAATTTTCCCGAAAAGGGTTTAAAAATATTAGGTATAAGCCACTTATGTAAGTTGATTTTGAACCGACGGTCGCGTCTTCGGTTCCGTTTTGAATTCAAGCACCAGAGTGAATCTCGTTTGGCCTTTAACTGTATCTTATTCTAGACTAAATAGACAAAAAACCATCAATGCCTGGACAATTTGACATCGCCAGCATTCAAGCTGACCTTTTGATATCTAAACCTATATGAAATACCTTTTATTCGCCTTGTATGACGCCTTGGCCGGTTGTACCGTAGGCTCTGTTCTAATGCCGTCCGTCTTTTAGGATTAGAAATACGGTAAACAAAGAAGCAGTCGTCGTCAACCTTTTCCGCTTGGGACAAATATTAGATGTTACGAAGTCCTCAACATAACGAGAACTTAACAGGCCTATATTAGTTATTTTGTATTTTTCCTATGTAATAAATAAAAAGTGCCACATCAATTTATTATGTAAACAAAACTTGTAAATGTTGACCGCCATACGTTTCTCATTTGTTGTTAATGTCATGTCATAGTCTGTTTCTGTCTCTGCTTTTGGTGAAGGCAAAACGTTCGGGGGAGAACGAGTCGGTCTTTTTTGCAAGCCACTTATTGGGCCTGCCTCTGGTTGGTCCATCGCAGTCCGCACGCCACCACACACAGCGAAAAATAAAATCTTAATATTAATTAATAAATAGATACTCGTATAATAATCTCGTAATCTGAATTCAACAATTAGTTGATTATGATTAGTGATTACCAACAAAACAAGAAAAATAAAGTTTATACAATTGACAATTTTGACAATTTCGACAGCGAAAAAAACGAACCGATCGTTTCAAACTTCTTCTTCTTTAGGTTTTTTATTATGCAACCCTTCCAGAACTGAATAGGTAAAGAAATTTAAAACAACAGGTCAAAAAATAAATACTTTCAAAATAAATATATTGTTGTAAGTATTATTTAGATATAAATAATGAAAACACTTCTATCATCTTAGGGTCGACAACAATAATGTAAGTTTTTAATGGCTGTTTGAGATACTTTGACAGTTGTGTTGTGGCATAAAGTGTCTCATTTAAAAGACCTCGTGCTTCGTGCTTTATCCTTCTTTCTAATGCAAAAAAAAAACACGTATAGAAATAAATTAAATTAAGTAGGTACTATGAATTTTAACTGATTTGTAATTGATCGTTGGTTTGTAGGTGATTTATTTTACCAGAGCAAAGCAAACATTGGTTAAGGAACATTCAGTACAAGTTCGAATAACATAGTGCTATACATTCAGTTGTGATTTTTTTTTCTTTTTTCAGTGATTTCAGTGAAATAGAGTCGGTGTCAAGACATTTTTAAGCGCTTTAGAAGTGGACATACCTAAGTACGAGTAATTGTTGGTATTACAAGGCATTCCAAATATTTAACATTTTTTTTTATCTAAGTAAATGAAAATGTTTAACGGAATACAGGTTACAAAAAATTATGTCTCAAAATAAATGGCCTTCGCGCAACACTTTGATCGGTTAGTTTCTGCCATCGCATCGGCATGAGAGAGCCGTGACAAGACCCGGCCGTCCCGCTACTCGATTCACAACCTGTCTAGTTTCACCTCACTGGTGTCACCCAGTATAACCTGACCCGAGGTACTCAGCAACCTGAGCGTGATCGGAGGTTAGACTTGTACACCTACTAGGTCGGCCAAGGATACATTTGAATACATTGCCGGCCGGCCGCGGCGCCGCCGCCGGCCCCGGTGCCGGCCGGCGGCCCCGCGCCGACAGGACGTCCTACGTTTACCGCCCGTCTTCAGCCGCTACCAGAGAAAATTCGCGCATCCTGCCATCACTCTGACCTAGAAATTGTTTACGACATGACCTCACCTAATGAGATACCTAAAAATAGACCACACCACGCAAACGTGCGGGTTCAAGGAAATATCAACGAGGCATTTTGCTTTTTTCCAATAGAAAAATGGCTCACGTAATTTCGTAATGTCATCGATCTCGTTTCAATCTCATGTTAATTTATCGGTTCGAAAATCGCCACGGTCGCGTCGTGACCTTATTTATACTATAGTTTTTTTCGTAAATTCGTTACCAGTCACTTTGAAGAAACGACTGACTTACCGCGACCATATCGATTAATTAGGCTGCTTTGTGACCTGTAACCAACTATGAGACGAACTGCTAGGATTACAGATGTTTTACCATCTTATTTAATTGTATCAGATATTTATCAAGTAAGTAAATAAAGATAGCGACAATAATATCAAATGTATGTTGTTTCTCTTTTTAAGTGCTTTGTTGCAATAAAGAGTATTTGTATGGTGTTGTACGCGTTTACACATAGCTAGGTAGGTATCTCGAGACGGACTCTAGCTAGAGCATAAAAATAGAGCCGGTGTCAATATCATTTTGAGTGCGTGATGGTAGCGTTAATTTTCTACAGCTGACTGTACCACATAATGAATTGGTACACCGACGTATGTAGGAAAAACACCTATTCCCACGAACTGCTGTTCAGTTTTTAAACGAAAACTTCCGTCCTAGGTATGTTGTTCTTATTCGTTTATTAATAGCTCATGCCGAATCAATTATAACACCTTAATTGATTTGTTGCGCAGTTAAAATTCTAGTTAGGTACCGCATTAGTTGTCATTATAAGGAAACCAGTCCGTTTGCACGTCGTCTGGCGTGAGACGTGAGTACAGACAGTCGCAGAACTCGCAGGTAAGCAGTTAGGCAGGAGGTGAGTAAGTTTCGGCTGCATTTCTGTTGCAAGAGTGCACCAGCGGTCCTCTTGCGCGCCCCGCGGCGCAGCGCTCTCACTCTCTCACCGAACATGAAGTGTATCAATTACTCCTTGCAATAAACTCTCCTTCACTTCACCTACTTCCTCGCTTCACTCTTTCGTTATTCACCTTAACGCGTCAGATGAGTCTAAGAGGCAAACCATACCGCGCAATATGTTATGTTCATGAAAAATAGACACAAATAGATAGGTAATAGGTAAGCAAACGTATATATAATGCATACATACGTAGGTAAACTCCTGCAGGCAGCTGTTTGCAGTTGAAACCTTAACGCATTCAGGACCAGCAGTCCGGATCACACGTTGTAAGACAATCGTACCAAAAACAAGGAGCGAATGGATGCGGCCGGCTGTTTATAAACATTGGAATAGTCCATCGGGACGGAATGCGATCAATACGACGTCGAGCGTACTCCGAGCGGCCGGGGCCTCGTCGGCCCCAACCTCACCTGCTGCGCGAATGGTAAGCCTATGCACTCTCGCTGGGCAGCGGGTAGCAGGCAGCGAATGCAACACGACGCGCGGAGAGCGAGGCGATGCGCACGGACGTACGGAGCGGGCGGCTGGCGGCTGCCGTGTGCGCGCGGCCCTACTTGTTACGTCACACGTTTTGACAGCTGGCGCATCGGGCGGAGGCGCGGGCGGCCGCGCCGCGGCGCCACCGGCGGCGGTCGGACCGATCAATAGACGCGCGCGGCGAGCCCGGCGCGCACCGCGGACGCGCACCTTCGCCCGCCGGCCGGCGTCGGGCGCCCTCTGTCTGTACGACCTTTGACGTCTATGTTTGCATAGCTACTTTTGATGATGACTGTACATACGTCGAGAACAACCCACGTCAAACATATTATTATGTACAGTTGACGTCAATGATATGTTTACACTTTTGCATCTTATTGTTTTGTAATAACTTCAGTATTTAATTTACAGACACGCTATTCACGCATAAAAAATAAAGCGCATATATATATAGGTATAATAATATCAAATATAATAGGTATGTTTTTTTTAAACATGACTTACATTTTGTTTCGTATTTTTTGATACTTAATTGGTATGAGGGCCTATCGTGCGTTTTCGACTTTGGGACACGTTATATGTACTGAATGTGTAAATACCTACTTAGGAATGTCTCACGAATTGAATCGGGTTTTGATCCTCCTTTTTCCAAGTCGGTTAAAACATCAAATTACCCAATAGGCCGGGCGAGATCTTAGAGACAGCCCAGAATCAGTCAACCTGGACGAGTATGTCATATGATCCCCTAGCCGTCCACCGGAGAACCCAGGTTATGAGTAAATAAAGTGAAAGGTTGTTCAACAGAACATTCCGCTCTAACCGACTTTAAATAAGGAGCAAACTGTTGCAGTATCAACTATTTTTATGGTTCCTTGGCTCAAAAGAAAAAAAAGTGCGAGTCTGCATGCCTCGCGCGCCGAGGGTTCCTACTAACTTTCATATCATACAACATAACCCTGACGACATCATTCTGAAAAATATTAACGCAATGCATATACTTAGTAGAAGTTGCCGTCCTAAGTAGGGTCAATTCGCCGGTTAGCGACCACCTAATTTCATGTGCCGGTTGGCGACCACTTAGCTGAGTTGGTGAACTGAAAGGTTATTTTCTCGGTTTTTTAGTAGATTTATTTTCAAAAACAACAAAAAAATGCATGTACAAATAATTGTCTCAATAGGGTCTGTAGAATTGATGTTATCTTCAATAGAAAAAACCTTCTCCTTCAGGTGGTCGCTAACCGAAGGTGGTCGCGTAACCAGCGAAATGACCCTAGTCGCGTCATGTGTGTGCGTCTCAAAGTAGTCTATGGCATAAACTAGAAGTTGCAATTTCGTTGCAGTTGCGTCTGTGTTTTGGGCCTAAATAATCATACTTACCTAAGTAACTAGGTACAGTCAACATCATATAGGTAGTTAGTAGCAGCCAGAGTAGCCAAATATATCATAACCATACATCGGGGTTTTCGGAGCGGGAACGTTTGACATTAGCCAAAGAGTAGGTATTTACTTAAAAACAGATCGTACCCTAGTAGGTTTCTACCGAATGAATAATTGATTGAAAAATAAATAAAGATTAATCATACATATAGGTACATATTTTATATTGGTCATTCATTATCAACCTCTTCAGTTAAGTCTATTCATTTATAAGAAAATGCTTCATAGATATCGAGCGTCAAGATTGACATTGTATTAGACACCTATTGTCAACCGTTACCCTTGCTTGTCTAGTAGATAAACTTATATGCAATTGTATTTTAAAAAACTGTAAATAATCAGTCAACACAAATATGCCTCCGAGAAAAAAAACTCGTTACGAGTTTATGCGTTCGTGGATAGAAAATAATCCAGAGATAGAGGTTCGAGATTCTTTATTATTTTGCACCAAGTGCAATGTGAGCTTCGCTCAAACGAAATCTAGTGTAACGCGACATGTCGCATCTAATAAACATACAGGTATGAAATATGATTTCAATAGTGAGCTCTTGAAATTTGTTGTGGGCTGTAATATACCATGGGCGCAGGTAAACAATCCGATATTTAAAGATTTTATCGAAAATTGTGTTACCGGTAAATTTGGAAAAACTGCAAAAGTTCCTTCGGAATGTCAACTGCGACGGGAATATTTAAATAAAGCTTACGATGAAAAAATGAATAAAATACGGAGCGAGCTAAAAAATGAATATATATATGTGAGTGTTGACGAAACCACGGATGATTATGGTCGTCAAATAGCTAACGTAATAGTGGGAGCATTACGTGATGATCACATTGGCACTCAACACTTGATATCCAGTAAACGGTTAGACAGCACGAACAATGTATCAATATCCAATACGGTCACAAGTGCTGTTGATGAATTATGGGGTGCTAACCATAATAATCACAATAAAGTACTTTTACTTTTAACTGACGGTGTGGGCTACATGCTAAAGGCTGGAAGAAATTTAAAATGTATTTTCCCCAATCTTTTGCACGTCACATGTTGGGCTCATGGTTTAATAGAGTGGCTGAACTAGTAAGAAAACTTTATCCAGATGTGAATGATTTAATCGCAAATGTTAAGAAGACATTTTTGAAATCTCCTAAAAGAATACAAAAGTTTAAAGAAATGCTCCCCGGAGTGCCTTTACCACCTCGACCAACAATTATTCGGTGGGGAACCTGGATAGAAGCTGCAACGTATTACAGCAAACATTACGATGAAGTGAAACGTGTTCTAAATACATTCAGTCCCACCGAAGCCCAGAGTATTAGAAAGGCAAAAAGAGCGTTTGGAAATGCAAATATAAAAAGCGACTTAAATTTCATAGCAAATCATTTGATGGCTATCCCAAATGCTATTAAAAAACTACAGGATGCGAAGCTGTCCATCAGCGATAGTTTAAAAATAGTTCATGAAACCTATAGAGATGTTTCCAAATTAAACATGAGCGTAAAAGGAAAACAGATTTATGATAAACTGAAGTTGGTGTTAAAGAAGAATTCTGGCTATAGCACACTAAAAATTATAAATGAGTTGGTACAAGGCAAAGAAATAGAACTTCAATCTCAAACTTCTCGTGCATCAATTGATTCCTACAAAAAATTTAAATATGCACCTATTACAACTGTCGACGTGGAAAGATCATTTAGCTCCTTGAAATGGATATTTACAGCAAGACGCCGTAGATTAACTGTCCCAAATATAGAAAAAATATTAATAGTTTATTCTGAAAATCGTGTCAACTATTCAATTTACAGCAGGTAATTAATTAAAGTTATTTTAATTGTTACCTTATAAGTTATAAGACTTTTACGGAAATTAAAATAAAACTTTGTCACAGATTGTATACAACTCACAGAGAGGTAGTTATTCATTAGGCATAATAAGATATTTTCTTAGACTAACATATCTGTTTATCTCTACTCTTTCTCAAATCATTCCCGCTCCGAAAACCCCGATGTATGATCATAACACCCCCATGCCTTGTCCCGGATCCGTCCAGAACGGTTCGAACTTACAACTTAAACGTCTTGATTTGATTGAATTGTATTGACATCGGCATACGAAAGGTTTAATACAGTTAGAATTTGACTAAGTACTTTGGCTGCTACTACCTAGTGCTAATTGCCGACTTTACGGTGCATGTACAGTCAAGGACTTTAATTGTTGAGCCATTTAGGTGTCAACTAATTTTGGTATTTTAATAGTCAAACTTTGAAGTGTCCAGTATAAAGTGAGCTCTAAATGGCTCAACAATTAAAGTCCGTGACCGTACGAAGTTAAATAAAACAATACGATTATATTTTCTTTTATTATCTCATAATATGGGTACTTTTAACTTTAAAACAAAGAAACAAATAGTTAAGACAAGCGCAATCTAGTTCATTCAAATTACAAAATGAAGAAATTGTATTCCAATTTACGTAATACTGCTAAGCTCATCTGTTATTATAGATAGGCAATTACGATTGGATAATCCTACTGAAGTGGCCTATTATTATACCATACAAGTAAACATTTCTGCAAAAATACGGCACCTAATTACGAGTCAGTTTTATGTTAGGTAGGTAGAGATAGTATCAATTTAAACAATCCAGTTGAAAGTTAGATTGTTATTCTTGGATCATTATTAATGTTTAATCTCTCGCTATTCAATAAACGAAAACATGGACACAAACGATAACGCCTGCATAGCTATTTATCACGGTTTAAGTCGTACATAAAACATTACAATGCGACATAAAAGCGATCATGCTAGAGCTTAGGCGCTGATCATGCATGGGCAGGGAGGGACTGAGCGCAGGTTACATTATCTATAGCATTCTGAACAATAGTAGTACATCTTACAGGCACCGTAAAAAAATATGAATTACATTTACGAAGTCGCGCCCCACTCCTTGTCATGTTTTTTTTTTTTAATTTCGGTATGTTCGGTACATACCTCATTATTTATTACGGCTTATGGCTATTCGTAACTTTATTTTTTGGTCATTTTCACCTGCTTGTCACTATTTGCCAAAATTAGTTCGTTTCATTGTTTATTTTCGGTGTAGGAGGTAGTTTAAGATCACAGAGGGGAACGACATCATTGTGACGCGCATGGTATGTGTTATCATAAAATAATCACCAAATGTGAATGACACGAATAACGAACAAGGCAAATAGGACGTACGAAAACTGAGCGAGAACAGAAAATACAATGACGAATAACTACCAATACGAAAAGGAAAGGGGCGAGTACCGAAAGTGGCGGACAACGAATGGGACGAGCGTAAATGACAACCAAATAAAAAATAAAGGTATCTATACACAAAATGGTCATCGTAAGCAGTCGATATTCAGTTATTTAGTCTCAACTAATTTCCTAGTTCGGCGCATAATTGAAATGTAGTTTACATTTGGCGTTGACTATACAACGTTGACACTATCTTAACACGTTCCTTGTCCACCGTATCCGAAATATTCAGAAGATTGAGGTGGACTTGAGTGTCTACCTACATATATTTTACATCCTATGAGGGACAGGGAACGGGTCCATTTGAAGATCTTGCACGATATCACATCACAGAATCATGAAACTGTAATCTTAAGCACTATGACAGATGACTGTATCTACTCACATATCTGAGGAAAACCTGAGCTTAGCAGCGTCGAACTCGTAAAGGGTATTAAAAACGAAATTGGCATATGAACTTTATCAACAAGCCTTACACACTGAGATCCATAGAGTAAAGCAACCATCAATAAAAATACTAATTTCGCTTTTGACTTGTCCACGCGGTATTTCGGGATTAGAACAAAATCAAACGATTGGAAAATTAATTTGTAAATAGGTCGATGGGAGAAATGGTTAGTCCCTAGCGGGTTCATACGATCTGTACAACATCCGGAGCTGGGGCTGCGGCAGGGCGGCGCCGGGGGGGCTCAGTACACCTTCAGCTGGTTCTTGTCGTCGAAGCCGGCGGAGTGGCCCGCGTTGCGGACTATGAACGAATTGCCGTCGAAGTGCATTCGACGTTCCCCGCGCCTGAAAAAAACATTTTCTTCAACACACTTGCTCGTAACGTACCTCTTATTGTGTCGCTTTTAGGCTCATAATCCTGGATATTAAACACGCGTGTTTCATAACATTACGACACTTGTGTGTTATGGATATATCCCGGTGAAGTCACGTTGGCACCTTGCAGCAAGATGTACCTAGGTATGCATGCACACGGTGCATTCTTAAATTAACCGGGTTGTACAGAATGTACAGCTTTTTTTTTGGCCTCGGAAAAATGGATACTTACTCGACTAAACATATTAAATCCTTTTTGTTAATTAATTGACAATTTCTTTTTGGATATGATATAAAAACGTTTTATTTAGTAAAACTATTCATTTTTAATAACATTGTACATGAATTAATAAAGATAACATTCTAAAACGAAAATGTATTTTATTTTGTATTGGCTGTTTAGAGATTTCATCTAATGCGCGCGCACTGCGCAAACTTCACGAAAAAAAACTGTTGCGCGCCATTATATTATAGGTCACAGACGTGTAATGTACAAACGAGTCAATTTTTGAAGAGGCCGTTTTTTCGACATTTGTATGGTTTTTTTTTTTTTAATATTAGATTCGTACCGACAACGGGTTTTTAAAAAGAAAAAATATGGTGCACTGCTTCTAATTTAGCTAGATATTGATGCTTTAAAAACACCGTGCCATACCAATGTCGTCAGCGCCATACAAATGTCGACAGCGCCATACAAAAGTCGATATGATGCCATACAAATGTCGATCTTGCCATACAAATGTCGATAGCGGCATACAAATGTCGATAGCGGCATACAAATGTCGACGAGTGCCATCAAAAAGTCGATTTTGCCATACAATTGTTGAAAAAGCTTAAAATATTTGTTCAATACTAAAAAACTCACTATTTCGATATAGTATCTCCGGTTTATGGTTCATGATGATCGTTATAATTATGTTAGTTATATTCCAAAATATTTAAAATCCCTTAGATAACAGATTATTTAATTCTGCCTAAGAGAAGATAGCAAAATGACAGCAAACAACCGGCCAAGTGAGAGTCGGACTCGCGCACGAAGGGTTCCGTGCCATTATCTATAAAAACGGCAAAAAAATCACGTATGTTGTGTGGGTTTTTAAACATTTACTTTATTCTGTTTTTTTTAGTATTTGTTGTTATAGCGGTAACAGAAATACATCATCTGTGACAATGTCAACAGTCTAACTATCACGGTTCATGAGATACAGCCTGGTGACAGACGGACAGACAGACAAACATACATACGGACGTACAGCGGAGTCTTAGTAATAGGGTCCCGTTTTTACCCTTTGGGTACGGAACCCTAAAAAGTAGTAAGTAGGTAAGGTAGCAAACAACAAATGTGTCACCGAACCAGTGCCTAAATCGAGGCCAGTTTTATCCTTTCCAATGTCCATTAATTTCGTGCTTTACTTAGATTTTGTTTTGAATCGACATTTGTATGCCACGTTCGACATTTGTATGGCCAAAAAAGCCGTACAAATGTCGCCATACAAATGTCAACATGAATGTTTTTTGGCTGTCCTTCGTACACTATTAATTGAATTCACTAATTAGTTAAGCACGAAACTCTTACCCCATATTGCTAACCTTAAAGACACATTTTTATTTCAATCGTATATTAGTAAACTAGCGGCCGCCCGCGACTGCGTCCGCGTAGATTTTTGATGATGACAAAGATATTAAAATAGATAGGTACCTAAGTGAATTTTATTCTTAGTAAAAATGGTCTAGACATATGTATTACATTTCAAACAGTGGCAGACACTGATATGCAATTCCTGGACGTGTTCTGCGGTCTGTGGTCAGGTCTTCCCTACAATTTTGTATGGGAGACCTGACCGCAGACCGCAGAACGCGTCCAGTGTGGCAAATCCCTTAAGGAATAATTAAATTCATTTGCTACACTTACGCCACCTGCTGACGAATAGCGAAAGGTATAATCAACCCTTATTTTGCTTGCTTAAGAGATGACAATTTAACCCCGTTAGGGGTAGAATTTTCTAAGTAGGGGTAGAATTTTCGATATCGCTGTTTTTTTTAAGGTTTAATAAGTAATCTTTCTACAAAGTTTCAAGTCTCTAGCTAAAAAAATAATGTTTCCTCCATAGAAACCTTGCACCCCTTTTTACCTCCTTAGGGGTTTTTATTAAGTAATCTTTCTACAAAGTTTCAAGTCTCTAGCTAAGAAAATAAAGTTCCCCTCATACAAACCTTGCACTCCTTTGTAACTCCTTTAGGGGTGGAATTTTCTAAAACGCAGAAATTACTTTATTTGTATTCCAATAAGTAATCTGTACCAAGTTTTATGTATGTATGTATGTAAATACTTTATTGTACACAAGACACAGGTAAAAATACAGACAAAAAAAAGGTAATCGGTACAAAGGCGAACTTATCCCTGTAAGGGATCTCTTCCAGTTAACCTTTGAGCAATAATCAGTAATCTTTCTACAAAGTTTTGTCTCTAGCTAAAAAAATAAAGTTTCCCCCATACAAAACTTGCACTCCTTTTTAACCCCTTTAGGGGTGGAATTTTCTAAAACGCTCAAGGTACTCTATTTGTATTCTAATAAGTAATCTGTACAAAGTTTCAAGTCTTTAGCTAAAAAATCCAGTGTTCCCCGTACAAAAACTTCAACCGTTTTTAACACCCGTGTTTAACACGGATAGAATTTTCTTAAACGGTGAAATTACTTTTATTGTATTTTAATAAGTTATCTTTATACAAAGTTTCAAGTCTAGCTAAAAAAAAAAGGTTCCCCATACAAAGTTTGCACCCCTTTTTAACCCCCTTAAAGGTGAAATTTTCCAAAACGCTGACAGTTCTTTTTTTGTATTCTAATAAGTAATATTTCTACAAAGTTTTAAGTTTCTAGCTCAAAAAATCAAGTTCCCTCCATACAACGTTTGCACCCCTATTTACCCCCTTAGGGGTGTACTTTTCTAAAACCCAGAAAGTATTTTTTTGTATTCTAAAAAGTAATCTTTTTACAAAGTTTCAAATTTCTAGTTCTAAAAATATTTTTTCCCCCATACAATCAATGCACCCCTATTTAACCCTTTTAGGGGTGGAATTTGCTAAAACGCTGAAATCACTTTTTTTGTATCTTAATAAGTAATCTTTCTACAGTTTCAAGTCTCTAGTTTAAAAAAAAAATTCCCCCATACAAACTTTGTACCCCTTTTTAACCCCCTTCGAGGTATAATTTTCAAAAACGCTGAAATTACTTTTTTTATCTTAATAAGTAATCTTTCTACAAAGTTTCTAGTCTCTAGCTCAAAAAAAAAAGTCTCCCCCATACAAATTTTGCACCCCTATTTAACTCCCTTAGGGGAGGTATTTCCAAAAATCCCTTCTTATCCCTAGCCCACGTTATAAAAGTAACCTACAGTGCAAAAATCAACTCTAACATTAGTAGTTTCGGCTGTGCGTTGATGAGTCTGTCATTCAGGACTTCTTCTTTTATATATAGATAAACGCCCATACAAATGTCGTGATAGCCGTACCAAAAGACATCGTATAAGGAAAACCTGTTTCCTCCGTCAAAAATATCGGCGCTCCGTCCACTCCCGTTGGTGGTTGAAGCCCAACTAACCTGTCTATCGTATCGTTAAGCCTGCTGTACACACTGGGCCAACGTTGGCGCGTGAGCAGATGCAGCTCTATGCGTTAAAGGAAGAGGGCTTTATATCGTTCTCATGCGTTTGCATAGCTGCATCCTGCTCACGCGCCAACGTTGGCCCAATGTGTACAGCCGGCATAAAGTACCTAAATGTAACGGTAGGACAACAGAAAACCAGATTTTAAGGGTTTTGAGCTTGAGTCCTAATAAATATTTAGGTCGCACGTGGGACAACTACTAAAACACTTCACTGGTTTTAATTATTCACGGATTCATTTTGCAAGATACTTTAATGAATACGCTTATAAACCTTCTTTATAACAGTACAAGTTGTTTATTCATACGTTGCCGTAGTCTATAGTTATGAATTTTTCTTTGAGCAAAACCGCTAGTGGGACACGCGAAAAAGCGGTAGATTTCGCTGTTTTACGATTTCAAAATAATTATTTTTTCAGAATCAATGAATATTTAAGGTATTCTTATACAGGGTGTCCCAAACTTATGGGACATGAAGGGGAAGTACCTTAAATATCGTAGATAGTGAATTTTGCTCAAATAAGACTTTGTTATTTTTAAAAGTTAGTAATTCTGCATTCATAGATTTTCTAAAAATTACTTGCTTCGTCTGGGAATCGAACCGCCAACTTAAATGTCAAAAAAATCACCCTACTTTTATGATGCCAATCGAAAGAATAGCTAAAAAATAATAACTCTGCGTAAGTAACATAGTATTTTAAAAGAAAGAACAAAAAGAAAAAAAAAAAAAAGACAAATGGACCGATTAGATGGCCGGCCAGATCCCCGGACCTTACACCATTAGATTTCTTCTTTTGGGGATACGTGAAAGATATGCTATACAAAAAGCGATACGAGAACGTGGGCGAGTTGCAAACAGAATTGTACCATATCACATCGAGTGTTCACCATAAAATGATAAGAAAATCAACAGGCAGCGGGCTCATTAAAAGATTGGAGATTTGCGTAAGATAAGAGGGATCACATTTTGAGCATTTAATTAATTATATAATTATACAAAAAAATACCTACTTAATTGACTACGGCAGTTTCATGTATGTTTTTAATTTGATTAAAATATTAATTTCACGTTGTTCCTTTCTTTTAAAATACCATGTTACTCAAGCAGAGTTATTATTTTTTAGCTATTCTTTCGATTGGCATCATAAAAGTAGGGTGATTTTTTTTTGACATTTAAGTCGGTTCGATTCCCAGACGAAGCAAGTAATTTTTAGAAAATCTATGAATGCAGAATTACTAACTTTTAAAAATAACATAAAGTCTTCTTTGAGCAAAATTCACTATCTACGATATTTAAGGTACTTCCCCTTCATGTCCCATAAGTTTGGGACGCCCTGTATATATTTTAAGTACAGTCAGCATCACATAGTTAGTAGCAGCCTAAGTAGCCAAATATATCGTCACACTTCCTTATTCCTATAGTAATAATAATAAAGACGTGTTCCGATATATTTGGCTACTTTGGCTGTTACTACCTATATGATGCTGACTGTACTATAATTATGTATTAACACGGAATACAAATATATATGTATCAATACTCCATGTTAAACTGACTGGAAATTATTGCCGTGGGACAGCAAAAACAGCTCGTTTGAAAATTGTCCCAAACATTGTTAATGCGTGTTTGGTTGGTTTGGTGACTAGAAAAGTGATAAAAAGAATGGACGCCACTGGAAATTCTTGGCGATGTATATACAACATGTGAGTAAAACCTGTTGCCATCAAATAAGCAAAGAAAATAACTTTTCACGCCACTGTTCGGAAATGTGACAAAAGATGGTCAGAAAATGTAGTTGGACATAGCACGAACAGGCCAACTATGAGTTCAAAGTGTTCAAACTGTCCAACAATGTTATTGTTGGACAGTTTGAACAGCGATTCGCTCAATCACAGCTCTCCTCACCTGGCGGCTCGGACCTCGACTGAGATATTACGTGCGTATAGTTTTTTTTTAATAACTCGAATGTTTGATCCCACGATCACCAGATTAAAAGTCGCCTGCCTTACCACTTGGCTGGACTGGTTCTATGTAGCAGGTCAAACAATATATTAGGTATATACCTACTTCGCCAGCGAACGAAAAAAACCATAGAATGCGAGCTCCTTACATATTTCTACCCAAACACGTGCCTAAAACCCGGTATGTGCGTGTTCGAACTAAACGGCTGCCTGGCATCGTTTTGACACCCCGCCTCCAACCCCGCAAATGGCAATGTCACCCAATCTCAAAGGCCATTTTACGGCGCTACTTAGATTTTTATGGTTTTTGCGTTCGTTGTAGTTACCTACTTCGCCCAGTTTCTTACGCCTGTTCTCGTGGCAAGGGTTTATTTTTAAGAACCAGGGTAGTTTCGGTTGACGGTCGTAGGTGCTCCTAACTTGAACAATACAGCACTTTGACTTTGAAGATTCACCTATAAACTTGGCACCACCTTGGCACACACACAAACTATACTCGAACAAGTTTGTGAAAGCGACCTAGTTTCTCGTGATGCCAGTGACGCCTGACATCGCGCCTTTTGTTACTGTCACGTCTCCGACCTATTCATTCCAATAGGCATTGCATCAGTCGCTTTTTTCATGCAGATAAATAAACAAATAAATAAATATTTGCGGACAATCTTACACAAATCGACCTAGTCCCAAACTGAGCAAAGTTACCGAACAAAGTACTATGGGTACTAAACGACGATAAATACATAGAAAACATCCATGACCCAGGAACAAATATTCGTGTACTCATCACACAAATTAACTAAATGCCCTTCCCGGGAATCGAAACCAGGACCTCTTGCTTCATAGGCAGGTACATATGTAATAACTGTTTTCTCAAACATGCTCGGAAATGTACGCGTTAATATCACGAAATGAAGACGTGAAGTTTCTTGTTTATGGCTCCCTACATTACTTCTTGGCCTTACGCCAAGAAGTAATGTATGAAAACCCTAAGTAAAACCATTATTGTCCGCTACTCTAACTTTTTAAATTTGCTTACTAATATTAAACTGACAAAGGAAAATTTACATACTGCCAACCACCACTAGACACTGTAAGCATACTTGCTTCATAAAAAAAAAAAAAACAATCTATGGTATTATACTTTAGGTGCGGTTACACATGGTGCTCGAACGGCTTGTTCAAATGGCATGTTTAAAAAATAAAACAGACGCAAATTACCTATTGTTTAATTGATTACCTAGTATTTATTTTTATTTTAATATTTCCTCACATCGTTTGAGAAAAGTACTATACAATCCTCGGCCGGAACAGGGATTGCTGGACTCGTTGTATTCGGCCTCGTCTACGACTCGGCCGTCTACCCCAATCTCGTCCAGCAATCCCTTACTTCACGGCCTCTGCAGTAATCTACTATTTTGTTTTATTCTTTTGGACGCCATTTTACACGTACATTTTTTTAACGCATGTCATACTTACATAACACGATAGTCGTTCCTCCCCAGCTCCCCAGCATGATAGCACAATGACCGCTTTTAGTCAGATTTTGCGGCATAAACCGGCTTTAAAATTTTACGTGGATTGCAAATATGATATAAATGACATTATGTCGTACGTAAAATGTAGCAGTTTATTTTATAGTTATGTCAAAAAATACGGCTTATTAAGTACCTCATGCATTCTCGCTTTGCTCATGCATTCATGCTTTACCTCACTGAGGTCGTATAATTAACTTATTTATTTACCTCAGTGAGGTAAATAAATATTATACGGGATTAACCTTTTCAACGCCGAGAGCCACTAAAGTGGTCGAGTGCTGTCGTGCCCACCACGCCAACAACCCATAAAAAGGTCGGAGAGAAGCTGTACTTTGATCCTGAATAAAATATATTATGAGTTTGCTTTCCTTTCTTTTTACTGGCTTAAACTTTACATCAATACATGTTTTGTTCTTTATAAGAATTGACGAATGCTTGGACAGGTCAAAATGTGAAAATTTCGGGATTATTCTTCGGATATAATTTGACGCAATAATGTCAGTGTCCCATACGCCAATAGCCCATAAAGTGGTCGCTAGTGCTGTCGCCGGATCTGTTTAATTTACATTTGATTATTGTGAAAATATTGTTACGAAGATGTCTTTTCCAATATTTGTAACCCTAGTCTATTTTATAACATTAATTAAATCATCGTCTTAGCATAAAAACCTACTGAAACAAAATTTAAGTCTATTACGATTTACTGACATTGATCTGTCGATACAAAAAATATATCTGTATAGCGTAACAGTCACTTCTCTATGATCGCGGGAAATCATAGTTCCTTATACGCCAACAACCACTTTAGAGGCTAGCCTATGACGTCATTGACGGTAAATAGTCTGTACTAGTGATGGCGTAGTGGTGTAAATAAGAAACCAAATTCGTAAAATGGAATTCGACTTATGTTTAAACAAACAGTATACCACAACATTCTGAGAAACTTGACGTATATACTCGTATGTTGGAAAGAAGTACTTGGTGTTTTCCGAAAATATCAAACGGAGCATTTGGCTCAAAATGAAAACGCACGATCTTGTGTGTATAATAATCGGCAATCAAATATAAGAAAAATGCTCCTGTTCGTTCCACCGGAAAATGTAGAAATAATTTGGGTTGCCGTGATGAATGTCCTTGAAAAACATATTTAGGTACCGGTATTTTTCATTGTAATGAAATAAACTGTATAAGTAGGTATATGTTGTTTTATTTATTGAAAATTTTATCATTATCACGTCTATTTTATTTGAGAATATTTACTTGCTGTAGTCATACCTACTCATTTGACATACTTTGTATACCATTTCTTTCAAACGTCATCAAGGTCAGTGTAAGTAGAACAAAACAAAATTACTTACTGGTTAATAAATGTAATAATTCGTTTATGCCATAACTCGGGCGTGTTGCTGTTAGTAAAATAATTTGTACTCACAGCAACACGCCCAAGTCACCATTTAAAGGACTTACGTCAATGTCAATAAGATTGCTTCAATGAGCACTCACTCTCGTACTACGATTAGTACGATTACCGAGGCTAGTAAATTTTATCGATAAATGTTTTGCACAGCACTACGAGATTCGTCATTTTTGATAAGGCAACAGCTCTTGGCGTGGAATGATCACTTCATTCAAATATGAGAGCGTTGAAAAGGTTAAGTCCCGTTTAGTATAAATAATCCTTTTCATCACACTTGCTCGAAAAGGGCTTCATAATGCGGAGACATACAGAGCTGTAATAGCCTGTGTTACGCCCACGGGCGTAATGGTTTTTTTCTTAAATTGTATCTGTCACTCAGGCGGCAGTTACAAAGCAAAGAGGTTTTTATATCAAATACGATGTCTGAAAACGTATTTATAAATAAATTTAAACTTAAAAAACTACTCAAACATGTTTAACAGAATTATTTACAGATTTAATATGTAGTTATTTAGTGTCTATGTAAAATGTTTTTTTTTTTTTTTTTTATTATTGTTCAGAACACATACAGTCATACATAAAAAGATAGAGGTTAGTTGCTTATGTATATAAAAACAGACCTGGAGGTTCATAAATACAAACATTAAGTAAAAAATACAAAAGCGTCTTAGCGAGTAGGAAAATAAGTAGGTAGAACACTAAGTATTTTTTATCGATATCAATTTAGATCTCGTACGTTCTTTTAAAACACCAAGAGAGTGCATAAATGGATCGATGTCACAGAAATACTCATTGTAGTTTTTTAAAACTCGTTTGGAAAAGGTATGTCTTGAATAATTAGTACGTGCGGAACTCACATAAAACAAATTACGTGGACGTAAGGAGCGATGCGGTACATGAAACATTATATTTTGCAGCAAATTTGGGCAATTAATTTCGTTTTTTAGAATCTTGAAGAAGAAAATTGTGTCCAAATAAAGTCTTCTATTACAGAGGGAATTCATGCTAAAATATTTGGCTGACTTAGCCGACGATTCCAGAGGTGTACCGGTCCTGTAATATAGTGACCTCAAGAAAACATTTTGTATTCTTTCAAGGCGATTAATATGGACATGGTATTGAGGAGACCAGATCACAGACCCGAACTCAAGAATACTCCTGACGTAAGAATAGAATAATATCTTAAGGGTGCAGGGGCGCCTAAAGGGTTTGCCCATCCTTAGTATCATACCTAGACTTTTATAGGCCCTGTTACAAATTTTGTCGATATGATTATTGAAATTAAGCTGCGAGTCCATAGTAATACCTAGGTCTCTAATAGAACTAACGCGAGTTATCTGCTTCCCAGCAATAAGATAGGTAAAATTGATTATATTTTGTTTACGGGAAAAACTTATCACAAAACATTTGTCTAGATTTAGGTACAGATAATTATTTGAACAATATTCGCAAAAACTATCAAGATCTTGTTGTAGACTATGACAATCAGCTTCAGAAGATATAGCTTTGTAAATTTTTGTGTCATCTGCATAAACAAGATGTTCTGAGTTTCTGAAGCAGGTTGCCATGTCATTTACATATAAGATGAAGAGGAGAGGGCCAAGGTGCGAACCTTGCGGCACCCCTGACGGTATTGGGAGATAACGGGAAGTGTAACCCTTCAGCGCTACAGCCTGGCTTCGGTTTCTGAGATAAAACTCAATCCATCTCAGGAGATCACCGTGAATACCGAGCTTCTCGAGCTTTGTAATTAACTTAAAATGATTGATTTTGTCGAAACATTTAGAGAAGTCGGTATACACGGCGTCCACCTGCCAGCCGGATTATATGTTTTTAAGTGTTTCCAAATCGTGGCTGTATACCGAAGGGTCTTAGCCATAGGCGCCTCACGTCAAATTCAACAAAATGGACGACTGACATGTTGCAGTTTTTATTACGATTTGTATTCATTTCATCTAAAATGTATTTGTTTCCTCGCAAATGTGATGAAAAACATTGTGTATAACACGGGCGTAAGAATATTGCAAACTCGAGTCATAATCCACTTACGCCCCTCGTTAAACAATGGACTATTACGTCACACCTAGCCATAATGCGAAATTTATCGCACGCTGTGCGTACGGTTAAACTCGTATTGTGGCCAGGTGAAGACGTAAAATTGTGTACTCAACACGGGCAGTAAAAAAAAAAAGCCCTCTATCGCATATTTACAACCCTCGCCTGCGGCTCGGGTTTCAAATACCTGCGATTTCGGGCTTTCTTTCTTTTACAGCCCTTGGTAAGTAATGTACTATTTTGATCGAGTGGCCTTAAACGCGTGATGCCAATGGGGGCGATTTACCTAAACATGAGCTTTGCCTAAATAACTGTTAACCCTAAACGAAATATGCCGATGAAGCATTATGCCTCAAATGTGAAATTGACTAAGAAGCAAAATGCATAGAAAAGTAAATGCCTAAGTGATTGAATGCCTACACAGGTGGTTAAATGCCTACACATGTAAATGTCTAAGTGGTTAAATGACTACACAAATAAATGTCTATTTAGTGGTTAAATGCAGTAAAAACCACACCAAAGCTGCCCCCTTCCTCCCGCCACCCTATCGGTGGTTGAACTAAAAAATTATTCCAGCATAGCTTACCACTTATATCGGGGCTCTCTAGCTATAATACCCATGTGTTATTCTTCTTTATTCTTCATATTTAATAGGTAAGCTCTTGTCGGTGTTATTGTGCCCAAATTAACATACAATAATTATATTTGCAACAACGAACTTCACACCTGTTAAACAGATTTTTGAAAAGGTTTTCGCCGAACATGAATTTACCGAGGAGACAAAAGTTGATGGGGACTTTTCCGTAATGCCAATTTTTTAATCAAAAAAGGATATCTTATTACTTACCTAAGAGCTAGAAGAAAATATTTATACTTAAATTATTAAACATTTGAACGAGGTACACAGGTACCAGATATTTATGGAAAATGGCGAAGATAATAACAAAATTTTTTTTTTTTTTCCTCGACATTCAGCAGAAAATATCTGTAAAATTATATTAACAAGCTATTTAATTTTTTTGGCGACGGAACGTTCAAACGAGTATCGAAACTATTTTATAGATGAATAGCGGCCGCCCGCGACTTCGTTCGCGTAGATTTTTGATGATGACAAAGATATTAAAATAGGTAAGTGAATTTTATTCTTAGTTAAAATGGTCTAGACAGATTACATTTCAAACATTGGCAGACACTGATATGCAATTCCTGGACGTGTTCTGCGCTCTGCGGTCTGCGGTCAGGTCTTCCCTACAAATTTGTATGGGAGACCTGACCGCAGACCGCAGAACGCGTCCAGTGTGGCAAATCCCTTAAGGAATAATTAAATTAATTTACTACACTAACGCCTCCTGCTGACGAATAGCGAAAAGGTATAATCAACCCTAATTTTGCTTGCATAAGGGATGACAATTTAACCCTGTTAGGGGTAGAATTTTCTAAATCGCTGTTTTTTCTTTATTTCAATAAGTAATCTTTCTACAAAGTTTCAAGTCTCTAGCTAAAAAAATTAAGTTTCCCCATACAAACCTTGCACTCCTTTTTAACCCCTTTAGGGGTGGAATTTTCTAAAACGCTGAAATTACTTTATTTTTATTCTAATAATCTGTACAAAGTTTTAATAAGTAATACTTCTACAAAGTTGTAAGTCTCTAGCTAAAACAATAAAGTTTCCCCCATACAAACCTTGCACTCCATTTTAACCCTCTTAGGTATGGATTTTTCTAAAACGCTCAAAGTACTTTATTTGTATTCTAATAAGTAATCTGGTCAAAGCTTCAAGTCTTTAGCTAAAAATCCAGTGTTCCCCGTACAAAACCTTCAACCTTTTTTAACCCCCGTAGGGATAGAATTTTCTTAAACGCTGAAATTACTATTTTTGTATTTTAATAAGATCTTTATACAACGTTTTAAGTCTCTAGCTAAAAAAATTAAGTTTCCCCCATACAAACTTTGCACCCCCTTTTAACCCCCTTAGAGGTTAAATTTTCCAAAACGCTGACAGTTCTTTTTGTATTCTAATAAGTAATCTTTCTACAAAGTTTTATGTTTCTAGCTCAAAAAATCAAGTTCCCTCCATACAAACTCTGCACCCCTATTTAACCCCTTTAGGGGTGTAATTCTCTAAAACGCAGAAGTTGCTTTTTTGTATTCTAAAAAGTAATCTTTTTACAGTTTCAAGTCTCTAGTTCAAAAACTAATTATTCCCCCATACAATCATTGCACCCCTATTTAACCCTTTTAGGGGTGGAATTTTCTAAAATGCTGTTTTTTTTTGTATCTTAATAAGTAATCTTTCTACAAAGTTTCAAGTCACTAGTTTAAAAAAAAAAGTTTTCCCCATACAAACTTTGCACCCCTTTTTAACCCCCTTAGAGATGGAATTTCCAAAAATCCCTTCTTATCCCTAGCCCACGTTATAAAAGTAACCTACTGTGCAAAAATCAACTATCTAACATTAGTAGTTTCGGCTGTGCGTTGATGAGTCAGTCAGTCAGCACTTCTTTTTTATATATATACAGATTATCGAGAAAATTCAAATATAGAATGCCTGTAAACATACAATACTACTACATATGCAATTCCATGCTCTCGTTAATTTATCTATACCAACTACACTTCCACAGCGACGCGCGACGTGGACAGCTATGATGAGACGCTGAATATACTTCCCGTTATCTATGGACTTCTCCCAAATAAGTCTCATTGTTAAAGTTCAGGTACTTAATTTGAATTTATTTATACAAACTGCTTCTTAGTCAATATCACATTTGAGGCATACTGCGAAATCGGCATCGGTCCTTTAGGGTAAACAAGCATACCTATACAACGTACCTACCGCTTCTTAGTCATGTTGTATTTCAGGCAAACTGCTTTACAGGTAATTTGAATTTATACAAACTGCTTCTTAGTCAATTTCACATTTTAGGCATACTGCTTCATCGGCATCTGCTCATGTTTAGGTATACTTATCGCCCCCATTGTCATCTCGCGTTTAAGGCAACTCGATCAAAAAGGTAAATAATGTGTGAGAATCGTGAAAGTTTAAATCAATATATTAGTACCTCATGGTTATGGACGTAAATTGCTGTAGGTGACTCTTTACGAGACCTCTACTCTACCTTATGGACAATATTGACAGATCGCTCGAAATCTCTTACCTACATAATTGCTCTGAAACGACTGAGTATTATATGGGGTTGGCATTCTTTTGATTCTTTGCATTTGAGCACTAATCGAAAACTACAAATCGATGAATTTAAATATTCTGCAACAGTACACTTTTATACGTTGGCTACATTCTACTTATGAAGATAACATTACGATGCAACGTTATCATTTTAATTATCGTGTAAGTACCTACATTTATCATTCCATTTTCAATCTTTATTCTCTAGTAATTATTTAAGAAGTCGGCATTTTGAGCTGCCGTTTTATCGGATTTTCATAATAAAGTCTCTGAAGTGTCATTTGACATTATAAAATCACGATAAAAGTCGCAACAAAGAATCACACCAGAATGATGCAAAAAATATCTATCTACGTGACATTAACGCACACATGCGCGTGAGTCAGAAAAAAACAATCTGACATAAAGAGTAAAAGGTAAACTATTGAAATTACCCACCTAAAATGTTTATAAGCAGAGGGCCTAAGTAGTAAGTGAAGAATAATCGAGAATGATGACATGGGTAGGTATAATCATTATCTATTATTCTTCACTCTCTGATTATATTGCGGGCTACGTACCGCACGAAGAGGTGCTGCGTCTGCCCCAGAGAAGCTGTGCAATGCAAGAACGGGCTGGTGATCGAAGCGGAGCCGTTGGTCGGGCTAGTGCGCAGCTGGTACTTGTGGCTGCAGCGGTGGATCCTGATGAAGAGAACCGGTTCAAATTCTAAGGTAGTGCCTTATATAAAAAGGTTAAGATTCGTGTTAATGTATGGTGAAAATGCCCTTACATCCAATATTTGACAGCTGTCATCCCAGTACAATTTAGTACGTTTATTGTACCGAGATGACGGCTGTCAAATATAGGCAGCTTAATAGCTGCGTTGGATAATTTCCGCAAGCCATACCCCGTGCGGATGTCTATCTCGTGCCATTCGTTTTCCAACATTTGAATTTTTGGTAGGTACTTGTTATATTTTTTTTAACGTTTGGCTTTTTTAGGGTTCCGGGACCAATAAGGTAAAAACGGAACCCTTATGGTGCGACTCTGTCTGTCTGTCTGTCTGTCTGTCTGTCACAAAGCTAAATATCTCAGGAATTACTAATGCTATCCATTTGAAATTTGGAATAGTTTTAAAGAAAGTTAATCCACGTGTATGGAACATGAAAAGTTTTAATATATATTTTTAATATCTATCTAAAATAACGGATGAGGGGGGGAAAAAATTCAAAGTTTAGTTACTAGGTCAAGTGGGGTATCATATGAAAGGGCTTGAGTTGGAAAAAAAAATACCATTCTCTAGTCAATCAGCTCAATGGGATTTCTTTTTCCCTTTTAACCGACGCGACGGGCATTTCAAACTGTCCATCGGTCCAATGGTATTTCTTTAATACCCTTTCCCATTTGTTAAATTATGCTTAATGGCGAACGAGAAAGAAAAGTCTCACTGGGTCGTTTATCCGTCGAACGATGTAAAAACTACCTACTTAGTCTCTTAGGAATAAAACTACTTAAACAACCATAGTCAAAAACTGGATGAGAAGACTAGCGAAGCTAAGTAGCACTATCACGCGCTAAGTCTGTCGGGGCTGGTGGACGGCGATTTTAACTATGTGCTGTGTGGGCTGGACGCTCTAGTCACTAGAGCCGTATCTCGAGACCTACCACTAGATACAACAGAACAACTTGCCTGACGAGTCCATCGGCAGTCTGGCTGACGCGCACGTTGTTGATGATCCAGTTGTCGATCCCGTCGTCCGTGAGCCAGTACTGCGTGGTCTCCAGCAGCGACAGTGCCTCGTTCACGTAGGACGGGCCGTGCCGCGACTCACTGGGGACACGGAATACTCTAGTGGCACACTGCACAAACGTCTGGCCAACGGTATTGTTGGCTCGGTCCTAATTAACACTGACCTAGTATTCGCATAGTACGTCAAGGATCAGGTAAAATTAATGTCAACCAGGTAAAACCAGAGCACTGCTGCTGCACCACTTTTCAGGACGTAAATATACACACCTACTCGTACAATCGAATGTTATCTACGGTATACGCGGGACATTATGAGGTCCATCAATGTACTCGAAACATTTTGTGTGGAGACTGGGAACGTGTAAGCTTTCCATTATTCTATTACAGTTGTCTGAAAACTATTTCTATTTGTTACCTACTATACTTACCTACTTACGTAGGTATATGATTCAATTGTACATTTCAACACATTTGCTCGTAACGTACCTCTTACTGTCGCTTTTAGGCTCATAATTCTGGATACCTATTAAATACGCGTATTTTATAACATTACGACACTCTTGTGTTATGGTTTGGCACCTTGCAAGCAAGATGTATGCATGAACACGGTGCATTCTTAAACTAACCGGGTTCTACAGAATGTACAGCTTTTTTTTTTATTCTCGGCAAATGGATTCTTACTTGACTAAACTAATAAAATCCTTTTTAACCGACTTCAAAAAAAAGGAGGAGGTTCTCAATTTGGTTGTATTTTTGTTTTTGTTTTTTTATCTTTTTTTTTTCAATGAACTCCGATGCGTAATTTTTTTTATTTATTTGTAAGTATATGCTTCTAGGTGGGTCCCATGTTTTTCCAAAAATTCAGTTGGATGATGGGGTTCATGAGGAATTGAGGGAACCCCTCAATTAAATTAGGCACGCGTGCCTAATAGAAAATAGAAAAAACCAAAATAACCCTGAGTGATTTTGGTATTTTCTATTATGTATAACTCGTGTATTTACACCCGGAAATCATAAAATTGGTGAAGTGGAATTGATGATGAAGACCACAGATGCTTAAAAGTACAAAAGTAGGTACGTCAGAGATTCTGATATGATTCCGTTGCATTAGCAACTAATGAAGTGCCAAAGGTGATCCTTGTGGAATCGACGGAAGTCCTCAAATATTATCGGGCCACATACAGCGATTGGGTTTTTTTCTCTAATAATCAACGCATTTGCTCTCTGAAATCTTTATGTGGTAAATTGGAAAAGAAATGTGGAAATGTTCTCATGGCTTGGCGGAGGACTAAATTGAAGTCGGTTAAAACTTTGTTTTTAAAGTAAGTTATTGTTAATTAATTGACTATTTCTTTTTGGATATGATATAGAAACGTTTAAGTTATAGACCGCGAGCTAGGAGTTTTTTTTTGTCAGTCACTTACTCCCGGGCGATAACTTGTGAGAAGGTTAAGAATGTTGTATCACGAAGCCCCGTGCCCGTCAGCTGGGACTCCGTTGGCCAGTTCACCAACAGCAGCCACCCAAACACGTAAAAAAAAACTAAATTTTGGCCATTCACCCCCGATTCATTTTATCATCAAATAATAGTTAGTCCAATATTATGACGAAAAAAAATCGTCAGCTGGCTGTACAGTGGTGGAAAACCCGTCAGCTGGTCACAAGAAAATGTTAAAATATATTCCTACTATAAAGGCGCGTTAAAGCGACGGCGTGATACTTTGCCATGCATTTTATAGCAGGCGTTAATCTGCTTTTTAGGGTTCCGTAGTCGACTAGGAACCCTTATAGTTGTACATAATATGGATGTATTTTGTAAAATTTATCCGAAATAAATACTTTCATTTCTATTTTCATTTCATAGTCGCTTTGTCTGTCCGGCCGTCCGCGGATAATCTCAGTAACCGTTAGCACTAGAAAGCTGAAATTTGGTACTAATATGTATATCAATCACGCCGACAAAGTGGTAAAATAAAAAGTGTTTTATTTTATTTTATTAGGGTACCTTCCCTATACGTAACGTGGAGTGTTTTTTTTTTTCATTTCAACCTTAACGTGTGATATATTGTTGGATTTACAAATGAATATTTTTTATTAGAATTTGCTAAAAACATTTTTTGATAATGTTAATATTTTCGGAGATAATCGCTCCAGAAGTAAAAAAAAATGTTAGTTAACTTAATATGTCAACTCAATGTAAGAAATAGCCCGTTTTTTTAACGCTTAAGTGGGGACACTTACTGTGACGGACGGAAAACTACGGAACCCTACACTGAGCGTGGCCCGACACGCTCTTGGCCGGTTTTTTATACATAGCAAAGTACCGCGCCGTCGCTTAACCGCGCGTTTATAGTAGGAATATATTTTAACATTTTCGTGTGAACAGCTGACGGGTTTTCCACCACTGTACAGTCAGCTGACGATTATTTTTTAGTCATAATATTGGATTAACTATCATTTGATGATAAAATGAATCGAGTGTAAGTGGCAAAATGTTCTTTTTTTACGTGTTTGGAGGGGGAGGTTAGGCTTAGGGGAGGGTGGCTTGACTAGGAGGAGGGAGACTGCTGCTAGTCAAGCCACAGACGGAGCCCCAGCTGACGTGCACGGGGCTTCATGATACAACATTCTGAACCTTCTCACAAGTTATCGCACGGGGGTCGATTGGTCACGAAAATCTGTTGCTAGCTCGCGGGCCATTAGTAAAACTATTCACTTTTGATAACATTTTACATGAATTAATAAAGATAACATATTAAAACGAAAATATTTATTTTATTTTGTATTGGCTGTTTAGAGATTTCATATAAAAAAAAAAAAAAAAATTTGAACTGTTTATTTCAATAAATCACATTTTTTTTTTTATGTTTCATGACTTAGCACAATCTTAACTTTTAAAGATTATTAGCTAGCTAAGTTTAGTTTAATATATATCATAGATTTGACATATAAGTCTGGCTTAACCCATGCGCGCGCACTGCGCAAACTTCACGAAAAAAAACTGTTGCGCGCCATTATAGGTTATTTCACAGATATTTGTAAACATTGTTCATGCGTGTTTGGTTATTAACAAAAATGTTGACTCGTGGTGACTAGAAAAGTGATAAACAGAATCGACGCCACTAGAAATTCTTGGCGATGTGAGTAAAAACCTGTGGCCAAAGAAAATAACTTGGCAGGCCTATAGAATTTTCATCTTATGTAAAGGATTTTTTCCTCGCAAAATGTGTTGAAAAACGTCGCATGAAACGCGTGAGCCTTGATAATTAAGTACATCCTCGGCTGCGGGCCTGCGGCTCGCCTGATAATTCCGCCTCTGATGTGATTATCAACATACCATACCTCACTTGTATCACAATTTACTATATTGTACGTTTTATAACTACTTACTAAGTTAGTTTAAGTTTACCAACGTGATGGCGTAAGTTGTGATCTTGATAAATTGTATTTCCAAATAATACCAAGTAGGGTAAATCGCCAATATCTGGCCCCCTCATACGAAAAATGAACTCTGTTCCCCTACAAACAGATCTCAATTTAGTATAACGTGGCCAGTTATTAAAGGGTGGCCGTAATTAACCCCTTATGCTGAAAATTTATTATATTGTAGGCGAATAGAGATAGATAAACATTTTAGTCCAGTTATTAGCCATTTACCCTACGTATACTTAGCGCGCACGTTGAGAGTGAAGTCCTGGCTCATGTTGAGGAAGGTGTCGGTGGTGGTGCGCGTGCCAGCCGCGTCCACCAAGTATACTAGCGCGCACTGCTCCGCCGTGAACGAAACGCCTTTGTACCACATCTTACTTGTAGAACACGTTGAGAGTGAAGTCCTGGCTCATGTTGAGGAAGGTGTCGGTGGTGGTGCGCGTGCCAGCCGCGTCCACCAAGTATACTAGCGCGCACTGCTCCGCCGTGAACGAAACGCCTTTGTACCACATCTTACTTGTAGAACACGTTGAGAGTGAAGTCCTGGCTCATGTTGAGGAAGGTGTCGGTGGTGGTGCGCGTGCCAGCCGCGTCCACCAAGTATACTAGCGCGCACTGCTCCGCCGTGAACGAAACGCCTTTGTACCACATCTTACTTGTAGAACACGTTGAGAGTGAAGTCCTGGCTCATGTTGAGGAAGGTGTCGGTGGTGGTGCGCGTGCCAGCCGCGTCCACCAAAAGTATACTAGCGCGCACTGCTCCGCCGTGAACGAAACGCCTTTGTACCACATCTTACTTGTAGAACACGTTGAGAGTGAAGTCCTGGCTCATGTTGAGGAAGGGGTCGGTGGTGGTGCGCGTGCCAGCCGCGTCCACCAAGTATACTAGCGCGCACTGCTCCGCCGTGAACGACACGCCTTTGTACCACATCTTACTTGTAGAACACGTTGAGAGTGAAGTCCTGGCTCATGTTGAGGAAGGTGTCGGTGGTGGTGCGCGTGCCAGCCGCGTCCACCAAGTATACTAGCGCGCACTGCTCCGCCGTGAACGACACGCCTTTGTACCACATCTTACTTGTAGAACACGTTGAGAGTGAAGTCCTGGCTCATGTTGAGGAAGGGGTCGGTGGTGGTGCGCGTGCCAGCCGCGTCCACCAAGTATACTAGCGCGCACTGCTCCGCCGTGAACGACACGCCTTTGTACCACATCTTACTTGTAGAACACGTTGAGAGTGAAGTCCTGGCTCATGTTGAGGAAGGTGTCGGTGGTGGTGCGCGTGCCAGCCGCGTCCACCAAAAGTATACTAGCGCGCACTGCTCCGCCGTGAACGAAACGCCTTTGTACCACATCTTACTTGTAGAACACGTTGAGAGTGAAGTCCTGGCTCATGTTGAGGAAGGGGTCGGTGGTGGTGCGCGTGCCAGCCGCGTCCACCAAGTATACTAGCGCGCACTGCTCCGCCGTGAACGAAACGCCTTTGTACCACATCTTACTTGTAGAACACGTTGAGAGTGAAGTCCTGGCTCATGTTGAGGAAGGGGTCGGTGGTGGTGCGCGTGCCAGCCGCGTCCACCAAGTATACTAGCGCGCACTGCTCCGCCGTGAACGACACGCCTTTGTACCACATCTTACTTGTAGAACACGTTGAGAGTGAAGTCCTGGCTCATGTTGAGGAAGGTGTCGGTGGTGGTGCGCGTGCCAGCCGCGTCCACCAAAAGTATACTAGCGCGCACTGCTCCGCCGTGAACGAAACGCCTTTGTACCACATCTTACTTGTAGAACACGTTGAGAGTGAAGTCCTGGCTCATGTTGAGGAAGGGGTCGGTGGTGGTGCGCGTGCCAGCCGCGTCCACCAAGTATACTAGCGCGCACTGCTCCGCCGTGAACGACACGCCTTTGTACCACATCTTACTTGTAGAACACGTTGAGAGTGAAGTCCTGGCTCATGTTGAGGAAGGTGTCGGTGGTGGTGCGCGTGCCAGCCGCGTCCACCAAGTATACTAGCGCGCACTGCTCCGCCGTGAACGAAACGCCTTTGTACCACATCTTACTTGTAGAACACGTTGAGAGTGAAGTCCTGGCTCATGTTGAGGAAGGTGTCGGTGGTGGTGCGCGTGCCAGCCGCGTCCACCAAGTATACTAGCGCGCACTGCTCCGCCGTGAACGAAACGCCTTTGTACCACATCTTACTTGTAGAACACGTTGAGAGTGAAGTCCTGGCTCATGTTGAGGAAGGGGTCGGTGGTGGTGCGCGTGCCAGCCGCGTCCACCAAGTATACTAGCGCGCACTGCTCCGCCGTGAACGAAACGCCTTTGTACCACATCTTACTTGTAGAACACGTTGAGAGTGAAGTCCTGGCTCATGTTGAGGAAGGTGTCGGTGGTGGTGCGCGTGCCAGCCGCGTCCACCAAGTATACTAGCGCGCACTGCTCCGCCGTGAACGAAACGCCTTTGTACCACATCTTACTTGTAGAACACGTTGAGAGTGAAGTCCTGGCTCATGTTGAGGAAGGGGTCGGTGGTGGTGCGCGTGCCAGCCGCGTCCACCAAGTATACTAGCGCGCACTGCTCCGCCGTGAACGAAACGCCTTTGTACCACATCTTACTTGTAGAACACGTTGAGAGTGAAGTCCTGGCTCATGTTGAGGAAGGTGTCGGTGGTGGTGCGCGTGCCAGCCGCGTCCACCAAGTATACTAGCGCGCACTGCTCCGCCGTGAACGAAACGCCTTTGTACCACATCTTACTTGTAGAACACGTTGAGAGTGAAGTCCTGGCTCATGTTGAGGAAGGTGTCGGTGGTGGTGCGCGTGCCAGCCGCGTCCACCAAAAGTATACTAGCGCGCACTGCTCCGCCGTGAACGAAACGCCTTTGTACCACATTTTACTTGTAGAACACGTTGAGAGTGAAGTCCTGGCTCATGTTGAGGAAGGGGTCGGTGGTGGTGCGCGTGCCAGCCGCGTCCACCAAGTATACTAGCGCGCACTGCTCCGCCGTGAACGACACGCCTTTGTACCACATCTTACTTGTAGAACACGTTGAGAGTGAAGTCCTGGCTCATGTTGAGGAAGGTGTCGGTGGTGGTGCGCGTGCCAGCCGCGTCCACCAAGTATACTAGCGCGCACTGCTCCGCCGTGAACGAAACGCCTTTGTACCACATCTTACTTATAGAACACGTTGAGAGTGAAGTCCTGGCTCATGTTGAGGAAGGTGTCGGTGGTGGTGCGCGTGCCAGCCGCGTCCACCAAGTATACTAGCGCGCACTGCTCCGCCGTGAACGAAACGCCTTTGTACCACATCTTACTTGTAGAACACGTTGAGAGTGAAGTCCTGGCTCATGTTGAGGAAGGTGTCGGTGGTGGTGCGCGTGCCAGCCGCGTCCACCAAGTATACTAGCGCGCACTGCTCCGCCGTGAACGAAACGCCTTTGTACCACATCTTACTTGTAGAACACGTTGAGAGTGAAGTCCTGGCTCATGTTGAGGAAGGGGTCGGTGGTGGTGCGCGTGCCAGCCGCGTCCACCAAGTATACTAGCGCGCACTGCTCCGCCGTGAACGAAACGCCTTTGTACCACATCTTACTTGTAGAACACGTTGAGAGTGAAGTCCTGGCTCATGTTGAGGAAGGTGTCGGTGGTGGTGCGCGTGCCAGCCGCGTCCACCAAGTATACTAGCGCGCACTGCTCCGCCGTGAACGAAACGCCTTTGTACCACATCTTACTTGTAGAACACGTTGAGAGTGAAGTCCTGGCTCATGTTGAGGAAGGTGTCGGTGGTGGTGCGCGTGCCAGCCGCGTCCACCAAGTATACTAGCGCGCACTGCTCCGCCGTGAACGAAACGCCTTTGTACCACATCTTACTTGTAGAACACGTTGAGAGTGAAGTCCTGGCTCATGTTGAGGAAGGTGTCGGTGGTGGTGCGCGTGCCAGCCGCGTCCACCAAGTATACTAGCGCGCACTGCTCCGCCGTGAACGAAACGCCTTTGTACCACATCTTACTTGTAGAACACGTTGAGAGTGAAGTCCTGGCTCATGTTGAGGAAGGTGTCGGTGGTGGTGCGCGTGCCAGCCGCGTCCACCAAGTATACTAGCGCGCACTGCTCCGCCGTGAACGAAACGCCTTTGTACCACATCTTACTTGTAGAACACGTTGAGAGTGAAGTCCTGGCTCATGTTGAGGAAGGTGTCGGTGGTGGTGCGCGTGCCAGCCGCGTCCACCAAGTATACTAGCGCGCACTGCTCCGCCGTGAACGAAACGCCTTTGTACCACATCTTACTTGTAGAACACGTTGAGAGTGAAGTCCTGGCTCATGTTGAGGAAGGTGTCGGTGGTGGTGCGCGTGCCAGCCGCGTCCACCAAGTATACTAGCGCGCACTGCTCCGCCGTGAACGAAACGCCTTTGTACCACATCTTACTTGTAGAACACGTTGAGAGTGAAGTCCTGGCTCATGTTGAGGAAGGTGTCGGTGGTGGTGCGCGTGCCAGCCGCGTCCACCAAGTATACTAGCGCGCACTGCTCCGCCGTGAACGAAACGCCTTTGTACCACATTTTCGCGTATCTGCAAGCCATCACAGGGCATTCAACACAGGAAACAATTATTTAACCTAAGTCGTTCTAATAGTCTCTAAACTTGCATAGTGCCTATCAGAATTTTGTCCCTGAAACCACCCTGAAACCCACCTATAAGGAGGAGTGCCACGTGGATAAACGGAGTTCACAAATAATTATACTTCTATATCCAATCGAGTCGCACAATATGGCGGTCGTCCTGATGGTGGGATTAAAAAAAAGACTTGGTGGGAGAAATATCATGCATGACGTAACGGGACAAACGAATGTAGACTTTATGCGGACCCTGTTGCATAAAGTCTACCTCCGTTTGTCCCGCCCTCTTCCAGGAACTTAAACTGACTTGTTATTGCCCTGCAGATGACAGGCCTGTATCTCGACGCGAGAGCCGTAGTGGTAGACGCGCCCGTTCGGGTGGATGAGCGCCGCCGCCGCGCCCGACCGCGACAACGCTAGTATAATGTTGTTCTTGGCGTTGGTAACGCGAACCGCACCGTCAATTGTCATGTCCACCCTAAATGGGATAAGAATAATAAAGCGAAACAATAGACGATCGTATTTAAATCGAGTAGGTAGCTCGAAAGTCGACCCACATTCTACATACTTTGAATAACTAAAGAGATAAATAACAAAATAGGCGTTTTTTTTTAAATTTCACTTACTTAACTCTATCTCGTAGCCTCAGACAAATGGTGCCGTGGGGCGTCACTGAACCATTGTACCCGGCTCCTCCGACCTCCGTCACCTGCCAGTTCAAAACTTCTGTTATTAGGTAAACTATAGTTACTAAAGGAAAGAGTAAGTATAAATAGGTATGGCAAATAGCCGAAAAACCGGCTATTAACATGTAAACGGAGTGGAAGGCAGTACATACCCAGAACGTCCAAGCCACAATATACTGGCTCTGGCTATCAAAAGTAATGGGTTAAGGTAAATGTTTAATTAAGCTTCACGCATGGTCACAGATAAAAGAGTACCTCGAGCTCCCGCCAAGTATCCGCGTGGTAGATGTCGTCTCCGGGGTAGAACGGGGCCTTGTTCCGCTGCAGGGGCGCGCGCCACGGGGGTTGCCAGCCTGTGGCTCCGACCAACTCTGGCTGCCCCAAGCCGCCTTCCAAGAACTTGCTGTAGTCTTGGAAGACAGACAGGTTCGACTCATCCTACAAAAGTCTACGTATCAAACTTTAATAGTACTTCACATTTACACTAAAAAAAACAATAGAAAAATGTAGGTAATTCTTTAGGTACTTCAGAATGTGGACGAAGCATTGACGAGTTTGCTATTGAAATAGTAGACAATCATCCTTTTACGACGGCACCATGCAGTTATCTCCACTCCACCCATCTGTCACACCGGTCAACAATCACATGCGACCCTTGGATTGCAAGCCTGTAACCACCCTTTAGTTGCTTGTTGCTACACTAATTCATCTCAGTTATTATGTAGATACCTTCTATCAGCCGAGCACAAAGCGAAAAACACTAAACAGTCATATAATCAAAAGTGTATAAGTTATAAGTAGACACTCTAATAGACACTTTTTCCTGGCTTCACTGTATTACCAGAAAGCCGGCAGAAACTGCGATCACACAAAATATACCGAAGTACCTAAACCTAACCTACCGACAAGATTTTGTAAAAAATATATATTCCTGACGTTTCAATTTATTCTAATAGGTACCTGATTGTAAGAGTGTGCCGTATAAACACTCCTGGGGCGAACAGGTATAGTGCCTTCCTTTCTAAAGTCTGCATTAGCCATTTTTAAATTTCTTCACCTTAAATCTTGTATTTAATAAAATACATGAACAACAGTGACAAGCAGCGATGGAAATACTACATAATAAAAACCATACTTCCCGATTGATATATTGGATACGAATAGAAGTCATTTGTCATTTATTTCATCTAACATTCGAATTTTGATTTGTTTGTTTCTGTATGGGGTTGACGTTTCCGGGTTGCCTGGTTTAATAGAATTCGCATCGAAGAAGGTTTTAAAGGTATCGCATCCGGTTGGTAGCGGGGCGGAACCGAGGTAGCGGTACGATGGTATGAACTTCCTTAAATATCAACGTTCTTTAATTTTTTTAAGACGCCGATCAGAGCTCTATCCTCCATGTTTGAGTGACACTACCAGTAAGACCAGCGTTTTTAAGAATAAGAATAAGAATTCGTGTCGGTATATCGGGCGAAAACGAAATAATGCCAATCACGATTTAGCTACAAAAAAATAGCGCTAAATCGTCATTTTGCCGCCATACACCGTATTGCAAATTTAATCTCATCGAAATCTTTCGAACCTTTATCGAGACCCAAATGGGTTCTACAAACAAACTTGCTCGTTTAATCCTAGGTAACAATAGGATAAGTACGAGTACATGTATTCAAATGCTGTCGCGGTAAATATTTTTTAATTTTTCAAAGTATATTTCAAACCTATAACGCACCTGGTGCAATACTTACTACAATGAAGTGCAAAAATATGTAGGTACTTATCGATTTAATCCTCTTATAAATATGTACCGAAACCTTAATCCGCTGACATAAAAGTGATGACGATGAGACATAGTTATGAGTACCTAAGGTGTATGCACCCATATGGATATTTTTACACTTGACTGTACAGTCGAGTTCATAAATATATGTACACTTTTTTACCTAATCGAACGCGTTTGCATACTACATAGGGCACACCGAAATGATCGAGAATAAAGTACTTTAAACTGAGTTACATTAAATCCTTTTTTATCACATGCGTACTGGCGACTGACAGTCACGATGCCGTTTTCACAATTTAAAAAAATAACGTCATATTTTTTTAATTCCATTTTCAAATTGACAAGTCGATGGACAAAATGGAGCTCACGCGTGAAAATTTTCGTGCAATTATTTATCACAACTTTCGTCGAGGGTTATCTCCAGATAACTGTCTTAATGAGCTTGTTTCTATATATGAAATTGAAGCACCTAGTCAAACGACAATATATCGTTGGTATGCAGAGTTTCGACGGGGTCGTGCCTCTCTCAGCACCGTACCTTCAACAGGTCGGCCGAAAACAGCGGTGTCGCCTGAAAACGTCGCGGCTGTGGAACAAATACTAAAAGAAGATAGACATGTGACATACGAGCAGATTCGGGCAACCATAGGCATTGGAATGACTGCAATCCACACTATTCTGCACAGTGAGTTGGGTGTCAGAAAATTGATTTCCCGATGGGTACCCCATAATTTGTCAGAAGAGCAAAAGGCGGCTCGTATTGATTGGTGCCGATCTACTCTAAAACGCTACAATGGAGGAAGGTCAAAAGCCGTTTATAATATTGTCTCTGGTGACGAATCCTGGATTTATTCCTATGAGCCTGAAAGAAAGCACCAGTCGGCAGTTTGGGTCTTCGATGACGAGGTCAAACCAACGAAAGTTGTGCGTTCCCGCAGCGTGTCGAAGAAAATGGTGGCTTCGTTCGTCTCAAAAAAAGGACATATTGCCACAATTCCTTTACAAGAACAAAGAACGGTTACCGCTGATTGGTATATTACAGTTTGTTTGCCAGAGATGCTGGCTGAACTTCGCCGAGGGAACCCCACACGACGTGTCATCTTACATCACGATAATGCGAGTTCCCACACCGCCCGTAAAACAAATCAATTTTTGAACGAGGAAAACGTTGAGTTGATGTCCCATCCTCCATACAGCCCTGACCTGAGTCCAAATGATTTTTTTACGTTCCCTAGAATTAAAGATTTATTGCGTGGTCAGCGGTTTGAAAACCCAGAAGCCGCCGTGGAAGCCTATAAATCGGCCATTTTGGCAATGTCTAGTTTAAACTGGAATTACTGTTTCAATGACTGGTTTAAAAGAATGCAAAAGTGCATTGATTGTAACGGAGAGTACTTCGAAAAACAATAATATATAATTTATGTATCAAGTGTACTTAGTTTTTTAAATTCCCGATCATTTCGGTTTGCCCCTCGTAATTGTTAGCGGCCGCATTCGAGTTGGTAAAAAAGTGTACATATATTGGAGAACTCGACTGTACATAAACATCTAATATGACGCGCAGAGCTCTTTTTAACCGACTTCAAAAAAAAGGAGGTTCTCAATTCGGTTGTATTTTTTATTTATATTTTTTTCAGTGTTTGTTACCTCGGAACTCCGTCATTGATGAGCCGATTCGATTTTTTTTGGATTTAGTTGGATGATGGGATCCATGAGGAATTGAGAGAACTCCTCAATTATATTAGGCACGCGTGTAGTGATTTTGGTATTTTCTATTATATCTCGTATATTTACATCCGGAAATCATAAATTTGGTGGAGTGGAACTGATGATAAAGACCACAGATGACTTATGGAATTCCTCAATTATGTACTTAAAGTACAAAAGCACGTCACAGATTCTGATAATATTCCGTTGAAATAGCAATTAATTAAGTACCAAAGGTGATCCTTGTGGAATCGACGGAAGTCCTCAAATATTATCGGGCCACGTATACAGCGATTGGGTTTTTTTCTCATAATCAAACGCATTTGCTCTCGGAAATCAGTTCATGTGGTAAATTGGAAAATAAATGTGGAAATGTTCTCGTGGCTTGGCGGAGGGGGCGTATCGCCAGGGATAAATCAGAAATCACCCGCGCGCCCCGTACCTGCCGCGCTGATGCGTCTATTGCTGCCCCGCTCCTTCTCGCATAGTATATGCCCCGACAGTCAGATGAAACATGATGAATACCTATAGATTATTATAATAAGTGGAAAGAAAGACAAAATCTGTAAGTACCTATATTTAAAGATATAATTTTCGCTAGTAGCTAAGTCAGTTTCGAGAGCTATAACTGAAATATGACCTTCCATTTTTTTACTAAATCACGTAAGGGTTGTAATTTAGCATAATAATGTCTCGTAAAAGGCTAAAGCAAAAAAACAGCTATAATCGAATTTAAACTTTTGTGAGACATACCTATCTAAAATACTACTAATAAATCCACGGTTCAAAAATTAACGTAAATGTCACGGTAGGCGACATATTTCGAACTCTTCGGGAGTTCTTCTTCAAAACAAACATCGAAAACACTAATCCTGAAGAAGAACTCCCGAAGAGTTCGAAACATGTCGCCTGTCGCGTCATTTAATACGTGAACTTATTAGTAGCATTAAAAAAAACTGTAATTTATTATGAAAACTTCGATCATGTTTATGAAAGCCAGATTTTCAGGCCACTGGTGTGGCGACAAAATTTTTCGATTCTGACCCCGTGTCATGGTCGGCCTTATCACGCGATAAGTGACAGGATAGAGCGTCCGTCACTGGCTGATACCGTTTGATAGAACGAGACGATGCCCCTATCTTGTCACTCATCGAGTGATAAGGCCGACCATGATACGGGGTCTGATCTCGGATTCGTACTTGGAGACAATGGAGACGCTTTGGCCCTTTAGTTATCAATTTTGAACATACTCGTATTAAAGAAAAACTGCAAAATTGTGTTCACTTTTTTTAATATAAAAATGTCCAACTTCGCAGGCAATAATTCGGGTGCAGACTCGAAAATTATTATTACTCCAAAAGAAAGAAGGCAAAAAAATATGCATAGTGATGAAAATCCCATTCAGATATCTCAAAGAATTACGAAGCTACAACCGTTTTAATATTGCTTGTTAGAGAGAGAAAACGCAAACGGTGTGTGACGTCACATTACAGGATGCTGCCGGCAGGCCGCGTCGACGGCGTCGCCGACCACGATGCGCGCGGCACGTTGCCGTCTTCTGTGACGTCACATTCTTCCAGCGTCATCGTTTCATATGAAGTTCCGTTTTGCGAAAAAGGGACAGAACACATCCCTCCTTAAAACTTTGGACACTTATAACTTCGTGATTATTTAACCTTTTGCGTTGATTTTTTCTCCATTTGACATTTTTTTTTATCCTTCTTCGAGAAAATATCACATTATCTTATTTAGTGTCTACGCCCCTATTGTTGGAATCTAAAAGCGTCACCTCACCCGTGATGACTTTAAAGAAAAAAAATGTCAATAATTACACGGTTCACCCACGTATTAAACGTCACTACGGGCGACATGTTTCGAACTCTTCGGAAGTTCTTATTCAGGATTGAGTGTTTTCGCGGCGGTGTCGCTTGAATCACGACAAGATTCAAGCGACACCGCCGCGAAAACACTTACTTTATAGAGTACAAATTACTTTAATTACCCAAGGAATACAACTACCTACATTTTGTTGCTTAAAAAACCACCGGAGCTATAACTAAAATATGGCCTTCCGTTTTTTTTACTAAATCACGTAAGGGTTGTGAGCTAGCATAATAATGGCTAGTAAAAGCCTAAAGCAAAAAAAAGCTATAATCGAATTTAAACTTTTGTGAGACATGTCTAAAATACTACTAATAAATCCACGGTTAAATTCACGCATTAAATGTCACAACAGGCGACATGTTTCGAACTTTTCGGGAGTTCTTCTTCAAAACAAACATCGAAAACACTCATCCTGAAGAAGAACTCCCGAAGTGTTCAAAACATGTCGCCTGTCGTGTCGTTTAATACGTGAATTTAACCGTGAATTTATTAGTAGCATTAAAAAAAAACTATAATATATTATGAAAACTTCGATCATGTCTATGAAAGTCAGATTTTCAGGCCACTACTGTGTGGCGGCCAAATTTTTCAATTCTTATCTCGGATTCGTACTTGGAGACAATGGAGACGCTTTGGCCCTTTAGTTATCAATTTTGAACATATTAAAGAAAAAGTGCATAATTATGTTCACTTTTTTAATATCAAAATGTCCAAGTTGGCAGGCAATAATTGTTGGAATCTGCACTCTCGATAATCCTAAAAGCGACACCCGTGATGACTTTAAAGAAAAACAATGTCAATAATGTCACTACGGGCGACATGTTCCGAACTCTTCGGAAGTTCTTCTTCAGGATGAGTGTTTTCGCGGCGGTGTCGCTTGAATCACGACAAGATTCAAGCGACACCGCCGCGAAAACACTCATCCTTAAGAAGAATTCCCGAAGAGTTCGAAACATGTCGCCCGTAGTGACATTTAATACGTGAGTTGAACCGTGTAATTATTAGTACTGTTTCAACACGTCTCACGAAAGTTTAAATTCGAAAAGCAATGTCCGCCATCTTGGAATTCAAAATGGACATCATTTCTAGAATCTTCACCCTCGAGAGGCCTGCCACCAATGTATGTTGTTCTTTAAAAAACGCGCATATTAATTTACAACGAATGTTTCAAAAATTTTAAATAATGCGACCACTATTTGAAATATTTCTTACTATGAATTCGTATTTAGACCTCTCAGACATCGATTTTGAACATAACTGGATTTATTCTCAACTAGCGATCCGCTCCGGCTTCGCACGGATACTATATTATACATATAAACCTTCTTCTTGAATCACTCTATCTATTAAAAAAAACCGCATCAAAATCCGTTGCGTAGTTTTAAAGATCTAAGCATACATAGGGACAGACAGCGACTTTGTTTTATACTATGTAGTGATAGTGATAATCTTCCATAAAGTAAATACACGATCGACAGAAAAATGTTCGTCTAGTTTTGCATGTACTGCACAAATTATTCTAAGAAGCCGGTCACCCGCCGATCGCTGCGTAATCTTGTAATTGTATTTTGAACTTTAAGATATATACGTTAAGGTCGACTTTTAAATATATTACTTCAAAATGTAGCAAAATATCTACTGGAATGTAATGATACGTTCATTCACTGGACGAATATACTGGGTCACAATATTATTGAAATAATTATGTTCATCGTGCTGTCGTGAGAGCACAGAACGTAGTCCTCTCGTCTCAGCGGAGCGATTACGACTGACTCCGTGACTCCGCCCGCGAACGGCAACAAAAGATATACAGAACCGCACGAAACACGCGACGGGAGAAAGGGTATCGCGCTAAATAAAAAAGGCCTATACGCCAAATACGTTTCACCTCAATAAGTCTGAAAAGGGACTACATAAAAATACCCCGCTAGTACTTTCATTAGGTAATGTGAAAAGCTATTATACACTCAACTTTTGCTTAATTTATATGCACGGGAACCTTACACTATTGAAATTGCGTAAAAATAAGACATGTTTTGGCGGTTCTTTTCTATCGAGGCAATTTTGGTTTTGTATGGTTTTGTTCAGACGATTCAATTGCAAATATGATGTAGTTTTGGTATGTTCTTTTTCCTGGCATTCGCTTTAGTTTGTCATAGGTAAATATTCAATCTAAGAACCCCGATTTCGCGGAGCGCCCCCTCTTAAAACTTTGTTTTTAAAGTAAATTATTACGTGTATCGTGTCGACCTGCATCGATGTAGATCGCTTAGGTCACTGGCCCCCTATTCGCAAAACGTTTTGTTTGCGTGTGCAAGCTCGTTCCTAGTGTAATTTGATCTCGAGATATGTAACAATTGTTGGTAATTGGAGGTCAGACTTAAACTAGGCACGCTGTGAATTGCTCTGCACTAAGGCTAAGGATCAGGGATATGCCATCGTGCAGGGGGTCAGTTTGTTAACTCGGTGATAACGAACGACCTATATTATAATAATACGCACAAATATTACAGATGCGATTCACAACGAACCTCGACTCGATGTGATCGACCAACCCCTAGTGATTATTTGACCCCGTACACACGTGCTATTATTTAAAAAAAAATACTAACAATTCACTACTTATGCGTATTGCGTAATCGTGGGTCCGACTATGGGTGAGTATTATCAGGCGGTGCGAAAAAAATCAACCATTAGCATTATGGGCGCGCTCAAGCATCGCTTCCTACATATTGGTGCATTTTTCCACCTCGCAACCTGGCACAGCTCTGGGCTGTTATTCGGAACGCGCTAATGCGTCTCACCTCACCCGTTTTCACTAACGAAACTAGACCTCTACATACGCTTAGTTACTACGAAGCGCAGCGTCAAGATATAATTGTGGGAGAACGGTGAGGTGAGTTTGAAATAAGTTACAGAATAGAGGGGCAGGTGTCACCAGAGCTGCAGAGTCTGGTGGATGAATACTCACCCTAAGGGTGACCACCCACCCTAAGTGGTGCCCACCAAAGATTTGCGAAGTTGTGTTTTCATACGTTTGACAGTTAGCTAGCTATCAACCAAGCGAAATCCATTTCTTCCGTCATCACCCGAAAAGTTAACTTCGTTATTTATTAACGAATAACGGTTTTGGTCGCTGTAAATTTATTTATTTGAGCGGCAAGGTGACACTGTCTTAGGGGCTACCGCGAAGTGAAAACGAACTTCGTTTGAGTATCTCCCTCTCTGTCGCTCGAACTGGCAAGTGCAACAGAGTGGGAGATACACGAACGAAATTCGTTTTCGTTACGCGGTAGGGCCTCTCTAGCTATAACCACGAAAATCTAATCTCGAAGTTCGTATATCTCCGTCTCATCGCACTTATGGTTTATGGTACTCGAGCGACAGAGACAGAGATATACGAACTTCGAGATTAAATTTTCGTGGTAGCGCCGCTGAATGAAATACCGTTTCCTCGTTTTTTGACTGAAAGCGCCAAGAGCGCGATGCCATTAAAAAAAAACATTTAATTCTGCGCAGCAGCCTCCTAACTTTTACTTTTATACTGGACATTTGTTCACATGCATATTTCACCAACCATACACTAAAATATTTGACTCCGGGGTGTAAAAATAGTATAAATAAAATAGAGCTGTAAATTAATAAGCTCATGAACATGATACTTGAACTTGGTGTCTATCTGTGGAAGGCTAAAGTTACCTTTTACAATATGTAGACGCGGCATTACACAACTCATCAGAGAAAGTACTTTTTGAAGGTGGAAACACCGGCGGCCCGCCACGTTTCGCCAGTCTTGTTAGTTGTTCACTCGTCAGTAATTTCTTAGCTTCTTACCCATTTACGTGTGATCAAGAAAATAACTTAAAATGAGTGCTCCAGCACCAGCTCCTGCTCAAAAAATAGGAATAGTGAAGCAGGTAAGTGATTGTGTACATTTTTAATATTGAAGACAGTAGCTCAAGCGATGCCTCGTGCCGATTTCATAGTTTGCCTTGTTGGCACAGGTTCACCTATAATTCTAGATAGGCGCGCACGGGAACAGAATACGTGTACTTTAATTCAATGTATTACCGATCGGCTTTTATTTGGATTCTTTCAAAGCATTATTTGCCTTCCTTGCCAGCTGGCGTGTTGCGCGAACCGATTGTCAAGTTGTATGAAAAGAAGCTACTCATCGCATTAGAATAGGATTTTGTAAATGAAAACTTGCTGTAATTATAGGTATTATCGGGGGACACTATTGTGATAAGAAAGCAGCCGAGAGGTGGGCCTCCGCCAGAGAAAGTGATAGCCCTCTCTGGCATCACGGCGCCGAAGCTCGCTCGCCAGCGCACCGCCAACAAGTGAGTACCCAGTTGTGGTCGCCTCGCCCTTCACCCTCGCGACGCCTGCTCCAGGCCACCCTGCTCACTCAAACCTTATTTGTGTCAACTAATGTGCTTTTCAAACTAACAACTAAAGGGTCTTCTAAACCAACTTGAAAACTTCTTATGTTCTTCAAAGATAGTGGATTTCATGTAGACAGGTTAATAATAAACTATTTATATTACTAGTGCTCTGAGGTATGTATGCGTACAAAGTCATTCACCAACATGGAACAAATTGATCCATCAATATGTCATCTTGATTTAGTAAATAAGCTATACCATATAAATTTCATCACAGTTATGTTATTTTGATAATAAAATTATTATAGAGGTGAGATAGCTTCAAAACTTATGGATTCATATTTCTAAAGTCCAAACCATCTGGAACCGTAAAGTTGTTTGTATAATAATTAATACACTAACTTAAGTAAATTGGAAAATGTCTATTTGTTTAGGCATTTAGATCATGGGAACACATAGAATTGAGGAAAATAGTATAAAGTTATGATTGTACTTATATACTGTAATCATTAGGATGGATCGCCTTTGTATGAAAAAAATTTTTTTTTTTAATTTCAAAATCGCGGGCCTCCAAAAAGTTAATGTGATGGCAAAATAAAGCTAATGTCGAATATGAGCAAGATTGGATAATTTTAAGTACTGCCGCAAGCCCAATAAAGTATTTTCATATATCAACAATTTCACTTCATGATATCCTTGTTACACAGACTCTGTTAATATACTATACCACTTATAAAACGTTTTCTGAATAATCAAATACATCTTTATATATTAAAAATAAATTGTTGCTGCATTATTCTAAAAAAATATCAAAGTACCCTCATAATAGCTTGACTTAGTTTTAGCATCAATGTTATACTACCAGCGTTTTTAATTTTGATCCGCCAACGTCTTGCACTGTATTGTTATTAGAGGTTGCGTAATCGTGATAAAGTGTGTCCTGTGTTTGGTACTGGCAAGGAATTACCAAAATATACTTTACCGAAATACCGTGATATGATGGAACATTTTATTTACGTTTCTAAATCTTCGACGAAACGTTTCCAAGATTTGGTGAAGGAAACAAGTAACATTGTTGCAACCGATATCGAACACATATGGATGGTTTCTGTGAGAAAACACGAAGGATACCTAAGAAAGAGATTTTTTGATTGATCAAAGAAGTCACAGAAAAATGGGGATTGGTTCGTTAGATAGAAAAAGTACAAATAAAAACCTGGATGATATTGAAAAACAACGTAAATGGGATTTATATTTGGAAAAATGTAAAATTGTAGACAGTCAACCTCAAGAAAAAAAGGTCAGAATTTTACCTGGGCAAAATCAACAAAATACTGAGGAAGTATCATCTTCATCCACTGTGTCTGAAAGCATTCAACCAGTAAATAGTGCCTTTCCCGCTGTGGCTAAAATATTGGATCGATACGGGATCCAGGGAAAATTTGTCATTCACGATGGCTGGCAACTGCTAACAGGATACTCAGGCTTTATATGTCAACCGAGACCCCATCAAGAAACCTGTTAATTCTGACGCATTTTGTGTTGAAAGTATACGCTCCAATGTGGTTCAATATAAAAACTCAACTGTCATGTATTATTGGAGCCAAACACTTACACGAAACAATTAAGCTGACACGATACCTCCCAAACAATCTTAAGAAGGTGATTGATCCTGTAATTCAACGCAATGGATATTTCGGCCATGGTGAAAATATTTTAATAGCCCGTAACCAATTGCAACCCCGCCTTAGGCAAAATCAAAGAAATTTTTTTTCGATCCACCCTAGTAATCATATCCAATAGGAATTCAGTAAGCTTACAGATATTAAGTTAGTATAATTTTGTAGCTAGGGTTTAATTTAGTTTCCAAGTTACTACAGTTCCCTATGTAGGTTACTTTACTCATATCAATGACTAGCTAGTATAAGCTTTTAGCTTGGTACACACATAGTTCACAATTTTTTTTTTAGGTTTTCATATCAACGGTATTGTTATTATTTGTTTATCATTCTATATACTGCAGAACCTCAGTACAAAGAGCTCGAAAAAGAAGCCTTAAAGAGGATTTTGACTTACAGGGATTTTTAAAGGGTCAAGGGTTTATGGAAGTATCTTTTCATTACCATTATCCGCATATACAATGTAATTTAACTCCCAAGCAAGAATCAAAAATGATATGTTGGTAATGTATATTAACCCTATTTAGTCAAAGCATGTACAGTCGCCATCAGATATATAGGAGCGGCCAAAGTGCTCACAAATATCTGAACACGTCTCTATTGTCGAGGCATTAGAGACCTGTTCAGATATTTGTGAGCACCTTGGCTGCTCCAATATATCTCATGGCGACTGTACTATGTTAGATTGCTGTAAATACTTTGTACAGCACTGTATCCATTCTACTGCAGAGGATAAAGATATCAAAACAAATAATTTTGACATACTGTTATGATTGAATGTATCTCTTTGCCGCCATATATTGAAGATAAATTTGAAAGCTTATTTGAATTCATTGTCAAAACTCAGATATAAATAAGTAATAAATATATATCAAAGGAGAATATCATACAAAATCGTACTAGCCCCATAATAAGATGAAAATGGTGTTATGGATAGTTGATATGATGATGGCATACAGCTCAGTTAGCACAAGATGGCGCCGGCAGCTGTGTCGCGGTGAGATACACTATCCAGCTCTTTCTAATCAGAACACTTAGAAAGAGACGGACAGTCTATCTCACCGAGACACAGCTGGTGCCGTCTTGTGCTAACCATACCTAGAATAAAAGGTACTCCTCAAAATAAATATTTGAGTTTTTTTCTAAAACAACTCATGCATTTGCCCTCCTAAAGCATTGTCTGTGGATCAGTTTGATGGTAGTTGGTTAGCTAGCATACATAATGCATTAGAATCCTAGTTAATATAAAACGGACACGGAGTTGAAGGCCATATTTTAAAAAAGTTGGCATTCTAACACTTACTTCTTTATACATCCCCCCCCCCCCCATTTCACCGCGTTAGGGGATGATTACGGGGACAAAAACAATCCTATGTTTCTCTCCATCCCTTCAACTATCTCCACTTTAAAAATCACGTCAATTCGTCGCTCCGTTTTGCCGTGAAAGACGGACATACACTTTCGCATTTATAATATTAGTATGGATGGATACGTCCTAGAAGCCTGTACCTTTGTCAAAACACATCATGTTTTTTTCTCACAAGCTAAAGACCGTCATGTCAAACCATTAAATCTCCGCCATAATAACAACCTAGCCTTACCTATATCCAGCTTAAAAATATACCACTCCGCTATTCAAAAAATCATTACATTAATTTTTACCACAAACTAGTTTTTACATACTACAAGATTTTTTTGATGAAGTGTCGTGAACAGATATTAAAATCTGTTTCCCGCATTATTTTTCCAATTACTGTAAATATAATAATTTCTGTTTGATTTTATTGTCAATTAACGTTAAGCAAAGTACCAAATTGTCTACCAAATGAATTAGTTTTTTATTATTATAGCCTTTGTTGTTGTGGACAAAATTACTCCTGCAAATGAAACAACAATAAAATGCCGAAAATATTTTTTCTTGTACAGTCAAGTGTAAAAATATGGGTGCATACAACTTACTCATAAATATGTCTTATAATATCACAAGACGCCGCAAGCTCTGTCGATTTTTCTCGCACTATACGTCTCTTTCTAGGGTGCGTAATGTTTCATATAATGTCAGAAAAACTAACATACACTTGATATACATTACATTGGCATAAAGTTATTTAGTATAATGTAACGTTTGATATAACGGTTTTTTGCTATATTTTGCTTTACTCTAATTATCGATTGATATAATAGGCAAAATTACATAATTTGCAAGTGGCATAATTCTATTTCCGCTGACATAAGAGTTATAAGTCTTATGTCAGCGGATTAAGGTCTTGTTTACGCGACTAACGTCTTATTTATGAGAGGATGTTATCGATATAAATTTGCACATATTTTTGCACTTGACTGTACTTTACTACATTCGATACCTTGCAGGAAATACCTGAACCATAGTTCAATTACATGTTTTAATTTATTTTACAGTGAGATCGAGACGAAAGATGAGCCTTTTGCGTGGGAAGCGCGCGAGTTTATAAGAAATAAACTGGTTGGAAAAGAGGTGGTGTTTACATCAGAGAAACCAAATAACTCTACAACCAGAGAGTACGGCTCTGTGTGGACAGGGAAGGATAGCACTAAAGATGAGAACGTGACTGAGGCTTTACTTGCTGAAGGACTGGCAAAGGTCAGAGAGGGTGGAAGGAATATCCCTCAGCTCAAGCGACTTGTGGAAATTGAAGACATTGCCAAATCGCAAGGGAAAGGCATTTGGGGTACTGATACTCAGGTAAGTTTATTTTACTATACATTTCCATTAATTAGGTACAGTTAGTGTAATGACTTATTCAACTATTTGGGAATAACATCATGTTATGCAATGTACTAATGTAATGTATTTTTAGGGTCACGTCCGCGATATCAAATGGACCATAGACAACCCCAAGCAGTTCGTGAACAAGTACAACGGCCAGCCCATCAAAGCCATCATTGAATATGTGCGCGACGGCTCCACTGTCAGATTGTGTTTGCTGCCCGATTTCCACCAGATTACCTTGATGCTGTCTGGAATCAGAGTAAGTTTCATGTTTACATGTATATGCCTCATCTGTGAAACCTGATAAAACTTCTCATTTAAATAGTGCCTATTTTATATTAGGTACTTCATAAATTAATCGCAATATGCTAGACACAGTTTCCGTGGAAGAGAATCCCACACCAGCGGCCCTAATGAAAAAATAACATAATTTTTTAGGTACTGATATGTTTGTATTATAAATAGTGTCCTGCAGTTAAACAAGACGGTGATTCAGAGCCATTTGCGGAAGAAGCTCGTTTCTTCGTCGAGTCGAGACTCCTGCAGAAAGACGTGGAAGTTATCCTGGAGTCTGTGAACAACAACAACTTCGTCGGCACCATCCTGCACCCACAAGGCAACATCGCCGAAGCTCTCCTGCGACAAGGTTTCGCCAGATGCGTTGACTGGTCTCTTGCTGTTATGAAATCGGGTATGTATATACTATACCTACACAGTCTAATATTTATTTAATTCTATGGCAGATACCAGATAAATACTATAAATATTGCACCATACAATACCTATGGAGGCGATGGAGGCTATAGATCTTTTAATCCATCAGGTAGCCCACTCTTCTACTCATTGCTAATTTATGTGTTCTCCATAGTGTAGGAAGAAATGGGATGCATCTTGGTAGATTAAAATAAATGATCTGTTTGGAAAGTAAGGGCAGATCTGCAAAGCTCCTACAATACAATATGACACATCTTGTTTCTGTCGCTAGTTGTTATGGCTACATCACCTGGGTCATTTATAACCCTAGTTTTTATGGACCATCATTTATGCTATTGTTACCATTTTTCAAACAAAACTATCAACAGACAGAATATCATAAGAAAAAGCTGTTTGACCCAAGTCCCTTTATTACACACCTCAATACACGAACATCGCCTACTTTTCTTATTTAAATGTATTGCTGATGCAGCTCCGCTAATGTATTTCTTTTGCTATGCGAATATAACATGTGACAAAATATTACAATGTCTTATAAAACAGCTCAATTACAAGTGACACTCGTTAAAATATATATATAATGTTAGCACATGCGCAGATAAGTGACAAATGAAACTGATAATCAGGTGCATCCACGCTGCGAGCAGCCGAGCGCGCCGCTAAGGAGGCGAAGCTGCGTATGTGGACCAACTACGTGAGCAACGCGCTCGTCATCGCCGCCAAGGACAAAGAGTTCACGGCCTCCGTACTCGAGGTCGTGAACGGGGACGCCCTCGTCGTCAAGCTGCCCAACGGCAACCACAAGAAGATATTCCTCGCGAGCATCAGGCCCCCGCGCGAAAAGTAATACCAATATTCACTAAGCAGTTTAAAGCGCCATTTACTTTCGGACGATTATCACATTCCAGAAGCTGTACAGTCAAGTGTAAAAATATGGGTAAATATGTCCCATAACTCTTATGTCAGCGGATTAAGGTTTTGGTACATATTTATGTGAGGATGTTATCGATACATATTTTTGCACTTGACTGTACCATACAAAACATGTTGCTTATGTAAATGGTACCTTATTGTAAATGCCAAATATGTTGTGTTTATTTATATGGATCCTGTCGTTTGACGGCAATTAGAACATACACATCACTTGATATTGTAAATGAGAAAGTTGGTGAGGATGCTTGTTGTCTGTTACTGTTTCACCCAAAAGCTATGGAAGGGATAATGATGGCACTTTCCAATAACATATAATACACTTAAAGGCCTGTTTCACAATCGCCGGATAAAATTATTGCTATCCTTTTCTCCCGTCATATAAAAGAAAAGTGACAGCCAACATTTATCTGACGGATATGTTTTAACTGGAGATTGTGAAACAGGCCCTAAGAATAATTTGTACGTGTACGAAGTTACAAGCAAGTATTCGATAAAACATTGTTTTTTTTATTCTAGGAACAGCCCTGATGATGAGGGAAAGCCATCGATCAGGCCGAAGGGTTTCAAGCCTCTTTATGACATCCCATGGATGTTTGAAGCTCGTGAATTCTTGCGAAAGAAGCTTATTGGCAAGAAAGTCACCGTCACTGTCGATTACATCCAGCCGCCAAAGGACAACTTCCCTGAAAAAACTTGCTGCACAGTCGTGGCAAGTGGAATGTAAGTAGTATGCTTATTATATAATGTTGTGTGTGTATTTAGAGGGAGACATGTAATTGTTGTCTATTAATGCTACGTATTTTCAAACAGGAATATTGCAGAAGCGATAGTTAGTAAAGGTTACGCAACAGTAGTGAGGTACAGCAAAGACAACGACCAGAGAAGCTCCCACTATGACAAACTACTGGAAGCAGAACTCAAGGCTCAGAAGGCAGGCATCGGCATTTACGCTAAAAAAGACATCCCAGCTCATCGCATACAAGACACGAGTGGGGACTCCGCAAAGGCTAAGAAGTTCTTCCCCTTCCTAAAGAGAGCCCAAAAAACAGAAGCCACAGTGGAATTCGTAGCGAGTGGTTCCAGAATGAGAATATACATTCCTAAAGAATCAGTTTTAGTGACATTCCTGCTGGCCGGCATCAACTGCCCGCGCGGCGCGCGGCCCGCCATCGGCCGTGGCGCCATCCAGGAGGCCGAGCCGTTCGGCGAGGACGCGCTGCTGTACACCAAGGAGAAGTGCCTACAGCACGACGTGGTGGTCACCATCGAAGAGATGGACAAGGCCGGCAACTTCATCGGCTGGCTGTGGGTAGACAACGACAACCTGTCCGTGTCGCTGGTCGAACACGGGCTGGCCGCCATGCACCACACCGCCGAGACCTCCGAGTTCGCGCGCGTCATCAAGACCGCCGAGGAGAACGCGATCAAGAAACGAATCGGCGTGTGGAAAGATTATGTCGAAGTAGAGAAGGAAATTGAAAAGGAGAAAAACGCCCCAGTACAGGACAGAACGGTGAAATACGACAAAATAATCATCACCGAAGTTACGTCTGAAGGGCACTTCTACGCGCAAAACATTGACAATGGTGCAAAATTGGAAGCGTTAATGGACAAAATTCACCAAGAATTCAAAGTGAATGCTCCATTACCAGGATCTCTTGTACCAAGGAGAGGCCAAGTTTGTGCGGCACTTTTCTCCCTAGACGACCAGTGGTACAGAGCCAAAGTAGAAAAAATTACTGAAGACAAAATGGTTCACATTTTCTACATTGATTATGGAAATCGAGAGGTAAGCTTAATCATTCAGATTATAATTAATTGTGATAATAGTAACCAAGTGAAGATAACAGACAAATTCAACTGATATTGTTTTTTTAAACCATACAAATCTTTAGTGATATTCTTGATTTGCGTTAGCTTCGGTGCTTTGGGCTTAAAATCACTAAATCTCATAATGCCTTATTTGCCAATACTCCCTATTTTCAAATTACCATGAGCTCATAAAACCTAAATGTCAAATTGTAACATTCTTAAAATGAACGAAATTCATTATGACTTTGACTTAAAACGGCATGTTCTCTAAATGCCTGAAGATTGAAATGCACAATGCTTCAATTACCGAATGGCAGAAATGACAAAATATCAAAACAACTCAACCTCAAAATACCTAAATTTAGGCATTTTTGGGAAAAATGCCTAATTTTTTTTACGAGTGTTTATTTGATATTATCTACCGATCTTTTACCTCCATCAATCTGCCGCTCTTCTAAAGTCGAGTGTCCACAGAGATTTTGACGAGAGATGTGATGGTTGACTTATACATGCGTGTATCACGAATAAAAAAATTGTCCACAAACGTGGTAATTTCTAGTTCCTGTTCAATGTGCCCCGCTCTACCCTACATTTTCCCTTTATTTCCATTTGGTAGCCAGCTACCAAATGGGAATATTTTTCCCACTTGGTGAAATTCATTCCCATTTCGAAGCTGGCTACGAGATGGGATGGGATTCATTAATGTAGTATAAATTTAGGTATTTTGAGGTTCGGTTATTTTAAGCATATGTTGTTTTGCCATAATGCTGTTTTGAAGTTTAGGTATTATTAGCCTAAGGTATTTTGAACATCGGCGATATTAAGGTTTCGGTTGATTGAGAAAAATATTTAGGCATTCTGCAATTTAGGTATTTTGAGACCATGGAGTTTTGAGATCTGGGAATATTGATAATGAGGTGAAGTGAGATTTTGTGATTTTAAGCCCAAAGCGCTTCGGTATGTATTACATGATAAACTTACTTAGTAGTTTAAGAAAAACAAACTTACTTACAAGGAAACATACCCAACTGTCCGGCGCCGATTTCAATGATTTTTAGGGTTCCGTAGACAACAAGGAACCCTTATAGTTTCGGCATGTCCGTCCGTCTGTCTGTCTCTCCGTCTTCGGCTTAGCTCAATAACCATTGCAACTAGAAAACTGTAATTCGGCATGGGTATATATAAATCTATCACGCCGACAAAACAGTACAATAAAATCTTGAAAAAAAATTGTTAGGGTACCTCCCCTACACCTAAAGCGGGGATGTAATTTTTTTTCTTGTTAAACCCATTGTGGGGTATCGTTGGATAGCTCGTTCAAAACTATTATGGGTTTCCTAAAACCATTTTTGAAATCAGATGTGTCCCCCCCCCCCCCCTACCCTGCCAGCTAAATGGCTACTACTGGGGACGTGAAAAAAATCGTGGTAGTAGTAAATATAATGAATTTAAAAGGAAAACTATCACGGGCAGGAAGGCATAAGGGTGAAAATCAAAAAACTTGTACATAGTTAAGGGCCTTAATCTAATCTACGTTTTAAGTTTTCTCAGTTTAGTAACGACAATTACCCATGTAAAATGTATGGGTAATGGTCGTTACTAAACTGAGAAAACTTAAAGCGTAGATTAGATTAAGGCCCTTAACTATGTACAAGTTTTTTGATTTTCACCCATAAGTAGTTACCGAGTCGACGAACTTAATGTGTACTTAGAAAGGCCAATTGTACAAATTCGGCCGACGCAACCGCACCGCACGTCGATGTAACTAAGACAAGCAACTACGGAACCCTACACTGCGCGTGGACCGACACGCACTTGGCCGGTTTATTATATATGTTATAGAGTAGTCTAAAATAACCGACACGTAATTTTTTTTAGCTGCCCAAACAACCTATCGGGAGATATTGTCCTCCAAAGTACTGAAAAGTGGCGAAACCCTCTAACTTCGGAAGAGAGTTTTGTTCAAGCAATCTGCTTGTTAATTACTAGTTTTAATATATGTTGGAGAACATGAAAAAATTATGAACACGTGTTTTGCTATTTCGCCTCAAAACTAATATTTAACAAAAAAAAACACACTTAAAAGTTTCATACTTTTCACCGTTTCAATCACTCACTTTGGTTGTTTTGCTAGTTTTTTTTAATCATAAGATACGAAACAAAACAAAAATAGCAGATATCATTGACAGTATTTGTAAATTAAAATGGAGATGGGCTGGGCACATCGCGAGGGCAAATGATGGACGCTGGAGTGAGCGAATAATGCATTGGTACCCAAGAGACGGCACCAGGACAAGAGGGAGACAGAGGCGCCGCTGGAGCGACGACATAGTGCAAGTTGCAGGCAAAAACTGGCAGAGAAATGCTACCGATCGCAAAGGATGGCATAATATGGAGGAGGCCTACGCCCAGAAATGGGCATCCAAACAAAACTAAATATCAATATTAATTTTATTTTAATTAATTTGCATTTTCTTTAATTTGCATGCTCAATTGTAGACGCAACCAAATAGAGTAATTAAATAATATAATTAGTAAGTGAAATGTAATAATATTAAAAATGTAAGCAAACAATGTAATAACATAGAGCACATAAAAGCAATACTAGTATAAGAAATTGTTAGAAAGTTTGGAATAAAGAGGCTTTATTATTATTATTATAACATATATAAAAATCATAGAAATCGGCGCCGGACAGTTGGGTATGTTTCCTTGTTAGTAGAAAATGATCTGATGAACTGTTCAAAGTCTTAAGGAATTGTTTGTCTTCTAAAACACGTACGTAATAGAAATCTTACAACAATGTGTATTGATTACAGTTAATAATTAGAGTAGGCAGTCCAAATTGGAGTAGTATGTTTTTTAGATTAACTTTATCTGATCTAAATAATATTATTGTTCAAGCCTTTTTATGCCAAAAATAACTCTTATATAGTCATAATAATACCCAATGTTTCCAGGTGGTGAACTATTCTCGTCTGGCCAACCTGCCCGCCGGCACGGAGTCGGAGGCGCCGTATGCGACCGAGTACGTCCTCAGCTGCGTCAAGTTCCCCGCCGACCCCGACGACCAGATCGAGGCCGTGCGCGCCTTCTCCATGGACACCCTCAACAAGAAGTTGCTGCTCAATGTGGAAGCCCGCGGCGCGCCGGCCGCCGTCACGCTGCTCGACTCAGCCACCAACCTCGACTTTGGCAAGGTACGCTCAATTACATTTTCACCTCCGCAGCTCGAACAAGCATATTTTGCTGCGTGAAAACAGTGTGCAAAATGCGACTGCTCATTCCGTGAGACAAAGTAGCTTTTTAATTTTAATGCCGGGCACTGACATTTCATCGTATGGGTCGTCTATTACAAGTTCACAATGTGTGAACTTTATTAGCTCTGTCCCTTTCATGTCAATACTAAAAAATAAAATGGCAGACATAGGTCGATCCATAGTTCAACCATCCAATTTCAAAGTAGACCCCCCAACAAAGCGCGAATCAATTAACACGTTCGAAAACTATCAAATGAACAACTTTAAATGACCAAAATATTTATACAAAGGAATTTTCAATTGAGGAATACTTCAATACAAACATCTCGAAATAAACTCCGTTTTTCATAATAAATAGGTAGCTAATTAATAATTCTAGTTTTAACAATCTTAAATTTTATGAACATATACCACTAATGCAGTTTCCGAAAGAAGCGCGGCGCCCCGCCCCATTTAAAAAATTGCGCGCTGTTAATTTGTTTCAGATTTTATTGGGTATATTATTCTTCATTCTTGCGTTATTGATATTAGTTTTAAATATAAAAACTACTAGGATGAATAAATTCTCTAACTAGGAAATACAGTGAAGTCAGTGACGTGACGAAGGCAGTATTTTAACAACAGTACGGCTAGTTTTTGGTGTGCACGCGAGATACACGTAATATGGTAATGTGTGGCTTCGTCTCTTTCTAGCGCAAAAGACATGAATGATAAATATTTCAAAAATAGCTCGAAAATATGAGTAGAATCTGTAAATCGTTGTAATTGTGTTAGTGTCACACGAGACTCTTATAGATACTAAAATATCCTTTGGTTTCTCGCGCCTTGTCTCGCCATTCTAGTATTTACTAACGGCGCGGCCGGCGCTGAGGAGTTAACACAAGCAGTAACGAAGGCTTAATTAAGTTTTCCTCCTGAATAATTACGGGACGAATAGGTACGTAATACTATGATATTTTTTTTAATGTGAATATGTTCTCACTGCTGAGGTGAAAAGTTGTATGTGTTACTCGAGAGCAAAGTATTTGCATCTCGTGCTTTTGAGTCCCTTGCTGCGCTCAAGATTCAAATTTTAGAATCTTTAACTTCCTCAGGACTCAAAATCAGCACTCGCAGCGAAAACAATCTTTGCTCTCTTGTAGCACAAATAACTATTCATATCTTGACTGGGATCTTCCAAGATTTTCACCGCTTTTCAGTTAATCATAGATCATAGATAAGCTTCTTTGACTTTAGCCCACACGTTGCCATATTTTTTTTATACAAGGTGAGTCTTTATAGACTCGCGTTTTCGGCCATAGTAGGTCCTCCTCTTATACACAGTATGTCCTCGCCATGGTTTAAAACGGGTCATCTATTTGCCCCGATGATCCAACGGTAATTTAGTCTCAGGCAAATTTATTTATAAATACGTTTTCAGACATCGTATTTGATATAAAAACCTCTTTGCTTTGTAACTGCAGATACAATTTAAGAAAAAAATGGGCGTAACACAGGCTATTACAGCTCTGTATGTCTGCGCATTGTGAAGCCCTTTTCGAGCAAGTGTGATGAAAATATATTTTCTCAAACGTGCAATGAAATATTGACGTTCTGTTCTTCATAATGGGCTTCGAAGTGTCACGTTTCGGGCGCAGCGAGACGAGAGACCCGTAATGGCATTTCATACAAAATTTGAGGCCTAGGCCTGCAAGATGGTCTTTTTTCATTTCCATTCCACAATTTGTGGCACAGGATCACAGCGTTCAGCCATGAAAATTAAAGTTTGATTTCTTGGAGCTTTTTTATTTATTTCATGCGTGTTTGAGAAAAGCACTATACATACCTCGGCGCGAAAAGGGGTTGCCAGCCTCATAACTATCCGGCCGAGCGAAATCTCTTGGTGTATTTAATTAGAGGGAAAAATATAATTATTTCAGTCAAACGAGCGGTGGGAGTCCACCTTCTAGGATTCCATCCGGCTCTTATCTGGTATATGTTCGTATAATGGTAAAACCATAGGTAAACACGCTAATAATAGTACGCTATTGATGAAAAATAGTGTGCGTAGTATGAAAATGATTGTTTAATTGCAGAACCTGATAAAGGAGGGTCTAGTATTGCTGGACGCCGTGCGCGACCGGCGCCTGGCCGGGCTGGTGAGCGAGTACCGCGCCGCGCAGGAGCACGCCAAGAGCTCGCGGCTCAACCTGTGGCGGCACGGCGACATCACCGAGGACGACGCCGTCGAGTTCGGCGCGCGCCGCTAACCAGCGCCCTCTCCGCCGGCTACCGGTTCCCCAAACCTCCAACGTACCGACAGCCGACCACGAAACCCACACACCTGTACGCTTCAAACGATCTTTAACTTTCTTGATTGCGCTCAACTATCTAGGCCATTCATGGAACTGTAGCACGATCAACTAAAGTTGTGAACCTTGACCTCCTGGGCATGACTGGGTATTTTTATAACCTTTATAAACACTATATTATGAAATAGGTCTTATTCTGTATTCAACGCGAAATGTAGTCAGAAATGAAATGTCTTTTTAATGACAAAGAGTGAATCTGTAAATATACAATAGTACATTACGTACCTAGGGCGAACCGAAGGTGAGGGCCATAAATATGCGATCTGTGGCTTTACGAATTACCGCCCGTGGTGAGTACACAATTTTACGTCTTCACCTGGCTACAATGCGAGTTTTACCGTACGTGCAGCGTGCGGTATAACTCGCATTATGGCCAGGTGTGACGTAATATTGATTTAATTATTTATCTTTTTTTTTGTAAACTAATGAAATTTCATGTATATTTTTATATGTATATCACAGAAAGGGAATAATGTTTTGTTAAGAATGAACTGTGTAGATTCGCATTTCATGAAAATCAAATTAGACCAAATGGGTTCTCTCAGGCGGTTTAACTCAGGCGGTAACCCAGAAGAGCAAGCACTAGTCGCGCGATGCTGTGCGTCTGCGCTAACCTCAACCTCGCCCGGCTCTTTTTTTCTACAGACATCCTCATACATTTTAAATCCAGATGATATAAATATACATATTTCTGCCTAGCAAGAGTACGACATAATAAATGTAAGTTATGAATTATAATATACTTACGAGTAAATATAATGTCATCTTATAAGTCATACTCATAATATTATTGTAAACGATAAGTGTTACCCGGAAGACATACGTATTTTATTTACGTCAAAGTTATATTTATATACATGCTCATATGGATTGATTTAATAAAAAAATACTGATAATAATTTAGTCTACTGTTGCAATGAAAAATAATGACGTGTCAAATCAAATCAAATCAAATCAATTATTTATTCTGCAAATAGGCCACAAGGGCACTTTTACATGTCAAACGGTAATTTACAATAAAATAGTTATCTTACACAATAATAATTTAAAATTATATATAAAATGTTTACAAACTAAATGTCACTAAGTTAATGTAAACAAAACAAAATTGCAAAATATGACCTTTACTGTCGATATAAGATCTGTATCAGCATTGTGTGTATTTGATGTTTTGTTAGTGTACACGTAATAGTGGCCGTGGTTTAGTGTCGATATAGACCAAACAAACCAGTCGATGGTACTTGCTTGCGACGTCTAATCAGTTGCTCCTTTAGAAACGATCAATAATTAACACTTTCGCAACCGGACTAAAAATTGAACAACTCACCAGAAACCGACAGAACTCGCTAGGCATGTAGGTTCATACTAGCAGCCGGCATCTGAGCAAACATTACGAGTGCCCGCTAGGCGGGTTATTGTTGCGAACGTGCGATTCATGCTCGATTATTTTGTCCACTCTATTTGAATTTATTAATCATGAATAGTTATTGCTGAAACATCTTTACCTTAACCATGTGCATTAGGCACCCGGATGTAACTCGATCAACAGGTAGTCGTTTCAAAAAAGTATACTCTTTTACTGTTACCGAGTAAGTCTTCTTTGATAACGGTAAAATATTCATATTGATGTCTTTGCATAATAAGCAGTAAATATATAATAAATTAGGTTTGCAGTGATAACGGCGGACTAACTGATGTAGCTAGTGCAATACGGGCGCCCAGTCGTTCGGCTGATCTCCGGCCGCCGCTGATCTACTGCTTCAACGGTACATTTATCGCGCTTAGTACCTCTATTTAAAAAAGATAACTTGTCATTGATTGTTTTGATTGATTACTTGTTTATTTCGTATTAAACACGTTATCTGAAGTCTTTTTTAACTGATTGCTGACTGACATGTTTTTTTTGTTATATGATTTAATTATATCTTTTTATTGCGTACTTACAAATGTATTGTATGAGACCTACCTATCTTCTTGAGATGTTTATAAGATAGGAAATACTTTGTTTACACATATTTAAGTACCATAAGGTGCGTGGATTGTTAAAAGGACTTGGTATATTAAAATAAAATAATTTAGGAATCAAGTGGGTCATTTATTTTTTTACGTAAGCTGGTGCCACTAGATTGAACTATTGCACCCATTACTGAAAAGCTGAGAGCAAATCGGCTTCGGTGGACTGGACATGGTATGCGGAGGTATGATAGCCATGTTACTAGAATGCATTCAGTATGAATGTGGAGGTTTGTAAGATAAGATAGACCAAGGAAAAGGTGGATGGACTGCCCGAGAGACAATATGAATATAAAGGAAGGAAGTGTGTGATGAGTTGACGGGCGATAGAGAGTTACCCGGGTCGTCTGAAAAGTTTCTGGCCTCACTGTCACATAAGAACTTTAAAGTAAAAACTCTGGCATTACGATTATACTTTTTTCAGAAGTTAAATGTCAAAATTGCCGCCATTTCAGTCGGCGACTTTTTAAATTGGTTATTTTGTAAACTAACCTCTGTGTTCTTGAAAAAATGGATAAAATTGAGTGCCGAGCTGTGATTGATTTCTTATATTTGAAAAATAATACGCCAACCCAAATTAAAACTGAGATGGATTCTGTTTACGGCTAGTCTGCTCCGTCATTTTCCACCGTGAAATTTGGGGTAGCTGAATTTAAACGTGGTCGTGCCAGCTTAAATGATGAGGGACGCCTTGGACGGCCAAAAACTGCCACCAATCAAGATGTTATCGAAAAAGTACACCGAATAGTGCTCGAAGACCGACGAATCAAGGCCAGAGAGATAGCAGAAGGCATAGGCATATCAAAAGAACGACTCTGCCATATATTGACTGAAGAATTGAATATGCGAAAGCTAGCCGCCCGTTGGGTGCCGCGTCTGCTAAATTCGGACCAAAAACAAGTGAGAATGAACATTTCCGAAACTCAAGTGAGGCGATTTAAGCGAAATACATGGGATTTTTTGCGTCGCTTGATAACTGTCGATGAAACATGGATTCATCACTTTACGCCTGAGACGAATTCACAATCCAAACAGTGGACTGCGAAAAATGAGCCTGCCCCAAAGAAGGCGAAGACGGTTTCGTCGGCCGGAAAAGTGATGGCCACCGTGTTCTGGGATAGTCGCGGGGTTATATTCGTTGACTATCTAGAAAAAGGAAAAACGATAACGGGAGCTTATTATGCATTGTTACTTGACAAGCTGAAGGTAGAAATTGCGAAAAAACGACCGCATTTGCAAAAAAAGAAAGTGTTGTTTCATCAAGATAACGCACCGTCTCACAAGTCAGCGATCGCCATGGCAAAAATTCAGGAGCTACGATTCGAATTGATTGACCACCCACTAGTTGGGCGTAATGCATTATATTTGTAATCGCATTACATTCGTAATGGCATGCAGGGACATTTCAGCACTTAGTTTTTTTTTGCCAAAGTGGTGTCATTATAACGCCTATTTAAAATGATTGTTACGTTTAGAACACGTCAAATTCGTCAAAATAAGCATGTTTTACTTGAAAAACTTTTCTCTAAATTTAAAAATGACCGAAGTAGGTATAGCGTTCCAAAGTTTTCTAACTTCAGCACTTGGTAATTTTATTGCCAAAGTGGTGTCACTATAACCCCTATTTTGAATGATTGTTACGTACAGAAGACGTCAAAATAAGCATCTTTTTCTAGAAAAACCTCGTTTTTTCCGTTCTTTGATAGAAAAAAATAACACCTATCCGTCATCAGTCGGGGTTTTTTGACTGACCCTTTAAATTTAAATGACCTTTGAACACGAATATCTCGATAAATATCGATCTGGGAGAAAAAGTATAAAGAATAAAACATGCTTATTTTACGCATTTATAACGATAGGAAAAGAATATAAAAAATATCAAAAAAAAAACAAAAATGTTCTAAGCCCAAAAATCCGAGTCGGTTCACGATACCGAAATTTTTTAAGTCCCAGAACCGTTTAAATGACTGACCTTTGAACCCAAATATCTCGGTAAATATCGATCTGAGAGACAAAGTTTAAAGAATAAAACATGCTTATTTTTACGCATTTTTTACCATAGGAAAAGAAAATAAAAAAAATAAAGTCCAAAAACCGGCCACCCTTTCCTACCCCAACCCAAGGTTAAATTAAAATTACAAAATGTAATCTGTAATGCGATTACAAATTATATTTTGTAATGTGTAATGCAATAATTGCATCACAAATTACATTTTGTAATTTGTAATGCGATTACGAATTACATTTTGTAATTTGTAATGCAATAATTGACATTACATTTTGTAATTGTAATTTGTAATGCAATTACTTTTTGCCCCACACTGCCACCCACCATATTCTCCAGGATCTGGCTCCCAGCGACTTTTTTCTCTTTCCTAGACTCAAAACTTGGCTCGGTGGACCGAGATTTTCGAATAACGGCAATGACCACGAGGTCGAGGAGGTGGTCGAGGATTTTGCAGAGCAAGATGTCAACTACTACTTGGACGGGTTGAAAACATGAGAGCATCGATGGGAGAAGTGTATAGACTTACAAGGAGACTATGTTGAAAAATAGAAAAGAATGAGATCGAAAACTACTTCTTTCCTTGTCAGGCCAGAAACTTTTCAGACGACCCTCGTACTTATGGAAGAAAAAAACATGCTGCGCCGACGCCAAGTAAATGACATAAGGACAAGCGAATGATGATGAAGGGGAAACAAATAGTCTTCCTGTCACAAATCTTACGTTAATGGAAAGGGTCCTTCACGGCATTGGAATAAAGTCGAATGTGTCGTATAGTTAGTAGCAGCCAGAGTAGCCAACTATATCGTAACACACGCTTATTCTTACAGTATCAGCATAAAGACTTGTACCGAAATATTTGACTACGCTGGCTGCTACTAATTATATGATTCTGACTGTACCACGTAACGCAGCGTGGGTAGACCCCTCACAACACAAGGTGGACTGATGACCTGGTAAAGGTCGCGGGAGTCCGTTGGACGCGGGTGGCGCAGGACCGGTCATTGTGTTGTGGTACTCTTTGGGGGACCATGTCCAGCAGTGGACGTCTTTCGACTGATATGATGTTGATGTGTCTAAACCCCACTCATAGAAAATCCTGGATTGGCCACTGTATAGAAATATCTATAGCCTTCCGAATAGGGCACCTCTCATAATTCCTGCCAAACGCTACCTATTTAGGACTATTTGGATAAGGCGTTTAAAAGGAGTCCAAATTATTAAGGATTCGGAGTAGGTATGCAGGTTTCTTTGGTAAGTATTTCAAAAATATCTTAACAAGTCAGATTTTTTGATTTTTTTTTGTTGGTTTGACTGAATGCATCCACACTACACTCGCGAGCAATGAAACGGAATCATTTCACATTTTTCGGTTTTTAGGTCCACACTACACTCGCGAGCAATGAAACGGAATCATTTCACATTTTTCGGTTTTTAGGTCGTATCTTTTAATTTAACATTTTTTTCATTAATTTTGTAATTAATACAGTTTCCCTGAATATTAAACTAAAACGAATGATTTTCCTTGAAAATCAGTCCAAGATTTTACCGATTACAGCTATTTAACTGATGTATGAAAAATTTCACGATGTAAAGGCCACTATTTGCACCCCCGTTAACGTTTATGGGTAGTTATCAGTCGCTTACCAGAAGTTGACCCATTTTCTCTCATCAACAAAAAATCACCAAAATAAACTGATGAAAAGAAAACAAAAAACCTTCTCATAGCTGGGGTTTGAACTCCAACCATCAACAAAGAAGATTAACCATTGGTCGTCGTGGAAGAGTTAACATACAATACAGCCAACTGTTTGCGAGAAAATACGCAAAGAATTTTCTCGAAAATAAGACCAAGTTTCTCGGCCCCCGTAAATCCCTTTACTGCAAATTTCATCAGAACATGATTATAAATAAGTATATTATGTCGCAAGGAAATGGCCAAAACAGAGATTTGATTCGATTCGCCATTTTAACATCTGCGTGATTTGATTTGTTCAAATCTCTGTTTTGACCATTTCCCTGCGACATATACCTACACGATGATTCTTAATTCGTGGTCAGGAGTAAATTTTTCTAATTCTGTATATAGGTATATTATATACAAACAAATATTGCTCGTTTAATAGTATCGGATAAGACCGGTAGCGCCCTATACTACGTAAAATATAGCTTGAGCCCTGCGACAGCCGTCATCGAAATCACGCCCATCAAGTTCTGAATTTTGTAACGGTAAATATGGCCTGCGGCAACGTATACTTTATGGGATGGGTACTACACGTGTGACACACCACATGTCACTTTGACAGCTGTCGCAGGGTCTTCATTCTGGATTTCTACGTACAAACTTTCAAGCAAATTTTAATCCCTTTAGAAGATGAAATTAAAAAACGCTGAAATATATTTTTTGTGTTTTAATATGGAACCATTTTACGAAGTTTCAAGTCCCTAGCTCGAAAAATAATCCACTCTCCATACAAATTTTCAACCCATTTTTGATGTTACGTATACACACGACACGACTACCTATTTAGGACTATTTGGATAAGGCGTTTAAAAGGAGTCCAAATTTCAGTCCAATCGGTTAGTCTCAAATTTGGTCTGCGGGTCACCTTAACCCTTAACTCCATCAAACTTTTTTATACGTTTCATACGGTTTGACGGAGTTTAGACGCCGACAAAAATCTGGAGAATGACCTACTAAGGCTAGAATATGCGTCGAAATTGGTGATGTTCTGCATCGCGCTATTGAAGTTTTTAATTTATGTTGTATAAATACAATTTCTTTCAAATTTTTCTTATTATGTCTCTGACAACATCAACGAACTTTCACATTTATAATATCAGTGTGATGTGAAATAATATTAAAGGGTGAACACTATTAAATTGTCGCCTACATTTTTATTTTTCTAGCGTGTTGCATCAAATCTTTTTTTAGTATTGATTAAAATTTGGAATTTAGAACCCTCGTGTACCATTTTGACAACCATAAAATATTCATTTGTTTTTTATTCATGAAAATGGCGTTACACGAAAAAAATGTTCGTGAATTAATTTTGCGAGAATTTAGTAAAAATCCTAGTTTATCAACTTTGGAGCTGGCAAAATCTTGTCAAACTACTCGGAGGACGGTACAAAGGACCCTTAAAAAAATTAAACAAGGTGAATCTATAGATAGGAAGCGGCGTGAGGGTCAACCTACCAGAAAATCTAATGTTAAGTTACAAAGAAAGGTGTGCAAGTTATTTGAGAAGAATCCGAGTATCTCTTCCCGGGATGTGGCGAAAAAAGTAAAAACTAGTCAGTCAAATGTCCAAAAAATTAAAAATGATTGCTGCATTAAAACATATAAGAAGCAAAAGGCTCCAAAGAGAACTGCGGAGCAGTATAATCGTGCGGTTAGACGTTCCAGGTTATTGTATGCGTTATTGGTTCAGAAAAAATGTTGCCTAATTATTGACGATGAAACGTATGTCAAAGCAGACTTTAAGTCTTTACCAGGTAACCAGTACTATTCCGCTCGTGACATTTCGAATCTGGACGAGTCGAAGAAGGTTATCGCAGTAGAAAAATTTGCTAAGAAGTACCTTGTTTGGCAAGCTATATGTCAGTGCGGCTCGAGGAGCTCACCATTTATTACTACTGGGACAATTAATACCGATATATATATATCAGAATGTTTGAAAAAGAGACTGTTACCATTCATGAAGAAACACACTTCCTCAACATTATTTTGGCCGGACTTAGCGAGCTGCCATTACTCTACTCGAACTTTGGAATGGTATAAGGCGAATTCAGTCGAGGTAGTACCTAAGGAGAGCAACCCACCTAACTGTCCCGAACTTCGCCCCATTGAAAAATATTGGGCAAATATAAAAAGCAAATTGCGGAAAACTTGTCAACCTGCCACTTCATTGCCAGATTTTCAACGAAAATGGATTAAATGCACAAAATTGGTAACCGATGATTCCGTGCAAAGGTCGATGAATCACATCAAAAGTAAAGTCCGGGAATTTTCACGTCGTTCGTTGAAAGAGCCCTAGTATTTTTTTTATAGATTGTACGTTATGTAAAATTAGTTATATAAAGAGTTTTAAGCATTTAAGATTTTTATTTTCTCATCTGTAGCATATTCGACCCGCGACAATTTAATAGTGTTCACCCTTTATCCCACCAAAAACATTACATGTAAAGTGATTGCCAAGACCCCCTACATCTTGGCTAAAAAGTATAGCTTTGTTGGGCACATCCTCCCGGTCGCCGCATAGAGTCGCGCCGAATGAATTTATGATGATATTAATAAGCGACGGGTCTATACTTTTTAGCCAAGATATAGAATTTGTAGAGCGTGGCTGGTAGTGGTAGAGTTACGCCGCCTGGAGTAGGAAGCTTGGCACTTCTTATGCTGAAAGCTATATGAGCTAGGGAGTCTTGGCAATCACTTGGCGATCTCATTCCTTTTTGTAAGGTAATTTCTAAAGAAGTGTAATGGAAACCCATACAAAATCCAGAAATACCTATGTATTTTATTATTTATAAGAAGGAGTCCCTTTTATCAATTTTCAGATTTTCAGACCCTTTTATCAAAATTTGCGGAAGTCTCATACTAAATTCCATCCCCTAGTTGAAGTGGTTGGGGGGTAGTTCAATATTTTTGTTGATTGTGTACTAAAACTTACATACCAAATTTCAGCTTCCTAGGACTTCAGGAAGTAGGGTTAACTCGCATTATTTGGTGATACGCCTAATTCGGTGAATAGGTACATGTTTTGAAGCACGCTACCCAATAAAGCTGGCAAATTCACCGAATTAGGCGTAACAACAAATAATGCGAGTTTACCCTACCCTAAAGCTTTTGATGGTCAACGTGAGTGAGTCAAGTAACGAATTTAATAAAATAAAATTCAGTGTACTTAGGTGTTATTAATAAATTCCACAGGTTTATAAGTAATTGTTAAACCACTTAAGTAAACACAACACAAAAGGAATTGTTTTCCATCTATGAAATCTATATGGAAATAAAGACTGGCTCTGTAAGCCGTAGAACTCACGAGGATCAAATCGGTTTTTTTGAATTAAAAAATCTACAAAATGATTGAACCTGCTCCCAAAATTTTACGATAATCGGTAGGTACAGAGATGCAACCTGGGGCACATTGCATAATAAATTACAACTTATAGTACAAGCGGATTTGTAAGTTTAAATTATTGTAAAGAGATCTGAATAAAAAGCGATATTATTATTATTATAGTACAAGCGGTAGTCTCTATCTAATAAAAAAGTTGACACGAAGTTTCCGCTTGTAATACAAGTTGTTATGCAATGCAATGGGCAGAGGAGAACAGCGGGACATACGAACGGTTTTCGGCCCAATCTGAACTTCGTTCGCTCAGCTCGCTCTCGATTAATCTGGGGGCACGGTAGTGCCCCCGCCAAGACGAGCCAAGCGAAGCGCCTAACCTAACCTACCTACCTTTTCTCGAAGCGCTTCGTCGTTTTATGAACCCTTATAACTTGGGTTTGGATTATGTCAGATAATCAAAATTCTCGGGATATGATGTCAATAGTAGACTTATTAAATAGGTATATAACGTTTAAATTGCATAGCTCTTATACTTTCGGTTTTATTGATATCTAAAAAACGCCGATTTCGTTACTTGACTCACTCACGTTGACCATCAAAAGCTTTAGGGTAGGGTAAACTCGCATTATTTGGTGATACGCCTAATTCGGTGAATAGGTACATGTTTTGAAGCACGCTACCCAATAAAGCTGGCAAATTCACCGAATTAGGCGTAACAACAAATAATGCGAGTTTACCCTACCCTAAAGCTTTTGATGGTCAACGTGAGTGAGTCAAGTAACGAAATCGGCGTTTTTTAGATATCAATAAAACCGAAAGTATAAGAGCTATGCAATTTAAACGTTATATACCTATTTAATAAGTCTACTATTGACATCATATCCCGAGAATTTTGATTATCTGACATAATCCAAACCCAAGTTATAAGGGTTCATAAAACGACGAAGCGCTTCGAGAAAAGGTAGGTAGGTTAGGTTAGGCGCTTCGCTTGGCTCGTCTTGGCGGGGGCACTACCGTGCCCCCAGATTAATCGATAGAGCGGGCTGAGCGAACGAAGTTCAGATTGGGCCGAAAACCGTTCGTATGTCCCGCTGTTCTCCTCTGCCCATTGCATTGCATAACAACTTGTATTACAAGCGGAAACTTCGTGTCAACTTTTTTATTAGATAGAGACTACCGCTTGTACTATAATAATAATAATATCGCTTTTTATTCAGATCTCTTTACAATAATTTAAACTTACAAATCCGCTTGTACTATAAGTTGTAATTTATTATGCAATCTGCCCCAGGTTGCATCTCTGTACCTACCGATTATCGTAAAATTTTGGGAGCAGGTTCAATCATTTTGTAGATTTTTTAATTCAAAAAAACCGATTTGATCCTCGTGAGTTCTACGGCTTACAGAGCCAGTCTTTATTTCCATATAGATTTCATAGATGGAAAACAATTCCTTTTGTGTTGTGTTTACTTAAGTGGTTTAACAATTACTTATAAACCTGTGGAATTTATTAATAACACCTAAGTACACTGAATTTTATTTTACTAAATTATCCTCGTAACGGTGAAATTGACTTACTTATCAGTGGCGGAGCGCCCATACAAGCCGGTTCCTACCACCGGTTTGCCTAAAATTTCTTGCTGCATATTACCAAATTCGTAAATCAGCAATTTTTTGTCCTTTTAATACTTTTTTAGGACCCGAGAAAATAAAGTGCGTAATCTTGATCCGAATGACTCCCTTTCTGAAATGACGAGGCAGCACATGCCAAATAAAATGTATAGTTAGATTCGTCAGAATGGAACAACGGTTTTAGTTGTGTTGGCACGGGTGAGATAATCTCCTGTTACTTCTTTGCATTCTGATATTATTAAATGATAAATAAGAAGCAACCACCATACCATTGTTCCATAGTAAGCCATGGGGAAGTCATTAGAAGAAATACAATATCTATACCGGACTTAATATATTTCACATTGTTTTCTTATCACTTCCCTCATAACTCTCATAAGGCAAGAGACAGTAAGTAACTCAAAGAAAAAACCTTTCATATCAAACTCGAACATATATGAGTGGGGACCAAATTATTGGCCAGCGTTAGCCTGGCAAGTTGGTGGTTACCCATACAAACTGAAGAAGTGAACAAAGTTCCGCTGTGTTACAAATATTAACCATATAATTCTATGGTTCATTTTCGTGTCACAATGGAAAACTGATAGAAAAATTGAGTTAAGCTGGCCAAGAATTTGGTCCTTACCCATCTGCTATAGTAGGTAACGATGTGATAATGATAAGCCTACTTACCCATCTGCTATAGTAGGTAACGATGTGATAATGATAAGCCTACTTACCCATCTGCTATAGTAGGTAACGATGTGATAATGATAAGCCTACTTACCCATCTGCTATAGTAGGTAACGATGTGATAATGATAAGCCTACTTACCCATCTGCTATAGTAGGTAACGATGTGATAATGATAAGCCTACTTACCCATCTGCTATAGTAGGTAACGATGTGATAATGATAAGCCTACTTAGATGGTAAAATGCAATGAACAGGCTCGTGTAAATTATTGCTTTAATATTGCGCAAGTAATTTGTGCTCTTAAGTAATAAAAATTGTACAACCTTCCCTCAGTGTACCCTAAACCCCAAAGGGGTACGGTACTACTTAGATATCGTTTGCAAATTTCGTTAAATTTAATACATTTACTGCTAGAAACCACCACATAAGCACGTACAAGTACGTACGATATCTATTACGATGGGTGATCGGCAGGGAAAGTGCTAAGTAATTAACATCTCGTACAATCAAAACAAAATGTTATAAAATTAATTTACATGCCACAAGTCCGTTAGCATAATTACGCAAATTGAGGTAAACATACTCTTTTATACAAAATAAATATTATCATTCACTCAGTTAGCTCACTACACTGTATGCACTAAGTTGTGTCTCGTCACAGTATTATCATGGTCTTCTAGAACAGGGCCAAGAATGACAGGCAGCATTGGAATGTTAACTAAAAAGTGCTGTATGGAGGAGTAGTAATCTCGACAGGTCCAGGTGTTGTCGTGGCCGCCGCCCGGCATCACCGCGAGCTTCTTGCAAATGGCTCCACATCTCATGTACAGATGATTAGCCATCTCTGGTGGGACCAGACCATCATTGGAACCACAAATTACTAATGTTGGTGCTAATACTTGCCCAATTTTGTTCACCGACATGTACTGCAAAAAAGCAACATTTTGTCTTATTTAAACTTTATGGCACAGTAAAAAATATACAGGCATAACAGTGAACTTAATATCATATGGCACTCTAGCAGTCAGGTTACAGTGGGGTGTGCAATCGGGACTGCATCTGTATGGCCAGCACCATCTCATCCTCGGAAATTCAAAACAAGTTCCGGGAGCTTATTTTTTGTTCAGTTTGAACACTGATACATAGAAAACCGTAAAATTACTGGCATCTTCTATGTAATAAAGCAAGCATACAAAGTAGGGTAAATTAACCAATGACTAAAACCAGAACCCCATTCATTACATAAGAATTTACAACTTATAGTTAAACAATAATACTAGCCAAAGTCTCCTTCCAATGGAAGCAGTTGAAGGGAGTTTTTGTATATACTACAAGTTGGTATGGCACCTAGATTTTACAGGTAAAAGTTGAAATAAGATTGAATCCGCCAACAATTAGAGAAAGAGCCAACCATATCATGGTGTTCTTACCTAGAGGAAACTTTTCTAATTTAAAATCTAGGCAGTCTAACCTTGTTTTTGTAGCAAATGAGTGGAAGTATTTTCAAACATTTCCACCTGAGAATGACGTGAGCCATGTCAGGTATGCTTGTGAATGTATTCTCCACAACTAATGCCCAAATTTTATTTCTGTTTTCCAACCTAGAAGCTAAGTCTATAGCTATGGCTCCTCCTGAGAACAACAAAATAGAATATAGAATCATAAAGTGCTACAGGATTATGCTGATCTTATTTAACTTTTTGTACATATTTGTTTTGTACATTTAACATATTTAAACACACCTAGAGATCTGCCAAATAAAACAATCTTGGAGCGGTCAATGTCAGTTCTGTGCATGATGTAGTCTAGGGCAGATTGGGCGTCCACATAAAGCCCTCTCTCTGACGGGGTGCCCTCCGACAGTCCATAACCTCTGTATTCAACCATCATAATGTTGATTTGCAATTTGTGATAGAATCCCGAAACATTGGATAATCTGTAAAGGAGCTTAAATTTGTTATACATTTTTAAATGCAACTAACCTCAAAAACATTATTCTGTAGGTAACTGAAGAGTTGTTGACCTGAGATCATCTGGGATATCAGATGGGGTGCACTGCACACTGATATCAAGCTTCATGCCTGAGATTAGGCAGTATTTTAACATAGCACACAACAAGCAAAGGGATCTATTAATACTAGTTGATATAAACAATCAAGAGATGCTACAGATTCCCATAAAAGTGAGCATTAATATATTTTATAATATAACAGAAGTTACCTCTGACCCATGTTCCCAGCATTCCCATGAAAGAATACCATTGTTGGTATATGGTTGCTGTTGTTGGGTTGTTTAATAAGATATATGTGTATTTTGAAACCATCCTTACTGTTTATCTTAATGTTTTCATGGGGTAACTTAAAGTTGCTAGGTTGGAGGATAAACATTCTGGATTCTGGTGGATCATTTGGATAATACAACAGCAGGTCTTGAGCGCTGTACAGGACCCCTAAAACAGATACACATCCATGTCACTAACAGTCAAATCCTGTGATTATCCATGTGTGACTATCAGGTGGTTATCCAAATATTATATAAAAAAACAAATGTAAGTGATGATAAATAGTAAAAAATCACAATTAGACAAGTGGACATTTGGTTCAACATGGGAACCAATTTATCATAATATATTTAGTTCGTGATCAGCTACTCACCCGACAGGCCTATCATGAAGACAAAGAATGCAATTAAGTATCCATACAGGAAAAACACAAGGATACTTGATATTAATGTTAACGTCGAAACATCCCAAAGCCTATATAATATAACCCAAAAAATATGATACATTCTAACACTTAATGGGCCAGACATTAAGATAAGGAAGATATAATATTTTATATAAATTTTGGTTTCTTGTTATAATATCATAACAACGTAACCTAATAGTAGACTATTTTCTTTTAACGTACAAGCTGTAAACATTTTAAATTAATATAGCGCGGCCAAGTATACTTATATACTTTATTAATGAATAATACAGTACGTGAAATTGTACCAAAACCGAAACTAACTAAAATAAATGTTTTAAATTTTTAGGCACTAGGCAGTGGCCATGAACCTATAATTTAGTATGGACAGGCTATGGTAATAATAATACCACGTGCGAGCGAGCTGGTAGCATACAAATCTCGATAAGTGTGACAGACAGAGATATATCATTCGTTATCCTTGTCATAGTTCCACTTTTTTTCTATTTGGCACAACAGTTGTGGCATACAATGCTGTCAATGCTCGCGCGTGGCTGCATACGAATCCGAAATATTTAATATTATTGTGAATAAAATAGTGTCCTAAAAGTAATTTACACACGATAAGGTATCTCGTGTTCCGTCTGTGCCAAGAAAATGGTTAATTGTTGCGTGCTTGGCTGTAAAAGCCGGTCGGAACAATGTGATGAAAATATAACCTTTCACACGTAAGTAGAACATCTTTCACTTTTCTGTATACGCAATACGTAAAAATAGCATGGTAAAATTACATTACGCTCAAAATCTTGTAAAATTTGACGATTACAATAGAAATAACATCATTGTTTACATTGTACAAGAAAATATTTGTTGACAAATTATCCGCCCAAATTACGTAGATTGTTTATGGTAAGCTGCGAGAGGTGTTAGAATGTCTTCTCGATTTAGCTTCTTTGCAATCATTTTAGGGATACCAGCCAATACAACTTAAAAATACCCGATTTCTCGGGTAATTTATACTCTAACAAAATTCTCGTTATTACATAACATTCGTATATAATGGATGGGATATATTCTTATATACGAGGGACGGCTGAAAAGAAATCTACCTAAGTATGAAACAAAAGACTGTCATGTATGTATTTTTTTTATTTTTCAATATAGTCCCCTGCTAGTGAAATACACTTATTACATTTGTCAAATATTGACATTAACCCATGAAAAAAAAAATCTTTCGGTTTCTCGTCAAAAAAGTCACTAACTGCAGCCTTCATTTCGTCATCGGTCAGAAATCGTCTTCCTCGGAGATCTTTTTTGAGGTGTCTAAATAAAAAATAGTCGCATGGGGCTAGGTCTGGACTGTAAGGTGGATGGTTAACGGCATCGAACCCTAATTCCTTCATGGTAAGCATTGTTGTGCGGGCGGTATGCACAGGTGCATTATCGTGTAAAATCAGGATCCCTTTGCTAAGTTTACCCCTCCTCTTTTCTTTTATCGCGTCTCGTAACTGATGCAGTAAGCTGGAATAATATTCAGCATTCATTGTCCTTTTTTTTGGTAAATAATCTATTAGTAAAATTCCTTCTGTATCCCAAAATACGGTAGCCATAAGTTTGCCTGCCGACGGCCTGACCTTAAACTTCCGAGGAGGCTTCTCATCCTTGAATTTCCACTGCAAAGACTCTTGTTTGCTTTCGGGGTCCCACTGTCGAATCCAGGTCTCATCACACGTCACCATTTTAGAAACAATTTCTTCCTCATTACCTCGACTCATTTCCAAAAACTCCTCACAACATTTGACACGTCGGTCCTTGTCAAACGCCGTTAACATTCTGGGGACCCAACGTGCACTCACCTTGGACATATTCAGATGCACATGAATTATCTCATTGACTCTTTCTTTACTGATGCCCACATCTCTAGCAATCTCCCACTGCTTCACTCGTCGGTCTTCTAAAATTATTTTTTTAACTTTGGCTACATTTTCGTTTGTAACGGCAGAAACCGGCCTTCCACTACGAGCGTCATCTTCCAAGCTCTCACGACCAAGTTTAAATTGTTTAGACCAAAACTTTATAGTAAATTCGGAAGGGCACGAACTACCGAACACACACATCATACGTTCTCGGATCTGTGAGGGAGTATTTCCTTCTTTTGTTAGAAATTTAATCACTGCACGATGTTCAATTTTAGCGATATTCATTTTTTCAACCGATATGTCGCAAACATTCGAGAATTGTAGAAAAATGGAACGGAAAAAACAAATGAACTTCAAATAATTCAAAAAAAGAATAACCAAAGAACAAGAATGCATTTCAGCCAGTATCATTTTCGCATATTTTTTTAACCAAGGAGATTACTTTTCAGCCGCCCCTCGTAAGTACGTATATTTACTCTGTACTCATAGTAAAGATAAGCTTTTATGTAGCGAGTAATCTCGGACTGTTCATCCGATTTCAAAAATTCTTTCATCTGGCTTTATTTAATCCTGCATCTGCGCCTCCGCTTGTGTTCTTTCTACTACGCGGGTGGAGAGGAGACGCGTGGACAGCTAGTAATAAGTAAAGACGATCGACGGTTTAGAATGAATCATAATTTTCTATAAGCCCTTTGCTTGAAAAATTTTATGTAAAATAATATGTTTTTTTTTCTAGGTTTCCACTAAATGAGGATGCGCGTGCGCGTAGTATTTGGGTTGAGGCTACATATATATATTTGTGATCGCATTCTCGAAAATAGTTCTTACGATTTTGATGGCATTTGCAGTATAGGGGTTTATGGGGGCGAAAAATCTATCTCATCATCATATCAGCCGAAATGGCCGGTCCTACGCCATCCGCATCCAGCGGACTCCCGCGACCTTTGCCAGGTCATCAGTCAACCTTTTAGGGGGCCTCCCACGCTGTGCCTCATAAAAAAAAACGATCTAGCTAGGTCTCATATCTGGGAAAAATCGTTCTCAGCATATTTTTACCCGAGCAGAGCTCTTTATCATTAATCTGTAATAATTTGAATATTTGAATAGTAAATGTTTTTTAATATGGTTGTGTCTCATTTCGGTATTTAGTGTCATTATTTTTCCCGCCTTAAGCCTGCATCGCGGTCAATAGTAAATTTTACAGCTAATGACAAGTTTACCATTGATCGCCGCGGCCAGGCCGCGCCTGTCTGTGAGAGGCTTAAAGTCTCTCACAGACAGGCGCGGCCTGCGGTGGCGGTCAATAGTAAATTTGACACTAACTGTCAAGTTTACTATGAACCGCCACCGCAGGCCGCGCCAGTGTGATTCAGGCTTTATAATAATTAAGTAGATCAGCACGGCTATCACAGGACGCCCCGCGAGCTGTGTCGCGGCGAGGTAGACTGTCCGTCTCTTTCTAGTTAGAACGATTAGAAAGAGACGGATAGTCTACCTCGCCGCAACACAGCTCGCGGGCGTCCTGTCATAACTGTGCTGATAAGAAACTACCAGGTAAGCCGCTTGCACAAGGACTATTAATTACCTACATGTCATGTTCTGTTACTAGAATCATATTTCATGTTATTAAGCTGAATATTACTAGTGGTTGCGAACAGAGCGCCTGCTAGGCAGTGAATGTGTGTAAAGCTTCAGTAAAAACTACTTACAATAAAAGCGCATTATTTAAAATAAACATATGGAAGCGATGGGGTAATTTTTAGTTACATGGCCACCCCACGGGAATCATCTACTTTGTTGCCGTCCCTCATTGTGGCGACACTTACGTCGCCTCTGTAGGTATATACTCTAAGGCAGTGGCTATGGCTAATTTCCAATGACAGTTTACTTTTTAAAAATATTGGTCGGGTCCACAGACTAAGGGTAGCGCACACAAGCAACTTTTTTCTCCGCAACTATTTTCTATGGGTTAGTATGGAAGTGTGCAAACGTAGCGACGCGACGCCGCGTCGTGTGCGCACTTCCATACTAACCCATAGACTTGATGTGAGAGACAAAATAGTCGCGGAGACAAAAGTTGCTCGTGCGCGCATACCCTAATCTAATACAGTAGCGCAGTACAGTGTCACGCAACTAGGAACAAAAAGAAGAATGACATCCATTTGCTCAAATTCAGCTCTAATCTGACAAGTGCCAAGTTTTCTATCTGTGCTTCTACCATGGCGGACACATGCTATCTCTTACTTCCGTTCTTTCTCTTTCTGTCATTGTGGCAATTGGATGCTAACCATGGATCTTAGAGTATATACCTACAGAGGCGACGTAAGTGTCGCCACAATGAGGGACGGCAACAAAGTAGATGATTCCCGTGGGGTGGCCATGTAACTAAAAATTACCCCATCGCTTCCATATGTTTATTTTAAATAATGCGCTTTTATTGTAAGTAGTTTTTACTGAAGCTTTACACATTCACTGCCTAGCAGGCGCTCTGTTCGCAACCACTAGTAATATTCAGCTTAATAACATGAAATATGATTCTAGTAACAGAACATGACATGTAGGTAATTAATAGTCCTTGTGCAAGCGGCTTACCTGGTAGTTTCTTATCAGCACAGTTATGACAGGAAGCCCGCGAGCTGTGTTGTGACGAGGTAGACTATCCGTCTCTTTCTAATCGTTCTAACTAGAAAGAGACAGACAGTCTACCTCGCCGCGACACAGCTCGCGGGGCGTCCTGTGATAGCCGTGCTGATCTACTTAATTATTATAAAGCCTGAATCACACTGGCGCGGCCTGCGGTGGCGGTTCATAGTAAACTTGACAGTTAGTGTCAAATTTACTACTGACCGCCACCGCAGGCCGCGCCTGTCTGTGAGAGGCTTAAAGTCTCTCACAGACTGGCGCGGCCTGGCCGCGGCGATCAATGGTAAACTTGTCATTAGCTGTAAAATTTACTATTGACCGCGATGCAGGCTTATGGCGGGAAAAATAATGACACTAAATACCGAAATGAGACACAACCATATTAAAAAACATTTACTATTCAAATATTCAAATTATTACAGATTAATGATAAAGAGCTCTGCTCGGGTAAACATATGCTGAGAACGATTTTTCCCAGATATGAGACCTAGCTAGATCCATTTTTTTTTATGAGGCACAGCGTGGGAGGCCCCCTACAAGGTTGACTGATGACCTGGCAAAAATCGCGGGAGTCCGCTGGATGCAGATGGCGCAGGACCGGTCATTTCGGCTGATATGATGATGAGATAGATTTTTTGCCCCCATAAACCCCTATACTGCAAATGCCATCAAAATCGTAAGAACTGTTTTCGAGAATGCGATCACAAATATATATATGTAGCCTTAACCCAAATACTACGCGCACGCGCATCCTCATTTAGTGGAAACCTAGAAAAAAAAACATATTATTTTACATACAATTTTTCAAGCATAGGGCTTATAGAAAATTATGATTCATTCTAAACCGTCGATCGTCTTTACTTATTACTAGCTGTCCACGCGTCTCCTCTCCACCCGCGTAGTAGAAAGAACACAAGCGGAGGCGCAGATGCAGGATTAAATAAAGCCATATGAAAGAATTTTTGAAATCGGATGAACAGTCCGAGATTACAAGCTACATAAAAGCTTATCTTTATTATGAGTACAGAGTAAATATACGTATATAAGAATAGATCCCATCCATTATATACGAATGTTATGTAATAACAAGTACGAGGATTTTGTTAGAGTATAAATTACCCGAGAAATCGGGTATTTTTAAGTTGTATTGGCTGGTATCCCTAAAATGATTGCAAAGAAGCTAAATCGAGAAGACATTCTAACACCTCTCGCAGCTTACCATAAACAACCTACGTAATTTGGGCGGATAATTTGTCAACAAATATTCTCTTGTACAATGTAAACAATGATGTTATTTCTATTGTAATGGACAAATTTTACAAGATTTTGAGCGTAATGTAATTTTACCATGCTATTTTTACGTATTGCGTATACAGAAAAGTGAAAGATGTTCTACTTACGTGTGAATGGTTATATTTTCATCACATTGTTCCGACCGGCTTTTACAGCCAAGCACGCAACAATTAACCATTTTCTTGGCACAGACGTAACACGAGATACCTAATCGTGTGTAAATTACTTTTAGGACACTATTTTATTCACAATAATATTAAATAAGGTCAGTGTGGGTAAGTCAAAATTTTTTTTTTTTTTTTTCTTATTTAAAGTTAAGTTTGATCGGATTTTACAAGGTAATTATTTATTCCAGGATAAAACGGCCTAGACTTCTAGGATGACAAATATTATATTTTACAATGTCGCTTTAACAAATTAACAAAATAAGCAAAACTTTTGCACAAAAAGAGGTTTTTTTAAAACTCGGCGAGTAGACGATCTTCCCGTGATGTATAAGGTAAGGCCGTCTAGTACTCATTGCCGCGCTATTTGAAATTCAATAGGCATGTAGATTACATTGTTGGTATCGTAATTTTATGCCATTCCAAATTATGTTTTGAGATCAGGGAGATAGAGTTGCAATTTCAAAATATACATATTTTTCTGTTATAAAGGCAAGATCGGCATATCCGTGGAAGAAGAGATTGTAAACCTTTTCAAGTCTAAAATAAAAAAACATGATAAACGCAAAAATTTAATAAAAATTACAATTGGTTGTTTAAAATCGTATAAGATCCCAAAAATACTATGAAAGTATTCATCTTACATACTTATTAATTAAATGTAAACTATTAGATCGCAAAAATACTTTTTTTTAATAAAAATATATAAAAAAAAAATTCAGTCCAAAAACCGGGATTCCTTTCCGATACTCTGACCGGAAACCATCCGAAAACTTGAAGGCGATATTATTGGCCGGTACTGTACGTAAATAGCGTAGTACACAAAAAGCAATAGTGTATACATTATTGATACTAAACGGGACTTAATCGCGTATAACTAACTTATTTTATTTATCTCACTGAGGTCTCCCGACGTTTCGAATGTGTTGCAACATCCATGGTCACGGGACAGTTGTGTGAGTTGGATGTTTAGTATAAATAATGTGTGAGAATCGTGAAAATTTAAATCAATATAATAGTGTATACGTTTTAAGTAATTTAAAAAAAGTTTTACGTGTAAGTATCTCATTTATTGTGACAATATTTGAAATGAGAATATTTCAACGCAAAAGGTTGGCAAGATCTGGTTTAAGGCAAGAGCGGCACATGACGGGCTTCCCTTGATCATTTCAGACGGACTTTCCAACTAGATAAAATTTAAGGTTAGACATTTCGAAACCTAAAACTACAAAATTAAAGCATTAGACAGGAAAAGCGGTTATTAAACTGCTAAGTTACTCACCTCATTAACAAATACTGCGATTTTTTCAATTTTTTACGATTTATTTTCTGGACCAGGTTGAACCCGCTTATGTAGTTCGAAACACGAATGAAGTTGACAGTTGAGTTGCTACCATAGTTTTCGTCATAGCGACATCTATGTTAGAGAAAAAGAACTAGGACGAAAAACCGCTTTACCGACAGAGTTATAAGTGGCGCGCGTATACAAATACAAGAGTTATGGCGTATAGACGGGCTTTCCTTATTGACGGACTTGCCCACACTGACCTTATTTCGGATTCCTATGCAGCCACGCGCGAGCATTGACAGCATTGTATGCCACAACTGTTGTGCCAAATAGAAAAAAAGTGGAACTATGACAAGGATAACGAATGATATATCTCTGTCTGTCACACTTATCCAGATTTGTATGCTACCAGCTCGCTCGCACTTGGTATTATTATTACCATAGCCTGTCCATAGTAATTATAGGTTCATGCCATGGATATTGTAACTTCAGTGAATGAGATAGGGCGAGACAGCACGTCTATCATGAAACGGCCGTGACATACTCTCGATTTTTGTGTGCTCGGTCGGTACGTAAACACTTATGTACCGATCAATGGGTACTCGAAAGGATTATCTATTATTAATTCCTAACACATCTTTACCTGAGAGTTGGAGTGACTCAAGATCATTTCAGTTATCACGTAGGTAATAAATAAAAACGTGATAACTGAAATGATCTTGAGTCACTCCATTAATATAAAACAGTGATAAAATATGTAGAGATGATCAATAAACATTTAATGCTGTTGCATATAATGTTTATATGCAATGGGACTTGGAACAGGACTTATTAGTAATATAAATAAAAGACTCTCTTAAGGTGATCTTATGTATTGATTGGACGCCATGTACAATGCCTGTCTTGCGACCGCTGCCACAGAGTGTATAACATATGTCACATCCCCCGCTTAAGAAATAAAATTATTACAACATATGAAAGTTATTATTATTTATTTATTTATATGCTAGCTTAAATCAAAATCTCTTAAATAGGCAGGTTTCCTCACCAACCTCCCTGTCCTGGTTACCATGGGTACATCAACTGGCTCTGGATTAGTTACAGGTGCAGGAGAGCTTGGTGCTAGACATACTGGTGCATCCTGCCTTAAATAATTCCCTATTCTAAGTATCCCTGGTTTGGTTCAACTCAGAGGAGTCCAGCATATTATCTCTTTGAATCATAAACTTATTTTTACTAGGTCTAATATGTCTTTCATTTCTTCTAACTAAATTACCTTTATCATTTTTAACAATGAATGATCTAGGTCCCCAGGCCTCTTCCACAATTTTACCAGAATACCAACATTTGCTCTTATTTACATCTTGAATAATTACCTCCTCCCCTTTCTGAAATGACTTTTTAAGTTTGGAAGTTTTATTATAATTGATCCTAGATTTTTCATTGTTAATTGACATTTGTTCCTTGACATTTACACATAACTTGGGTTTCAACATTTCTTTTGAACAAGGTAAATTTGTTCTTAATAATCTACTCATTAACAACTCTGAAGGACTATACTCCAAATTTGCTACCGGAGTTGTTCTATAATGTAACATCGCTAAGTCAAAGTTTTCACCACTTTCTTTACATTTTTTCATCATATTTTTAACAATTCCCACAGCTTTTTCTGCTAAACCATTTGATTGTGCATAATGTGGACTTGACTTAACCAATTCTATTCCATGCTGTCTGGCAAATTGCTCAAATGCATAGCTGCCAAATGGCATATTGTCACTGACTATTTGTCTAGGAATTCCATGGGTACTAAACATTTTTACCAACTCGAACATGATGTTGGCGGCAGATTTGTTCTTTAACTTTGCAACTTCAATCCATTTTGAAAAATAGTCTACAACCACTAAGAAATCTTCACCTGCATAATGTCCCACATCCATACCTACTTTACTATAAGGCAGTTCAGGAATGTCATGAGATATGATAGGCTGCTTGCAATTTGATACTCTGTATTTTTCACACGCTTTACAAGCTAAGACATGATTCTCTATATCTCTTGACATTCCCGGCCAATACAGTATTTTTCTTGCTCTCTTTTTACATTTTACCACACCTGCATGCCCCGAGTGCAGTATATCCAGCATTTCCTGTCTTAAAGCACAAGTACCATATTTCCAAAGTATACAATATTATCTTTAACCATTAACTCATTTCTCAACTTGTATAACTTTTTCAATTCTCTACCCTGTATATTTCTGTCATTTTTTGGCCACTCTGAATTATACCATAACTTTATTTGCTGCAAATTACCATCTTTATTAGTTTCATCCTGAAAATGTTTCAGCTTTTTCTCTGATATGTGTAAGTCATTATCTAACCCATGCACTGTTTCTACTTCCACACAATGCACTAACTCTTTAAGTGTTGGCTCCACTTTCCCATTTGTTGAATTATAATGTCTAGACAAATAGTCAGCGACATACATTTGAGATCCTGGTATGTACCTAATATCAAACTCATATTTTAAGAGTTTAAGAACCATTCTTTGCAGTCGGGCCGAAATTTTATTTATGTCTTTATTAATTATCGCCACTAACGGCTTATGGTCCGTTTCAACTATAATTTTGCGACCATACACAAATTGATGATATTTTTCCATGGCTAAACAGACTGCAAAGAGCTCTTTTTCGATCGGAGCCCATCTCTGTTGACATTCTGTATAACATCTTGAGTAAAATGATATTGGTTTGCCATTTTGTAACAAACAAGCACCCATTCCACTTTTTGAACTATCTGTTTGTAATGTTACTAATCCTTCTTTTTTTAGAATATCCAAAGTTGGGGAACTACTAATTTTCATTTTTATTTCTTCAAATGTTTGTTTTTGTGCTACATCCCAGTTCCACAATACATCTTTTTTTAAGAGATCCCTAAGTTTTTCTGTTGTTTTTGAGTATTGTGGTACAAACTTACTCAAATAGTTACACATATACCAAGAAACTTTTGTAGTTCTTTGACATTTTTTGGCTCCTTCAAGTCCACAATAGCCTTTACATGTTCAGGATCAGGTTTGATGCCTGATTTAGATACCAACAAGCCCACATATTTGACAAAATCACTCCTGTACTGAACCTTATTTGGATTAAACTTTACATTGAATTTTCTTGCCCTGTCTATTACTTTACTTAAAATTTTATCATGATCTGCTAAGTTGTCCCCGGCAACAATTATGTCATCATAGTAGACGTTAACCCCTTGTATATCACTAAATATAGCTGTGTTTATTCTTTGCATTACCTCTGGGGCCGAGCAGATTCCAAACGGCAAACGCTTGAAAAAATATCTTCCGTAAGGGCTACCGAAGGTGCAGAGCTTTTGTTCATCTTCCATACTAACTTGAAAAAACCCATCTTTCAAGTCTAGTACTGTGAAGACACTTTTACCTGCAAGTGAATTATATATTTCTTCAGGTGATGGGATTTGATAATTTTCTCTAAGAATTGCTTTATTTAATTCTTTGGGATCTAAGCACAACCTAAGCGACTTGTCTGGTTTCTCTACAATAACAAGATTATTGCACCATGCTGTAGGGCCCTCTATTTTTTCTATTATACCTCTACTCTCATAATTATTCAATGTATCTTTCAGTCTCTCCTTAATAGTCTGTGGTACTCTTCTAATAGGTTTAACTACTGGCTCTGAATTTTCTTTTAACTTTATTCTATATGTGCCTATGTTACCTAACCCAGTGAAAACATCCTGATTGATTTGTATAAAATTATTCTTATCTTCAATCACTAAGACATCTACTTTCTTGATTAAATCAAAATTGACACAATCTGGTAAGCCTAACACTGGTTGAATGGGCATATCCACAACACAAAATCGAATACAGCCCTTTTTCCCTCTTACCATACAATTCAAATCAATACTTCCTACGGTTTTGAATTTTTGTCCATTATACACTACCAACACCGTAGGTTCACCTAGTTTGCCTTTATCCAGCCCGAGCTTATCAAATAGGTTGAGTGGTAATGTATTACAGTCAGCACCTGAATCTAGTTTGAAATTGATTTCCACCCCTTCAACATTAATTACTTGATACCATTGTAATCTATTGCAACTACTTACGGAGTCCACCACAAATTCTTCTGAACTGTCACTGTCATTTGTACACTCCTTCATGCCGTCCACTTTTTTGTGATGCTGCTGTGGTCTCTCTTCTTTCTTTTTGTGCCTACACATAACTGCGAAATGATTATAAATGTTGCATACTGCACATCTTCTTCCATAAGCTGGGCATCTTCTTGGATCATGCTTTTTTCCACATTTATTGCAACTGTAACTCGTATTTTCTTTTCTGTAACGCGGACTTTCCTTGACAAGATCCACCGTCTGTATTTTTTCTTCCAACTCCCGCATATTTTTCTTACTATACTCAGCAGCTTTGCATAAGTCCACTGCTATGTCTAAGGTCAAATCACGTTCTCTTAACAACCTCTCTTTTATGCCTCCGTCTCTCAACCCAATTACCAGCATGTCTCGTACCATCCGGTCTTCCTCCTTAAAACTGCACACTTTAGCTGCATTTTTCAATCTCAATACGAACCGTTCTACTGGTTCATCCTGTTCCTGTTTTATACTGTAAAATCTGTAACTATTTACTACCGTGTTTGTTTGGTTACTAAAATGGCCATCAATCTTTTCCAACAACTCTGACCATTTTAATGTAGAACTGTCGTTCATTCCATTATAAATGTCTAAAATCTCTTCTCCCGCGCACGTTAAGAAAATGGCCACCTTTTTCTCATCCTTTTCTTCTTCTAGATCCGTCGCCTGTACGTACAAATTGAATAGTTGCTTATATTTTCTCCACGCCTCTGCGTCTTCTATTTTAAAGCCCTTAGGTGGCTGTAACCCCAAGTTACTTTTGTCTGACATTTTATATTTAATTCCACAATGTCCTCAACTCAATCCACAAAGGTATTTTCTTGACTGAAACTAGGCTGCCACTTAAGGTTTTATCTTCTTTTCACCTGACACCATGTTGCATATAATGTTTATATGCAATGGGACTTGGAACAGGACTTATTAGTAATATAAATAAAAGACTCTCTTAAGGTGATCTTATGTATTGATTGGACGCCATGTACAATGCCTGTCTTGCGACCGCTGCCACAGAGTGTATAACATATGTCACAAATGCTGCAGCCTGTGTCCTACCTGTTCACGTTATCCACGTTAATCCCCTAGCCTGATCCCCCAGGGGAATTAGCGGCAATTATTTTATATTCAACTAGGAAAAAATGATAATGTTCGGTTATGGCGCTTCGCCGGACGCTGCCGCGTCACGCTCGCTTCGCTCGCGCGCTGTAGGGTCGCAGTTCAACTAACAACCTAACCGTTTTTTCCCCTGGGGGATCAGGCTAGGGGATTAACGTGGACAACAGCTACCTGTTGGATCTATTGCCACAAACATATGCTAAACTTTTACCCCCTTATTCATAAAACTTAAAATACCTCTGTTAAATAAAACGAGTTTTGTCCCTTTCTTACTAATTTAAATATCAAAGTGACAGATAAGGACAAACCAATTTTAACGGCATTTTAGCTAAAATAGGTTTGTTCAACGTTTTACTTGATAGGTTAAATTAGAACCCCCTCAAACAATACCAACATTACCATGCGAACGAAGTCGCAGGTACAGCTAGTAACTAATAAGTCGCGTCTAGACGGGCGATTTCTTTTCTTGGACCTTCCTCGGCAGTCCGTGCGCTCGGACGTCTGTACCGTACGCGTCGTGAAACGAACCACAGGACAGAAGTAACATTATTTTCTCTATATGTGTAACAGCAAAATATTGTACTGGATTCACCCGCCATGGGACTAATATTTCTACTCTAAAAATCTTAACTCTACGAGGATCCCAGCGGGGCTAGCACAACTGACGCCGCGCCGCGACGCAAGTCGAGAAAGATCTACCCTCCTCTTTCTAATTTGCACGGTGCGAGTGAGATAAGAGACGCTCAGTCGCGCGGGAAGCGACAGAGCAGCATGTTGTACTCTTCTCAGCTTACATCGTGATCGTTACGTTAGGGCTAAACAAGTGGCAATTATTATATGGGGAGTTTTTTATTCTTACGAAGTAAATAAAAACATCACACCAATTTATGCAATTTATTTACAGAAATTAGATAAAAAGTCAAACAATTTAAAGAAGAAAATATTGCATTACGAAACTAGTAAACTTTACAAAATAATGATTGCATGATTTTTAACACTTAGTAAAACAGTTCTACTGGTCTAATTATTACTCAAACATGGTTTTTAAAGAGTGGGTATTAGTTTACTAAATAAATAGTAAATTCAAGACTAATAAACTCATGCAGCACTTATCTACTTTATTACTGTGAAAGTATCATTATACAGTTAATGAGCAACTTAAATGGAGAGCTCGTCGAAAACATTAAGTTAATTGTACTCTTGGAGAGGTTGCATTTAGCAATTAAGTAAAACTTGAGTAAGAAGAGTGTTAAAACGACACAATTAGGTTGGACGGACTAAGTATACAAAACTTGTTGTTCTTACGAATACGGCTCCCGTGCGCTATTCAATAATTGATTACACCCATTTACCATAATTAAGACAGATGCCTCGTCCTGGATACAATTAAATTGTTGTTATTTATTGAATAACACTTTTGTCCAACGCTCCAACGACGTAAGTACACATTAAAGCATACATATATTATTTATACATTACATTTTGCAAATAGACTGCAGGACTTTTAGCAATCCTGTTCGCAATTCTTAAGAAAATTTGAATATAGGTCAAAAGTAGTCCTTCCCATAATTTATTTTCATCAGCAAAGCCAGGATTGGTAGATAGACTTGGAAGGGTTAGCTCAACAGGCCGCGCGTCTATACCTATTATCTCTCTTACCGTGTATCGCAGCAGGCTCACCAATCTAGCCAGCGTTAATGCCACCTGTTGGCTAGGCTTCCTGTTAGTGTTTGTACAGAAAATTTAACCAGAAGCTGGATGGAAGACATAACCGTACTACAAATGTTTATATCCTAGGCACACTTACTCCGTTGATGCATGTGAAAATAGTGTATTTGCTTAGCTGACAAAAGTTTTATAGCATATAGGAGCAGATTAGTGATTGAGATGGCCATTCAATCTAGGCATGATTTTTCCACGGTTAGTAGAGTTACTAGCGTGTGGAGTCACAATGCCAATGGTCTTGGATATAATATTTGTCGCATTACGGAGCATTATTTAGTATGTAGCTAAATTCCGGCTAAGCTCTCTTATGCTGTAGGTATTTACATTTACATCAATTAAAGAAACAATCGAAGTTACAAAAGTCTTCATTCTCTTGCAATAACCAATTGTTGATTATTTTATATTATGATTGATTTATTTTAATTTGTATGTAATGAATAAATGATGGTTAATGCCGAATGAACTGAAATAATGATTCTTAGGTACAATTAAAGTGTTAAAACGTATTTGTTTTTGTTTAATTGAGTTTAAAAACAAATAATGGCGTGAATATGTTTTGAAAGAACTCTTACTTAATTACTTAGACGGATTGATACTTTATAGTTCCTGTTATTGACACAGTATTAAAGATAACTTGTGATATATCACGTATAGCAACTCCCCTCTTAGCAATAAAATGCATATAAAAGCAAAATATAAATATTCAAGATTTATCATATTTAACCACTGTATAAGATTCTAAGAATGTATCTAAAATAAATTAACCTAGTTTGAATTGATTCGAGTGGAAATGGAATAGCAATCCAGGATCCACCGCGAAGTCGTAGACAGTATGCTCGACCACATGGCTCCCTCGTCACGCCTCGCGGGTGCCGGTCGCGGTCCCGCGCTACACTACCCACCGCAACGGCAATCCAGGATCCACCGCGTAGTCGTAGACAGTATGCTCGACCACATCGCACCTTCGTCGCGCCTCGCGGGTAACGGTCGCGGTCGCGCGCTACACTACCCACCGCAACCGCAATCCAGGCTTCACTGCGTAGTCGGAGACAGTATGCTCGACCACATCGCTCCCTCGTCGCGCCTCGCGGGTCCCGGTCGCGGTCCCGCGCTACACTACCCACCGCAACGGCAATCCAGAATCCACCGCGTAGTCGTAGACAGTATGCTCGATCACATCGCACCCTCGTCGCGCCTCGCGGGTCCCGGTCGCGGTCGCGCGCTACACTACCCACCGCAACCGCAATCCAGGCTCCACCGCGTAGTCGTAGAAAGTATGCTCGACCACATCGCTCCCTCGTCGCGCCTCGCGGGTCCCGGTCGCGGTCGCGCGCTACACTACCCACCGCAACGGCAATCCAGGATCCACCGCGTAGTCGTAGACAGTATGCTCGACCACATCGCACCCTCGTCGCGCCTCGCGGGTCCCGGTCGCGGTCGCGCGCTACACTACCCACCGCAACCGCAATCCAGGCTCCACCGCGTAGTCGTAGACAGTATGCTCGACCACATCGCTCCCTCGTCGCGCCTCGCGGGTCCCGGTCGCGGTCGCGCGCTACACTACCCACCGCAACCGCAATCAAAGGTCAGGATTGTGTCAACTTTATAAAAATAGTTCTTCGGTACAAGTAATCAACTTCAACATGAATATAATTACTGTTTGTCCTAAGGTCTGGTCAATATTATCTAACATATAAACAATCTTGTGATTCCACATTACCGTACAGTCAGCATCATATAGTTAGTAGCAGCCAAAGTAGCCAAATATATCGGAACACGTCTTTATTACTATAGGAGTAAGGAAGTGTTACGATATATTTGCCATTTGGCCACTTTGGCTGCTACTAACTATGTGATGCTGACTGTATCTGACGACTTTTGCATGACCATACGTACGTTACATTTGTGTCCTTATATAATCCTAATATTTTTAAAATTTCCTAATCTACATAATCAATTAATCAATTACAACAACAACAAAAATTGCGATATTCTTTTAGCATGGTGAAGTGACAATTACTACTATTTACTTTTTTTGACCCCATTCTTTTGTTTATTATATTCGTTGAAGAGATTTTGAACATCCTGCAAGGATCTTTCTATTTGTTTCACGAAGTTGTTCGAGCTCTGCAAAAGAAAAAAACATGAATTAAATAATATCTTCTTAGTGTGTGTTCGGCTGTGTTGTTACTGCTTAAGTTCTTTATGTTATTAAGATTCTTAAGATTTTGATTACAAAGTACTGTTTTAAAATTTACAAGTAACAGAAAAATATACCAGATCAGCACATTTTATCGCGGATACACTTTATATTAATTTTAATGCCGATCCAGTGCCCCTTAGGGCACTACCGAGAAAATCGCTCGGAGGATGAGGATACTTTATAATAATATAAAAGCGGATCCCGGTGTCCTTTAGGGCACTACCGGGAAAATCGCTCGGAGAATGAGGATACTTTATAATAATATAAAAGCGGATCCCGGTGTCCTTTAGGGCACTACCGGGAAAATCGCTCGGAGGATGAGGATACTTTATAATAATATAAAAGCGGATACCGGTGTCCTTTAGGGCTCTACCGGGAAAATCGCTCGGAGAATGAGGATACTTTATAATAATATTAAAGCGGATCCCGGTGTCCTTTAGGGCACTACCGGGAAAATATATAGGGGAAATAGCTCGAGGGGTAATATGGCTTTTAGACCAGAGTTATACACGCTACTTTTCACTTCGACTGCGAGAAAATAGTAAAAACAAAGATTATCCATCCACAATCAACAATTATACCAAGGCGAAAAGATTGTTCAATTTGGCGCCATTCTTTTTAATAAACTGCTTTGACACAGATACAAAATATTCACATCATGAATAAACGCCTCTGACCGCCTAATAGCCGCGTCTAAACGGCCGAGCGCGGCGGACAGTATAGGCGGGGCATACGATAAGGCGAGATAGACAGCAGTCTATCCCGCTCAATCTGCATAGCTTATGTCATGTATGCAGTCAACCATGCTTGACCGTTTGGACTGCGGCTATAGTCGGTCAGAGGCGTTTATTTTTTTAATTATTGTGAATTAGGGAATAAAAAACACCTAATGTTTGAATTGAATTCTGTTTCCTGATGGGTCGATTTTAATGTCTAGCTATATTCTGATTAGTTGATAGCAAATACTAATGTTTTTTTAAAGAGTTTTGATTGGTGGATGTAATACGTTGCACTGTTTTGATTGGTCATTTTAATATGTTTTTATAAATCATAAATATGTATACATATTTTCCCTAGGGGCTAAATGTACTACCTTAGCCCCGCTTGACAAGCCTAATATGACACACTTTTTGAGCATGAGAAGTGAAAATGTATTTTTTTCTATGGGTAGGTACTCGTACGGTCGAGGTCATAAATACGTTTACACTTTTGCACCTTATTGCCTTGTAATAAGGTGCAAAAGTGTAAACATATTTATGACCTCGACTGTACATGACAGTCACTTGTCCTAACACTCTGAGTCTGTCCTAACGCGCGCCTAAAACGTTACGTGATTGCCCCTCTGCAGGTCGATCACGTAACGCATTGTACGAACGTTAGGTAAATCTAAATGTCAATTGTTTTAAGAAAAAATACAGTTGGACTGTCTTAACGCGCGTTAAAACGTTACGTGATTACCCCTCTGTTCGAATGGACATTACAGAACACAAACAAAACAAATGCCTATTTGAACATTCCACAGCTACATGCAATAGGGGCCTTACTCAAGTTTTTTACCTATACTCTGTGTCATGCTATTGTTTAGCCATCTAGTAAGTACTTGTGGGTATGTCGTGTCGTGTTCCTTTCCTGGTGGCGAGTTAAGGCCGCCATAGCTCCCGAGCATGCGGTTTGTTGACAGTTATGGGACCTGCGTTTGTCCCCAGCACGTCTATCATGGGACGGCCGCGATATACTCTCGATTTTTCTCGCACTATTCCTCTTGTTCTAATAAGAGAGAGACGGATAGTGCGAGAAAAATCGAGAGAGCTCGCGCGCCGTCGCGTGATAGCCGTGCAGCTGTTGGCACAATGAATCCTCAAATCAATAAAGGGTCGACGGCGCGCTTATAATTCTTCTGGTGTCGCAAGAGTCTAAAGGCGACGGTGTCTGCATAACAACCAGAGGTCGGAATTTTTGTGGCACTTTTGAGCTGTCATAGGGACTTCTCGATTATCGACTTCCGATTATACATATGTATATCGATAAATACAGAATACAATATATGTAAAATATGATTAGTTGATTACGAGTGATGGGTAAACAAACCAAAAAATATTGGTAAAAATTATGACTATCTATTTCTTTTATAGAGAAACTAATGACGAAACACCTATTAGCACTAAAACAGACTTTGAACATGAAATTAATGAATGTTAAAACATCGAACGGAACTGATTCAATTTAAAATTGTTAACTATTAACTTTTCATTGTTTTCATTGCAAATCTCTATTTAACAATTTCAGCCACTCAAAAGTTATCTAAAAGAGATCGCTCTTTAGCGGTAAGACTGCCTGTTGTTTACCTCTACATTTAATCTTGTTTCATATGTTGTGTTCTATAATTTATCGATATAATTATGAATATCGGTAGTCGATGAACGAGAAGTCCCTATGATAGCTCAAAAGTGCCACGAAAATTCCGACCTCTGAATACAACAACAATTTAAAGTTTGAGAATGGGTTGAGGTCGTTTCGACCCCAATGCCTCTAATCATTCGCTTTACCGGATGAGACTGTTCAAATCGACGCCAGCTATCCTGAGGGAAACTTCGGACGGAACCAGCTACTAGATGGTTCGATTAGTCTTTCGCCCCTATACCCAGTTCCGACGATCGATTTGCACGTCAGAATCGCTACGGTCCTCCATCAGGGTTTCCCCTGACTTCGACCTGACCAGGCGAATAACAACAGGCGGGTTGTTTTCCACCATCGTAGTTTATCAAAAAATGTGTGTGTATATGATGTTAGCCTGACCGTTTTGGGGCAGCTCTCCTTGCTGGAGACGTGGAAGAACAGCAGGTCTTCGCCGGCGATGATGTACGACACGCCGTAGCCGTCGTCGGCCACGGGCCCGAACCCGCCGCCAGCGCTGATGCACTTGGGGTGCTTCTTCAGGTCCAACTGGCTGGTTTGACCTGACCCATACATACACATTGCAACGTTAATAAGAACAATAACAATAATAAAACATTTATTTCAGGCAACTAAGGCCCATAGTTACAAATACCTTACTGACTATGATACGTACAATATATTATTAAGATACTAATTATTATTTAGGCGACGAAACAGTGTGGCTCCGTTGCGTCGTTTTTTGTTAATGTTGAGTTACGAGTAAGAGTCCTTATTCCTACAGAGTGCGTATTTTGAGAAATGCTTCCTTTTCATTCAAGATTACGACGTAACTATAGTATTTATTCAAAAACTGATAACGTACTAAAATAATCATTTTTTAAACTCTAATCATTTCTTAAATAAATATTTCGGCGGAGACTAAGTGCGCGGCGTTAATTTATACGTCTTTTAAAAAATAAAAAAATTACGGCAACGTAGGTCCTATAGTTATGATTTTTGAAGTGAAAACTTCTTTAGCGGCGCTGAGCACTTTTTGGGATGGGGAATAGTACATTGTTTAACGAGGGGCGTAAGTGGAATATTGCGAACAAGAGTCTATCAGAAGCCCGACGCCGAAGGCGGAGGGCTTTTGATGACTCGAGTTTGCAATATTCTTATGCCCGTGTTATACACAATGTTTTTCATTGCGAGGAAACAAATACATTTTAGATGAAATGAATACAAATCGTAATAAAAACTGCAACATGTCAGTCGTCCATTTTGTTGAATTTGACGTAAGGCGCGTATGGCAAAGACCCTTCGGTATACAGCCACGATTTGAAAACACTTAAAAACATTTTAGATAGACACTAAATAAATACATATTAAATCTGTAAATCATTCAGTTAAACATGTTTAAGTAGTTTTTTAACTTTAAATTTATTTATAAATACGTTTTCAGACATCGTATTGGACATAAAACCTCTTTGCTTTGTAACTGCCGCATGAGTGACAGATACAATTTAAGAAAAAACCATTACGCCCGTGGGCGTAACACAGGCTATTCCAGCTCTATATGTCTGCGCATTATGAAGCCCTTTTCGAGGAAGTGTGATGAAAAAATTGTTAAATACGCGACAGAGTTTTGTGACGTCAGATGTGAAGGAGGTCACTTTTTGCTGCTAGCCGATTCGACTTCATTCAAAACTGAACGCTATTCGTAAGAGTATAAAGCCGTTAAACACTTTTTGCAATAGCATATTCTGCAAATAAATTTGTAATTTTAATCAACGTGTCCTTCACCGTTTTGCTATTGAGAAAATTCGAATAGTTTGAATTTGGGCGTTATTCCTAAAGAGATAAAGCTTAGACAAATATTTACCAACGGCAAAAACAAATTGATATTTTGGTCGCCACCGCCGTCTGCTGTTCTTGCAAATTCGAATAGTTCGAATTTAGACGTTATTCCTAAAGAGATAAAGCTTTGAAAAATATTTGGCAATGGCAAAAACAAATTGGTATTGTGTTTGCCACCGCCCCTCGGCGCGCCGACGGGCGAGCCGGCGGCCCGTCGCACCCAACGCGCCCGCGGCCCGTCCGCCTAAATAATTGATAATTGTTTATAAATTTGCGTCAAATTCATTTTTAGGGTGACACCGTAAAATGTCACGTGACAAGATCAAAAAACTGTTACAATGTTATTGAGTTTTCACTTCTGCCGGCACTCCCGGAGTGCAACCCGGTCTTTTTTTGTTTATGGGTTAACATAAAGTTACAGTTTGCTATAATATAATTTTTCGGGTAAAATATAAGTACAACTTGCGATACAATCATGTCAGCCCCTCGTACAAGACATGGTGAATTACATTGTAATCATTCATGTAGGTACCAAATGATTCTTATTTACTGCAAAATTGAGAACCGAAACGACACTTCACACTGCAAAATTTGAAAAAGACTCAAGAAAACTCATTTGTTTAGAAAGAGAAAATGAAATTTTTAACTTGTTTAGCCGCTAGTTTAAGATAAGATTATTGAAGTACTTTATCAGATTTTGAATAAATACTAATAGTTACTTCGTAATCTTTAATGAAAAACGAAGCATTTTGCAAAATACGCTCGTCTGTAGGCGTAAGGACTGTTAACACTTTCGCAACCAGATTAAAAATGGAACAATTCACCAGAAACCGACAGAATTCGCTAGGCGTGTAAGTTCATACTACTGCCCGCCTAGCGGGCTCAGCCGGCATCTGAGCAAATATTACGAGTGCCCGCTAGGCGGGTTCTTGGTTGCGAACGTGTTAAGACATATGAGCATAGAGGCTAAGGATGAATCGTTGAACCACATTGCTGAACTCATAACATCTCTCTGTTTCTGTGGTTTTATTTAAGCCTCTACTTTTTTGTTCTGTAGTGTGTTCTTTATCTGAATAAACTGTTTTAATTTTTTTAATTTGTGTTAGATCAGCCGTACTCAACCTTTTATTTACGAGGGCAGCAGATACATTTTAGCTAAAGAGTGATGGGTCCCAAGGTAAACTTTTGGTTACTAGGTTTAGGTTGGTTAATAGGATCGCATGGTGGACCACAGGTTGAGTAGTAGTAATACTAGTAGCAGACTGTGTCACCCTGCTACTAGTATTAAGCAACAATTCAACACAATATGTATGGAATTTTAATGGTCTGAAATAAAGATATATTTATTAATTAATTATTAATATTATTATCTTTTATACACGTTAGACATAATAATAAAATATTAATGGCCGATGTGGATTTCAATGGATTTAAGTGAATAGCGATATATTTTTCTCAATTGTGTTCAGAAATAACATTGTTATCGTAATCATAAACCATGAAACCGGCAATTGAATGTGACGCCATAGTATAAAAACGAGCTTCTATAATGATCAGTATACATTGGTTATTACGATGACGGTTAATACCATTACGCTTTGCGAGTGAAAAGGGCAATAATATAGTACAACTATGCCTGAAGAACAACATTGAGTTCGCATCAGGAAGGAGGTAGGTACGTCGCTAACGTGAGAACAGGCGACAAACATTTAATAAAATAATTTAAATAGCGTCTGGCTGGTCGCCACCAAGGCTCGTCGCACCTCTGGAGGTAGAGGCGGCCAGAGAGCTCCAGATAACTCCATCTAAGGAATGGCGATGCCAAGGCAATGATAGACTGTGCCTTCGACGAAGCGTTGCCATTCCGGTGGCAAGCTGATAAGTGTGCGACAACTTACCTTACAGGGATAAGTTCGCCTTTGTACCGATTTAACACCTTCGCAACCAAGAACCCGCCTGGTAGGCACTCCTAATGTTTGCTCAGATGCCGGCTCAGACCGCTAAGCGGGCAGCAGTATGAACCTACACGCCTAGCGAGTTCTGTCGGTTTCTGGTGTATTGTTCCATTTTAGTCCGGTTGCAAAAGTGTTAACCTATTGTGTCTGTATTTTTACCTGTGTCTTGTGTATATTCAAGGGCACCAATATGTATTCACTCAATTTCATAAATATGTATACTACAAACTTATTGTTGCAGAAATAAGGTCTGCCTACATATTTTTGAGACTTTGTGGCGTGTACAGGTGCCCTTGCCTGTACAATATAGTATTTACATACATACATACAGCTATGAGCCCGTGTCGATGCCGTACCGTATTCCCGCTGGGTCGTCCCTTAGCCCTTGTACGCACTAAGCGGCTAGCCGCGTGCTGAAAAATATAATTAACAAAAGTCGTACCGTGTGGCGTCTGGCTGGTGGATAGCCTCCAGGGCTCGTTGAACACCTCCTGTAGAAAGGGCGAGTCGAGTTCCAGGTACTTGGAGACCACGTAGAGACAGAACAGGTGTCGGTCGATGCCGCGCCCGGCCATGGCGTCCTGGTAGCCTAGTTGGTGCCGTTCGGTCGCCTTGCTGAACAGTTCTAGCTTCTCTTCAATCTGTCAACAAATTCATTGAGTTTACCGCCTGCTCGTTGGTCAGTTTTAAAACAAGTCAGCTGATCAAACTGGTTCTTTATTTACATCTAAAAAGTTATCAAATAGTTTGCGCCGGATTCACTACTGTAGCTTTTCCTTAGGTACAGTCAGCATCATACAGTTACTAACAGCCACATTAGCCAAATATATCGCAACACGTCTTTATTACTACGGGAGTGAGGATCTGTTACGATATATTTGGCTACTTTGGCTGCTACTAACTATATGATGCTGACTGTATATTCGATTAGAAAATCTGTAAGATGCCTGAGCATCGTCGTTGCTACGGTGCTATATTACAACAACTCGCTCAATGCACCTCAGTCAAACTTGCCGGCAAAGATCGTTTACCTAATGTAAACGGGTTGATCATAGTTCTCGCTCGAGTCGCCGGCTAAATGGCGGACACAAAATACTCAAAGTATGAAGAACTGAATACAATAGGATATACCGCGGGACCACAGTATGGTGTTCTTCAAAAAAGGAGTGTACAGGTTCAGGGTCGGCAACGCGCATGCGTCCATACGCTACGGTAACCACTTACCATCAGGCGGGCCGTAAGCTTTGCCACCGACGTGATATAATAACTACAACTTAGAAAAGTTGAAAAACCCCCGACATTTTCATTTCAAAGTCCAACATCTCAAAAACGGCTGAACAGATTTTCATGAAACATACAAACAAATACAAATAATTTATTGATAAGACATAATGTACATCAGTTTTACTATAGACTAGGAGCTTACTATTAGAGGCAAATAACACGTGCCTGAGCTAGGATACCCTGTGTTTCAGGCAAAAAAGAACTAATAATTGAAAGAGTTATTCATATGCAAAATATAATACAATACAGTGAAACATGGTTAAGAACACTCGGGATAAAATTATCTATGACACAAAAAAAACCGCATTCAAATCGGTCCATCCGTTTGGGAGCTACGATACCACAGACAGATACACATTAAACTTATAACACCTGCGTCGGGGGTTAAAACGGAGGGTCGCGTCAGGGTCGGCAACGCGCATGCATAGCATATGGACGCTACGGTAACCGCTCACCATCAGGCGGACCGTACGCTTTGCTACCGACGTGATATAAAGTTAGTTATTTACGATACAAGTGCCGAAAATAGGTAATTCCCAACGACCAAGGATGACCAAAAACACGACCGTGAGGGAGTGTTTTTGATCGACACGAGTTGGGAATTACCAATACGCACGTGTATCATACAACATTTTACAATGCATCATGCGAGGAAAATAAAAAATAACATAAAAGGTGAAATTTGAATTGTTATGAAATCTCATTCTCGCACGTGTGTGGGAATATTAGCCCGACATCCATTCCCGCACGGCCGCCGTGCGGGAATGGAGGGCTTCCCGTGTTCATGTTGACCCATATAAAGGCGCACTTTCAGAGCAAGTGCATTGTAATAGTTATTTACGATACAAGTGCCGAAAATAGGAAAGAGGAAAATAGGAATTACCTATACGCACGTGTATCGTACAACGTTTTACTGTACATATGGCTCTTTAAAGTTATATGCACGAAAAGTGCCCTTTCCGCACCAGTGCGGGAAAGTAGCACCATATGTATTTTAAAGAACATTATACAACATAACATTATACCGTTGCGCGGGGGTCGTCCATGGCGGTGACCCAGGCGGAGCTCTCGGCCGTGCAGGGCCGCAGCGTCTCCGTGCGGCCCTCGCGGAACAGCCGCGTCATGGAGGCCTCGTACGTCAGGCAGAACCGCCCGGCCGTCCGGTAGTACGTCAGCTGCAGGATCAGCTGGATGAACGCGTCCGGCGACACGCGGCACTTCTTCATGAACCCTGACGAACACGAGCTCTACTTTAAATATATGTTAATTAGGCAGTCTTACAGGAATTAGACCATAGGTAGACCGTTTAACTCGGCTTTCGGCTGCTTGCGCGCGGACGGTATCACGGGGAGCAAGACTGCGTTGAACTATACAATCTGCTATTAAATACCAAGAAAACTAAATGTGTTACATTTTCTTTGCCTAATGTTAGACCGGTGGAAACTAGTCATACGAGTTTCTGTAAGAAACATGTTTTTATAATATTTTTAATGTAGTCAAAATCGATGTTTGGGTAAAATTGAAAAACTTTGAATAGCACTAATACATAATCTATGTGTTGTGTAACGTTATCATTGTACAACATCGGTAGGTGGTGATCAGCATACAGGTTAATTTCTACTTGACCCTGTTAACTCTATATCTTCTATTCTAACTCAGAATAGAGAATTTCTAAGGATGTCCCTAGTTAATTGTAATTGTAGCCACAAAACCGTCTGTCTGTACCAGGGGCGCGGCGCCCGTACAAGATTCCCATCGGCTTGCCTAAAATGTATTTTTAGGCAATCATATATTTATATTCTCGAAACTCTTTAATATGTTTTTTTTGCTCTGGGTTTTCAATCGAAAATGTTCACGTGCCGTGTACGTACTCGTAATATTGATTAGATACTCAGGGGCTCGCATCGAACACGCCACATTCCGTTTCTAATGCAGCGCGTAATATACACTTACATACCTTTTCCATACTTCTTGTACATGAGTATCTTAAGATCAACGTCGTTGAGCAGCTTTTGTGCGACGCCGTACGATACGTCGATGGCCTTAGTGAGCTCCTCGTTCGCGAGGTCCCACTGCAGGCGCGCGGGCGCGGGCGGCGGCGCGTCCACCTCGCCCAGCGTGTTGCCGTCGGGAGCGTATCTGATCAACACACATACATTATTATCTTTAGTTTCGTTCAATCATTTTGGAGAGTGTGCGCATTAACTGCACAACTTAATACGGGTGTAGACCCTAAATAAAATAATCAACAATGACATATTTTCTCGAAAAAGGATTAAAAATGTAGTCAAATGGAGAAAAAATCAACGCAAAACGTTAAATAATCACGAAGTTATAAGTGTCCAAAGTTTTAAGAAGGTGTATGTTCTGTCCCTTTTTCGCAAAACGCAACTTCATATGAAACGATGACGCTGGAAGATTGTGACGTCACTAATAGACGGCAATGTGCCGCGCCCATCGTGTTCGGCAACGCCGCCGTCGACGCAATATTAAAACGGTTGTAGCTTCGTAATTCTTTGAGATATCTGAATGGGATTTTCGTCACTAGGCATATTTTATTGCCTTCTTTCTTTTGGAGTAATAATAATTTTCGAGTCTACACTCCTATTCCATCTTCCCCGTTCCATCACCGAACGACCAGGCGTGCGGAGCGAACGCATCCTTATATGTTGTCAACTTACTATTTATTCGCACGAAGCGATTTGCCTCGTCTTTCCTAATTATTTTTTTTTCAATTCAATTAATTTATTTATCAACCAACTGGGATCATGTTTGTTAGTAAATAAGTACTTAACAATAAGTTAGTAGTTACATTAATGATACTAATTTAAAATATATACTTGACATGCTTATTCATATGCACCATACAGCAGTGCTTTAAATATGTACAATCAAGGCGTTCAGCGATCATTCTCAAGATGGTGTCAGGACTGGCCCGGATCCTGTGTACCAGGGATGCACACCGTTTTCGCATGGTAGAGTGAAAACAGTCCACCCTCCTAATGCGAACCGCTAAGGAATGGAATTAGCTCGAGCTAGAGCAATGACGCGTAGTTGCAGCGTCCAAGCAAGAGGCAACCGGATGACCATGATGAACGCGGAACTACGATCTAGGTTTCTTCAAACCAAGAGTTGGCGACCTCTGTAGCCTAGTTGGTAGTGACCCTGCCTACGAAGCCGGAGGTCCCGGGTTCGAATCCCGGTAAGGGCATTTATTTCTGTGATGAGCATGGATATTGTTCCTGAGTCATGGATGTTCTCTATGTATTTATTTATCTATATAAGTATGTATATCGTCGTCTAGTACCCATATTACAGGCTGTGGCCAACACAACAGAATTCAATAAAGACCATCGAACTACCAAGACAATTGAATCGCGATCTTTTTTTTGACCTGCTATTGAAATATACCCGTCTCAACCCCATGAATAGAAAAATCTTAACAGCGCGAAGTAGGAATGGGGTCAGCGCCATCTATCGGCCCCATTTGGTACTAACGTGCAAGGGCAATCAGCTTAGTATGTATGTTGGTGTTTTAGCGACTATTGTTTATCACGTGAACCGATCTCGTTTTTTTTATTTTTATTTGGAAGAGAGTTCTTCTATTATAGTCTTCTAGGAATTTCAAAACAAAAAAATACTTATAAAGTTAATTAAATTGCAAATTTAACTAGGAACTGATTTTTGAAAATAAAACAAAAAATACGATAAAACAAAAGATACTTCTCTTCTAGGCGTTCTCAATACTTCTATTGATTTCTACGGACTGCCTATTTTCGAAGGAAAAGAGAGTTCTTCTATTATAGTCTTCTAGGAATTTCAAAACAAAAAAATACTTATAAAGTTGATTAAATTGCAAATTTAACTAGGAACTGATTTTTGAAAATAAAACAAAAAATACGATAAAACAAAAGATACTTCTCTTCTAGGCGTTCTCAATACTTCTATTGATTTCTACGGACTGCCTATTTTCGAAGGAAGCTAGCTGGCCCAGGTAAACGTATTCATCGACATTTTATACCTGCCCTTCTACTGTTACTTTAAGTTTTGCTCCGTTGGTCCGCTCCTTCACTATAATAACAATAATAAACCATTCTTTTAGGCATCTAAGGCCCAGACTAACAACATAAAATACAATTATAAAATGAAAAAATAAAGTATTTAGGCGACGAAATAGAGTGACTCCGTTGCGTCGTCAAGTCCAGTGTAGAATTCCGTAGGTTGCCCCGGAACCGCCGAAACATGACCCCCTTCGGCCAGAGGTCTCCTGCAGCGGCCGCGGAGCTGAAGTGCACGTAGTGGCACGAAGGCAGCCGCGTAACGTTAATGATAAGCCTCTTTTTAACCATGCCGTAGAATCCTGGATTCGAAAGACAACGAAATATTTCCCGCCCTCAGCTTTAGCATTTCTGGCAGTATCGTTCGCCCGGCCCGTCGATACGCCCGCATCATCCCGGCTGTCCCAACTTTGCTGATTTATTGCGCCTCTATTAATTCTAGAGCCTTAAAGCTGTTGCTATACGTCAGTCCACAGTACGTAGGTTTTCGGAAACTTGTACGGAAGTTTTGAAGACGTATGTGTTTGGAAGGTTGAATTTTCATTTTCGCATCCCGTTTGTGTTTCAATGCGTTTGACGCGTGCAGCGCACGAGGAAGCAAGCTCGCAGAGCGCATTGCAATGAGAATACATATGAAATGTGATGATGAAGTTATACTTTTCCAGTAATATTCATGTTTATCTTAATCACAAGTAATTATTTCAAATTTTTCGCTTGTATAACTTTGGAGATAAGGGGGGTTTTAAAATGTCCAACTCAAGCCCTTTCATATGATACCCCACTTGACCTAGTAACTAAACTTTGAAAAAGTTCGTATGGAGCTGCGATATAAACGAGTTCCACGCGGACGGAGTCGCGGGCAGAAGCTAGTCAATACATAAATGTCTCGAGTACGAAAGAATTGTCCTTCACACTTTAGCTGGCAAGAAACCAAAAAGAAACAGGTTCTATGTTGGCGCGTTACATGCGTCGACCGCTACGAAAAGGTTGGCCAACAATGGGTTAAGGGGCTCCCGTCAAAAATCAACGAAATTTAGTAGTTTTCATTTCGACACTCGTCCTCGGTTTATTGAAGCTAGCTTTGCAGGTGCAGATATGGGAAAGTTTGATTCCTGTTTAACATTTTTGATATTGAATAACTTGAAAAATGTTAATACAGAATGAATTATCCATTTTTAAAGAAAGGTCGGTAAAAGTACAAAACCCGACACTTCATCCTCATTAAAACTTTTATACACCCGAAACTCATACCTACTCATACATACTGAACTTACCTATAATTTTGATACTTATGCGTTTTTATAATCTTACTAATTAACACAAAAGTTATGGCCAGAAAACCAGTTTTTTGGCCTAAAATTGATCAACTCTGATGCCAAATATCTCGAAAACAATGAACTTTGAAGTAAATATGGGAAACTATATTGCTTAAAGCCGTTGTTGTTAGTATGATAAGCTACAAAAAACATTAGAAAACTAAGGGATTCAGATCGAAGGTCATTGGCGTATGGGAGCCCCTTAAGAGGAAACACAAGGGCCGTTTTTCCATAGAAACGTAGTCCCCCGTTTCCCCCTGGTTAATGACAGTAGAGTATTTTTTTTTCCATAAATCTATGGCTACTATTGACATGTCCTTTGTTTTCCTTTTTTCATAAATTTATTCATAAAAGAGATTGAAGACCTTCAAAAACCTAAAAAAGTGCAAGATTTTCCGCTGTGTTCAAACACCCAGAATTTTTTTTGACTAGATTATTAAAAAAAAGTAATAAGTAAGGGCCAAAGCCTTTCTTTGATTTTTAATAAAAGAAATAGTTCAAGTTTTGGAGAAGAAATCAGGGGACTACGAAACGTTGATTTTATGTACTTTTAATAGGTACTTTCGGTCTAAGCTGCAGTTGTCTCTATCGCGCTCTTCGGGGGGAGGCTTGAGGTTGGCATGATAGTAATCTGGGGGCACGGCACCGCCCCCGCCAAGTCGAGCGCGAAGCAAACACTGCCGTACCATACATTTTACAAATACCTATTTCTCAACTATCTCGCCCTTAGTGTTTCCTCTTAAACAATTTTATTTACTTATTTATAATTTACTATGATTATGCTTTATAAATACCAGCTCTCAAGAGCAATTGTGGTTTATTTACTCACCCGATTTCTATTTCGCACCAAATAACATATTCCCATAGATGTCCCATCACTGGCGCGTCAGCCCTAAAACAACAAATATTGAATAAAATTACGCCGTTTGGAAATACACATTTCAATCGGAATACTTTTGTTGCAACATTTAACTTACCAAGTATGTTCCGCATTGAACCCAACCTGCAAAAACAAGAAACTCCATTTGAGATTATCAGACTCGCGGCATAAATTGTAAGTTACTTTACTATATAGTTTGGAGACAGCACACTACTAAGAACTAAATAAAAGTAATGGGGCTTCTAAAGGGGCCACATTATCCTGCAATTTCTGGCCGGCAACTATTGCTGTCTCACGCTGACTTTGTACACTAGAGCAAGATGCACACATACACATACTTGCCGGTCACACATTGCCGTAAAAATGTTGCCCGTTTAGAAGCTTACTTTATGGTAAAGATAATCTTTGTTTATTAATCGAAAATTAATTGGTTGAATTAAACAACATAATATATAAAGTAATAAATACTCAAATACTCATTCTCACTACCATAAATACAAAAAATCAGGAGTATTGACAGCAATAATTATTTCGAAACACCTCATTGTCACAATCATAGGGTTTCTTTTAGTCATCAGTCATCACATTGCACTTTTTTAGAATGATTTTTGAGCTCCACCGGGGGTTAATCGCACTTTTTGAACAAACTTAATTGAGACTCACGAAGCCGTTGGTGCTGAAGCACAGGTTGAAGGACTTGTCGAACCAGCGGTCGCAGCCCTTGCCGTGCATCAGCACGCGCCCGTACCGGTCCAGCTGGCTCGGGTCGTTCTCGTCGAAACCGTATGCGACGTCATCTGCGAACGATCAATCACATTACATCATGATTATAGTTCACTTCATTCATGTGAACGGCCCAAGTAGATGAAATCCTCTTGGTAAACTTCGTGCGCATTCCCACTTCGTCCGCATTCTCAGTTTACATTACTACAGAGGCCGGGAAGTAAGTGGTTGCCGGCTGAGTACATACAGACGGTCGAGCGTAGCGAGGTCGGATAGTTATGATATGAGGCAGGCAACCCCCTTTTCACGCCGAGGTATGTATAGTGCTTTTCTCAAACATACAATGAAATAAATTAAAAAATCTCCAATAAATCAAACTTGCAAAAAAATTTTCATTGCTGAACGCCGCGCCGGGATCCTGTGCCACAAATAGTGGATGGAAATTAAAAAAAACTCAAAACTCAAAATGATCTTTATTCAAGTAGGCCTAGTAACAAGCACTTTCAAATTGTCAGTTATTTTTTTAAAGTATTTTATGAAACAAAAAATAAAAATTAATTTTATATGAAGTAAAAATTGTATAGAAAATACTTGTGAATGTTTCTAGAAAAACAATATAATGACAAAAAACAAAATATAACGAGAATTAAATAATTAATCTATTGATTAAAAATTCAGTCACAATTAGTTCCATGGAGTTTTATCATTCATGTAGTCTTGTGTGCTATAATAAGCTTTCGAAATAAGTTTACGCTTCACATAGTTCTTGAATTTATTAATAGATAACTCAGTTACGTTTCCTGGAAGTTTGTTTTAAAACCTTACACAATTATGGAAGATAAGACCATCTTGCAGGCCTAGGCCTAGCCTAGCCTCCAATTTCGTATGAAATGCCATTACGGGTCTCTCGTCTCGCTGCGCCCGAAACGTGACACTTCGAAGCCCATTATGAAGAACATAACGTCAATATTTCAAATGTATATACGCGTCCCTTGACATTAGCTAAAGTGAGGTTCGAAGGTAAATGCTGACGAGATGGAAATGCGGACAAGTTGGGAACGCAGACAAATTCGGAATGAGGACCAGATAGGACTCTGGATGAAATGAGAATGCAGACGAATTGAGAATTTATGTGGACGAGTCGGGAATTCAGAGTTCCGAGGAAGTGAAGTAAAGGGGTGAGGTATACCTAGGCAGACGTTGAAGGCGGCGCGCTCGATGCAGTGCAGCGAGGTGCGGTTGTGGCCGCGCTGGAACATGGTCTGCCGGATGTGCGCCCAGTGCGAGCGCTCGCCCGCCGTCAGCGCCGCCAGCTCGGGCTCGTGCGCCAACGGTAACGTCTTGTCGTCCAAAATCTGCTGGATTTGTCTGGAACAATCCATTACCTATGATAATTTAAGTCATCACTCCTTAAGAGTCCGCAGTAAGCTCGGCCGAATTTCACCTTCCCATAGAAACGTAGTTATACGCTCTCATTTTAAAACTACGTGTTGGATTGTGACGAAACTTTGCATATACAATGACATGAGGTATATCTATGTCTGTAATTCACACAAAATACAGCAAAAACAAGTTTTGTATGAAAAACTTAAATTCGCTGTATTTTTTTACTATGGTATCTGAAGCTACATTAACTAATTACAGACATAGATATACTTCATGTCATTCCATATGCGAAGTTTCGTTACAATCCAACACGTAGTTTTAACATGAGAGCGTAACTACGTTTGTATGGCGTTGACATGTGAAGAAGTCAGAAACGGGCAATCCGTTGTATATCAGAGGTCCCATGGGACCATCCAGCTCAAGAGCTATTTAAAGTGTATACATCCTCGAGGTGGCAAAGTACGTGCGACGTAATCTTGCGCACTTTCCTACCCGTGGTGACGCACGAGGCGTGAACAGCAGGAGGTGCGATGAACTGCAACCTCCTCGAACACGGCTTGCCAAATCGAGAAAATGTCTACACACGATGGGACCCAAGATATACAATGCATTTCCACACGAAATAAGAAGTGCCACAAGCTACTGCTCGTTCAAAAATAAACTTACAAATAAACTAATGGCTGAGGCCTACTACTCGTTGGACGCCTATTTTCGAGTGCCAGACTAAGCAATAACTTATTGATGACAAACAACAACTGGTTAGTTAACCAAATAACTCTAAATTGTAATAAATTTTAAGCACCTAGTATTAAGACATTATGACAAGTAAAATATTTTTTATCAATAAATGATCGTATCGTATCGTATCGTATGGAGAATCGAGCTTACTGCGGACTCTTAAGAAAAACTACCATGTTGAAATTAACAGTGAAATGTGTTAATGTGAAAACTGTTTCTAATCAAATGATCAGTTAGTCAGATACAGATAGCAGCATTTTATTTTGTCACACGAAAAACTAATCGAAGTATTATTCAATCTGAGAGGGATCTAACGACACATGGCACGTTCATCCCGCCGTTTAACCTCGTAAGTCCTAGACAGAATTAGGCGATTTTGGATTTTGAATTCCTGGTAATTCTATTAAAGTTCGAAACCCCATTTAAAATTGTACTTATTATACACGTACACGAGCACTGACGAGGTAAACAGCAGAGCATGCCGTAGAAATAGACATACATAAACACAATACAGAACATAAGGCTTTTTAAGTAGGTAAATACTTACATATTATGTTACATAACTCGAAAGTATTTACCTACTCAAAAAGCCTTATGTTCTGTATTGTGTTTTTTTCAGGTGTACCAATACTCATCTAGGGTGGTAAAACAAATAATGTCTTAGATCGCAGGTAGTTGTAGGTCGCGCCGAAGGCAAGGGCGACAAATATGCGATTAGAAGCTCTTTATTACCGCCCGTGGTGAATACAAAATTTGAAGTCTCTACCTGGAAAGTGTGATTTTCCGCACGCTTATCGGGCGCTAATTGCCGCTTTATGGTCAGGTGCGACGTTCAGTGTATATGTACGAGTATAACCCTCCTACTGCAGTCTGGTAAATATTATTTTGGTATAATTATAATACGAACGTAAGTCCCACATTATTTGCCTGCTGTACCTACTTGCACTTTTCGTTCTAGCGGATTCCTACAAGTACACAAAGTAAAACATTAATACTAGCGGCGACTGACCGCAGCCGCGGTCAAGTGCGTTTACGTAACGCACGACCTTTGCTTCAAATACGTCTAACTAATTCCGTTATTTTAACTGATAACCGCGTCCCGCGACACTCGTGGGCGTCTCACGTGTGCGATGATGCAACTTAATACGAACCCAAGGACATTAGAGATAAGGTTCTAATCTAATCCTGATATAATAAGAGAGTGAGAATTAAGATCCGTTTTCATTATTGCATTGATGACATGAATCTTAAAGTTTTTGCAAACAGAATTTGAAATGTATAGCAAATCAAAGTGGACAACGTGATTGTATCCTGCAGCTCCCTCTTAAGGCCCATCGTCGTTCAATGTATTTTAGGTGTGGTAGATCTTCTCGAAGAACAGTTTATGTGTTAAACGGAAAAGAAAAGGTGTATGTATGTTGAAGTACTGCATAAAATGAACCTTTTTTTGTTACAACTGATTAGAACATTAAGTTATAGTATTCATATAAATAGTAATAAAAATGTTCAGATGAATAAAACAGCATTAAAGATAGCGTGAGATACCGTGAGACGAGTGCGTGGTTCGACAACGAAGATCTCAGTCGGATACATGCTAATATAACGACACCTCTGTGCTCGACATGAGAAGTCGCTTTCAGCTTTACTATCTTCGAACAAACGCCACACACAGACAGAACACTTATTATACATGTGGTTGGTTGCTTGCCATATTAAGTAAGTAGCCTACTTTCTTGCTACTTAGGTACTCCCAGTAAGAATATTACGCATTCAGTGTGTAAAACAACGAAAGGCAAATATACCCCGGGGGGGTCCCGGGTAGTACGTTTAGTACGGGAACAAATAAATGTAATATCTGGCTTACATACGCCAGGCACCAACAGCTTGTAGCTGTCCATAATGATCCTTCGAACCGGATTTTATAAGTGAAGTGACACGGAAACTACTTTAATGATAGGAACTGGTATTATTGAATTAACCCTCTAATAATGCCGAAGCTTTAATCTGCAATGGCAGCTATGGGACATATTTTATGAGTAAGTGGTATGCACCCATATTTTTTGATTGACTGTACTTTAACGGGTGAGAATATTTACCTTCCGTTGTTGTCGTGTGTTTCTTGTGTTGTGTTATTCTGTATGGATGTTACTTTATGACACAACTGCTGTCATATAGAACATACTAGCGACCCGCCCCGGCTTCGCACGTGTACTATATTATACACTAGCTTCTGCCCGCGACTCCGTCCGCGTGGAAATCGTTTATATCGCAGCTCCATACAAACTTCAACCCCCCATTTCATCCCCTTAGGGGGTGATTTCCAGGATGAAAACTATCCTATGTCCTTCCCCGGGATTCAAACTATCTCCATACCAAATTTCATCGCAATCGGTTCAGCGGTTTAAGCGTGAAGAGGTAACAGACAGACAGACAGACAGACAGACAGACAGACAGACAGACACACTTTCGCATTTATAATATTAGTATGGATATAAACCTGCCTCTTGAATCACTCTATCTATTAAAAAAAACTGCATCAAAATCCGTTGCGTAGTTTTAAAGATCTAAGCATACATAAAGACAGACAGCGGGAAGCGACTTTGTTTTATACTATGTAGTGATGTTATTATATTTGAGATCCGGGAATATACTTACGATATGGAATATGTATAATATCTTAAGCCGATTTCGCACTGCTTCTTGGCAATGGTACCAAACAACGTCGAACCGGTAAACATTCGAAGACGGATGTAATGCAGACATTATTGTTTATTATCTATTTGATTATTTATTTATGACTTAAAAGTTTTATCTGATTGTTTTGTTATTATGACGTAACTCCAATTATAGTATATTTACATTCAATTATACGATAAAGATACCAATGTTAGTTAGTGGCTGGCAATTTGACTGATTTACAGGAAATTAAGTTACTTTTAGGGTTCCGTAGTCAACGAGAAACCCTTATAGTTTTGCCCAGGGATGTCACGAATGTCAGTTCTATTGAATGTGCGAATGCGAATGCGAATATTAAGGAAGTACACTAAAAGTCAACGTACGTAATCACTTTTTAGGGTTCCGTAGCCAAATGGCAAAAAACGGAACCCTTATGGATTCGTCATGTCTGTCTGTCTGTCCGACCGTATGTCACACGCATTTTATTCGAAAACGAAAAGGTGTATTTGAATAAAATTTTGAGGATAGGTTTATTTTGTTAGCCGCTACATAGTTTTGTAATTAAATTACAAAAAAAAAACTTTTAGGGGTGCACTGCACTTCATACATAAAACTGAGTCATTTTTTTTTTCTTTGCAAACCCACGTGTGGCACATCAATCGATAGGCCTTTCAAAATAAATATAAGGTTTCCCAGCATTTTTTTTTGATTAAGTGAATAGAGTCGGAGATAATCGCCCCGAAAGTCACTAAAATTGTGTCCCCCCCCTCTAATTTTTGAACCGCGTATTTTAAAAATATGAAAAAAAAAAACATGGCCATAGGGCTTATTAAATTCTTTCCGCAAAAATTGTTATATTATGGATTTTTTGAAAACCATTTTTCAACTCAGTTATTTGTTCGCGAGATATTGGACTTTTAATCCCTAATTTTTGTTCGAGTCATGTCCCTCCTTCCGGCTAAATGGCTACTACTGGGGATGTGAATAAAATCGGGGCAGTAGTACATATACCATAGTTCACAATCGTACTAATTACGGGGAAAAAAGTGGTGTAATTAGTATGATAGTGCTCAAATCATAAAGTTACAATTTCAGTGACAAAAAAAATGTAATTAGTACGACTGTGAACTAGGGTATCGAATAATGAATTTGAAAAGGAAAACTATCATGGCTAAGTAGGCATCACTAGTTACCGAGTAATAGCCGACCAACTTAAATTGTAACAAAGATAGACAGGCAACTACGAAACCCTACACTGCGCGTAGCCCGACACGCACTTGGCCGATTTTTATTTAGATATCATATTTTGACGTAACATACTCGGGTTTATCTTGGGCCTTTGCTAACTTGCAGTCTGGGAGGATTTAACAACGAACATAATGCAAAACTAAGTTTGAGTTTGTTAATTTCACTCGTCCAAGTCATACCTCTTATAGCAATTACTACACTTCGTATACACGGATGTTTGAGATTATTTAATGTGGCTGACTATTTATATAATTATTGTTATTGGGGTTGAAGTCTTCTATATTGGACGGTAGAGTTGCTTTTTGAATGGACTATTTTTATGCAATCCCGCCAACTCAAATAATGTCAAGTATATGTTAAGACGGCGTGGGAACGTAACGACATAACTACCATATCGATCCTACTCGTGGCGCTGCGCTACACGTCAACTATGGAGCTACCATAAATTATGACTTACGTAAGAGACAATTAATAACATCTCATTTGTCTGACTCCTTTGTTTTAGTCATGTATTTAATAGTACAGTCGAGTTCATAAATATATGTACCCTTTTTTACCTAATCGAACGCGTTTGCATACTAATTGTTAGCGGCCGCATTCGAGTTGGTAAAAAAGTGTACATATATTGGAGAACTCGACTGTACCAGAAAACTCAGGAGACATGTTTCTTTAGTTTTAATTTTAGTAACAGTCCTTTGTTCAAATGCCGCGTTCTAAAAACCGCACTTTTTCGAGAGTACCCAAATCTGAAAACATTTTTTGCCTTTAAACCATTACGAAATAATTTAACGATTGAAATTTTCATGTCACGCACTTCGATTAATATTCTGTTATGTAATTACTGAACAGCCACATACATGTATGTACTCCATTGCCTTTAGCATTATTCGAGTAAGCGCATTTACCTAGTCTCACGTTTATTTTCCTGAGACGTATTGACACGGGCACTTAGTTAATAGTGTTTAGGCAAAATAAGGTCATATAAACATGAGGCGTTCTCAGTGAAAAAGGTCGGTATTGCCGATGGCTCTCATGCCATTATTAAATGGGATGTTGACGTCGGAATAATTGCCGGCGCCAACGACAACAACCTCCCTTTTACTGTACGACACATTTAGTACTCTGTGTAGCTGTACGTCTAATCTGAATGGTTAGACATACAGCTACACAGCTCAATTTTCTTTCCGACGCCTATAGCTCAAACAAATATAAGTTTTGTGCTGCTTGTGGGACTGGATATAAATAAGACCCCAGTCTAAAATTTGTTTAAACATTTTACGGGGTCAATTAGCCACAAGAGCATATTTCATATTATAATTTCGGTCCAGCGGAACACACATTCTATAGTTATTCAGTGTATTGTATTAGGTAATAAATTAGTAAATAACATTGAAATATACTGACAGGTGTCAAATGTGATATTGACCTTGAATTATCTTTTCACTTCTCATGCTCAAAAAGTGCGTCATATTAGGCTTAGCAAGCGGGGCTAAAGTAGTACGTTTAGCCCCTAGGGAAAATATGTATACATATTTATGATCCATAAAACATTTTAATTTGACCAATCACAATACTTCACCGTATGAAATTCATCAATTACAACTCTTTGAAAAAACATTTGTATTTGCTATCAATTAACCAGAATACAGGTAGATATTAAAATCAACCAATCAGAAAACAGGTTGACAGACATTAGGTGTATTTGTCCCTAAAGCAAAATCATTAAAAAAAAAACGCCACTGACCGTCAATAGCCTCGTCCAAAGTCCAAACGTTCAAGCGTGATTCACTACAAACTTGGCATAAGCTATGAGATTGAGCGGGATAGACTGCTATATCTATCTCGCTTAATCTTATGCCCTGTATGCTGTCCACTGCGCTCGGCCGTTTGGAGGCGCCTATAGACGGTGAGAGGCGTTTATTCGTGGTGTCAATATTTTGTATCTGTGTCAAAGCAGTTTATTAAAAACAAAACCTGGCCGCCAAATTGAACAATCTTTTCACCGTGTAATTTATTATTGACTATGGATTGATAGTCTTCGTTTTTACTATTTTCTCGCAGTCGAAGTGAAAAGTAGAGAGTATAACTCTGGCTGGTATAAAAGCCATATTACCCCTCGAACAATTTTCCCTCACCTCGCTCGGGAAAATAACCATCTCATGGTAATATTGCTCATTTTAGCCCCTTGTCTTGTCATACAATCTGCTATTGTTGTGATATACAGGGAGAGCCCTGTAACTGAAGCAAAAAAAAAATAACCCGTTGACTAATCAGTAATTAAGTCCAAATGGTTTCATTCAATTAACTTAAATGAAAAAAGGTTTTACTTAATGTTATTTTTTAACAAATTAATCACAAGGCAGCAATGTGTGCAACTAGATTCCACCCGGCTATATAGCAGGTGCGGAGCGCCCATGCCAGCCGATAAATATAAAATTTATTTTTATACTTAGTTTTTAGTATTTAAAGCGGTTTAATTTCCTTTTATTGAGATCGTAAACATTTTCAGAGTAAAATGGTTTAATTATTATTAAACTAGTTACAAATGATAAAGACGTCTTCTGTTAAAATATTCTATGAACATTCAGTTTAGTGATTGACGTGACAGGTTAAATATCATGGTTTTTCAAGTCAATATTTTCTTTTTCATGGGGAAATGTAACACGTTGTATATAGTTATACAGGGTGTTTGCTCCATCGTTTGCCAAATTAAAACGGCAGGTAGGTTGGGTCATTTCTCATTAGCTATCTTTTCCGGCCTCCAAAAAAATTAAGTGTCCACTGGTATTTTTTTGTATTCTTTTAAAATAATTTAGAAATTTTCTATATGCTTACGCGTTTCAACATGACCTAAAAAAAAAGAATCCAAATTTTTTATTTTATTGTAATGTTTAATGTTGTACGGCTCTATCAAAACTATTTGCAAGTAACGTCTACTTATTTTTTTATTAACCCTCAAAAAAAATTAAGTTGCAAGAATTTCGTCTTGGGTAACTTTGATTTGCAATTTAAAAAAAAAACTAAAAATTATAATGTTCTTAAAACTCTTTAAAAAAGTTCTCCAGTCTATCCTCTTTCTAAGTATGTGAAATAATGCCAAAAACCCTTCAAGGAACTTTATTAATTTGCCAATTTTGTGTAAGGGACGGACTAGGCTCTTAATCGGCGTACAATATTTTTTGTAAACCACACGTGACACGTGCTTAGAAATGCATCAGCTGTCTCTCTCTTTCGTCAAATAAACGATAAACGATGCCAACCAGGGGCCTATTTAATAAACGCGACAATTCGACTTATTTGTCACTTTATGACAAATTAGTCGATGTGTCGCGATAAGTGGCGTTTAATAAAGATGACAATTAAGTCCAAATGCGACAGGTAAATACCGACAAAATTGTCGGGCTAAAAAACTGTTTAATAAAAACGACAATTGTCAGGTTTTACCTGTCAAGTATCTAAGAAAATATCCTATGATATATTTGTAATCACAATGACAAATTTGTCACTAATCCGACATATTTGTCATAACACAACATCGAGGCATGCATGTGAGACAACATGAGGGTAATATCAAAATAGTTCCTACCACAATTTAACTTTTTTTTATTTCAACTGGTTTGCTATTTGATATGGACGTCAAGTTCACAATTTTAGGGCTCATCTATGAAAACAGAGAGGTTTTATTTGTCAGATTTAGTGATAATTTAACACATGAAATTAAAATTAATAAATGGAAGAGCATCACAGAACAATTGAAGGGATTGGCAGTATTTAACAAAGATTGGAAATATCTTCGTGACACAACTTGGCAAAACTGGAGGAAAATTATTCTTGGTTTAAATATGCGACGTCGTCGTCGTACACTTTGCGCCAAATATTCATCTTCACTACTAATGTTATCGGTCGACGACGTTAACACCATTTTTTTAAACTAATCGCACTAATTTAACTGCCGAACAGCGTTGACATAGGATGACGAGCCTGTCGAAAATCTCTGATAAATTGACAAATATGTCTACCAGTCATGACAATTTAGTGTTTGATAAAACAAATTTTACAAGTTTTTCCGGACAAATTGTCACCTGTCGCCTGTCAAGGGAAATTATTTATTAAACAGAAATATGTCAAATTGTCACGACAAGTCGACATATTAGTAGTTTTTCCACCGTGACATATTTGTCATTGATAATTTTTATTAAACGAAATATTGTCAAATTGTCGGATTGTCACCTGTCGCCTGTCACCTGTCATTGTCGCGTTTATTAAATAGGCCCCAGGCAATTAAATTCGATAAGCAGGTTTTTATGTAAATAACATACTGTAAGTAGTGTAGGTAATAGTCAAATTTTCATCATTTCAATCAATAAATGCGTCTTCATTTACAAGTCTTGCTCGAATTGACGGCCTTCATTACGAATGCACGCGTAGCATCTGTTTCTGATTTCTATTGTGGTTGTTCCTAAACGAATTTCCTCTTTAATAACGACGAATGCCGCCTGTATGCGTTGGGATAAATCTTCTCTAGATTCGACAAGTTCTTTTGCCCGTCCCCAGATGTAAAGGCCTAACGGAGTTAGGTCTTGGGAACGTGGAGGCCATGGAATAGGGCCATCTCTCCCAATCCACGAATTTGGGAAAGTATTGTCCAGTGCTCCCTGACTGTAAGCCTCCAGTGCGCAGGACAACGGTCTTGTTGAAACTAGGGCTTCCAATCCCGGTATTCCGAGATCTCGGTATTCCGGGATCCCGCGGAATTTGCGGGAAAACATTTTCAACAAAATATTGATGAAAGCAAATAATAAATTTGATATTTTAATAATTTGTCTTAAATATCATTAAGTTCCTTACAGTTTGTGTAACATAGGTTGATTTTGATCTCAATAGAACTAATAGAAGTGCAATGTAATTTTTTTATGTTATATATTTAATGTTCAAAAGGTAAACTCTAATAAAACTTTAAATACGTACGTACGTTTAAGTGTAATATTGAATGTTTAAAAGGTAGACTCTAATAAAAGTTAAATACGTTTATTACATTATTTTGTTGTCTTATTTACCTTATAATTGATATCATTAATTTCTATGCGGGATCCCGCGGGATCGAAAATATGCAATCCCGCAGGTACCGAGATTAAAGATAGTCTGCGGTATTGGAAGCCCTAGTTGAAACACGATTCGCCTATCTTCATCAAAATGCGGCACATCAGCTAGTAATTCAGGCAGTTCATTTTGAAAAAAATCAAGGTAGTTAACTCCGTTTAGATTATCGGATTGGTAGTGTGGCCCAATCACTTTATCACCAATGACTCCTGCCCAAACATTGACGCAGTATCTCCTCTGAAAACATCTCTGTCTTTTTACTCGTGGGTTTTCATCTTGCGGTGCCCAGTGGTGCAGATTATGTACATTAAGAATCCCTTCATTTGTAAATTTGGACTCATCTGTCCACAGAACACTTTAAAAAAAGTCGCGATCGTCTAAGTCTGTATGCAGCAAAAAACGACAGAACCGGACACTTTTCTCTAAGTCGTTCTCTTGAAGACCTGTATGCAATGAATAAAATAAGCATAAGAATAAATTTTCAAGATTCTTTTTAATTTTAACTACGTGAACCGGATTACGATTTGCATTAATGTAAACCTCTTTTTAGCGTGTACGGGTTAATTAAACAATATCCGTTTTTATTAAAAAAAAACAATACCTTGTACTGGAGTGTAATGAAAAGCGTGTTTGTCATTTTGGCGAAAAACTTTCCACACCTACCAGATAGAAATTTCGAGTAAAGCAGCTATTTTTCTTATGCTTCTAGTTCGGTCTTCCTCCAACAGTGCCAAAATTTGCCCATCGACTTCAACATTGTGTCGCACCACAATTCCTCTTACTTCATTGATGTTCAAATTCCCAGTTTCGCGTAAGCGTCGGTAAGTGTTTTGAAACGTGTTGCGGGTTGGTAAGCGTCTATTAGGGAATCGTTCCTGGTAGATTCTTTGCGCAGCTCGTGCAACACCATTAGCTTTTCCGTATGCCATCAAAATGTCCGCATATTCTTTATTCGTGATTGTAGCCATTATCAAAGTACCAAAACTCAACAATAACAAGATTAACAGAAACAGTAACAAAACCAAAAACTTTTTAAGATTAGAAGAGTGAAAATTCGCGGTATTGCGTTTTTTTTAATGAGTTGTCTCAATTACTAGCTGTTGTGCCAACAGGCCAATCGTGATTCAGAAAAAAAAAGGTTGTCCTGCAAACAGGAATCTGGATAATGTTTTCAGAAATTCATAAAGATTTATTCGACCGGATACAGACAGCATTCATCGTGACATTTGGTTACAAACCCAGATGTATCTCCCGCTCTGACGCACTTGCAAATTCGAGCGACAGAGAGGGAGATAGCGAACGAAGTTCGTTTTCGTTTCGCGGTAGCCTTTCAGTTGCTACGCGTGCGTTCGTATGATAGTCGTCAATCTGCAAGACTTGCTTACCTACTACTCGTATTTAGCGAAAATATGTTTTTTATCGCTTGCCGGTTACGAGCCTAGTGCGTCCCTTACACAAAATTGGCAAATTAATAAAGTTTATTGAAGGTTTTTTGGCATTGTTGCACATCATTAGAAAGAGGAAACACTAAGGAACTTTTTTAAAGAATTTTAAGAACATTACCGGTTTTAGTTTTTTTTTTAAATTGCCAATCAAAGTTACCCAAGACGAAATTCTTGCATCTTATTTTTTTTTAGGGTTAATAAAAACTACGTTATAATTTTGAACATGACGCATCATGCCTATTATTTGCAATTTCCCCGCAGTAGGCGTGAAAAGCACTATGTAATGTCTCGGCCAAAAGTGCAATAGATGGGCACGTCTCCTTCGAGGTCCTCACCTAGCGGCTCGGACCTCGAACCCACTCGTCCATCTATTGCCTACTTTCTAGCCTTTACAACAATGTACTATGAATGTTATGTTTAAACCGCAGATAACTGTCATATACTCACACTTGTATCTCCGCCGGCTTGAGCAGCCGTCCCCGGGTGTAGATGATGACCTTGAAGTAGCGGCCCTTGTGGTAGACGGTGATGTGGCTGGAGTCCTGGTAGTGCACGATCTTGTCCGTCTCCACGCCCGGCACGCGCACCGTGTTGAACAGACGCTCGTACTGCGCCGAACATAGGGGCACCATGCCTTGCAGCATTATCTGTACAAACACCAATATTGTACACCCCTCCGGCCTTCAGTTTCGACTCAACTGCTCCGAAGTCAGTTTAATACGTATATGGACTGGAAATATCATGCTAACTTCACTTTTTAAAGACACAACAGTGACGTTTGGAAGTATTCCTAATAAGTTTTCGGGCGTAAAAAGAATTTTAAGGATTATTTTCTAACGCCGCTTAATTATTGTATTGGCATCGAATCTACATATGTTTACACTAATTTAAAGTCAATACGCATACGTAGTACGCATTGAAAGTGGTTCAAACTAAGGATGATTTCAGTAAAATCAGTTAAGTGAACTGATTTGTATTTCTTTTTTGCTGAGAATTCCACACTCTTCGATCTAGTTATCAAACTAAGCAACGCTTGATGTACTATGAGTACTATACGGCCATAAACAGACTTATATACATGATAAATAAATACTTAGACATATAAAACATCCACAACTCAAGAACACACATATGCCCTTTTACCGGGATTCTAACCCAGGACCTCGACCTTCGTAGGCAGGGTGTCTACCAACTAAGCTAAACCGGTCGTCTTCGTTTTGCTTGTGTTATTGTATCAAACCTCTAAGATTTTTTACGGAAGTCGTGAGAGAAGTCGAAAAGTATTAGGGATCGTCCTAATACAAAACGCACCTACGCGATTATCGCAAGTTCGCGCGCATATTACTCGCGCGAACGCGCGATCAAACATATTGGACTCAAATAGGCGACTAATTGACAATCGCGCGAACTTGCGATGTCATTATAATCGCGTAGTCGCGTTGTATTAGGACGACCCCTTAGTGAACCTATACTTGAGTTGGCCGAATTGTAGTCAATTCAAAAAGCAACTCTGCCGTCCAAGGTTTATGATTCCAGGTAATCTTATGATTCACATTCCAATAACAGTTCTATAAAATGTCGGCCGCATTAAATAATCTCAACCATATTTCGTAATGCCATTCAACTCACCGGTTCCAGTTCCTGTCGATCGATAAGTCTTCGGAATTGCAGGCAGAGGTATATGATCACTCCCGCGCGCGCCGCTTGGATGTTCGTAGGCTTTATAAGAATAGCGTCAATGCCGTAAAAATTTGAATTGACCATTAGTGGGGACCTTCCTCTCAGGTAGACGTATTCCTCCCACCAATCCGACACGTAGTTGGATGACCACCTACAAAACAGTTGCAAGGTATAGGAAGTAATCTTGAGATCTTCCGGGAGTGCCGGCTTCGGGCGGGGAATGCGCAGTAGTCGCTCTTCGACGCCAATTAGTTATAGCAGTCGCTCTGTATCTTACCGTTCACAACAACGCCAATATTGATATTATAATAGTAACCGTCTTATAATACATAGTAAGAATAATACATAATAACTCGAAATTTCGGTTGTAAACACTAGCGCGTTAGCCCGGAATTTAAATGTAGTTATGGTTTCGGCAAGCACCTTTTCTCAGATATAAAATTAAACGGCAATATTAAATTATATTTTCGCACACAGAGTGCTGATGAGGTCAGAGAAATGGAGCATTACCATGATTTCAGCACGAGATATCTCTGCAGCTTGACAGCGATTGTTTCTTCGAACTCTTTAGCTAATCTTTCCACTCGGCGATACTTTTCGTCGTCTAACAAAGGCTGAACGCTGGCCAAGTACTGCAAAAGAACGACGAATAAGTAATCTGACAGTCAAATTATGTAGGGGCCATTAGGTTGTGGGAGCGTTGCGCAAGGGGAGCCGGAGGCCGCGCCGCGTCGGGGCCGTGAGCTCTCGTTACGCTCATCTACTCGTATTAACTACGCGGAAACAATCCACGAGTACATCAACAGCTACAGAAATTGTCTAAACGTGGCCCTTCACCTGGCTGCGGATCGTTATAAAGTAGTTCCTGGTGGGCCGATTCTTACCCTTGTCATGGTGTCTTTGACGCTGGGCAAGGGCAGCCTCGGCAGCGAGCCCTGGAAGCTGTACAGACGGGGCTTGTTCCACCCGGATAGCACTTTGACGACGCTGGCCCATAACTTTGTTTTCAATGATATCTTTGACCCGGGTGCACGGGATTCGTACATCCAACCCTACAATAACAAAACAACTATTGATATTACAAAAACACTATGAAATAAAATAACATGAGCAAATAAGAACTAATATACCTTGTACATAAGCAGCAGCTTCAGCATATATCGCATAAGAAATATGACAGAAAGCCACATGGTGAGGGCGGCCAGCAAACAAGCAATTACTTGCCACATTGTCGTATGGCTAAAACACACAAGACGAAATGGTTACAACTCGCCTTATACTTACATATTCTAAATGGACAATCAATCACAAGGATCACTGTTTACAAACCAACAAACAAACTTATCAAAAAGGTTCGTAACTTTTAATTTAAATCCTAATATTTAAATTTTAAACAAACCTCTGCGAGTTTAATTAACTTTTTACATGCCTTGTATTAATTAGCTTCACAAGTGACTATATAATGCAATGTTTCCAATCGATTTTCACCCACTTCCAGTAGTTGAGTTAGACATTAAATCTCGTAAGCATGTATGGATCTGATGATGATAATTCACAAATAATAATATGCACACCGAGCCAAGAAAGTGGTCTAGTACTTTTGAACGAAAGAGACGACGGAATCAATAGATTCTAATAAAAACTTAGTGGAATAATAATGTCATCGACGGCATTATTATGTATAAAGAGGGGACGCGCTGTCTCGGAAGTGAACGAAAAGGCACCGCGAGGGAATCGCATTTCGTTCTAATGTTGACAATGACATTATATAATGAATACGCATTTTGCAAACACCCATTTTTTTTCATCCAGCTCTTACTTGATGTAAATAACACAAAACCAAATAGAAATAGAAATGAAAACATCTTACCCAGGTAACACAGTTAGTGCTTTTTGTACTAAACCAAAAGGTATATTAAAGCCTCCAAAATGCGCTGCCGCGAGTAGAGTCCACAGCACATACAGCGATTGCAAATGACCAGGGTACACTCCATTAAGGACGCTGTTCTGTCAAACGATAACCACGTTACTAATGCAAAGTTCCACATAAAAACACCAGGGATAAAGTGGTTTAAATTCATTAAGCTATAGTCAATCGGCTATGTCTCCGCGTCGATAAGTGTAAAGGTCCGAGACACAGGTCAGTGAGATGACAAATTTAAAGAAAGACTTTGCATTGCCTTTTAAATACATACTTAATAAATATGTGATGAAAGGCCTGTTGAAGCTAGCACGAATGTTACCTACGTATACCCAACGTGCATCAGCTGACGGTCAGCGTAAGCTTGAACGCGCCCATATAGATGCTTTCTGTGGTGATAGCTATACGGACCGATCGTACGGGCGTCATACGAGGGCTGCCTTTTAAGTTCTGTCGTTTGCAAACCTCCCGTGATTGCAATAAAAAAGAACTAGTGTCACGTTAAAATATTTGAATTTCGAATTCGAAAACAAAAGAATGACTCGAAATCGGCCCAACCGTTTTAGTACAGCGTTCGTTCAAAGTTGACAAGTCAGTTGTGAAAATGGAAATTTCGAAGAAAAATTTACGTGCGATAATTTTTTACAACTTCAAAAGGGGCTTAACGCGACTTCAGTGCTTCGAAGAGTTGACTACGGTTTTCAATGATATAGCACCATGCCTTCGGACTGTGGAACGCTGGTATTTAGAATTTCAACGTGGTTGCTCTACTCTTGGTGATAGACATCGTGAAGGTCGACCAAAAACAGCCGTAACCCAGGAGAACATTGATGCTGTACGGCAACTGATCATCGAAGATCGCCATGCGACATACCGTGAGATAGAAGCTTCCTTAAGTATTTCAGGGACCAGTGTTCACAGTATTTTGCATGATCACTTAGGCGTAAAAAAGTTGATCTCACGCTGGATACCACATTTACTCAGTGAAGACCAAAAAACGGCTCGCGTTCGATGGTGTCGCAAAACTCTGCGGCAATTCAACCGAGGAAACTCGAAACATGTTTACGACATTATCAGTGGTGACGAATCTTGGATATATGCCTACGATCCCGATTCTAAACAGCAGTCGACTGTTTGGGTGTTCCAAGATGAGCCAAAACCGACCAAAGTAATACGCTCACGGAGCACTTCGAAAAAAATGGTCGCCACGTTTGTGGCGAAAAGTGGCCACGTTGCCACCATCGTGCTCGAGGATCGTAAAACGGTTAATGCTGACTGGTATACCACTGTCTGTTTACCAGAAGTCATCGGCGAGTTTCGAAAAAATAACCCAAGACGTCGTATAAGACTGCACCACGATAATGCGAGCTCGCACACCGCCCGGCAAACTATTGCGTTTTTAAAAGAGCAAAACGTCGAAATTCTGGAACACCCGCCGTACAGTCCAGACTTAAGCCCTAACGATTTTATTACTTTTCCAAAAATCAAGCAACGACTTCGTGGTCAACGGTACCAGACGCCTGAAGAAGCGGTTGAGGCATACAAAACGGCCATTTTGGAGACCCCGACTTCGGACTGGAATAAGTGTTTCGAAAACTGGTTCGATCGAATGAAAAAGTGTATTACATATCACGGTGATTACTTTGAAAAACAATAAATACCATTTAACACTTAAATTGTCTTTAGTTTTTCCAAACGACACAACTTAAAAGGCAGCCCTCGTACGCACTAGTCTGAGTATTGCCTAAAAACGTCAAGTTAAATGTAATTTCTAACAACCCTTCACTGTACTGCACCCTTTCACTAGTTTCAATGTAAGAAGCTAAAAGGTGAATAAGGGACTCGGTCTAGTTTCTTTTTAATTTCCTTATAAAATAGATATATATATATATATATTCGCAAGGATTGATCCTTGTCTTTAAATGATAATAGTAACTCATTTTCATATGAAAAAGTTATCCAAACAAACACCAAGTATTCTATCCAATCACAGCCTATACGAAAATGCTTTCAAGACGACAAGTAAAATAATTGCCCATTTCTAATTATAAATGCATAGTTATAATGACCGCAAAGTAGGTGCACTTTTGTTAGATGGTAATGAAATGCACATTTAATTAACTGTTTGATGCCCTTGTATGTATAACAGGTGAAATATTTGCATAGTAAAGTGATGAAGTAAAACTTGGCATTCCTATTGCTCAGCTCATTATACGCTAGTTACACGATTGTGTGTAACTAAAGTATGATGCTGCCAGCAGGTCCCTTCCTTAACCTATCTACACTTTGTTTGAATACAAATCTCCAATATATTTAACTGCAGGAATGCAATACAATTCATCTGCCCTATGTTCGCTTTATTTTGTCTACGAGTATACTTTAAGCCATTTATTGCCGAGCGCCAGACAGCTACATATGCATTTCGCGATGACTATGCTCCTGTTAACAGGACACCTATCGACATCCGCGGCATACTGATAAAGCTAAATTGGACGTCCATCGGCGTCCGCAGCATTCGGATTTAATAACGTTACAAAGATGTTCTGAAAAGACACATGAAGAGATGCAAAATAGAGCCCTCTGAGTGGGAGGAGAAAGCAGCACTGCGGCCCCAATGGCGACGGCTTATCCATAAGCAGGTTAATAACTTCGAAACTGAGCGTCGCAATGAGCTCGATAAAAAGCGAGATGAGCTCAAGGCACGTCCACCAGCAGCCATCATTTATAACTACGTCAGTGGAGTGTTAACTTGCACCAAGTGCGCTCGCACTTTTACGAGAAAGATAGGGTACGTGAGCCACCTGAGAGCGCACTTGAGAGTAGAAGAACAACAATGTTAATACCAAAGCCAGAATACGCAGTCGCTGTGGCCGAAATCGGTCAGGACGACATCATCAAACCCTAACTCTGTACCAAATTTCAGCTCCCTGAGTTTATGGGAAGTACTAGTTCTATTTTCATGATCATGAGTGAGTGAGTGAGTGTCATAAATGCGAAACTTTGCTTTCGCTTAACTTCGGAACTAAATGACCTACAGACTTGAAATTTTGGATTTTAAGTGTGTGATTATAGCTTACTGGATGACGAAAATTTCTGCGTTCTGGTCTTATCCAGAGGTTCTCAAATAGGGGCCTGAAAATGCGGCGAAATGGTTCCAGTAAAGGATGGTACGGCAGTGTTTGCTTCGCGCTCGACTTGGCGGGGGCACTACCGTGCCCCCAGATAGCAGTCTAGAATTTCCGAAAGAATCCTTGTCTTGGAAGCAGCCGCTTCTCCACCGGGTGCAGCCAGGTTCGTAAGATGGCTTCTCCCAAGTTATTGGATAAATACTATCGTGCCCCGATTTTGCTCTATCGCTAGTTCAATATCTCGGCGCACCAGTTTGCTAATCTTTAGAGCCCGCTGTTCAGACTAAGTGACAGGTGGATCTTCGCCCCGTTCATTCATATGCTTAAATAATCCTCGGAAAATGTTGACTGCTTTGCTTGCCCATATTTGCACATTGCAGAATCTCATGCCTTACCTCCCGAGCATTCCCACCACATTTTCAAGGGCCTGTTCAAGATGCGGTGGAAACCACAACGCATTGCATTTGTACTTTCCGTCGCAGCAAACCGGTTCTCCAGATCAGATTGGAAGGTTTTCGATCCCGTAACATCGGACACACCCACTACGGTTTATTGGGCTATATGTCGCGGAAATACTCGCTTATTATATTATTTATTTCTAATAATTATAAAGTACAAAGTTCTGTGTTTTATACTGGAGTGTATCTAAAATAAATACATATTAGAGGACAGTCCATACTAATATTTTAGACGCGGAAGTAACTTTGTCTTACTTAACAGTTACCGTTTCACGCTTAGCCGCTGAACTGATTTAGATGAAATTCCATTCCAAATTTAGTTAGTTAAAAATCCCTGGGATCGACATAGGATAGTTTTAATCCCAGAAATCATCCCTTAAAGGGAAGAAAACGGAGTGGATCTTTCTATGGGAGTGCGATAATTGATGGTGCGCCTCTGGGAATTATAATAGCCTTAATAGCCTATTTGCTATTTGATTGTCTACAGGCGTAGTACTAATCTCAACGAGTACACATTATAAAAAATAAAAAATAATTTTAAATGAAGTAAAATTTGTATAGAAAATACTTGTGAATGTTTCTAGAAAAACAATCTAATGACAAAAAACAAAATATAACGAGAATTAAATAATTAATCTATTGATTAAAAATTCAGTCACAATTAGTTCCATGGAGTTTTATCATTCATGTAGTCTTGTGTGCTATAATAAGCTTTCGAAATAAGTTTACGCTTCACATAGTTCTTGAATTTACTAATAGATAACTCAGTTACGTTTCCTGGAAGTTTGTTTTAAAACCTTACACAATTATGTTCGTATGAAATGCCATTACGGGTCTCTCGTCTCGCTGCGCCCGAAACGTGACACTTCGAAGCCCATTATGAAGAACACAACGTCAATATTTCATTGCATGTTTGAGAAAAAGCTATTTAAATCAAAACAAATATTTTAGGTAGCTCAAAACAAAATATTACCGGAGCAAAAATACAACACGATAATCTTGTCTAAGGACGGGTTGCACCAACTTACGATTACAGGCCGATCGAGGTTAAACATGGCGCCCGCAGCCGTCATTCCGTAGAAACTTATCAAACTTTCCATACATTCAGATTATAGCGAACGCCGCTTACGATGACCAAAAGTTTTTTGCACCCTGCATCGTTTCTTATTGCATATGTAACCATTAACAAACTACCTATCCGTGTTCTTAGTCGCGGACGGCATATGTTACCGCTCAATAACTATCCGTGTTCTTAGTCGCGGACGGCATATGTTACCATTCAATAACTATCCGTGTTCTTAGTCGCTGACGGCATATGTAACCATTAAATAACTATCCGTGTTCTTAGTCACTGACGGCATATTTAGCCATTCAATTACTATCCGTGTTCTTAGTTGCGGACGGCATATTTAGCCATTCAATTACTATCAGTGTTCTTAGTCGCTGACGCATATGTAACCATTCACTAACTATCCATTTTCTTTGTCGCTGACGGCATATGTAACCATTCCCTAAATATCCGTTTTCTTTGTCGCTGACGGCATATGTAACCATTAAATACCTATCCGTGTTCTTAGTCGCTGACGGCATATGTAACCATTCACTAACTATCCATTTTCTTTGTCGCTGACGGCATATGTAACCATTCAATAACTATCCGCGTTCTTAGTAGCTGACGGCAAATGTAACCATTCACTAACTCTCCGTATTCTTAGTCGCTGACGGCATATGTAACCATTCATTAACTATCCATTTTCTTTGTCGTTGACGGCATATGTAAACATTCCCTAACTATCCGTTTTCTTTGTCGCTGACGGCATGTGTAACCATTAAATAACTATCCGTGTTAAGTCGCTGACGGCATATGTAACCATTCACTAACTATCCGTGTTCTTTGTCGCTGACGGCATATGTAACCATTCAGTAATTATCCGTTTTTTTTGTCGGCGGCGGCAGCCTATCACGATAATTATTTCTTGGTGTCAAACTAAATTGCATTTATTTATTTCGAGTAATTGACAATAGCCCGACATTTTGGGTGGCTGTGATTGGTTACGCTTACGCAGTGGCCTGTACGCTTGAAGAACTTCAGTCCTGATGCATCATCATCATCATCATATCAGCCGAAAGACGTCCACTGCCGGACATAGGCCTCCCCCAAAGAGTGCCACAATGACCGGTCCTGCGCCACCCGCATCCAGCGGACTCCCGCGACCTTTATCAGGTGATCAGTCCACCTTGTACCTCGCCTCGGTACGTGGTCGCCACTCGAGAACCTTTTCGCCCCAACGGCCATCGGTTCTACGTGCAATGTGCCCCGCCCGCTGGAAGGGAGAACGCCAAAGGCGTGGAACAGAGGTGAGGTGTTGCTGTTCTTCAAAAAGGCCGACAACACCCTGCTGAAGAACTACCGACCCATCTCACTTCTTGGCCATGTCTATAAGCTGGCTTCAAGGGTCATTACGAATCGTCTCGCAAGCAGGCTTGATGACTTCCAGCCTCCCGAACAAGCCGGTTTCCGAAGAGAGTTTAGTACCGTAGACCACATTAATACGCTCCGCCATCTGCTCTGTTTAGCGTTCGTGGACTACGAGAAAGCCTTCGATTCGATCGAAACCTGGGCTGTACTACAGGCTCTCCAACGGTGCCAAGTAGACTGCCGCTATATCGAAGTGCTGAAGTGTTTGTACGAGAACGCCACTATGTCAGTTCGACTCCAGGATCGGAGTTCGAAGCCTGTTCCGCTGCAGCGGGGTGTCAGGCAAGGGGATGTTATTTCCCCAAAACTGTTCACCGCTGCACTGGAGGACGTGTTCAAGACTCTAGACTGGAGAAGGCTAGGCATCAACATCAACGGCGAGTACATCACTCACCTTCGGTTTGCTGATGATTTCGTAGTCTTGGTTGAGACCATGGAGGACTTAAGTATGATGCTCGATGACCTCAGTAAAGCCTCCGAGCGAGTTGGTCTAAGGATGAACATGGATAAGACAAAGATCATGTCAAACCTCCATGTAGTACCAACTCCCATTTCAATCGGACACTTTACGCTCGAAGTTGTAGACGATTATGTATACCTAGGACAGACTGTCCAGTTAGGTATGTATGTCCAACTTTGAGAAAGAGCTCAATCGTCCCGAATCCGACTCGGCTGGGCAGCATTCGGGAGGCTACGGCACATCTTTTCGTCCAATATTCCGCAGTGTCTCAAGGCGAGAGTCTTTGACTAGTGTGTGTTGCCAGTGATGTCGTATGGCACGGAAACGTGGTTGCTTACTATGGGCCCCATAAGAAGGCTCAAAGTCACCCAAAGGGCAATGGAGAGGGCTATCCGCACCAGAACCGAGGTAACCGATATAGCCCTTTGAATCACTAAACTTAAGTCCTGATTGTGGATAGAAATTTGTGAGGTGCTTGATAAGTTTTTTTGAACCATATTTTACCAACCAAAATTATCACAATTGTCTGACTATTAATCACGTAATATCATATTATATTCATATGTTGTCACCCGTACTTACATAGCATGTCATTGCCACTAGACACTGCGTCTTTTCAGATGTTAATTCATAGCAGATAGCAACTTGACTATTTACATTGTCTGTATTGCCACCTTTATTTAGTAGATAACAAGATTGATAATAATATTACAAGGCAATAAATACATCATAACTATAATAAGAGATTAACATATCAAGACTAAGTAAACATTGAGTAAAAATCATGATAGTCAAAAGATTTCCTATTTTAAGAAGACTTATTTGCTTGAAGGCTGTTTAATAATGGCATACAATTTAAAATACTTACTCTGAAGCGTAAGGCAAATAAGTTTAAAATACTTACTCTGAAGCGTGCCAGGCGCTTCTTCCAGGAGCGCAGACCTGACTCCCAGACCAGGTACAGCACCTCACGGTCAAAGTTAACATCCCAACCATCGTGGGTGATGGCAAATGAGAAAGCAACAGCTGAGTGCGCTTCCGCCATTGTGCCTCTAGAACAAAACATTCATCATTCATTCAAAAAGACAAGACATATTTTGCCCATTTCTGGTTCTATTTTGACACAAGAGTAACTGCCCGCGCTGCTTCAGCCGCGTATTGCAGAGGACGCAGACTAACCCATGGAATAATATATAGCTTATAACCATCCAGAATCACAGTTGAACATGCAGGTGATTTTTTTTATTTTTATTGGATAAACAGTTCCGGAGATTATCCACAACATAAAGCTACAATGTCACAGACTTATCCTGTTTATAATATTAGTATAGATAAATATACAGAAAGATGAGATTTTTTGATGAATTTTATATGTTTATTCTCATTTTAGTAATCCAATGTCTGCCAACAAAATGCCATTGGGTCATTGTCAAGTCTTTAAAACAAAAATCGTCTTTTCAATGGGCAATAGCTATGGGCTCATGTTTACTTAATATATGTTTTTATCACATAAAATTACAGAAGAGGTGACACAGTTTATGTGGATTCAGAGTTCAACCAAAAATCAGGCTTTATAGTATAGCCCTTAACAGAAGAGACGCAAACCTAAATCTGACAATGGTCTTATTAGGAAAGACTTATTTTAGATTTCTTGTATTCTTGTTTAACTATTAATTTAATTGATTAGAAAACTGTGCCTCTATCTCCAATACAAACTTTAAAATGTACAACAAATATTGCAGATTCAAGGATTTGTGGGTTTTAACAAAAATAAACACCGACAGACAAGCAGGCAAATTGCATAAAATATTTACAAAATAATGTTTTGTTTGTGGTTTTTATTTCAGCATACAACAAAGTTTTCAAAAAGTTACATTCTTTGTAATCATCATAAAAAAGTCATCAAGTTTTTAATTATTTCTTCACCTTTTAATAGAACTTGCAGACAGGGTACATATAAAATACTAGCTTCTGCCCGCGACTCCGTCCGCGTGCAACTCGTTTATATCGCGCAGCTCCATACAAACTTTCACCCCCTTAGGGGATAATTTCGGGGATAAAAACTATCCTATGTCCTTCCCCGGGACTCAAACTATCTCGATACCAAATTTCATCGCAATCAGTTCAGCAGTTTAAGCGTGAAGAGGTAACAGACAGACAGACAGACAGACAGACAGACACACTTTCGCATTTATAATATTAGTATGGATTCTCTGCTACCCTAAGCTTCAATTTACATTTTTTATGGAGATGGATACATATTAGCTAATACTAATTAAGTTTAGAACTACCTGAATTATTACTCCAGGCAAAATACGGTTTAGAAAAACATTAATTTATAATAGCGTTTTTTTTGTTGATTTCATTTTAAAATGTTATTCTAAGATGATTAATTCAAGAATCCCACAAACTTCTCCACCCGGAAGTCATTATGTAGATTTAAATGAAGAAATATTTATTAATATTTTTTCTGACTTTTCAGAAGCTAGTTAGTTTATCGTTTTTTTTGATGTCTGAAATTTTGTCGGATTTTGTCGCTGGGTAACTATTTAATTGATAATATATCCGTTACACATTAAAAATAAGCTATTATAAATTATTTCCAAATTTGACTTTTTTTCCATACGAGTTGTCAGTTCATTGACTGGACTATATAGCCAAAACAATGTTTCATATAATTTTTTGTATAATGGAATAAACAAATCATAGCTTTAAATCAATTGTTACATGTTACTTATTTATGCTCAAAAAGACGATACTTTTTGTTTAAAATAGAAAAGAATACAATTAAACTGATATAGGAATATTACAATATTTATAATCCAAAGCAGGGGAAATCGTTAGTTAACACTAACACATTCGCAAGGAACAGGATATAAATACGCGTTCGCAAATGGCCCACGCACGCACACTACCCATGCTGGTGTCAAAGTCTAATCCGGTCCGGCCGCGGCACCGTTTACGTATTCGACGGCTGGACAAAAAATCTTCATTTCAATTAGATCAACAATTACTGGACAGCATGGAACTATTTTAATTGCGCATAAAAGAAACTAACACGTTAGAACTTCAAGTTCAGTTACAAATAAATAGAAGTTAGGGCAACAGTTTCAAGACTGCATATTTTTAATGCAAAGGTTAACAAATAGAGAAATTAATAGGATAAACTTACTCGTAACGCTAGTAGCACTATGCCGAAGTCGCACGAAATAATTATCTGGTAGCGGGATTACGCAGGTGAGTTACTGTAACAGTACCTGTTGGTGAAATATTTACACACCATTTTTTTGCATACTGTTCGCTTAACTCAACGACTTAAAGTAACAGTATCTTTTGGGTAACTTATTTTTTCTTTAAACAAAACTTTTAATAGACGATAAATAAATAAAAGTAAAAATAACACAAGACGGTCACTGTGCAATTGTACGGACGCTAGCACGCACTATTTTTTTTAGCTTACAGACAAAATCTCTCCAAGTCACACGTAGCGTAGTACATTGACAAGATCCAGTCCCATACGGAACAAAAAATTGAATGATAAGGCGGTTAATACACTAACCTCTACATTGACTTTAAGGGCTGCCACATACAGACTGACTTCCGCGACCGATTTCTGACTCCAAACTCCTCTGTGTACCAACCGCAACTAGAGTCTGGCAAACGAAAGCGTGACCTGAGAAAACGCGGCAAATTCAAAAAAATTACATATGGTATTACTAATTATACTAGGAATATTTTTTTACAGATTCCTTGAATATTTTTAAGATTATCTGTAAACATAAGAAACAGTATCATCATATTCATCATTATCGTCAGTATTATTATATCAAATAATCAGCCAACAAAGATTAAGATTACTAACCTAAAAAATCCGACATCGCATCTAAACATTGTTGTTTCTCTTGGAAAACAACTTCTTTCTCCTCTTGTTTTTGCTTGAACTTACTGATCATAGTATGTAGCAGCTTTCGCACATTACTTTTTATTGTTTTACCCATATTACGGCAATTATAAATGCAAAATAATTGAGTTCACAAAAATACTAACTAGACTTTGACGTGCCTTTGACAGATTATAATGTTGCCACTTTTAAAAAAGTCCAGGTCACGCTTTCATTCTCTCTACTACTCCATTCCGTATATAAACAGAGGGGCTACTGCGAAACGAAAACGAATTTCGTTCGTGTATCTCCCTCTCTGTTGCACTTGCCGGTTCGAGCGACAGAGAAGGAGATACTCGAACGAAGTTCGTTTTCACTTCGCGGTAGCAGATACAGGAAAAATAAGTCAGACTTTGGGGTATCCACAATATGTGATTTTGAATGGGTGAAGCGTACAGACGTAACAACTGCAACTACAATTTCATTTAGTGTGGCCAGTTAACAGTAAGAAAGCGAAAATTGTCGCATTCAAACGTTCCTGCGAAGCGGACTGCAAGATTGTTACTTACCGATGAGATAGGGCAAGACAGCACGTCTATCATGGGACGGCCGCGACATACTCTCGATTTATCTCGCACTCCACCTCTTGTTCTAATTGATCTAATAAGAGAGAGACGGATAGTGCGAGAAAAATCCGTCGCGTGATAGCCGTGCAGATGTAAAAATCCGACTACATGTTCATGCAGTTTCTCAGTACAACTCGTTTGACAGTTGGATTAGCAGCGCAACATGCCTCCAGACGATAGAAATTAGTCAGCTTCTGATAAATTGGGGCTGACACATCATGATATGTATGTACCCCATTAGTGTGACTAATTGCATTGTTTGTATGCGCTTTCTACAGACAGGCGGAAGAATTCGGCGGCGGAAATGGCGGAATTTCAGCTTGAAACAAATTATCGGACGCGGCACACAGCCGGTATCTAGATAATGAATATATTACACTGAATTGTGCAAACTATCGGACGTAAGCCGTGGACGTAACCTTGAGCGTTCGGACGTCCGATAGGCATCTGCACGGTTAGCACAAGACGGCGCGCGAGCTCTCTCGATTTTTCTCGCACTTTACGTCTCTTTCTATGTGCTCTAATAAGAGATAGACGGATAGTGCGAGAAAAATCGACAGAGCTCGCGCGCCATCTTGTGCTAACCGTGCTGAGCTTATATGGCGCGCTAGATCCCGTTCGACTGTGCACATTTATCAGTAGCGGACGTCAGTCGCGTCCGCCGGACGCGGGATGCGTCCGATAATTTGTTTCAAGCTTTATCCGCTATGTGGCTCCTCAAGCGCCGGTCCTGTCTGAGGGCCTACCGCGAAACGAAAACGAACTTCGTTCGTGTATCTCCCTCTCTATCGCACTTGCTGGTTCGAGCGACAAAGACAGAGATACACGAACGAAGTTCGTTTTCATAGATACATTTCATACATATCATAGCATAGCATAGATTTTGTTTTGTTGTTTGTCAGTGTCAGTCTGAAAGTAGTTTAGTAAGAATAGCAAGTTAGTTTATAAAATATGTGCCCGATATCAGCTATATCATAGCAAGTCTAGTTATGTCAGTTTACCGAGATGATATCGATATCGCGAATGTTCAATAGGTCAAAAGAACATTTGATATTACAATTCATTATCCTTTTACTAGTCGTCAGTGTTATCTATTTTTACCTGAACCATCTGCAAGAAACTTATAGAACTGTACAGTGGTCGGGAGAGAGATGTTTATCAGAGTTAACTTCGGTTAAATACCAATTAAGTGGTAAATTAAGCCACACTTAAATTATCTTATGCTAACCATTTTTCGTTATCTCTAGCTGTGTGTAATTTTAGTCGTACGTACGCGTAATTAATTTGGTGATTATTAATTACTTACATTTTCAGTGGTCACAGACTACAAGACGCGCATAGATAAAATGCTAACTGAGTCCCAGAAAGCTCATGATGCGGACAAGGAAAAGTTTAAAGACATTATGGAAAACTGCATTGCTATGAAACAGCAAGCCACTATTTGTCAGGTACCTACTTAGTTTGTTTTAATATGGTGTAACACCGACTACTGGAGCTAACTAACTACACTGGATCAATAGTTTGGTGAGGTAGTCACAATTGAAATATTTTTTTATTATAGGTGTGGCCCTGAAAGAAAAGCTAAAGACAGGCTTAATTTCTTGTTTATGAGTACTGGCTTAATAAGATGACCCCACCATTTAATGCTCCCATGTCCTTAACTATTAAGAATGGAAAAGATTAATGGGCTAAATCTCTGTACTATCCAGGTAACCTATTCAATTCATTAAAACACCTGATCAGGCTTGTTGGTGATTTGATATTAAAAGTTATAATTTATTATCCAACTTCAATAGAAAGGAGGTTCTCTATTTGTCTTAATCTACTTTTAACTAACTAACAATTATTTTTTGATTAAAAAAAGGTAACTACAGGGTGCTCCCATATAAACCTGCTGAAGATCTGATGATGGGATCCATAAGGAATTTAGTGAACTACTCAGATGTGTTAGACACTATTCCTCCATTATGTAGATACTTCATACCATGAAGTTCATGGATTCCAATAGGAATTCAATGATACAGCAACATATGCTCAACAATATATATATTTTTGAAGTGCAGCAAAAGTAAATTTGGGATCCTTTAAGGGTCAATTGAACTTCTCATATATGTATATCCAATCGGCAATTTTCTCTTGCATTTGGATCATTTGTTCGTAGGATTTGCTATTGCACAGCAGTTCATTTGGTAATGTTGTAAAGAAATAAATTGAAGTTGTTTGGGTATAAATTGGTTACAAACATGGCAATTGGGAACTACTTCAGCTGACAATATGTTACTGTGTAGTCACTGCCTGTACCTGGCCTCTTTTTATTTCAGACAGCTGAGTTTGTCAAATGATACATGTCTTAGGTCCTAGTAAACCAGTTTATTCATATTGGGCTTTTCCGACTAGTTTAAATACTTATCTTCACGGAATCTACAATAATATAACATCTTAAGATGCCATTTTATATTCTTTCCAGAGCCAGTTTGAGGACCTGAAATCAGAATGTAAAAAAGTTAGAGAAGATTATGATAAAATTATATCAAAACCTGAAAAATTAAAAGGTGTTAGATAAACTTTACAAGCTTTTTATTTGCTGTACTTTTATATAAAAAAATATCTACCTGTATATTCAAATATGCTTCCAAATGTATAATTCCCAAGCAAAAGGTTATACTTAGTCACTAGTCAGTAATACACTACTTGCAATATCTGGCAATTCATAATCATCCCTATTGACAACAAGTAATATTTTGGCGTGCCGTGCATGAAAATGTTCCCTTTATGTCAATAGCATTTATGCCAATTTCAGCTCAATCATGTACCTACAGTCAAGTGTAAAAATATGGGTGCATACAACATACTAATAAATATCTCCCATAGCTCATATGTTAGCGGATTAAAGTTATGGTATACATATCCATGAGAGGATTAAATCGATACACAATTTTTGCACTTGACTGTACCAGAAAGTCGCTCAAAACGTTTAGCAAATTTTTAAAAACGATAACTTAGGTACATAACCACTTGCGTATGAATAGCGCAAGTTAAATAAAAGCACGTAAAAAAGCAACATTTACTTCTATACCTGCCCATAAACGTTGAAGTTGCGCAATATTATTTTACCAAGGAGTCTGTCATGTCATGTCATAAATCAATGTCATAAACAATTATATATTTCATCATCAGTTCAACTTCTCTAAACGTGTTGTTTACGAGAACTAAAAGTATGACTTACCCCTACCATAGAAAATACACAAATCAATCGCTCATTAATCTCATGAATTTTACGGACGGATTCCAGAGGTCACGGGTTCAAATTCCGTTCGTGGTGAATAATTTTCCACTTTGATCCAAGGAATTTCGTTAGCGGACGTTTCTGCTTAGTAAACATTTACTCTTAAGTCCATTATCAGATATTCAGAAAGAATATGGTCCTAAAGGACCGACCGTAAGTTATCCTCTTTATAAAAACATACAAATCTAATAATGACGTTAATAATTACTAGGTTTTACTTATATAACCCATCTATACTCCTATAGGTACCAAAAAAGTAGGTACGTACAACGAAAAAGTTCGATAGGCAAGCGTAAAGTAAATATTGTTTTCGCAGTAGTTAGCCAAGTTTCTTGTTCCTCTGCGATCCTGGCATTCCTCATTCATTCTATTTAGTCTAGTCGCTGGGACCCGGAACTGTGTCAGTCCGTCCTGATATGATATCGGTATAAAAGACAAGTCATAACATAAACATATTGTTACTTGGTATAATTCGTATCTTATCAATTGCCTTGACTGCATTAATCTTTGTGTGAATGCTCAATTACCGACGGAGGCACGTGCGTAACTAATACTCGCTATTTGTTTACTCATGCTTTGCGGCAGTTTTCTCAGAAAGCATGTAGGTATTGTAGGTAGTTAGACAACTAGACATAGCCTACTCATATTGATATTGAATAGCTCAATATAATATATGCATACCTACGTATATTTTATTTGTATCAATTGTGCATATTACTGACGTTGCTATAAAGGTGCTACTTCGAGTTGAGTTAGAACCAATTTGTCCCAACTAGAGTAATATAACTAAACCAGTGGCTCCGTGAGCTGTACAACTTCACAAGCCTGTCTTTTTATTTATTTTTTACTAGCTTCTGCCCGCGACTCCGTCCGCGTGGAACTCGTTTATATCGCAGCTCCATACAAACTTTTACCCCCCATTTCACCCCCTTAGGGGATGATTACGGGGATAAAAACGATCCTATGTTACTCTCCATCCCTTCAACTATCTACACTTAAAAAATCACGTCAATTCGTCGCTCCGTTTTGCCGTGAAAGACGGACAAACAAACACATACACTTTCGCATTTATAAAATTAGTATGGAAGTATGTATATGTATTGACCAAAATAACGTCATTAGAAGTGTCAAAAAAGGCATATTATGGAAATGTTTATCCTATACTTAAATACGGCATAATTTTTTGGGGTAATTCAGTGAATGTACAGTCTGTGTTTATTCTTCAAAAAAAAAGCCTACGCATAATATTCAATCTAAAAAACGGGGAATCCTTAAGGGAAATCTTTAGAAGCAATAAAATTTTAACTCTGACGTGTATCTAAGTATATACTAGAAATTTGTTTATTTGTTAAGGAACGACATGATATTTTTAATAAAAAAAGTGACTCCAAAACTAATCTAAGATCCCAATATAAATATGATGTGTGTACAATTAGGCCTTCTAGTTACATCATTAGAAAGAGTACCTATGCTACTGGAATCAGAATCTTTAATAACTTGCCTGAATTGATTAAGTCACTCGAGAGTACCAAGTTCAAAAAGGAACTGAAGGAATGGCTTGCAATTAAATGCTTTTACAATCTTAATGAATATTTCGTATAGATCTACAAACAATTAAGTTTAATTTTAAGTTCAAATATTGTACGTCCGAAATGGGCAAACTGTTGATACCTTTTAATGTATGACATAAGATCTTATGTACACAGTTTTGACAATAAATGATATCTATCTATCTATCTATCTATGGATATGGATTTCGAAAAAGTGACTTGATTAGGAAATTCTTTATAACTAAGGCGCCGTAGGTTCATGGTCTTCTCTCCCTCTCACTGAGCATAAGCGTGAGCGAGATGGAAGTGCGTGCTCGGAAGCGCGGATATCATGTTTTTTAATTTTAATTTTGTGGCCGTTTAAATAAATAAAAATGTAAACACTGATTTCCCTCAAACATGATACCTATTGCCGATATTTAGAAGCAATTTTGATATTTATAGCTTTTGTGCATAATTTGTTACGAATATTTTAAGAGTGTTTTAGACCTATGTTCGTAATATTTTCTATCGAGCGAAATTTACCATGCGAATTAAATCATGTTTCGAAGCACTGATTTCCCTGCAGAAAAGCCTCAAGATTACTATTCGTATTTTTTTGAAACCATATTATTATAAACCGACGCATTACCTATATTGTTTCAAAAACTCTGTTCGCTTAACTTCGCTGAACCTACGCGGCGCCTTAACGAACCTGATTACAAATTTGACGAGAATCGGTTGAGAAATGCGACCAGTAGAGGACAGCCGGACAGCGTAACAGACACCGGTCATACGAACGATTTTCGATCCAAGCTAAAGCATAGAACTTCTTTCGCTTCGCTCGCTCGTTCGATAATAATTAGGGGGAAGTGCGCGAGCCCCCCTTTTCCCCCGCGCCCCTTTTACTTGTCCTTGAATCGCTCGCGTTATTGGTTATCGAGATAGTACGAGTGTCCGGCACTAGGTGCCGACCGGCGTTAAGGGACTCCCCCTTATAGCACATTTGGACGACCCGAGGAAACCCTCGTACACGCTCTGTTTGTGGAAAGAAAATAAAAAAATCTGAAAAGTCACAACGGACAATCTTCTAAATTTTGGCACAATAAGTAGCTATATACCTAATAAATAATATTTGGTACTTTTTTGACAAATGATGGAATTTGATTTCGTTTTATTAATATCTCATTTAGTAGTAGGTCTCAGTAGGTTTACCTACATCGGTCTATGGAGATGTATGTTAATAAAAATATTTCACTTATTTTACCATTTTCATTGATAATCAAAATAAAACCTAGTTTGTTCACAATGACACGGCATACAATAAAACAGTGTGTATAAGGTATGTGCAAAAATTACACAGCGGTGTAGGACATTTTATTAAATGAATTGGTATAAAATGACCCATAAATAATAACTGTGTAAGTAAAACTCGATTAAATGCAAACAAGTTTCGAACCTAATAACTTAGAGAGTAGATAACTTTTTTTTTTTTTTTGGTATAGGAGGCAAACGAGCAGACGGATCACCTGATGGTAAGCGATTATATACCGCCGCCCATGGACACTTGCAACACCAGGGGTGTTGTGAGTGCGTTGCCGGCCTTTAAGATGGGAGTACGCTCTTTTCGTGAAGGTTTGAAGGTCGTATCGGTCCGGAAATACCGCAGGCGACAATCCATTCCACAGTTTAGCTGTGCGAGGCAGGAAGTTTCTGGAGAAGCGCACAGTTGAGGACTGCCAACCATCTAAGTGGTGAGGATGGTAATGTTGTCGCGTTGGACGATGGCGAACAATTCCTCGGAGCACTCCCCGTTATACATTCGATAGAAAATGCAGAGCGAGGCCACATCTCTATCTCTACGCAGTTTTGTGACGGTTTTAAAAAGTCGGTCCATTCTTCGTTCTCGTTCCTATTGTAGGAGCGCCTAAGAAATGCCTCAAACACATGTGTTAGTAGTCGGGAACTTCCAATAGGGAATATTCATGTTTTTTTTTGTTTTTTTTTAATCTATTCTACAAGTAATTACATAACCGGAAAAAATACAACACTCACAATATTATTGAATAAGCTAAAAAAAAATATTAAAACCGCTATCATTTTCGGACGATCAAAACGCCACCATTTTGGCGCGCTCATTTGTGACGTCACCGTGCACTAAGAACAAATTAACAACAAAGTGTTTGATTCACACTTTTAATAAATGTGAGTGAATAAAGCTTATAAGATCAACTTATTGTAATGGAAGAGCACACAAAAGCTTATTATAAATATTGTATTGTCCCTATGTGTGAAAATAACATTAAAACTGCAAATATTTTCATATGCCCAAAGGTGCAAATATAAGGATAAAGTGGTGTAAGGCGATGAGGAGAGATAATGTATCGTGCTTGAGTAGTTTATATTGTTGTGAAGATCATTTCGACGTGAGTATTCAATGTGTATGTACCTAAAATCTTTTTTATTAGGACTCGCGAACAATATAAACAATAACCTAACCTCAAAATTGTATTATATATATACTTATTCACTATTGTGATTCCCAATTTTTTTAGTTATTAATGTTACAAATATTATGATTTTTGTTGATTAACAGCTGACTACGAGTGTTGATTTTGATCATGAAACGTTTTAGCTAAGTTTCTTTGTTTGCACTGTTGATCGAAGATCGAAGTTGAAAGAATTTAATCCTTTTTACCGAGAGCAAAAATGCGGCAAAACAATGCGAATAACTTTCAATAATCATACTAACGACCTGTTAGCAGTAGACACCGAGTGCACGGTGACGTCACGTTTCGCTCCGCCAATAGCGTTGCGTTTTGGAAATTTGCGAGGGAATTTGAAAAATAGTACTTTTAAACAATTAAATTTATCAATAGAAACATGATAATTTGTAAAAATAATCATGTGTGTATATTTATTAAGCAATATATACACGTGATTTTTTTTGTCCATTTCTAAATCACATGCATATTCCCGTCGGGAAGGAAGTCGAGTTAGTGGTTATGGGCAAATATAATATGTATAATGACTACGTTACGTTTGTTATAGCCGTTATAGGTAAGTACCTGAGTTTTGTAGTTTTTATTTTAACGGATCTAACCAAAGCTATTAACGTGATTTAATTAGTACAGTAGGTACCTAACCTACTTATTATTCTTATGCGATAAGATGAACTGATGCCAACTATTTCGTCTAACAGAAGCGCCAAGTGGTGTCATCTGTCGGATAATACTGCCATTGGTAAACTAAGTACAACGCGATGATAGTCTACAGAGGGGCGACATCTATTGATCAGCTTATCATTACTGGAGAACGATAGACCGACGAAAGATGGCAGTACTATAAGTAAAAACGAATTTGGTGTTCAATCCATACTAATATTACAAGTACCTACGAAAGTGTGTCTGTCTGTCTGTCTGTTACATCTTCACGCTTAAATTTGCTGTTTTTCCCTTCATCGGAAACTGAGATCATTCGTGACAGAACAATGCTTAGTTTGATACTGGCTGATTCTTTTTTTAATTCAGAGATTTATTATAAGTGAGAGATAACCTACTTAAATACATAGACTTCGATATATATATGTACTGACATAATGGAGGTATGTAATGTAGTTAAAGCCTGAATAACCTGGCGCGGCCTAAGGTGGCGGTCAATGGTAAACTTGACAGTAGGCAATTGCCTGGTTTACGACCACCACCGCAGGCACGCCAGTGAAGCCTGAATCACACTGCCGCGGCCTGTGCTGGCGGCCAATGGTAAACTTGACACTGTCTTCGATTCATGCCTATGGCTTTACAGGAGAGGCGTGCAGTTATCACAACTTCGCGTCAAGCGGGTGATTTTAATATCTAATAGCTTATTTCTGGGTGATTCTATGAGCGTTCCAACCGCCGCCAGTGCTCAGTTTATAATCAATGCGCCGGCAAACTCGCATGGCATGTTCAGGTGTTTCTAACAAGTCCAGGACTAGATACTACAAATTTACTGCGAAAGGGTATTCATATCTGCAAGAACTTTACAATAATGCGAACAGTCTCATAGAATAACCCTTCTTACACTTTCAGAAGACATTTAAATACGTTTGAAATTAATGAAGGATTTTTTTATAAATATTTTTTCACTTTGGGGCCAAAATCACATTTTCTGTTTGAATGGAAGAGCGTCGTCGTCTCACATTTACATCCAAAAAGAGAATAAACCTCCGCTTTATGAATATTTTAGATGTGACAAAGTAGTTCCAAATACTATTTCACTGCTTCTAAGTATTCGAAAAATACCCTTTTCTAGCCCGTTTATAGGGAGCAAAACTAGTTTTTCATCCCTCTGCTTTTTTTTCTTCAATATATCTGTTCAAAATGGATAGCATTCCATGAACGCTTTTGAATATTAACATGCTCAATAAATAAAAATATGGATTTATTGATACCTACTACTTTCTAATAGATGTGTGTTCATTCAAACAATGATTATTTTTATATAATATGATTACTATTTATATTGATATTAGAAGTTCAAGACCATGGAACCAACATTACCTACTCCTACGTATTTGTAATAAAAAACTTCCGGTCACTAGCGACAAGCACGTAAAAGCAGTTCCTATGTATAACTAATATTTTCAAAGAACAATAATGAATTCATCCAGTCCAAGTGAAAATGATATGTTAACACCGGAATTTGTTCAAATGGAAGCTAAAAATTTCATTAATAATCTTCGGCCTGTTTATATTTGAATACCTATATTAGGTACGCTAAATTAATAGCTTTTCTGTAAAGACTATCTGATGGCTACAAAACAAAATCAAAAAGAAGACCCTTGTCTGCAGAAAATGTATAGATACTTTTTTTTAACACTTTCACTGCGGGCGCCTACCTACGCCGTAGTCGCTTTCCGCTACATACGAGGAGAACCACGGGATCGGCTACGAGCGTAGCGTGTTAATCTTCGAACTTAGCAGTTTTCTCGCCGTAACAGTAATGACCGGTTCCAATAATCAATCCACCGATAGTTTTCCTTACCGGCAGTTACATTTTGACAGATTACCCGTAGAAAATGTGTCAAAATGTAACTGCCGGTAAGGAAAACTATCGGTGGATTGATTATTGGAACCGGCCATACGTAAATAAATATGTACCGATATATTTAGACCAATTTAGGTTGTAATGGTTTGCTCTTTCTGAAGGTTCCGTAGTCAAACTATGCCCTAGGAACCCTTATAGTTTCGCATGTCTGTATTACAAAGGCATCCTTTTGAAATACTTACTTACTTATATTAAACCTTGTTCCTAGGTAAAACATTGTTTTTTGCAGGTGACATTAATATCTGGGTTTGCTGGCTAATAAAATTAGCTACTGTTGCATACAAAAACATTCAGACAATATAAAACTAGTAAAGGATAAAAATATAATTTGTCGTCCAGAGAGGGTAATCACGTAACGTTATGAACGCGCGTTAGGTAGATCCAACTGTAATTTTTAGGGTTCCGTAGTCAACAAGGAACCCTTATAGTTTCGCCATGTCCGTCCGTCTGTCTGTCTGTCTGTATGTCTGTCCGTCTTCGGCTTAGCTCAGTAACCTATTGGTTACTGAGCTAAGCCGACTACTACTAGAAAACTGTAATTCGGCATGGGTGCATAAATCAATCACGCCGACAAAACAGTACCTACAATAAAATCTTGTTTTTTTTTTTAGGGTAAGTAGGTACCTCCCCTACACCTAAAGCGGGAATGTTTTTTTTTCTCTCGTTAAACCCATGGTGGGTATCGTTGGATACCTAGCTCGTTCAAAAATATTATGGGTATCCTACAACCACTTTTCAAATCAGTGATTAGTTTGCGAGATATTGGGCTTTAAAGTCCTAATTTTGTCCGAGTCATTGTGTGCCCCCCCCTGCCGGCTAAATGGCTACTACTGGGGATGTGAAAAAATTCGTGGTAGTAGTACATATAATGAATTTAAAAGGAAAACTATCACGAACAAGTAGGCATAGAACGACGAAGTAGTTACCGAGTAATAGTCGACCAACTTAATGTGTACTTGGAAAGGCCGATTTTCGTATAAATTCGGCCGACGCAACCGCACCGCACGTCGATGTAACTAAGACAGACAAGCAACTACAGAACCCTACACTGCGCGTCGCCCAACAGGCACTTGGCCGGTTTTTCCATATAATAATTGTCATTTACTACCCAACGTACGTTCAATGCGTTATGTGATCGAACTGATCGACTGGCAGGATGAATCATTGAAAAATACCAATCCTTACAGCCGTCCAATGATATTTGTTTCTTTTAATTAAATATTTACTGTAATTATCGTGCTTTTATTTATCATTGAAGAAGAAAAAAGAAGAGTGTATTACGCGGTAGCAAAATTAAATATGAAATACCTCGGGCCACGTGGCCCCATCAGTTGGCATGGCTGTCGCAGGAATCAATTGCAGCCATTGAATACGAGTATATACTAGGGTATATACCCTGCGTAGGATGTTTTCAAAGCAAGTTTTATTTGTAATAAACTTAATTTAATTTGAACCCTTTTGAAAATACACTACTTAAAGTTTAACTTCTAATAAAATGTTTGTGGTCGGTAAATCGCCTCTGCCTTAACAAGGGTTAATTTTAATAATAATTTCAAAATTATCGCTCGGCTTTGAGATAAAGGGGTAATGGTATTCTTACAATATTTTCCTTAACAAATACCCTTTCAAAATGTACAACTCAAGCCCGTTTTGGAAAATCATCATCATCGTGGTAAGTACATAAAAATAAAAAAAATAAAAAGAATTACGTGCAATGTGCATTAGCCTTTTTTATAATTATTCCAAATTTCAAATTGATAGCAACACTAGTTCCGGAGATATATTTAACGTTGTGACAGACGGACAGAGTCGCTCCATAGAGTTCCCTTTTTATTTTTGTTTAACAACTCACGCTAATTGGGTATACATTTTTTTGAAAATGCCCAAATACATAATCCTGTCGTACCCTTTTTACACAATCCAAGTTGGCTCGGTTCGGGTTGCACAGTGCACAGGGCGGTTCCACAACACTTCGGGAGCTCAAATACCGCGAGCCACCCGGTTATCTCTTTGACACATCAACTACGACGCATCATTGCGCTGAATATAGAGTTACTTAGGATAGGAGCATCGTACCACCGGAAGAAATGCTGACGCTCGATGTATAGCGGAAGAGCGTTAATTCTTAGTCTTAGCTTTAATTCTCTCGCGTTGTTTTTTTACAGCGCCGACAAAGTGATCTCGGTCATCCCCTTTTTTGTTTACATAGCTAAACAAATTTCGCTCCGCACATTTGCCTGAGTCAACAGACAACGGTTACGACTTCCGATGTGTGATAATTACTTGACTTGATGCTTGATGAATGACCTCCAACATTTTACATACACTGACAGAAAAATACTGTGGATCTAACAAAAAAACTTTAACGGCACACAACCCACATAGTTGCATTGCCATTGAGTTAACATTTTTATTGTCGCCAGTTTATTGTTGATATAACATCATTCTGCAACAACTTTTACAATTGTACCAAACACAATTTCTATTAACAATGTATACAATGTTGTCATAAAGTCAAAATAAATTTTGTGAAATATTGTTGTCACTCTGACAACAAAAAACATTGTCTATTTGATAGCAGAACGGTGTCACTGTGGCAATGTGTAAAACGTTGTCATATAGTCAAAACAAGTTTTATGAAATATTGTTGTCACTCTGACAACAAAAATGTTGTCGATATGGCTGCAAAACTGTGTCACTATAGCAATATGTTGTATGACACGTATATATTGTTATCACTCTGACAACATGAATGTTGTCAATTTGCCTGCAAAACTGTGTCACTATAGCAACATGTTCTGTGACACGAACATACTGTTGTCACTCTGACAACATAAATGTTGTCGATTTGGCTGCAAAACTGTGTCACTATAGCAACATGTTGTGTGACACGCAGATATTGTTGTCACTCTGACAACATAAATGTTGTCGATTTGGCTGCAAAACTGTGTCACTATAGCAACCTGTTGTGTGAAACGCATATATTGTTGTCACTCTGACAACATGAATGTTGTCGATTTGGCTGCAAAACTGTGTCACTATAGCAACATGTTCTGTGACACGATCATATTGTTGTCACTCTGACAACATAAATGTTGTCGATTTGGATTTTAATTCTTACGCAAACCTTATGTTTGGCATATTCATGTTTAGGCAATATCTCGTTTACCAACTGGTACTTTGACCAAATTTCATTCAGTCAAATATGTTAGTTGGCATAATATGTTTTAACCAAAACAAAAAAAGGCAAATGATTTGTATCGTCAATATTTAATTGATCATTTCTATTCCGTCGGTTAATCAGCAGAGGAACTCTTCAATGACAAATCATTTGCATCTTTATTTCAATGGTGTATAAGATACACAATAAAATAAAAACTTTTTTTGTTATGTGGGTAGGGAAAAATTATTTGTGTAGAGGTCGCAATTCTAACCTAACCGCCAACGTGTCGACGTCACCCCGCTTCGCGGGGTGCCTATTTCCGCTCTAAGCGACACAAGCTAAACCTAACCTAACCTACCAAATAATGCAATTGTTACGATTTTTTGTTTTTTTACTGCTAGGAGGCTTCGCTCCCCCCCCCCCCACCCTTTTTTGGGTGCCCTAACCTAATTTAACGCCTTTGCCTACCGACCTACTTAACCGTGCATTTTTTATTTAAGGGACCGTGCCGTTTTATTAATAGTATTTTGGTAAAATGTCATAACCCAAACAACTATGATTTTTGTCTATTTATAGTTTGTCATAACATTAACTTGACGAAATGTTTAGTGTCTAATTTTTTTTTGCCTTATTAAAGCATTTGCTAAAAGACCACATGTCATAATGTAATTTTTCGTAATAATATTTTGCTGAATGAAAATTTGACGTAATGAAAATATTAGTATTAAAATTGTGCCAAAGTTTGCATTGGCAAATAAAATAGTTGCTATTATTTGTTTGGTAAATGAAATTTGACCAAAATAAATTTGGTAAAACAACAGGATCCAGGAGGAAGGAGGTATCTCAGAAAAGTTCGAAAAACTTAACTGACGTGTCGGCGGTGTGTATTACCACTACATTCAACAAAACATATTCAGCTTAAACAAATTGATGAAATAATTTTAAAAATTATGGAAACGATGAACTGAACATTTGTGTAATGGATCATTTGTGGTATTTATTCGAATAAAATAACGAATGAATCATTTATTATTTGAAAATGCTACCGAATGATTTATTCGCGAATAAATCATTCGCGAATATTTTATTAACGAATGATTGTTTATTCGAATAATTATTTAAATAAAATATTATTCGAATAATGCCCAACTCTGGCTGTAGTAGCACTCGCCGAGCACCTCGTCCGAGCGCCTCGCCCGAGAGTGAAGTGGTAGCATGAGAACTGACATTTAAAATAAGGTTGGCAACAATGTATTTCATTCAATATTCTTTAAGTGGTCATTACACGAAGTATCGAAAAGTGCCAACAGCGCCGTGTGTGCACAATTGCGTTATTGGGGAATAGACTAAATAATTGTCTTGACAACTATAAGGTAGGGTTTTAAAGATGACATCTTTAAAACTCTACCTTATAGTTAGTCGTGCACACATTGTGTGCACGACCCTTTAAATGACAAATAAAAGTACGGGAGTAGGTAAAAACTTTTACAGCACAGCCCCTCTTTGGGTAATATATATATGGCCTCCTCTGCGTCTGCAAAATACTCCACACAAACTTCCAACAGCGTCGTGTTAAGGATGACTCACGCTAGAACAGGCCGTGTCCGGCTCGGGCCGTTTTATAACAAAAACGACGACGATTTTGCCCGGCTGCGCTAAATCGACGGCGTTTTTGCCCGGCCGAGCAAAAACGCCGTCGTTTTTCTTAGAAAACGGCCAAAGCCGGACACGGCCCGTTTTTGCGTGAGACATCCTTTAGGGTTCATTGAAATGGTAAAAAAAACTAAATGAATAATATCGGAGCGGGAAATAATATCGTATTAGTGCTTACATTTGTCGTTAACTTATATCTTGTTAAAAAGATTCAATTGATTTGTCGTCGAGTGTACCTACCTTAGTAAAGTTCGCAGCAACAGTCTGACTTCAATAAAAATATACGGCTTTATTATAAAATGACAAGACATATTTTAATAAAATGACAAGGCACATTGTTAGTGCAATAAAAGAAAATTACTTGGTTCCGCAACAAGGTTGGCCTTGATTAAATCACAAAGTGATATTGTAACTGGAACAAACAAAAACATTTTTGTGGCAGCACAAATCATTTTATTTTTAAAATGAGCAAAGTGATGTTGTTAAAACAACAAAATATAACTGCTTTGTTATAAAAGCTAAATTGAACTTTAATAAGTTAGCAAGGCACTTTGTACCTGCAACAAAGGATAAAATCTTTGCTCCAGCAACAAGGTAAAACTTTTATAACATTGCAAAGTAATATTGTAACTGGAACAAACAGAAACGCTTTGTTGCCGAAACAAGCCACGTAATTTGATAGAATAGCAAAGTGGTTTGGTCGCTACGACAAAATAAAAATGCTTTGTTGTAGAAGCTAAATTGAACTTTAATAAGTTAGCAAGGCACTTTGTACCTGCAACAAAGGATAAAATCTTTGCTCCAGCAACAAGGTAAAACTTTTATAACATTGCAAAGTAATATTGTAACTGGAACAAACAGAAACGCTTTGTTGCCGAAACAAGCCACGTGATTTGATAGAATAGCAAAGTGGTTTGGGCGCTACGACAAAATATAAATGCTTTGTTGTAGAAGCTAAATTGAACTTTAATAAGTTAGCAAGGCACTTTGTACCTGCAACAAAGGATAAAATCTTTGCTCCAGCAACAAGGTAAAACTTTTATAACATTGCAAAGTAATATTGTAAATGGAACAAACAGAAACGCTTTGTTGCCGAAACAAGCCACGTGATTTGATAGAATAGCAAAGTGGTTTGGTCGCTACGACAAAATATAAATGCTTTGTTGTAGAAGCTAAATTGAACTTTAATAAGTTAGCAAGGCACTTTGTACCTGCAACAAAGGATAAAATCTTTGCTCCAGCAACAAGGTAAAACTTTTATAACATTGCAAAGTAATATTGTAACTGGAACAAACAGAAACGCTTTGTTGCCGAAACAAGCCACGTGATTTGATAGAATAGCAAAGTGGTTTGGTCGCTACGACAAAATATAAATGCTTTGTTGTAGAAGCTAAGTCTAACCTTGATAAATTAGCAATATTATATGAAGACCATGACAAAGGAAACGTAGGTTGTTCCGGTAGCAATGTAAATATTGTTACCGCTACAATAAACCGTTGATTTTCGGCTGACAATAAAAAAGTTGTCGGTGGCAATAAGCTCAGAGAGGCAAATATTGCTCTTACAACAACAAAAAAAATGACAAAGCATTTATTGTGCTTTGTCAGTCAATTTTTCTCTCAGTGTACCTGCTACATGTAGGTACCTATAGGTAGAGGCACATCATTAGGTACTTACTGTTTTTTAAATTACGATTAAAATGTATTACTTTGTAACTTAACTTATTGCTTTCCCCAATCTACTTTACTTAAGGCGCCGTAGGTTCATGGTCTTCTCTCCCTCTCACTGAGCATAAGCGTGAGCGGGATGGAAGTGCGTGCTCGAAAGCGCGGATATCATGTTTTTTAATTTAAATTTTTTGGCCGTTTAAATAAATAAAAATGTAAACACTGATTTCCCTCAAACATGATATTGCCGATTTTTAGAAGCAATTTTAATATTTATATAGCTTTTGTGCATAATTTGTTACGAATATTTTAAGTGTATTTTTGTGTGTTTTAGACCTATGTTCGTGATTTTTTTCTATCGCGCGAATTTTGCTTAATCATGTTTCGAAGCACTGATTTCCCTGCAGAAAAGCCTCAAGATTACTATTCGTATTTTTTTGAAACCATATTATTATAAACAGACGCATTATATTGTTTCAAAAACTGTTCGCTTAACTTCGCTGAACCTACGGCGCCTTAACTCGTGCCTAAACGTCGATAATGAAAGCATATACAAAATTAAGTTTATTTATTTCAAGCTGCAATAATATCGAATAGGTACCTACTTGAAAGTATAGAACGTAATTCTCATTCGCAATGAACCACTACATATATTTTAAAACGTTATACTTAATAGCTCTGCTGTGCCATGGTTATAATATAAGAACTAGTTGGTAGGTACCTACCTGAATATTGATTGATACGTTGTATTTAGTAGGTATTTGTATCTATATCCGTACTAAGTGACTAAGCACTGTGCATGTGCTCACATCCGCTCGCGGACGGCAGACAGTTTATATTATTATGTATGAGGAATAGAGGACGTTATGGTATGGCAATGATGCTCGGGGTCTGAGTGCATTGAAGCAGCTTATCACACACAGTCCGTTTGGAATAATTGACGGTTGTGCGGGGACAATGCGTATTATATGGTGAAGTGTTATGGGGGAAGTTTTGTCTGAAGAATGGGCGCCGCCCTCGGCGGGCTGGGCGTGCAGCACCCCGCCTCGCAGCGGCCGCGCGGTGCGAGCGAGACGTCGGCGGCTGCGTGCATACAATAGACAGAGAGGGCGGGTTTGAAGGCGGAGCGAGCCACCGTAGCATCCGCGGGTGTCGCCCCTGATCCCGCTCATTCGCCTCTCGTTTAGCGTCTGCTATGTAAACGTGCCTTGTTGTGAATCTAAACAAAATCAGTCAGTCGTCGTTTTGTTGTCGAGAGAGTAGCGCGTCGAGGGTTCCGCGTCCGTGTTTTAGCATGGTGTGCCAGTGATCGTGGTTCGACACGATGCACGCGTTGTTCGGTGAACAGAGCCCTTACGCGTACCGTGGAGGTGCCGCCGGCGGCTACTCGGCCAGTGTCACCCCCTATGCCTACGAACAATACCGATATGGATATGGTGCTCCCTACCTCCATCCTCACCAGCAGCATGTCGGCGCCCCTAAAGATATGGTCAAACCGCCTTATTCCTACATAGCACTTATTGCAATGGCAATACAAAATGCGCCGGATCGTCGCATTACTCTTAATGGCATTTATCAGTTTATAATGGAACGGTTTCCATATTACCGTGAAAACAAACAAGGATGGCAAAATTCAATAAGACACAATTTAAGTCTCAACGAGTGCTTCGTGAAAGTGGCTCGTGACGACAAAAAGCCAGGTAAAGGTAGTTACTGGACCTTAGATCCTGACTCGTACAACATGTTCGATAACGGATCATATTTAAGACGACGGCGTCGTTTTAAGAAGAAAGATGCCTTGAAAGAGAAGGAGGAAGCCCTGAAGCGGCAGCAACAGTTGCACCAGGCGCAGGAAGCGTTGGCCGCCCAGGAGGCGCTGAGCGTCTCCGACGTGGTGGCGCAGACGCGCGACGTGAAACCCGATGTGAAGCCGCGCCTCTTCGAGTGCCGGCCCAAGCGCGAGCCCGGCGCGGACTGCGCGCGATACGATAAGCCGTCGGACTCCTTGGACGACTACAGTGAGCCGCGGTTACCGCCCTCCGCCGTGTACTGCTCGCCGCAGCCGTACGCGCTGGCGGCGGAGGAGTTCCGGGTGGCCGCGTCGGGCTGGTACGCGGCGCCGGAACCGCCCGCCGAGCAGTTGCCGCCGGCGTTCCGCGACCTGTTCGAGCCCCCGAGCTGCCAGATGGCGGGCTTCCGCGGCTCGCCTCCGCCCGACGCTTACCGCGCCTCGCCACCGCCGCATCATCACTACCGCGCGCCGGCGCCCTCGTACTACCATCACCAAGCGTGCGTGGCAGCCGCACCCGCACCAGCTCACAAGTCTTACTGAGACATCGCTCCCAGGTGGGTTATTTTTTGTTTCTGCGCCCTGCGATTTTTCGTAATAAACAGTTTTGGCGAACGCGAATTGGCTGTGCGAGTTGCGATGGTTTCACCTCTGCTGACCGGCGGCCGGGGTCGGCGGGGAACGATGGGACAACTCCGTGACGTGGTTGTGGTTGCAGGAGGCCGGCATCACACGGCGCCGAACGAATTTAGCTGCGCGTCAGTTCCACAACGGATAAATATAGCGCAGTAGCCGGAGATGCCGCGGAGGCAAGTGGCGGCGCGCCGATAACCACTGTTTACACGTCAGCGGCCGGCCCTGCCGCCTCCCGCTCCGTTCACACCTATAGGTACGTAGACAAGGAACTGATCGGCGTAGGAGCTAGCTGTAACAATAAGTGCTCCATAACGGTGTGCATACACGAAGACACGCACGTGAGCGTCTCTCGTCTGGCATACGTTAGTTCCAGACGGGCGTTTCGATTGCTCTAGCTAGGCAGAGTCATTCATGGAATACGTTAGCTACTTTATGTCCTTTAGATTTCCTAATACTTCCAGAGGCCAGACATGCTGGGTGGTAGCTCCGTATTATTTCCAAACCGTGAATATCTAACTAATAATCAGGGCTCGGATTTTACATCGCACGGTAAGACGAAAGAAAACTATGGAGTCGATATCAACATTACAACTTTACTCATATTCATACTCACTCATTTTCCTAGTCCCGTAATTATTATATATTTATCATGCTGTCAAAATGTCAACTTAGTTGCATACCTAGTTATCCAGACCATATGGTTGCGATAGACTTAACGGTGGGTACTGGCCGCTTTATTTAATTGCCTCATGTTTCAATCATTGACGGCTTTAGACGTGTCATTTATTTAAGTTTGCAATTAGTGCATATATTAATTAACTTAATTATTACGTCAACATTTTATTATTTAGCTTATAATGTAATAACCATGGTGTGGCGGTTAACATTTGTATTTACAATATAATAAACTTTTGGTATTAATTAAATGAATGACTATGAGTATGAATATGAGTAAAGTTTTAATGTTGATATCGACTCCATAGTTTTCTTTCGTCTTATCGTGCGATGAAAAATCCGAGCCCTGCTAATAATGTATTATATGAAATTATTCTGACAATGTTATAACTTTTGCAAAGTTAAATTCCAATAATCTGGTAATATACCCTGGCCCTATTACTTAACTTATTTCTTTCGGCGGACCCGAAGGAAGAAATAAGTTATAGGTAGTAGGTACCTACAAGTACCTACTCGTGCGATGGACAAACGTCAGATTAAAATCAAAGGGCTTGGGCGTGAACCTGAAAGTGTATAACCTGTAGGTGGTGTCCAAGATTAAGATCGTCGATCCTAGCATATGACGTCTCAGTCCATTGTCATTATATTATAATTGTTTAGGATGCCAGGCAGCAATTGAAAATTGATTTGAATAATCCATGTATCAGCTTAAGGCCTAAATATTTCGACTTATAGATTAACTTGAGTATTTATTTAGAGGGCAAATAGACCACGAATTTTTTTGTTATAAAAATTGAATTACTTAAGTTAGTAGTTTCAACATACTTAGTTATTGCATTTGTCATAAGGATATCACTACAGCTTTGCTTTCAGATTGTGCTAGGTCAAGTAAATATCATATCTATATAAAGTTCGACATATTCTTCTGCACAGCCGTGTATGTTTTTTAAAAGATCGTGTTTATTATTCTTCCCGAGTGCTACATTCCCGACGTTGCATTTGCGTTGAGAATAGTAGATCCCATAAAAAACATTCCATGTAAAAAAAAGGCCAAGCCTCGAAACTCTTCCATCGTAGAGCCAAGTCAGGCACATTCTTATTAATCTTTATTTGCTTACTAAATTAAATTCTACAACTTGGAAATCACACAACTTTACTGAATTTATATTTTTTTGCATACCTGAAACTATGTAATATAGCGTGATTGCCAAGTCGCAAAATTGTATTTAGAAAGCAAATAAAGATTAATAAGATGGTTCTACGTAGTGAAACCTGGATAACTGGGACTTCAAGGGACCGGCTGCCTGTACTCCGCTTATCCATTGTCTCAGATATCCAGGTATAAATAAATATCTGTCTCATTTACAGAAGGTTCCATTATAAGAGATGAGATAAGAGGTTATTTCAGTTATAGAGGTGCGATTTTCAAATAAAAATATTTAACCATTATAGGTACGAGTAGAAGATAATCTAATAATGTAATAATCAAAAAAAATTGTAACAGAAATAATCTTGGTCTTTTATTATAAACAGTACAAAAATGCATACCTACGGAATGGTTAATTAAAAAAATCTGTAATTAAAGTTTGTCTCTTGGAAGCAACTTGAGGAGGCACAATCAGTCAAGTGCGGAATTAGTGGAAAGACTATAAATTAGTAAACAAAACGGAAATTTGTCAGCAATGAAGTCCGACTTAGAAACGTATTCAATTGGCAAAGAACGCCAGTTATAGAGGTAAAATTAAAGAGGTTCAAAGAAAACAATTTAGCCAAAGTATAGTAGTATTCCTTGAAACAAAGTCTCAGTAATAGAGGCAAAATACACGCGCTCTCTCAATTATAGAGATAATTATGATGATAAAACCGAAAGCACTAATCCTAGATACAAACGTTGGTTTTCTTCCACTAACAGAGGCAATTCAGTGCGAAAGTGAAGCATGAGTTCGAGCTATGGAGGTTTCTCACTTATCTAGGTCCCATGCACTTAACCAAGTTTCACTGTGTCTCACTGCTTTTTACGGTGGAAGAGTTGCGAGACTTGGCCTATTTTATGTATGGAATGTTTTTTTATATGATCTTACTTCTTTTTACTTGCAAATCTATCTTACAAATATGAATGCAGCTGGAAATAATATTTTTGATAACTTTGAACTAACAACCGCAAATAACGTTTTTATAGTTTTCTAGTGCATTGTACAACCTAACACTATCCGCATGCAAAGTTATAAGTTTGTAGGTCTGCTAGAAGTACCTTAGAATTTCGATGATCGCTCAGTAGGTAAGTGAGTGAGTCAGTGACAAAATTGAGGAACTTTGCAATAATTCTTAAACTAATGGTTCGAATTTAATGTAATTTGGAAAAATATCTAGCTATGTGTATGCCCTTTTGGTCACTGAAAATGTTGACCTCTAGTTTTATCCACATCTAAGTTACAGTGGGGTTAAAAATGGCACGAATGGCTTCGGGAAAAGGATGGTACGGCCGTATGGCCTTTTCTGCTCTTTTGCTCGACTTGTCCGGGTCAGATAGGTAGGTATACATTATATTATAATACAGGTGTGCCACGTGTGCGCGATAACGATAAGGGAGTCGAGTCGAGAATGTAATGATCAAAGCTCACGCCTTACCTACGACGTTTTTCAACACACTTGCGAGGAAAAAATACATTCCAGCGGCCTGACCATAGTTGTAGCCCGCTAAATAATGTTCTATATGTCGTTGTTAATGGCAACAGGTTTATTACTAGGGTTGTTCTACAAAGTAGGTATTTCCATCGGCGTTCATTCTATATGATTTTCCCTTTATTTCTACTATAGGGTTCTAGCTTTTACATTTCGGATAAAAATCAAATACCTATCGACTATGTTTAAAAATATTCGTGGATGGAAGATGGAACGCAGCATATTTTTGCCTTGGCGATTTACGCTAGTTCTGCGCGTGTTACGCTAGTTCTGCGCGTGTTACGCTAGTTCTGCGCGTGATGCGCTAGAGCCAGACGCCAAGCGGACGGCAGCAAAGAGAGTTTCTAGACATCCAGTACAACATTTTGTAAATATATATATTCGTATGCAATTCGGATTTAAATTTAAAGTAATCAAAAATTAATAACTTTACAAAATGAAACGTTTATTAGAAACCGATTAAATATCATATTCAAGAAGGTACTTTTAGGTGAAGTTTTTGTATTCACAAAAGATTTTTATATTTTTAGCCGTATGTCGAAATATAAATAAAAACTTACTATTTACAACGAGGTCAATAATGAAAAGCACCGATTTCATGCATAGCTACGCCTTGCTGCTAGGTTCAAAACGTGTAGGAAATAGGGATATGAAAATATTAAACACGAGTGCTGTAATATTGTAAAACACGCGTGTTTAATATCCTGGCATTCCTAGCTTATAACATAAGCTTTAAAGCAATTATTTGTAGAGTTGTAAATAATATACATTCTATACCTACAGTATCTACTTTACTTCTACAACTTATGCAACCCGGTTTTAACACATACCTGACATAACATACACAAAACTGTGGTTCTTATAAAGAAAAAGTCCTCAATATACATTGTATAGGTTTTCGCAATACACAGGACTACTAACTACATAAGTAAGTAGAGTCAAGATTATTTTCAAGAACATAATTTATAATATTAACGACATATCGACGTCCCTTCCCAATTTATTTAGGTATTGATCGTTCCTATGGCTTGCAAATTTCTCTACCCAATAATGTATACGCATTGAGTTAATAACAGTATAACGACCAAATATTAAAAATAACAGAATGGAGTTTATAACGAAATAAAACCTCGAGTACATTTCATTTCTTACGATATTAAAACACACAATAAGGACATTGTCGGCAGTGCACATTTTCAATTCTCAAAAGAAATAAATATATGCGGACAATCTTACACGAATCGACCTAGTCCCAAACTAAGCAAAGCTTGTACTATGGGTACTAGATGACGATAAACATACTTATATACATAGAAAATATCCATGACTCAGGAACAAATTACGTGCTCATCACACAAATAAATGCCCTTCCCGGGAATGCAATGACCTCAATCTATATTAATTTTATACTAATGACTAGCTGCCCGCGCGGCTTTGCCCGCGTATTGCGAACAACGCAGGCAACCTGCGGGATCAAATATAGCCTTTATCCAGAAGGTCCTCTACACGCAGGTGAAACAATTTTTGAAATCGGATAAGCGTTTTATAATTAGTACATAGTTTAAAATCCGATTTCAGTGTATAAAATGGACATTCATACTGGACCTAGGCTTAATTGTATCCCGCCGTTTCGCTTGCGTTCTAATTAAATTCACAAGTCATTAAAAAATTACTTCTTTATAAAAACTGTACAATTAATTATGAACGAGCTAACGTATTCCACGATCTGTCCCACTCATTAGATACCCAACACACAACAGATACATTGTCGGGGTAGAATTTATTGTTTACAAATGTGAAATCTTGGAAGTGATAAAAACTTTGTATAGACAGTAGGTAGAACCCGTTGTTAGTTGGTCGTGTCAGCTTAGTTAAACAACGGAGCGGGACTGACCATATGGTGACCAAGTGACGGGAACGGCCTTTGCGATACGTTTTTTGTTTGCTCACAGATAAACTAACTTAGATTTATCTGTAAAGTTTCGAGGACAAGTCTCAAAAGCGTTAGATGAAATTAAAGGTTTAATAAATGGTCTCGACATTGTGACACCATTGTAATAATTATTATTCCTGACTTAACAATCTAAATAGGTAGAGATCCAATATACAGTACTGAATAGCTCAAAATTGTTACAAAGTGGTTTGGGCAACTTGGAGACGTAACTGAGTGCAAATTATTATTTTTAAAGTATGAATATTTAGTGAATCAATTAATAAGAGATGCTGGTAAAGAAGGTATTGATTTCAGATTATTCGAATGTTTAATTTTGAATCACATACCCCTTTTGTGCCTCATATAGAGCTATATCGTGTCCGTGATTGTCCGCAGCAATTTATTAGACAGCACATTCTGGAAGAACTGCGTCGGAGTGGTGGACGTGGTATTACAAACTGTAGGTTCTAATTACATACTGGTGACACACATCACAAATAATAACGTGATAATAATTCGGTTCAAGGGTATAATTGCAATTGAAGGCCTCTGAATACCTAAACTACGAATTCTTTAAAACGTGGGTAATAGGTATTAGTGAGGTAGCAGCTCTACCCGGTTTTAAACGTGTTTTGTGCGAACGAAATATGTAGTCGACGTAAAGAGGCCGCTAATACTCGTAGAGGTGGGAAACATCCTTGCTTATGCTTTATTTAACTGACGCATGAGTAATAGACACAATTTAGTATTTACATTTTTAGGGTTCCGTAGTCAACAAGGAACCTTATAGTTTCGCCATGTCCGTCTGTCCGTCTTCGGCTTAGCTCGGTAACCATTACTACTAGAAAACTGTGATTCGGCATGGGTATATACGATATACGACAAAACAGTACAATCAAATCTTGGTTTTTATTTTATTTTAGGGTACCTCCACTCCCCTACACCTAAAGCGGGTATGTATTTTTTTTTCTCGTTAAACCCATGGTGTGGGGTATCGTTGGACAGCTCGTTCAAAAATATTATGGGCTTTTAAAACGATTTTTCTAATTGGTGATTAGTTTGCGAGATACTGGGCTTTAAAGCTCAAGTTTTTGTTCGAGTCATCTGTCACCCCCCACCCCTGCCGGCTAAATGGCTGCTACGGGAATGTGAAAAAAATCGTGGCAGTAGTACATATGCATAATGAATTTAAAAGGAAAACTATCACGGCTAAGTAGGCATAACTAGTTATCGAGTAATAGTCGACCAACTTACAATGTACTTAGAAAGGCCAACTTTCGTGCAAATTCGGCCGACACAACCATTTAGTTGGCGCGCGCGTGTCGATGTAAATAAGAAAGACAGGCAACTACGGAACCCTACACGCGCGTGGCCCGACACGCTCTGTATGTCTGCGTGTTTTGAAGTCCTTTACCAACAAGTGTGATTAAAAAGTAACGTAAAGTAAAGTAGGTAGTGAGTAGGTAGTGTAGGCGTAGTAGTAGTGTGATCAGAAATGAAACAAGAAAAAAACTAAAAAAAAAATCGATTCAAACTACCATTTGAAATAGAGTATATTACCTACTTAACGTCAAATTATGATTATGAGTAAATAAAGTATGCTCAATTTTCCTCGCTATAGATTTATAAAAATAAATTTCTAGGGAGGCCTCTTAAACGATTTTTAAGACGACATAATCTTCGATTATCCCATAATCCGTTTTGTCTCTTGTTTGACCTGCTCGGGACTTAGGATATTTTGGTTCTCCGCTTTATAGTGATAATTTATGGCAGGCCGGACGTTGAAGCATTTTCAAATATAACTATTTATTTGTTGCACAAAAGTGAAACTTCTTTTACACTTAAGGCGGTGCATTGGAAATTATCGCTTCTTTGAAACGTCTGACTAGGTTAACAAACAATAAGGTCTGATTTTGAGATATATGATTCTTGACTATATGACTGTTTATCTGATTTAATCGATACATGATTGCCTAAAATTTCCTCGATAGAAAAAAAAAAAACAAAGTTGTGTCTTTATTTTCCTTCTTTTACTCAGCCTACTCCAACAATACATTATTTTACGACAGAATCAGTTAATAGTATCGTATTTTATCTTACTTTTATTTATATTTAATTAAATGAGATTTTAGATGAGATAAAATACTAACTGTACCGTGTACTGTGTAACTGTACTGTATACTGTCTGTATTAACTTGAGGGTGTTAAGTGGAAATCTGTAAAATGTATGAACTATTTTTATATAAAAAAAAACTGTTCAAAGTCAATTGTAAAAACAATTTATATAATAACATTATTATTACTTCGCTGAAGTACGACGGCTGCGCGGTACCTACGTTTTTCTGTGTTCAGCTATTGATGTCAAATCACTCAAAAGGTTTAGAATTATGTCACAGTGTTCAGCATAATACCATTTTTAGGATCCCGTAGCCAAATGGCAAAGAACAAAACCCTTATGGATTCGTCATGTCTGTCTGTCTGTCTGTCTGTCAGTCCGTCCGTATGTCACAGGCATTTTACTCGAAAACTATAAAGGGTATTTGAATAAAATATGGAGGATAGGTGTATTTTGTTAGCCGCTTCATAGTTTGGTAATTCAATTACTAAAAAAAATATTTTTTAGGGGTGCACTCCATACATAAAACTGAAAGTAAAAAAAAAAAACATTGCATGCCCACGTGTGGCACATCAATCGATAGGCCTTTCAAAATAAATATAAGGTTTCTCAGCAATTTTTTTGATTAAGTGAATAGAGTCAGAGATAATCGCCCTGAAAGTGACTAAAATTGCGTCCCCCACCCTCTAATTTTTGAACCGTGTATTTTAAAAATATAAAAAAAATCATGGACATAGGGTTTATTAAATTCTTTCAGCAAAAATTATTTGAAACAAGATCGGTTCAAAGGTTTACGAAAAATTTCTTAAAAACTGCCTTCCTTAAAGAAAAGGACGTAAGTGCCATAAGATTTCAGTAACGATACGATACTTTTTAATAGGCACGGAACCCTTCGTTGTGCGTGGTCCGACACGCACTTGGCCGCTGTTTTATTAAAGTACTGCATTGTCAATTAGTCATACTTAAGCGGGTTTAAAATTATCAAAATCAGTCAATCTCGACTATATGTATATCAAATCGAATAAAAAAAAATGTACTAGTTATAACTGGTTTCCAAGTGTTACAACTTTCATGTTTTACCCGAGTTCTAATGTAACTAAACGGCTATGTTTATTATATTACATTTTGTTTCTTATCGCTCATTTAAAATTTCTTTTTGATGCAGGTTTAACGGATTAAGAAGACGGGAGGCAAGCAGCAGGGAGAAACGATACATAAGTGAAACATTTAGTGTGATGAACTGAAATGTGCTATCTTTGAGTGGACCTCATAAACTGCCCAGTGAGACAGGTAGTTCCGTTTGAGTGAACTACATAGTATAAAATTAGCATATTGTGAAGTCTCTGGTTGTCTAGAGAGCGTTCATAGTGCAAGGAGTTAGTGTGTAGGTATGTATATTCGTTCAAAAGTGACTTTTATGTAAGGTAGAAAAGGCTAAAAGTTAATTTAATTGTATTCAGACAATCACATTTCCTACAAGGTAATTTGTTTTGCGTAATATAGGTAATGTAAATAGGTAGGTAAAAGTACACATGTAGGTATTCTACGCCTATTTATAACCTATCTATTTTAGTAAGCTCTTCTGATACTTGTCTTATTCTAGTCTGCTGATTCGTATTTTCTGTGTAATGTTAGAATCATTGTTTGTATACATACTCACTTTTAGAAATAACTAATTCAAAGATCTTTGACATGCACACCCTATTTAGCAAGTAAGTATAGGTAAAACTTATTTGGGCTTTAATATTTGAAATATGTTTTATTTATATTTTAAATTATGGACGTACACGTTATGAATTACCAGTAAAACCAACAGCGTTTCTTGTGACGAGCGGCGCGTGTTACTTATGATCAACGCAGGCAGGTATCAAAGGGTGTTCAGCTACCGATGTTTACCTGCCGTTCGCAAAAGTTTCTCGTCTCGACGGTGGAAAACCACCCTGAACCCGTACCGTTTGGGACACCACATTCAACTTTGTGACTCTGCAATACATGTATATTTCATTCAAGTGTCATTTCCCCCGTTTTTTCTCTATTTGTAATACCAGCGTGTAAAACTAAGCTAACTGCGGAAGTATGTGTGCCATAACCATAATATTTTATAAAAAAACAACTGATTGAATGTAATAAGTATTATTATTAGTAGAAAATAATTATAAATGCTAGAGTTGGTACATTTATTGCAACCGCGTAGTACAACACATTAATTAGTCGAAAGTGGCAGGATTAAGTAGGCAGTTTCCATGAACTAGGTAACTATAAGTAAGTGACACCATAATACCTACCTGTAATCATATATTTATTAATACATTTCATTTAGTCAAATAGTTTAAGTAGTTGAATAGATCTAAGACATCAATAAATAAAAGCAAGAAATAGAGCTGCTATCCCTCTCCCACAAGTTTGTAGTGGAGATTAATATATATGCATATAATTCTTAAGAGAAAAGAGATCATCAGTCATTTCAGTTTTCTTTTCAACTGTACCTAACTTTGCTTGACTTATACAATGAGAGTTATACGTACTAACATGGCGACCGATGTTAACTACCAACTTTAAAAACGCTACAAATAAAAATTAAGAAATTAATTATGCTATCGGTAAACATACAATTCTGTAGTGTAATGCAGACCCAGAAAAAACAAAGCTATCGCTTGTTGCCGTGAGTTAAGGATAGTGGAGCTTAGTTATTGTGGAATACAATATCATCATCCCTGGATCACTTCGTCTTGGCCTGTGGTGTGGGAACAAACATTGTGCGTTACCTACTATCTCGCGTTCCCTAGTCATTCACTACCTATCGGAAACCGAACGATTAATGGTTGTATGACTCGTAGGGTAGCTAAACAAGTAACGTAATCTTTTTTTTATTGATCCTGAAGTCATTTTAGTTGCTATTTTTATAGCGATCAATAAGTGCATAAAGCCAGGGAACGAACTCCATGCACCATTCGAAACGCATTTTTTTTAAAGAAATTAGATATCATATTTTTTCTTGAAAATTGGTGGGATTTATCACTAGCAACATAATCACTGTAGATATATAGCTTAAAGCAGTAAAGCACATCCGTACAAAGTAAAAACGTAGGATTTGACTCAGCCACACAGACAGAGGGCCTATCGCGAAACGAAAAGGAACTTCGTTTGTGTATCTCCGTCTCGGTCGCACTTGCCAGTTCGAGTGACAAGTCTTCGTTCGTGTACTTCCCGTACACGAACGAAGTTGTTTTCGTTTCGCGGTACCCCTTCAGGCGTCGCTACGATAAACTTAAGTGGACTTCGGCGGATTCGGCGGTGACACGTGCGCCGCGGATGTCCTGCGTAGAAAAGAAATGGAGTGCAGGTCGAAGAAGTTCTTAAAGAGCCTCTTGAGTTGAATACTACTTTAGCTAATACATATATTTATTGTCCTTATTGTACTACAGACTGTAGACGACGGCTCGTGACGACTTTAGTTGTCGTTTTGTGTTCATAAGTGCCAGTAAGGTGATAAATAACATTTCAAATGTCCACCATGATGAAATAAATACTTAAAACAAATTGATGGCTTTTTACTATAGAAAACTCGAATTGAATTCATTTAGAATACGAGTAAATGTTACGGGAAGTGTTCGTTGCCTGTTTCTAATGACTTTGCAGTAAAAATTAAATTCAATTACTTTTTAAATTGACTTTCACGTAAAGCACCCGGGGTCCCTAGTTCACACAATGGACTTTTTTACACTGTCTTAAAATCAGCGGATGTTCATTTAAGGGGCTCCCGTCAAAAATCAACAAAATTTTGTAGTTTTCATTTCGACACTCGTCCTCGGTTTATTGAAGCTAGCTTTCCAGGTGCAGATATGGGAAAGTTTGATTCCTGTTTAACATTTTTGATATTGAATAACTTGAAAAATGTTAATACAGAATTAACTAAGTATCCATTTTTAAAGAGAGGTCGGTAAAAATACAAAAGCCGACACTTCATCCTCATTAAAACTTTTATACACCCGAAACTCATACCTACTCATACATACTGAACTTACCTATAAATTTTATAAGCGTTTTTATAATCTTACTACTTAACACAAAAGTTATGTCCAGAAAACCAGTTTATTGGCCTAAAATTGTTCAACTTTGATGCCAAATATCTCGAAAACAATTAACTTTGAAGTAAATATGGGATACTATATTGCTTAAAGCCGTTGTTGTTAAATAATAAGCTACAAAAAACATTAGAAAACTAAGGGATTCATATCGAAGGTCATTGGCGTATGGGAACCCCTTAAGAGGATGCCTTGATTCGAGTCGACCACGCCTCCTTGACAGATACACGTTTATGCCTTCCGCGCACGAAAAGAGATGCAACACTCTTCGGGGATAGCTTTTTTGGACATTTCGATAAATACCTAACTTAGTGAAGTTTCATTTATATTTCATTAAGTGAAAATAATGTATTGTTTGAGAAGGCTGAGTAAAAAAAGGAAAATAAAGACCCAACTTTGGACTTTTTTTCTATAGAGGAAACATATATAGTCAAGAATCATATATCTGAAAACTAGACCTTATTGTTTCTTAATCTAGTCAGAGCGGCGTTTCCAAGCACGCGATAATTTCCAATGCACCCCCTAACCCTTTATCGGGTAACGTTAAAATTTATTCATAATTCAAGTCGCTTTGATATTGTATAGACCTAAAAATTCTGACCCATAAAAAAATACAAAAAGATGACCCTTATGGATGGTCATTTTGCCTATGAAATTAAGATTGTGCCCTATAAAGGGTTAAACTGAGAGAGAAGTAGGTCATTATTATTAACAAGATACCGAAAGAAAGTCAGTTCACAAGTATTGTTCTCAAATATTTATTTAGAATATAATTAATTTACTTATGAGCTTACCATCACAGCAAGTCCCCACTTTTCCGGAAATGAATAGTTTTCGGTCCGTTACGTTATGTGCTAGTGTTTGTGTGCGTGTCGAGAGAAAGACAACGAAAAATTACTGAGGCTTTTGTCATACGTATGTGTAACTATGTAAAAATGGGACGTAGCCTTATTATTTACATACTCGTCAAAGTAAAGCACATTTTTGCATAATATCTACGTTCAAGCTGTGGACATGTGGACCATGTACCAGTACACACAATGCAACATCTCAATAAGTAAATTGCTAAATTGACCGTTTATTTACACACTTTTTACAGTGTCTCTAGTTTCCTTAAATCTTTGTACTTGTACATATTAAATATGTAGTTACACAGTTGATAACTATTTCATAAGAACAAATTGATCATTAACTATTTAGGATTATATTGGACTTAAGTTGGCTTTTGACTTTGTGATAATTATCGTAAATGTGTGTACATAAATGTATTTAAACAATAAATGTTTATTTGTATTTAATATGTTCTCGATTATTAAAAAAAAAATGTACCCTGTATTATTTACTATTTACCTATTATCAGGTAACTGACTACTTTAAATATCTACAAGTTAAGCTACTTCAAGAAGTCGTTGTCAAATGAAGTGCGTCAAAATTTTACTTTTTTACCCTAGGTACTCAAAATTATTATCATCTTCCTATACTGATATTATAAAGAGAAAACGTCTGTGAGATTGTAGCTTTGTAAAATGTAAGTTTGTATGTAATGGGTAATATCTGGAACCAATAATCCCAATTTAAAAAAATATTTCATCTGCGTGTAGAATGAACTTTCTGGATAGGGTAGGTCCCCAGTTTTTATTCCACTACGTCACTTTTTCCACACATTTGGTATGGACCGTGTCGTACGTAATGTGGAAACCTATAAAATATGGGATATTAGGTTTTTTTTCTGCAGATATTAGAAATAAATAGTATCTGCACATGATGACGTGCAGCCAAAAATACAAATTCTGAGTCAAACAACGAGAGAAAAAACGCCCAAACGCAAAAAATATACTAAAATTGATTCAAAAAAAGGTATAGTGGGGGAATAAAAAGGTTCAATAGTGACGAACCTTTTCATTCTGCGACTACACCAGACCAGACATCTCATTTGCGCTTCAGCCAGGACTACAAAGAGGCGTATCTACATATGATATAAGACCTATTAATACAATGTAAGTAAACATGTAGATAAGAGATAAGTATAGTAGTTTCAGCCACTATGCCATGTTAGTATGCCAAATTGCAGCTCAATCGGATACCGTCAATCCGATCGAGCTGCAATTTGGCATTATTGTGTAAGTTCGGTGACAACACAATAATATGGCAGCACCTGAGCACCTGTCTGATCTGATGATGCTCGACAGAAGGTAGCCGTAGCAACTCCTCGACTGCATGGGATAAATCCGTCGCCCCGTCGTGTGTGGGCTAACTACGAGCAGTTGTGATGACGTGCACAAAAGTAGAGTCGGAAATAAAAGCTTACCAAATATAAAGATAATTAACGTAGTAAAGGTAATAACCAAAACGTATATCTTACGTTAAACGTATACGTTATATCTTATTGTATCGACGCATTTCTGATGATATCCATTCCACAAACGATTTGTTAAGCAACCCGTAACTTGTGAGAAAAAAAAAAGCTAAAACAGGGCGAGTATAATTTGGGCACATTTTTTTGAGTCAAGAGACGCAAAGGAAATTGAAGCTCTGTAAGTTTCAAACACTGGTTCAGTTACAAAAGTTTCACATTAGATATTTATACCGACCTACGAAGATCATTCTTTTTTTCAGTTATTTTTTCTTCATTTTACGAGAATCTTGGAATGCAATGTCTGGTTTATAAGTTTTATAACACTAATGTAACTACAGCTATCTATTCAAAACTCGTGTGGTACTTGTCACTGAAAATCACACTGTGATTCTCCATACAATCAATTCTTCATGACATCGACAAGTGGCACTCATAGCTTGATTTGGACCTCGCATTCCAAGGTTAACAAAAACTTGAAGAGTTCATTCAAGGAGCACGATGGATTGATCACAACAGTGAATGAGACATGTCCACCAACGGCGTAGCTCTCTGAATCCGGCTTATTTCGTGTTACTACTGCGGCAATAATGCGTGGTCACGGGTCTACAGGCCTGGTCAAAGTTATCCGAGTGTTGACAACTTCAGACGACGTTCCGCCACCCGCGCGCTGCCCGTACGTAATATTTAACATTTCATTTGACCGCGACCCACAGCCCACTAGTGCCACAACCACATTAACTATATACTCGTAGATATCGTGCTACTTAATTTTTATGTCTTGCTCCCAAGCTTTTAGAAGCCATTGATTTATATTTTAGCCAATTTATGATGATGCCGGAAATTAAATCACACTACCTAAGCACGTGAAGCTACGTCAAACTGTAAGCTAAGCGTAAAGTGCACGTTCAGGTAAAAAGGGAGGATCAAACGTAGTCGCACGCAGCCAACCGAAAATAATGTAAACAGAACATTATCGTGTAAATTGTTAACAAAAACATAACATCATGTAAAATTTGATGTGAACTTTTCTATATTAATCTATACTAATATTAATAATTATTAAACAGAGGAAATTGTGCGATGTTGTAAGTTTGTAAGGGTATAAGTTTGTGTGTATCAGGAACTACTCATCTTATTTCAAAAATTATTTCACCAATTAATAGAATGGTCCTTCATGATCTTAATATAGACATAGGCTATACTTTATCCACCGGCAGCTCGTTTATTATACATATTTTTGAATTTATGGTTTACTATAACTCACAAATAGATTTACATAGGTACTTAGTACAGTTTAGCCACGAAGGAAACCATTTGCAACAACGCAATTAACTTTAAGAATGCGCCGTGATTGTGAGAAAGTGGACTATCACTTTGTGGACTGGACTGCACATACGCCATGCTATGGGATACAAACTTTACTTAATCGGAATATAATAAAAATATAAACACGAGTGAAGCGTGTTTCATATTTTGGATTATAGCCTAAAAGCGTCGTAAATGTCGCAATATGAGGAATACGTTACTATCAAGTTTGTTACAAAATCGTAAAACAATTTACTTCCTAGATACTCGTAGGTTCAACTTACTCGTACTGTTGAATAAAAGAAGAGAACCGTCCCCGCGGTTGATCAACATATTCGTCTCGACATCCACGCACCGTTCCGTTTGTGCGTTTCTATTCCGCCTCTCTACAATGAGATGGCTCGTCATCAAATATGACCAGAGTTGTGACTTATTTGAAATACTTGTATTTAAAATGCAAATACAAAATACAAAATACGTACTTAAATACTTTTTGTAAAAGTATTTTGTATTTTATTTGAAATACTTTTCGAAATGTATTTCATATTTTGTCAAATATAAAATACTTTATTACTGCTAAGTTTCAAAAGTATTACCTTTACCACTCAAATTTTCAAGTGAATAGGTCAGCGAATCGGCAAATGGCCACTAGAGGCGCTGCAACTTTGAAAGTCAATGTGCAAAATGACAGTTAAAACCAAATGAACGTTATTATCTGTGAAAAATGACGTTACGCTTCGCTTTTTACCGAGATTGACTTCGATTTTGTTTCGATTACTTTTTGATAGTATTTTATTTGAATAAAGTATTTAGAAAATACCTATTTTGTATTTAGTATTTAAATACAAAAAGCAAAAGTATTTTGTATTTTGCATTTGAAATACTAAATTAGAAAAGTATTTGTATTTTGTATTTAAATACTTTTTTAAAAGTACCTATTTTGTACATCTCTGAATATGACTACCAGCAAAATGAATGACGCTAATAAGTAAGTATGGTTTATCTTCAAATTGCTTATTTTGGCAGAGTCTACACCACACGATACTGTACCTGGTATCGGTCGCTGAACCAGCTCTGTTTATTGTTTTTCTACTACACCCATGTCGTTTTTGGCACAAAGCGTATTTGTTTTACATATAGATAGCGCGTCTTGCATTCAGGTGCTAAGGTTATGTAATGTAACGGAGTGGCCTTGGCATACATGTTCATTAATAACGAAGGTGAGTTAGTGAACTAACTAGTATGCCTTCATGACTATTATTCATTTTATACAGTAACATATACAATTCGTTTTCAAATGGGTATGCTATAGCTACATTTGCATAACATATTTGAAAACAAATTGTGTTGGAATTTACCTGAAAGGATGATTTATGGGTTTTATATCTGAACCGATCGGAAGAACCGAAATTGTCTCCCACTTGTCTCTGTTGTCGGATGACGTAAGGCCGCGTCTTCCATACATTCATATTTTAACGAACTCCGCTTACGATTACAGACGGTTTGGTGCAACCCAGCCGGCTCTGCTGCATCTCGTGAGTAAGGAGAGATATGCAGCACAAATAATAGGTATTTAACACGGCCAAATGTACACGCCGGTATCAATTATAGTACTGCAGATAGAACTGAATGATTCTTAGCTTACCTACGCACAGTGATTAATCCTACATGAAATCACTGACGCGGTCTTAGTCTGCCTGCAATTATGATTTCTTTATAGTGTACACATGATCAGTACGATGTAGATAATCTCCTGTTTATTCAACGCCCCTAATGGCCTCGTTGGTTGGCGCCGTCAGCATCCGAGCGCAGTCGTGTATCATACACATAAGAAAATAATCCGCCTTGAGTTACGATCCGGGCCATCCGCACACGCTTCGGCGTTTCAGGGAAGTCTGTATTAAAGTATAAATTTATAGCCTTTAAAAGTTTAGTGGTAATAACAACGTTGAATAAAAGTTAATCCCGTAGGGCTGACTTGACTATCTAACTACATATTTACATGTTGGATAGTGTCCGCCCTTCCTTACACATACAGTACCTACCTATACCTACTTACCACCACCAAACCACATATCTACAGTTCGAATCAGACCGCTCTTTTCAGTGTTAATAGAATAGATACACAAGTACTATTATTTAACATGATATGCGTTTAATAAAGTAATACGTACTTACGTAGGCACATAAAATCAATCGACCTGGAAGTCAACGGGCATCAGGCAGAACGGGGAAAAGAAAGCATCGTTCCCTTCCCTTGTCACATGCGGTGCGCCCCTTTTTAAGCTGACGGGGGCCCCGTTTCCCTCCCACGATTGCTACCTTATTGCAATGTAGGTACCTATTATTTGCGTGGCAATATTTTCTTTAATAATATTTTCTTTTCGCTGGATGCGGGTGGCGCAGGACCGGTCACTTTGGCACTCTTTGGGGGAGGCCTATGTCCAGCAGTGGACGTCTTTCGGCTGATATGACGATAATGATGATGATGATTTTCTTTAATATAAATCTTTAAATATATATTAAATACCAGCGCCCGCCCGCGACTTCGTCCGCGTAGATTTTTGATGATGACAAAGATATTAAAATTGTAAGTGAATTTTATTCTTATTAAAATGGTCTAGACATATTACTTTTCAAACAGTGGCAGACACTGATATGCAATTCCTGGACGTGTTCTGCGGTCTGCGGTTAGGTCTTCCCTACAATTTTGTATGGGAGACCTGCCCGCAGACCGCAGAACGCGTCCAGTGTGGCAAATCCCTTATGGAATTATTGAATTCGTTGGCTATACTAACGCCACCTACTGACGAATAGCGAAAGGTATAATCAACCCTTATTTGCTTGCTTACGGAATGACAATTTAACCCTGTTAGGGGTAGAATTTTCTAAGTAGGGGTAGAATTTTCTAAATCGCTGTTTTTTTTTAATGTTAATAAGTAATCTTTCTACAAAGTTTCTAGTCTCTAGCTAAAAAAATAAAGTTTCTTCCATAGAAACCTTGCACCCCTTTTTATCCCCTTAGGGGTTTTTTAAATAAGTAATCTTTCTACAAACTTTCAAGTCTCTAGCTAAGAAAATAAAGTTTCCCCCATACAAACCTTGCACTCCTTTTTAACCCCTTTAGGGGTGGAATTTTCTAAAACGCTGAAATTACTTAATTAGTATTCTAATAAGTAAACTGTACAAAGTTTTAATAAGTAGGTAATCTTTCTACAAAGTTTTAAGTCTCTAGCTAAAAAAATAAAGTTTCCCCTATACAAACCTTGCATTCCTATTTAAGCGTCTTAGGGGTGCAATTTTCTAAAACGGTCAAAGTACTTTATTTGTATTCTAATAAGTAATCTGAACAAAGTTTCAAGTCTTTAGCTAAAAAATCCAGTGTTCCCCGTACCTTCAACCTTTTTTAACCCCCGTAGGGATAGAATTTTCTTAAACGCTGAAATTATTTTTTTTGAATTTTAATAAGTTATCTTTCTATAAAGTTTTAAGTTTCTAGCTCAAAAAATCAAGTTCCCTCCATACAAACTTTGCACCCCTATTTAACCGTTTTAGGGGTGGAATTTTCTAACACGCTGAAATTATTTTTGAAGTGAAAACTTCTTTAGCGGCGCTGAGCACTTTTTGGGATGGGGAAAAATTGTTAAATACGCGACAGAGTTTTGTGACGTCAGATGTGAAGGAGGTCACTTTTTGCTGCTAGCCGATTCGACTTCATTCAAAACTGAACGCTATTAGTAAGAGTATAAAGCCGTTAAACACTTTTTGCAATAGCATATTCTATAAATTAATTTGTAATAATATCAACGCGTCTTTCACCGTTTTTCTATTGCGAAAATTCGAATAGTTCGAATTTGGGCGTTATTCCTAAAGAGATAAAGCTTAAAAAAATATTTATCAACGCCAAAAACAAATTGATATTTTGGTCGCCACCGTGCACCGCCATCTGCTGTTCTTGCAAATTCGAATAGTTCGAATTTAGACGTTATTCCTAAAGAGATAAAGCTTTGATAAATATTTGGCAATGGCAAAAACAAATTGGTATTGTGCTTGCCGCTGCCGCGGCGGCGCGTTGGGCCCCTCGCACCCAACGCGCCCGTGGGCCGTCCGCCTAAATAATTGATAATTGTTTATAAATTTGCGTCAAACTCATTTTTAGGGTGACACCGTAAGATGTCACGTGACCTGATCGAAAAACTGTTACAATGTTATTGAGTTTTCACTTCTGCCGGCACTCCCGGAGTGCAACCCGGTTTTTTTTTTGTATCTTAATAAGTAATCTTTCTATAAAGTTTCAAGTCTCTAGTTTAAAAAAAAAGTTTCCCCCATACAACATTTGCACCCTTTTTTAACCCCCTTAGAGGTAAAATTTTCCAAAACGCTGAAATTACTTATTTTGTATCTTAATAAGTAATCTTTCTACAAAGTATCAAGTCTCTAGCTCAAAAAAAAAAGTTTTCCCCATACAAACTTTGCACCCCTATTTAACGTTAGGGGAGGTATTTCCAAAAATCTTATCCCTAGCCCACGTTATTAAAGTAACCTACAGTGCAAAAATCAACTCTCTAACATTAGTAGTTTCGGCTGTGCGTTGATGAGTCAGTCATTCAGGACCTCTTCTTTACTATCGATTGGAGTTACCTAGCTGTGACGCATTGCAAATGCGTAGTATACATTCAACGTTTCGTTTAATCGTGCGTGCTGAATATTCCCCCAGAAAAGCGTTCAAAAATACGTGACACACTTTAACGGTAAATGTTATTGGACCCCATGTGCTGTTACATAATGTACCTAAGTACATTATGTTATGTAACAGCTGCTTACCTATGCATTATGCTGTTACATAATGTACCTAATACATTATGTATGCTGTTATGTTAATCAATTCCAGTGTGTTACGAATATTAGTAATCCATTTATATGGCTAATTGGCGTAACACACTGGAAGTGATTAAAATGTAGACGATTTAAACTGCTTAATCAGGAACAAGAAATAACGGCCTCACCCATATATATATATCACTAACTTAACATGTGAATTCTCCTTCAATAATATCTGATACGATGCACGTAGTGGTGTAGTGCGAAAAATAAATGACATGGTCTTACTCTACAAATATTCAATTTGACACAACCCGGGTCAGATAATTTTGCACACATAGTCCTGCCAGCAGAAAAAACCATAGAATGCGAGCTTCTTACAATTTCTACACAAACACGTACCTAAACCCGGTATGCGCATGTTCAAACTAAACGGCTGCCTGGCATCTATTTTACAACCCGCCCCCATCCCCGCATAATGGCAATGGCACCCATTCTGTGAAGCCATTTTGTGCCGCTACTTAGACTCCTATGGTTTTTTCGTTCGCTGCCTGCCAGATATTCTTGCAAGTAATTATAGCTAGAGAAGATTTTCACAAAATTAAATTAACACCTACTTAGTTAGGCATTTGCGTACGATAGTTAGGCTCCGCGCCGGGCCTCCCCCCGCGCCATCCTCTAAATCACGTCATCGCTATGCTGATGCCGTAGCTGGTCGGTCTGTCGCAGCCGACCGGGTAGACGCGCCCTCAAGAGCGCGTGAAGTTCGGGTTCCTCCAAAGGAGAAGCCCCCGCGCACCGATGTGGATAAGGAGGGTTTTACAACGGTGTCGAGGAAGAAGCGCAAGCCGCGCAAGAGTCAGTGTGGTACTGCAGAACCGGTTGGTTCCGGTCTGCGGGTTGCCACACCGAGCAAGGCGCTATATGTATCGCGCCTGCATTACACCGCCACAGCTGATGATGTGGTGGAGTACGTTCGTCAGAAGACCGGCTTCTCGCTGAGGGTGATCCAGCTGCGTTCGCGCCACTATGTGCACTTCAGCTCGTTTGTGACTTCTGGCCGAAGAGTGTCGTGTTTCGACGGTTCCGGGGCAATCTGCCGAATCCTACACCGGAGATAACGATGCAACGGGGCCACGCCGTTTCGTCGCCTAAATAGTATTATTTGTTGTTTTTAGTTTCGTGACGCATTGGTTTTTACTGTAATGTCACGTAAATGTATTTGTCAATAAATAAATAAATGAATAAATTTGCCACCGGATGCACGAGACAGACGCAAATCAGCAATATGCAGACACAACGGCAATTGGCAAGCAAGGGCATATACATATGTATGAGAACGTAAGTGTTTATAAGGTGTGTTTTAGAAGTGGCTGAGTATTAGGAAAGCGCGATCAGAATGGAATTGGAGTCATCAGTTTTGCCTTATAAATACGTCAAAGCTTAATATATGAACTGACAGCTACCCCCATCCATTTCCAAACTAATCGCGGTTGAATAATAGGCACCCATTGTTATTAAATATTGAAGTACTGGAAAGTAATTTTAAGTAGAAGAGCACATTTTCGTAACCGTCGTCGTTTAGGACCACAATGAGGAAAAAGATTGAAAAGTGTATGACCACGTGGGTTGGTTACAGTAGTCACATGCCTACAAGAGTCTCCCTATTTATGATGTCCCTACTTATTTATTTATATAAGCGTATCGATCGCGTAAAATGAACTATTCATTTCTGACCATAGAACACAACGAGTGACTAAAGGGGCCCGGCTCCCCTCGCACTCACAGCCTCAGCCATCATGGCGTCCCGCCCTTTGCCGTCCCCCAGCGGAACGCCTGCCTGTCAGCTGTCATCCCAAATGTATTAAAGACTTGATGGCACTGTCGATAATTGGACCCCGACATCAGTTGCATTAGAACGTTTAACAATTGATCCATGTTCTTACTGGTGACACAAAACGCCGAACATTCGCATAAAATTCGCGATAAATTATTAGGAATACTAACTCTTATATTTATCTGCAGCTCATTACATTACATAACAAACTATGATAAATATAATTATAATAATGTAAGTAGTACCTTACTCAAAGTTTTCCTACACAATTCCTCGTGTTGGACAATTTTAATTCTTTTTCACCAATTTCCCAAATGGTAAAAAACTCATTATCTACACGTAATGACGAGACCAAGCTAACTATGCCACTGAATATCGATTAGAGAGGAGTATCATAAATATGAAAAAATAAAACACCGGCCAAGTGCGAGTCAGACTCGCGCACGAAGGGTTCCTCCGTATACCATTATCTATAAAAACGAAAAAAAAGAACACGTTTGTTGTATGGGAGCCCAAATCCGACTCGCACTTGGCCGGTTTTTTAGTATTTGTTGTTATAGCGGCAACAGAAATACATCATCTGTGAAAATTTCAACTGTCCAACTATCACGGTTCATGAGATGCAGCCGGGTGACAGCCAGACATACAGATAGACAACGGAGCCTTTGTAATAGGGCCCCGTTTTTAGGGTTCCGTAGCCAAATGGCAAAAAACGGAACCCTTATGGATTCGTCATGTCTGTCTATCTGTCCGTCCGTATGTCACAGGCACTTTTTTCCGAAACTATAAGAAGTATACTGTTGAAACTTGGTAAGTAGATATTCTGTGAACCGCATTAAGATTTTCACACAAAAATAGAAAAAAAAAAAAAAATGTTGGGGGTTAATACTTACTTAGAATTGAAACTCAGTTTTTTTTTTATCAAACCCAATACGTGTGGGGACCTCTATGGATAGGTCTTCAAAAATGATATTGAGGTTTCTAATCATTTTTTTCTAAACTGAATAGTTTGCGCGAGAGACACTTCCAAAGTGGTAAAATGTGGGGGGACACACATGTCCCCCCCCTGTAACTTCTAACGAGATCTAGTAAGTAGTTTTTTTTTATACGTCATAAATCGGAAACCGCAATTTACCTTTCATTCAACGGATAATGGTACGGAACCCTTTGTGCACGAGTCTGACTCGCACTCGGCCGGTTTTTATTCCCGAATTCACAATCATTAAAAAAAATAAACCCCTCTGGCCGTCTATAGCCGCGTCCAAACGTTCAAGCGTGGTTGGCTGCATACATGGCATAAGCTATGAGATTGAGCGGGATAGACTGCTGTCTATCTCGCTTTATCATATGCACCGTATGCTGTCCGCCGCGCTCGGCCGTTTGGATGCACTTATAGATGGTCAGTGCCGTTACTGGAGTTTAATTAGTGGTGTCAATATATTTAATCTGTGTCAAATCAGTTTATTAAAAAAAGTATGCCGCCAAGGGCCAAATTGAACAATTCTTTTGCCGCCGTGGAATTTATTATTGATTTTGGATGGATAATCTTTGTTTTTGCACATAGCACGTAGAACCGATGGCCGTTGGGGCGGAAAGGTTCTCGAGTGGCGACCACGTACCGGAAGGCACGGCGTGGGTAGGCCCACAAGGTGGACTGATGACCTGGTAAAGATTGCGGGAGTCCGCTGGATGCGGGTGGCGCAGGACCGGTCACTTTGGCACTCTTTGGGGGAGGCCTATGTCCAGCAGGGGACGTCTTTCGGCTGATATGATGATGATGATGATGAATCTTTGTTTTTACTATTTTCTCATAGGCGAAGTGAAAAGTAGAGTGTATAACTCTGGTCTAAAAGCCATATTACCCCTCGAACAATTTTCCCTCACTTCGCACGGGAAAATAACCATCTCGTGGTAATATGGCTTTTAGACCCTTATCAAACAATCTACTATTTTATGTTTGTTAGCTCAGCGCTCTGTCTTTTGGCTTTCGTGCCTACTAAACACTTTGCCCGAAACACAACGACACGAGCCAAATGAGCTTAAATTTAAAAAGCTTTGAAAAAGTACTTACTCCAAACACTTGAGTGACAAATGCTAAAAAGCAAATGCCACGTAAATGTTTTAGCGCGAGGCTCTATGTGCGCACATTATGCAATTATATCAGATACGTAGTTAAAATTACCGTGTAAAAAGTTAAATATTGTCATGATAGATAGTTTTTATAGAGACTCGTACCTGCAGACAAACTGTTAAAACAGTTTTGCAGGAAAATGTAATAACTAGATTAAGTTTTGTATCCCATTGGTAATAATAAATGTTGGAGGTTTCATTTTGTAGCCGATATAAACCTTATTTTAATCCTGGCCAACTCCGGATTGTCATAACTATTATTGTCACTCTTCTCAATGTCGTATTCTTTATCCTATGTGCTGAATAAACTCTGTGATATTTTTATAAATATGTGGTTTAATTATCAAGTATATTAATAAAAAATAAAAAAAATAATAAGATTCCGTTGAAGTAGTAACTAATGAAGTAGGTACCTACAAAAGGTAAGTCTGCGATCCGTGAGGAATCGACGGAAATCCTCAAATATTGTCAGCCCACACATTTGGGTAGGTATTTTTTCTAATAACTAACGCATTTGCTCCATATCAGCTTCTTTTTAGAGATCCTCTTATGCCTCGTATATTACATTAGATACATCTTGCATGGCTGGCCTACAATACAGTTCTGGTGTTGAAGCTGGGCTCCAGTATCTTGCTTGGCCTTGCTCAGTCACTTGGAGGAGCCGTTGAGTTGCGTGCGTGACGTATAAGTCTTTACGACTTGCATCCTCTAGCTAGACCCCACCAAATACCCTTAATACATGTACACATAACCTTTCAATACATGTTGACTTTTTATTTTAGTGTAAACCAAATAGGTATAAACTAATAGTGGCTCCCTGAGCTGTACAACTCGCAAGCAAGGATTTTTTTTAATTTTGAATATTAAAAAAAGTGATTTGATATAATTATGATAGATATAATATATTTCCCAATTGCTCGTAACGGACCTCTTATTATGTCGCTTTTAGGCTCATAATCCTGGATATTAAACACGCGTGTGTTATAACATTACGATACTTGTGTGTTATGGTTATATCCCGATTAAGTCACAATGACACCTTGCAGCAAGATGTATGCATGCCGCACTTAAATTAACCGGGTTGTACAGAATGTACAGCTTTTTTTTTAATTCTTGGCAAATGGATTCTTACTCGACTAAACAAATTAGATCCTTTTTGTTAATTAATTGACTATTTCTTTTTTGATATGATATAGAAACGTTTAATTTAGTAAAACTATTCACTTTTGATAACATTTTACATGAATTAATAAAGATAACATTTTAAAACGAAAATATTTATTATATTTTGTATTGGCTGTTTAGAGATATACTCGTATCTAAAGCGCGCGGACTGTGCACACTTCACGAAAAAAAACTGTTGCGCGCCATTATAGGTTATTTCACAGATATTTGTAAACATTGTTAATGCGTGTTTGGTTATTAACAAAAATGTTGACTCGAGGTGACTAGAAAAGTGATAAACCGAATGGATGCCACTGGAAATTCTTGGCGATGTATACAAAATGTGAGTAAAAACCTGTTGCCATGAACAAGTAAAGAAAATAACTTGGCAGGCCTATAAAATTTTCATCTTATGAAAAGGATTTTTTCCTCGCAAAATGTGTTGAAAAACGTCGTATGAAACGCGTGAGCTTTGATAATTACATCCTCGGCTCTCTTATCACGCTCACCTGCAGCTCGCGTGATAATTCCGCCTCTGATGTAATTATCAACATACCTCATTTAAATTGAAATTAAGATAGCGGAAAAACTAATAAATGCGTATTTTTGAGCCTTAGTTTACCCGTGAGTACCGTAACAATACTTTGACTTTTTTAAAGTAAGCATGGAGACTATTAAAAGTTACAAAAATGTTTATGATACATTTAATAATTACATATATATACAAACCTTTATTGAAAATGAGTATAAGGTCCAAATGACTTTCATTGCATTTACAATTTTGGTCGCGGTGGTGAGGTGAAAAGTTGTGTGTTTCGCTCGGCAGCTAAGATGTTTGGCGTCTCGTGCCTTGAAATCCTCGCTATGCTCAGGATTGTACTTTTGAAGATTCGCTTCGCATGAGCGACATTACAATCCTTCGCTAGCTCGGCTTTCAATACAAGCACTTGCGCCAAACAACAACTTTACATAACAAATAACTTAGTATTGCCTAAGCTGAAACGGAGAACTTCGTTCGCTTTGCTCGCTCGTTCAATAAATAATTTATATTAGCTTCATAACGGTACATTTCAGAAAAAAATCAATAAAAACAAATTAAACTACCTACTTAAAAATAAATTTGCAATGTGTGATAGATATGTGACATATCTGGAAATAATAGATTGTATTACTAGGGAGCAAAATGGTATATTGTAACGAGGTTGACTGATTGAATCCGGAACGAAGCGAAGGATTCTAATGTGGAATCCTGAGCGTAGTGAGGGATTCAAGCAACGACGCCCGAGGTATACTATTACACTCTTCTTTTCATTCCTTCAATGCTAATAAAAAACACGATAATTACATTAATTATTTCATTAAAAAGATACAATACACGGCCGCAGGAGTTGGGGGCAGGGGTTTTTCAATGATCTTAACACGTTTTAGTTTTAATATCAACCTTTATTAGTTAACTAGTTATACATATGTGTCCGAATGTTTTTGTATATCGTCAGTAATTTTTAATAGCCAGTAACTCCGAAGATGAATGCCACCTGCAAAAAGCGGTATTTTAAAAGGATGGCTTTGTCATACAGACATACCGAAACTATAGGGTACCTAGGGAAAAGTTTGACAACGGATGCTTCAGAAAGAGCAAACCATTCATGATCCTGCACGTATTGACAATCAAGCCATACTAAGTGCTGTCATTGAAAATTGATAAATCTATCGGTAGGTATTTATTACTTACTGTTAGGCGAGAAAACTGTGATTATAGGCGCCTAAGTAGGTATTTCTTTGAATAGCGTTGTTCATTCTGACTCTCACTTTAGGCTTGGAATTTAATAGCTCAAGTTAGATTGATATTAGATTGATATTATAATAACTTCCTTATTAAATCAACTTTAACCGTCTTATTGTTTGTGTTTTGACACAGAATGTGACTAAATGTTGTGGGGACAAAATATTTAGGTACATGGAAATACCATGCCCTTTTCCAAAACTGCAAACATTTAAATTAATGTTTTTGTAAACCATATCCCGTGATCGGTGTGCCACTGCGCTGCGATAACAAAATCTCATCTTAGAAATAGTTGAAAGGCTGGATATTCGAGCCGCGGCCGCCCGCCATCGCCACCCGCAGTCTGGTCGCAAGCTATTCGATTTGACGGTTATCCTCACCTCCTACGTTTATATTGAAACTTAGATAAATATTTACTTTATCGAGTCTAATTTGGCACGGACTTGCCACCGCACCGCTAGATTTGAACTTTGTATTTTTCACTGATTTAGAGTTGTATTCATATAATCTCTTATTTGATCTAATCTTATCTAAGTAGTGCGGACGCGTGGAGTGGATGTAGTGTGTCAATTGCAGCAAAACAATTATAATGTAGGTATTTGTAAATTTATTTGTACAAATCTATTTTCTTAGTTTTATTTAATAATAATAGGTAGACCTGACCTGAAAGTTAGTATGTACTTGGGTATTTATCTTGTAGACAATTTACAAAATGTTGTTTCTGAATGACGTCGTTCCTATGCTGTCCTGTCCTTTCAGATGGTTATGGAGGCGATGCTGAGAGTGAGAGTTTTCGTTGTTCCGCTAATCAAAGTCATAAGTTTTAGCAGATTACGTTTTATTAATTCGACGCATTACTTTAAAGTGGAACTTTATATACCTAACACAAGGTACTAGTATGTAGTAAGTTCCTACATGTCTTATCATTAGATAGTATTACACGAAATGGATGAGATTATAATTAGTAACTTATAGGAGTTACTACTTAGCTACTATATATTCTCACCAAAAGGATACGTGTCCAAGATTAACATAGACTAATCTTACATATGTACCTACCTTTTTGAAATGGGGACTAAAATAATCAGGTTTGTAAGGCGAATTGAGCATTTTGTAACGTTATTATCTCTCGAACTTGATCGTATTTCCCTTTCATTGGAGTTACGTGGCTATAAGTTTTAATTAGCTAACAGCTAACAATATCAGATGCTTATCCGGAAATGTGCGTGATTTAAAATTAAATGCTGATAACGAATGTAATTTCACAATACAATTAGCATATTAAATAGTTAGCGTACCATATTGGCATCCATTCAACTCTTTGCTTAAAAATAAAGAATTGTTTAAAAAGAAAGTAAGCGGTGTCTTATTAAATAAATTTAAAAATGTAATTCAGCTATCCTAAGTAACTTAACTTAACTGATTATTTGTTCTAGCATAAGTAAATACGTGCCTACATATATATTAGGTACCATTCATACAGCTTTTAGCTAATACCTGTGAAACTAATTAGGAGCATTGTCTGCCAACAAACCGCACTGTGGTTTGGCAGATTTATATCTAGCTTTAAGCATGTAAGAAAAAAAGAGAATAAACATTTATTTCATTTTTTTTTTTTTTCCATTTGTGATAAGTACTTAATTAAGTTCACCTTTGTAGGTACTTTGATCTATTGTGTGACATGTATATTCTTTAACCTGTTATTGTGTACAATAAAGTACACGCATACATACATAATTGAACATACCTAATCCGCACAGTTTCGGAAACTAACCCATTAAAATTCAACAATAACTTTCCGTAGATGAATATTTGAAAAATATTATTCGTATAGTGAGCGAGTATTTTGTATGACAGTGAAAGAAATGAAAATAACACGATGTGTGGCACAGCACTCGAGTCCATATGGGCTGTGTCTCGGACTACCCTTTCTGAGACCACTATTTTTGTAATGACAGTTTGCAGGCGGTGGAGCGCGCGCCCGAGTGTGCGGAGCCGAGCCGAACCGAAGGCCGGCGGAGAATGCGAGCTCCGCCGAACGAGAGCGCGGAAAGCCGAGTCTTGCAGCCCCCCTATTCTGTACCTTGTTTTAAGCTCACCTCAACGCTCACCCACAAATATATCTTGACACCGCGATGCTTAGTAACTAAGCGTAGGTAGAGGTCTAGGTTCGTAACGGGTGACCGGCGGGGTGAGCCGCATTAGCGCGTAGCGAATAACAGCCCAGATGTCGTCTTGCAATAGTTGCAATGCAAGTGGAACGCTCTTCAATTATAATTTATTAAATTAATAAGTGTTGTTTTTCAACAATTGCAGTGAAGATGTTAGTAAAAAAAAGCTTTTGTCGACATCTTATATTGTATTTGTCGAATGTGTCCTACCTACTGCACACTGTGCATAATTCACTATGTAGGTACATACCATTCTGTTTGTTTATTATTATTATTTTACTGATGTAATTTTTTTTTTTGTAATATTGCTCTTTTTTAGGGTTCCGTAGGCAACAAGGAACCCTTATAGTTTCGCCATGTCCATCCGTCTGTCTGTCTGTCTGTTTGTCTGTCTGTCTGTCTGTCTGTCCGTCTTTGGCTTAGCTCAGTAACCATTACAATTAGTAAGCTGTAATTCAGCATGGGTATATAAATGAATCACGCCGACAAAACAGTAAAATAAAATCTTGAAAAAAATTTTTTTTTTAGGGTACTTCCCCTGCACCTAAAAAAGCGCCGATGTATTTTTTTTCTCGTTAAACCCATGGTGTGGGGTATTGTTGGATAGCTCGTTCAAAACTATTATGGGTTGTCTAAAACCATTTTTGAAATCAGTGATTCGTTTGCGAGATACTGGGCTTTAAAGCCCTAACTTTTGTTCGAGTGTCCCCCCCTGCCGGCTGAATGGCTACTACTGCGGATGTAAAAAAAATTGTGGTAGTAGTACATATAATGAATTTAAAAGGAAAACTATCATGGACAAGAAGGCGTAAGTAGTTAGCCAATCGTACAAATTCGGCCGACGCAACCGCACCGCACGTCGATGTAACTAAGACAAGCAACTACGGAATCCTACACTTTGGTATTTATTCTTTATTACGCGTGTGGGAGCTGGTGGTAAGCATCTTACAATTATTTTTGTACTAGGTCAGTTTTTTAGCATATTGATGTATTATCTGTTGGTGATCCTTAAATAAATAAATAATTAAATAAATAAAAAGAACAGTCGGGCCAGGAAAAGATAAGTGTTTTTTGTCTCAAACGTCTTAAATTAGTATGATGTCCTAATCTTGATACTTGTTATGATAACTAAGAAAGTAACTGTCGAAACTGCTTTTTAAGAGAATTAAAGTGTGGTTTACTGCTAATATTATTCACATTGAAGAATATAATAAAAAGTTCAATTATTATGTCTCGCTAAAATTAATATTTTAGAGAGTGGTTTTAATTATTCTTCTTAAATATAAAGCAGAATGAAGTTAAAGATTTGTATTTAATTAATTTGTATAACTTTTCTTCCTTCTGCTTGATGAGAATTATGAGTTGCCTTGTGTGAATTGAAGAAAGATGATATTTGTTCAAGTATCATTATTATTGTATCGCGTTATACCCAGTGTTACACACGCTGTTTTATAGGGTTCCGTACTTAGTCAACAAGGAACCCTTATAGTTTCGCCATGTCCGTCTGCGACTTAGCTCATTAACCCTTACTACTAGAAAACTGTAATTCGGCATAGGTATATAAATCAATCACGCCGACAAAACAGTTTTTTTCACGTCACAAACGACAATTTTTTTTTGGGTCTTCTCCTACACCTAAATTAGAGGGATGTAATTTGTTTTTCTCGTTAAACCCAGTGTGGGGAATCGTTGGATAGCTTGTTCAAAAATGCTATGGGTTTCCTAGAACCATTCTCAATTCATTTGTTTGCGAGATATTGGGCTTTAAAACCCAACATTTTTCGAGTCTTGTGTCCACCCCCCTGCCGACTAAATGGCTACTACTGGGGATATGAAACAATTACATATAATGAATTTAAAAGGAAAACTATCACAAAACCCTACACTGCGCGTGGCCCGAATTGCACTTGGCCGATTTTTTAAATTTGCCGCTCTTTTCTAGGCTCATCTTTCCCTGGCCAGACTACAGCAGTCACTGCTTATTTTAATTTTAATGAAATTTAAACCTCTAGCGTATTTTAGGTAGTTGTACGCGTACTCTCGGTTGCAGCTGGTGTAGATATTCTACACTCCAGCGTTTCCAAAAATGTTGAACGGCTTGTTGAATCACCTGCCATCGTGCCAGGCGATTTGGATTATCGTTAGATAAGTCAAACTCGGGTAGAGACGTTAATGGTTCCCCGATGAGGAAATGTCCGGGTGTAAGAGGTAATGGATCTGCAGGATCATTACTTAATTGACAGAGAGGTCTCGAGTTGCGTACCGCCTCAATTTGACACAGTACTGTGTTGAATTCATCATGGGTTAGTGTAAGAGTCCCTATGACGCGACGTAAGTGTCGTTTTAGACTACCTACAGCTCGTTCGACAAGACCGGCGAAATGCGAAGCGTACGCGGGATTAAAATGCCAGGTAACTTGTAGGTTTGTCAGCTGGTCGTTTATGGTAGACTGATTTGATTCGTTTCGCAGAAACATGTAGAGTTCGGTTAGATATCTCGCACAACCTACGAAGTTTCGGCCATTGTCCGAATAAATATCTTTGCAATAACCGCGTCGGGATATAAACCTACGCAAGGCATTTAGAAATGATTCGGTTGATAAGTCGGGGACTAGTTCCAAATGGACTGCCTTCGTGGACATGCACACGAAAACGCAAACGTATGATTTGAAAACTTTCGCGTTGCGAAATTTACTCGATTTGAGATGAAAATGTCCCGCGAAGTCAACGGAAGTATGTAAAAAGGGACGGAGTGATCGAACCCTAGCAGTAGGTAATTGAGCCATTGATGGCTGTGGCCCGTAAGGTCGCGCGCGAACGCATGATACGCAGCGGCGAGTACGCATACGCACGGCGTCGCGTGCGCACAGAATCCAGTACGTCTGTGCGAGGGCAAACTGTAAAGTTTGCGGTCCCACATGTAAATGTGTTTTATGGTAAAAATCGATGAGCACATTTGTAAAATGATGTCTTTTAGGTAAAAGAATTTGATGCTTGGCGTCATACGGCACGTTAGCTCGATTTATCCTGCCGCCGACCCTAAGGAGTCCGGTATCGTCCAGGAAAGGCTTAAGTCTCTGAAGACGTGTTGTACACCTATCGTCGTCCTTGAGACGTGAGATGTCTTCAGAAAATTGTTCACGTTGAACAAGTGAAATTATTCGACTGAGAGCCAGTTTGGTCTCCGAAACAGTAATGTACTTAGACGAATAAACGTTCTTTTTACGACATTTATTAATGAATCGTAACATAAGAGAAACCACGCGTAACATTCTTGGAAATGACGAAAATCTTTCCAAGAACTCTGAGCTCGGTTCATTGGTTTGCGTAAGAAGAACATGCTTGCGTTGCTCCTCGTCAGTATGACAGTTAACTTTGGAAATGGGCCACCAGACTCATTTTTCGAGAGCCAAGCTGGTCCCTTGAACCATAATTGATGGTTCAGTTGAGATGGGAGGACACCGCGGGACGCAGGGTCCGCCGGGTTGTCCGTCGATTGAACGTGCTGCCAGTGTGAAGCAGGCACGTTGTTCGTCGTTTCCGCTATGCGATTGGAAACATATGTACGCCACTTGTCTGGGGATGAACGCAACCAGGCAAGGGTGATTGTTGCCAAGCGTGTACTTGGTCAAACGACAATACACTGCTGTAAGCAGTGAGAATTCTCCTTATCAGCATTGATAGGAGATGAGCGCCACAAAGCTCAAGACGAGGTATTGTGAGCCGTTTGAGAGGCGCGACCTTTGTCTTGCCCATAAGAAAATGTGTGCTGACTGCACCTTCGGAGTCAACCACGCGAATGTAGACGCAAGCGGCATACGCTTTTTCAGAGGCGTCTGAAAAGCCACAAAGTTGCACTTGATGAGTGCTAGGAAGCACGTGACGAGGCAATGAAATATCTTGTAGTAACGGCAGTTCGTCGATGAACCGATACCACAAGTCACAGACACCCTGTGGAGGAGTTTCATCCCAACCTGTGCCCGATACCCACAACAGTTGGATTAAATACTTAGCGAATAAAGTGACTGCGCTTAGAAACCCGAGATGATCGTAAATCTTAGCGATTTCTCCTAACATTATACGCTTCGTACATTTGCCAGAAGCTACTCCATCGTTTTGGTAAGTAAAAGTGTCTGACTTAGGATTCCATTTAAGGCCTAAGACTTTGACAGAAGTGTCAGTGTCGAGTGCTGATAGAATCAGAGCGTCATCATGATTTGAGTCTTCAGTGGTTAAATGAGATAAGAATTCAGAACTGTTACTGGTCCATTTGCGGAGTTCGAATGTACCTGCTTTACAAATGGAAGTGAGCTGATGCTGAAGAATGGGAGCATCTTCGACTGTGTCAGCCTCAGTAACGACATCATCAACAAATACTTCGTTAAGAAGTATTTGCGAGGCAAGTGGAAAAGCAGTAGCTTCATCAATGGCTAATTGACGAAGAGTGCGTAAAGCGAGAAACGGTGCTGCCGAAATTCCGAAGGATACGCAACACAGACGATACTCCTGTACAGGATCGTGAAGAGAGAATCTCCAGAGAATGCGTTGGAAATCACGGTGTTCTTTGCAAAGACCGATGTAGCGATACATCATTTTTAAATCAGCTGTAAAGACTATCTTGTGTAATCTATACTTAAGTAAAATTTCGCAAATATCTTTCTGTAGTTTCTGACCTGTCAGCAAGTTATCGTTGAGAGACCGACCCGATGTCGTTCGGCAAGAAGCATCAAAAACGTTTCTGTACTTACTGGTAGCAGCCGATTTTTTCACGACACAATGGTGCGGAATGTGGTATGGAGGCGTGTCACTGTTCGCAGAATCAGAGACAGGCTCCATGTGTCCCAAGTCCAAATATTCTTGAAGACACTTGTTATAGTTCTCACGTAAGGCAGGGTCACGTGACAGTCGTGCCTCTAGTTTAGTTAAACGTGAGAGAGCAATGGAACGAGATTCGCCTAAAGGAGGAGCGTTCTCCTTAAAAGGCAGAGAAACAGTATATTTCCCGTTTGAATCACGAGTGTGAGTATCGACGAAGATTGACTCACAGCGAAGTTCATCTTTCGTCAGATGTGGGTGTTCTGTGATGGATTCTAGCTCCCAAAATCTTTGAAGTTTAATGTCCAGTTGACAAGTACTCAGATTAGTACTCAGGTGTCTCGTATTTTCATGAGCAATTCTACCGTTCAGTAGATATCCGAAAATGCTATTAATGGCCACGGGTGTGCCTTGTGGGCCTTTGATATTATCGTGAAGCAGTATGCTGTCACTATAGTCTGACCCCAGCAGGAGCTCGACGGGACGCGCAGAACGCAATTCTGGGTCCGCTAAGTTAAGACCTTGTAGGTGCTCGATATTCTCAAAAGTATTTGGAATACTAGGCAGGTAGCTCGTTATTTTAGGTAAAATAAGAGCTTCGATATAAAGCTTCGGCTCTGGTTTGTTGTGGGGTGTAACCTCGCACAACACGTAACCACGCGGTTGCTCGTTGCTGTCACCAATGCCGGTGACAGTAGTACTGGTCTGCGCGGGGTACCGCGGCAGGCCGAGACGTTGGACGCACGATTCAGTGATCAGCGTCGCTTGTGACCCTTGGTCAACAAGAGCACGTACAGACCGCGGCGAGTAAGGCCCATGGTTCATGGGACGCAAGTTTACAAGCGCGGTTGTGAGTAAAACAGTACAGTTCTTTCTCGAGGAAGACCCCGCAGCTTCATGTAATGGAGTGGGCGTAAAGGTGTCCGCCACTGAGTGTAACTCAGGGGGAGGCGAGTACTCCGTTGTCAGTGTGACGTTTGAAGTAGGCGCATCTTCATGTAATGAAGAGTGATGGCGCTGAGAGCAGACGCGGCAAGAGTGGCGCGATTTACAGTCTTTTGCGTCGTGGCCGATGAATAAACAGTTGTAACAAATCTTATTTTGTTGGACGAAATGTTTCCGTTCACCAAAAGTTAGTGTGTGAAACTTCTCACATTTATATAAAGGATGAGAATTATCCTTACAATACGCGCATTTAATTTTATTAATATAATCCACCGCAGTTGCAGCATGCATGCTCATAGTACGCGAGTTTCGCGCAAACGATGGATTAGGAGTGCGCGGTGCATTATATTGCACGTCAGAGTGCGCGCGAGTAAGCGAAATTGCCCGCTGCCCGGCGTGCGCGTGGCGCGATGACGTCACAGCAGCCGCTCGAGCCGAGCCGGCCGGCCCGCCAGCAGGCACGCTCGCGCGCTGCGCCGGGGCCGGAGCCGAGTAGGTACTTGAAGTACGCACGGAGGCGTGCATTATCTCGGATGCCGCTAATTCTTTGTCTAAGAAGTCAAGTAAATCCGTCACACTAGGAATTTCATTTGAGATTTTTAATGATAATTCAAAACGTCTACGTATATTAGGGGTAATTTTGCGCAGCAAAATATTTAAGAGAACAAAATTCCATTGTTCAGTCACCATCAGATATATCTGAGCGGCCAAAGTGCTCACAAATATTTGAACACGTCTTTATTGTCTAGGCATTAGAGACGTGTTCAGATATTTGTGAGCACTTTGGCCGCTCCGATATATCTGATGGCGACTGTTCAACAGGCATACCTAACGACTTTAAAGCCGTGATGTTCTCGTGATAACAATTCATCAAATTACGTAAGGTAAATTCTATATTTTTGTCGCTAACTGCTTCGACATCAAATATATTATCGTAATGTTTTGTTGCAATAATTCGCTTATCTTCATAACGACTTATTAACACTTGCAAGGCATTTTCGTAGTTACATTCAGTAACCGGTATCGATTTGATAAGATTATAAGGTTCACCTTTTAAAAACAATAACAAATAACGGAATCGTTCCACATCTGTTAACGTAGCATTATCGTGCACAAGTGATTTAAATAAATCATAAAAGGCATTCCATTCAGTTAAATCGCCTGAGAAAGTTTGTAATGTCAGCTGAGGTAAACGTATGTGCGATTGAGGTACCTGCTGTGAGGCACAGCAACCCGCATGTGACACGTTGTGTCCACCGCACGGTGCAGAAACACTTTGTTTACGTTCCTCCTTTATCACATCCAAGGTCACTTGGACTTGAAAATACAAAGAATCGAATTTGTTACGAATAGCCAAATTATCCGTTTTTGAAAAGGTTTCGTGTTTTGCCAATAATTTTTCAATCTTTGCTTGTGTTTGCAAGAATGTTTTTTTAATTGAATTTAACTCCTTAACACGTACTCTAAACTCAGCTAAGTTGTTACTACAATCAACAATCTTTTCGATGTTATTCAACGCAAGGTCACGTTCGAAATTCAATTGTTCGATTTCCATTTCGTACGAAGTTAAGTCACTGAATTAAACTAGATATATTATCACGAAACAAAACAATATACCTAGGTATATATTATATATGAATTGTATACGTATGGACGTACGTTGTACGAAAGATAATTACAGGATTAAACGAACTTACCTGAAGTGAAGTTTTATCCTGATTATATGAATTAATTAGTCCGAGGTATTATTTGTAGTACTCGCTTCTCGTAGCCTTATGACGCGATCTTCAAAGCCTAGATAAAAAAAATAACAACACATCTGGCAACATTATTGCCACCATAGACTCATTCAGTTCAGAGTTTATTAGAGAAAACTAGGGAACAAGTTAACTTTTATGTTGATCTTGGGAGGGAGGGAGCTTCCTACCTCGGACTAATTAATTCATATAATCAGGATAGAACTTCACTTCAGGTAAGTTCGTTTAATCCTGTAATTATATTCTTAATTAGTCCGAGGTATTATTTGTAGATGTTTAGAGGACATCAATAGACATTATATTATTATTTAAAACAAAATATATTTTCTTCTGAAAAGTACAAATCTAGATAATTATTCTTACTGTATTAGTAACAGTTAACTAAGAGTATCAAGTTTTAGTACTAAATTAGTACAACAATTTTTGAACAAGAAATAAAAAATCAGTTCGGTAACATCTTACAGATTACTACACTTCAATATTCCTTACCCTAGGTACCTATAATACTCTATGAGATCAGCTCTCTTAACTATTCAGTAAATTACCAAATTAAGAGTTTAAATTATAATCATCTTTTAATAATTAACATATCAAATTAATGACTTTAACAATTATTCTTCTTTTATTCTTCAATGTGTCTTAATTATGAAGATAATCATAATATGTATCGTCGATCAACGGAACCACTGCTCCGGCCTATACTTTAATACAGGAAACATTGGTCAACAAAAAGAAAAAATAAAATAACATTTCAATCTCCTAGAACTGCTCGGGCAAATTGTACTTGATCACTATTATTATTAGCTAAAGGCCTATTATAATGATTAGCGAATGTGGAAGACCTCGTGGACCAGCCTACCGCCTTCATTATACTATTGACAGTGAGGCCTTCTCTGAGAGCTCTAGATGACGAAGCGTGTCTGGTAGAGTGTGCTGAGAATCTAGACATATCAATTCCACTATCTTTCATAGTCTGTCTGAGCCACCTACTAATCGTTTGGGTAGAGGCTTCTTTGATAGGCCTTTTTAAAGTTAGAAAAAGATTTGTGAGTAAAATGTTCTGTTGCCGGAATGTTTGAGTTATTTCTAAATATTTAATTAGAGTCTTAGCTGGGCATATCTCCGGCTTATTGTTCAAATAAGGTATGATTAATTTGGGTGAAGGTCTTCTAGGTCCTGAGGTCTTTAATAGGTCTGTAATAATAATTGTAATACCTACAGGGGTAGTTTCTATATTTTTGGTTTTAATGTGAAAAAGAGTTTGTACTCTTTGCCCCGTTGCCAGGATAAGTAACATAGCCGTCTTTTTAGTGATTACTTCTAATTGTGAATCATCTATGGGATGTAGATTTCCTAAATATGTTAATACTAACTCTGGGTTCCAAATATTATCATATTTGGGTCTTGTGGGACGCAACCTATAGAATCCTTTGAACAAACGTTTCACTCGTTCATCTGTACCTATGCGGCTGCCAATTATCAGGGATAGTGCTGAACGATGGCAGTTGAGAGATTGATAAGAATAACCTTTTTCAAAGCAATCTGTCAAATATGATATAATGATGGGAATTGATGCACTATATGCATCAATATTATGACGTTTGCTATATATCCACCATTGGCGTAAACAGCTATTGTATTGTTTTATGGAATTATATGATAGAGAGGCAATCATTATATTTATTGAACGATCGGAAATTAATCTTCTTTTAAACGCTTCCCTGATAATATGCACGCCGCCAGGGTAAGTTGAGCCCGAAGTGGGTGCAGTGTTCTGAAAGGAGACACAAGGAGATTTTCAGAAGGTCCAAAATTTAATATCTCAGATACCACCATTGATTTTAAAAGTGGATACCAAACTTGTGATGGCCATAGTGGAAATACTAAGATCCCTGTAGCTTTTTCCGATTGAATTTTATGGATTACCTTTAGTAATATTCCAAAGGGTGGGAAGGCATAAAAGAAGGAAGTGTTCCATTTTACCGTAAAAGCATCAATGTTCCAGGCATTTATGATTAGTTCGTGATGCGAACAAATCCAATTCGGGGGTGCCAAAATGTTCGGTAATTGAATTATAAACACTCTGTGAGAGTTCCCACTCAGTATCGATGTTAAAGTTACGAGACTGAAAATCTGCTTCTATATTTTCTTTCGATTTTATGTAAGATGCAAAGATCCAAAGACGTCTAGCCTCACACCATTTCCATATTTTCCTGGCAATGTCGTTAAGTAAGGGGTATTGTACCCCTCCCATACGATTAATATAGGCTATAGCCGTTGTGTTATCTATTCTAAGGAGTATTTCTTTGTCTTGGTGTTTATTGGCAAAACATCTTAAAGCAAAAAACGCTGCCAGTAATTCTAGATAATTAATATGTTAACCTCTCTCCCATTCGGTCCAGTTACCCTGTGTACTTTTGCCATTGCAATACGTTCCCCAGCCTACTAGGGACGCATCAGAGAATATTTCTAAAGTAAAATTGTATTGTTTGATGCGGCTACTTTTTGTCAAAATATTATTTTTCCACCACATCAAATATTCCTTAACTTGTTTATTAATATTCATATCTTTTTCAAAATTGTCATTATGATATTCCAGTGCTAAGAACTTTTCTCGTTCTAACTGTTTTGTGTATACAAATCCGAAAGGGATTGCTATGCTAACTGATACTAAGTTTCCTAATAGTCTAGCAATCTCTCTGATAGAACATGATTGAATCTCTAAAAAATCTTTTATTAGTGAATATATTCTATGTCGTTTCTTTACTGTGGGGCTTAATGTCATATTTCTTGAATTAATAATGAAACCTAAGTATTCTCTCTCCTGAGATGGAAAGGTGCAACTTTTATCTGTATTAATGATGAAACCTAAACATTTTAATATGCTGCAAGTTGTCTGTGTATTAGCTAGACATTCATCAAAAGTGTTTCCTAGGCAAATTATGTCATCTAGATATATGACAATTCTAATGCCCTGACATCTTAGAGATTCAATTGCTGGCTTCAAAAGCTTTGTAAAAACTAGTGGGGCACAGGATAGTCCAAACGGGAGGCAGTTAAATTCATACATCTTTGTTTTAAACAAAAATCTTAAGTATTTTTTGTGCATGTCGCCGATAGGTACCAAATAATATGCATGTTTTAAGTCAATGGTGCACATAAAATCATCTTTTATGATTAATTTGCATAAAGTCCTGACATCCTCCAGTTTAAAGTGATTTGTCTTAACAAATTTATTCAAACACTTTAAATTCAGAATAAATCTATGTGTGTCATCATTTTTAGGTATTGTAAAAATACTGGATAGGAACTGTCCATCACATGGCTGACATTGGGTTATTGCCCCCATTACTAACAGTTTGTGAATTTCTTCTGTAAGAATCTTTGTCTCAGCATTGTTAAAATTATCATTTTGAGGTATATTTTGCTGTGTTGGAATATTCATAAAAGTGATAGAATATTCTTTTATCCAGCTTAATATTATTGGGTCTTTTGTAATATTTGACCAACACTGATAAAAATATTTGAGACGAGCAGCAAAGTTTACCTTTACGGGTACTTGGCACGACCTCCCCGGTTGGCTGGTCTTGGTCGTTGGGCTGGTCTCGCTTGTTGTGCTGTACGTGGATAGTTGCGATGATGAGGCTTGTATGGTTGTCCGTGGCTGGCTTGATATGGACCTGGTTTGTAATGGGCATTGAGTGCCATGTTTCTTGTCTGATGATTTTGGGCCTGGTTGGTCTGGCGCCGGGGATGCTGATAGTTTTTTGACACATTCTTCGGTTTAAGGATGTTTATTGTGCGTTTTATCGCGGAGGAAGTTTTGACTGATTCTTCCAATTGTGAGTATAAAAATTCAGACCTTTTATTCTCATTTAAATTTTGGGACAATGACTTGTCGAGTTGCGGCGCAATCAGCTTCCTGCGGATCTGCGTGTAATTGTGGTGTAAGTTGCTGAGTAATCTCAAACTGTCACTGAGGTTCTTTATGACCTCCAATTTGTCAAAGTCTTGTTTGGTTAATTTGTTAATTGACTGTGTAATTAGGGCAATGCCTTGTCCAAGGTCCTGTTGTCTCTCTTTTAACAAGTTGTCTCGTTGAGACATAGAGTTTAAAAGCAATCCAGAGAACTCACTGTTCAGCTTTGGTGCATCCAGCAGTTTGGCATTATTCGGGATCTTTATTGCCTTCTTCAGGTTTTCATATACCTCCTTGTCAAGACCGTCAGTCAGTAACTGAGTAATTATCTTTATTATTTCAGGGTTTATCTCCTCTCCATATAAGTCTGTATCTTTATCCCCCCGTCCGAGGGCTGCAAGGATATCCTGTGGCAGCTCTTCTTCTTGTTTATCCTCATCTTGAGGTTCCTGATGCTCTAGTTCTTGTGTATCTAGCGGGCAATTCTCCCTTTCCGATAACTCAGATTTATCCGGTGTATTTCTCTCACAAAGTGAGACCACCTCCGGATCTTCAGGATCATCAGCTGAAATTGATTATATCTAATAAGTGAAGTAATTCAACTTTATTTCAGTTCTGGCACAGTCGAGTATAACAACCCATATTTTGGAGACAAACTTTCCAACGGAAAGAGTACAAAGATTGAGAAAAGACAGTTATGTGCGTGTCGTAATGTATATCCTCTTATCCCAGCGGGAAAAGTAAACCTTTCGACACTCGAAAGGATCATAACCTCCGCGAGGTTATGATATAATTTATGATCTTTTAGCCAGCAATCATATGACCTTAACGAGATCTTCTATCCCCGCGGGAAAATAAACATAATATAATATATTATGTAATATATAAATCAGATTAACCCCACGGGAAAATCAACTTGTCGGTACTCGAAGAATCGGGAACCAATGAAGGTTATGATAAAAAACAATGCCGTCTTCAACAATAAAAAACCACTTTATCTCAGAGAGATCTTCTTTCCCCAACGGAAAAAGGGACATAAAGTATCACTTTATGTCTAGTATAAAGGCATCTTGTGTGAAAATACTGAAAAACAATATGCATATTTTTCGCAACCTTCTATCCTCGTTTGTTTCATTTGCCCTTTTAGGCATGATTACAAGAATCACTATCTGGAATACTTACAAAAGCACTGAAAAAACTGGTTTTTTCACATAGAACAATCTTTAACCCTTTCGCGTTGAAGGCGCGGGAAAACGAATGAGTCTATGGTGGCAATAATGTTGCCAGATGTGTTGTTATTTTTTTTATCTAGGCTTTGAAGATCGCGTCATAAGGCTACGAGAAGCGAGTACTACAAATAATACCTCGGACTAATTAAGAATATAATGTATAGGTATAAGTGTGTATAATGGCAAGGTACTAGCGCAATGTTAGTTAGTAAGTAAAATAATATAGCTGGTCGCAAACTTCACCTCAAATCGATATTAAGCACGCACGGCTAAATACAAATAGTCAATGGTTGGTAGATCCCAAGCTACAAAGACTGAAATGAGTGCAGTACGAAATACATGCATGCTTAAAAATCGGTATGTAGCAAGCAGTACAGTGACCGCGGAATTGGCTTCGGTACGTTATACCTACACCGCTTCGATATACACTAAGTACGTAAATACTAAATGGGTTTTGTACGTTGTACGAAAACTTTTAAAGAATTCATTGCGACTAACTATAATAACCTATGCTATAGACATGCAATAACGGCCATGCGAATGGCGCTTGGCGGGCGCTTCGAGCGGCGCGAGTATGCGTCTACCGCCTTTCGTAAAAATGATTGCGAATTCTAATTTCGCAAATATCGCTTAAAACCCTCACTCAAAGTAGCGTATTTTAGGTAGTTCCTTCGATAAAATTGGTAGCTAGTGTTCGGGAGACTCACCTCGAAATCATCCGTCGCTCGGTGTGATGTTCTGGGGGCCCCCTGGTGCTGTATTTCCTCACAGGCCGCTAGAGTCTGGATTGAATAATGGTCGCGTGTCGCGTTTCGGATTTTGGAAGTTTTATAGAGTTTTAAGCTCCAGCAATCTCGTTGCGAGCTGTAACGGTGCGCGGTAAAACGGAGATTGCCATATCACGCTCAGTGTTGCTAGCTTTCAGAAAAGCGTTTGGTTTCGTCTCCGTCAAACTAGCTATATGATTTAATATCCGTAGATTTCGAAAATGAATGAATAACACGTTGTGTTTTGTGCTAGGAACGTTGCAATACTAAACAAAACCTCAGATGCCATTCATTAGGTATAGGCGGTGTTCACTGGTTTGAAATGAGGAATTCAAAGACTAGGTATTTAATACTAAGTAGGTATAAAAAAACTACTTGACTGGCACGAATTCTTCATTATAAGTCTTCGTTATTTTCGGGCATTAATGCAGTATGTGGCTCAGTAGACTTTATAAGTGATAGAACTTTAGGCGGTATAGGGTGATCGTTTTTTTTAATAAGGCGGTGTTTTAATGACAAATGTGAAATAAAAGGGTCCGAAGATTCGAGAGCTCGCCGAAAAAGGTCCAAAATTGTAGGGTCTATTTTTTGAGTGAGATGCTCACGATCATACCGCCAAAATTTGTTGCGGGATTTACAGGGTTGCTCGGACAGCATTCCCATTGGCAAAGTCTCAATGATTTGCCAATCGCGTTTTAGTATTTTGTGCATAGTGACTAACATATCAAACCAGCCATATGATTGTACATACTTTTCAGCGACAGATGCACAAAATACACGAAATTCGTTTGTGTCGATTGGCAAACCACTTGAGAGAACCACCTAAATGGTATGAAAATCGTCGACAAGCCACTCCATAAGAATAATTTTATTAGCACAGTGTATCTTCTGTTATTTTATAGTTTTAGTTATTGGAACATGAAACCGGCCCTTTATAAAATTTGTGAGGTGAAAATGGTTGTTCGTTGTTTCATATAAGTACTACATTTTCGTAGAATTTTGCTTCATAGAAAATGTTTCTCATATTATAATTTCATAGAATGATCAATTTCTAGGGCACTTACTTTGTAGAAGCTGTATTTGTACATTTGTTATAGTTGAGATAATTAATGTTTCGAAATTCATGTCATAGAGTTTTAGCTTATATATTATTGTTCCTTATTAGGGTTCCGTACCCAAACGATAAAAACGGGATCCTATTACTAAGACTTCGCTGTCCGTCTGTCTGTCTGTCACCAGGCTGTATCTCAAGAACCGCGATAGCTAGACAGTTGAAATTTTCACAGATGATGTATTTCTGTTGCCGCTATAACAACAAATACTAAAAACTAAATAAAATAAATATTTTAGGGGGACTCCCATACAACAAACGTGTTTTTTTTGCCGTTTTGTCTGTCGCCAGGCTGTATCTCAAGAACCGCGATAGCTAGAGAGTTGAAATTTTCACAAATTATGTATTTCTGTTGCCGCTATAACAACAAATACTAAAAACAAAAGGGTCTCCCATACAACAACCTTTTTTTTTTTTTTTACTTTTTTATAGATAATGGTACGGAACCCTTCGTGCGCGAGTCCAACTCGCACTTGCCCGTTTTTAATATTTAGTTAATATAATAGTTTTTTCAAAGCCTGTTTTATTCATCGAATTTTGTTTGTCATTTTATTAAGCTTAATATTTTCGTTTCATAGAAGGCTTAGTAACTCAATAATTTCTTTGTCGAAAATTAAATCATAGCAAAATACATGTCATATAATTTTAAATTATTTAAGTGGGAGTTTTAATAACAAGTTTTTCCGCTCTTTTATAAAAAAAATAACCTAACCGCGATCCGAGTCGGTTTTGCCACTTAGCCCCCGTTCCTAGATCCTTGTGTACTTGTTATTAAAACTTACTACTAATGACAAATAGGTAATTTACTACTAAGAAAAACATAAATGAAAATGTTTCTTTTCAATAAATTTAAATGAAGTTCATAAGTTCAGAAATAAGAATTTTTGAAAAGAAAATACTGGAACTAAAGATTATATGAAACGGTTCCTATGAAACAACAATCTATGAAATTTCTAAAGCTAAAAAGTTTGATAGTAATATACATTGAACTGAATTTCTGTGAAATATGTTTCAACCAAGTGAATAGTCTATGAAAGAATAATATTGGAACTGAAAGTATATGAGCCAAATAATTTATGAAATAATTTCTGAGAAACGAAATTCTATGAAATTTCTGTCTGTGAAATAGGGTGACACCGGTGAAGATATATTTCTATTCACCGTCGAATTTTTTTTTGAGTATACTTTTCCATGAATGTGTATATCAATTATAAGCAATAAACTCATGCGCCCGCGAATGTTTCTATTTTTAAACATACTACGATTTTGCAACAAGTTTTATTTATTTAATCGTATGGCATACATTATTTTGGCCTTTTTAAAGTTTGTCACTCTTTAGTACCTACCACCCAGGGGACAAGTGCAGGGTTGTGGTAGGTAGCTCCTGCGGACGCGAGTGACAGTTGTCCCCCCTTTGTCAAGTGAGTGGGCAACTCGAATGTTAGAAGTTCTTAAGCCCGATGGCCTCTAACTCGGCTTAACGACTACTGTCGTAGACAGCAGCCGGGATCAACTGCTTAGCGTGCCTTCCAAAGCACCGAAGCAACAAGTAGTGACACCAAACTCCAATTGAAAATAAAGTTTACCTACCTAGTGTGTGACAACCCTAACTTGAATATTTCAAAATTCATATCTCGCGAATCCTGCGATATTTTCATTTACTTTTTTTTCCTAGTGATAAAATGCTTTTTATAAACTATTAAATAGTTGTAAAATAAAATGCGACCGATGTAAGATTATCAAGAAAAAAAAATATTTTTTTTAGGTAATTGATGATATCGTCCTCTAAGAGTCATCAATTCTAAGTTTTAGTGAATCATATTCGTATAACAAAACTACCTTTATTATAACATATAAGGATGATTATAAAAAGAGGCACGATATGTGAGTAATTAAATTACAGTTTTCATATTTCTATGGCTGTTTCTCGAGTTATCGAAAATATCAAAAACTATGGGACACAGAACTGTTGGAGTTTCAATTTTCGCTATCATTTGTTAAAGTTCATAATTTAAACATTTAAGTAGACTTTCGCAAAATTTAGCAAAAATCCCACACTGAGTCGCCATCAGATATATCGGAGCACTACACTAACACGTCTCTAATGCCTTGATAATAGAGACGTGTTCAGATATTTGTGTGCACTTTGGCCGCTCCGATATATCTGATGGCGACTGTGCCGTACTTCACAGTGATAAACCTATAAAAATCAAAAATATTCAAGCCTCCGTAAGTAAAACATTGCCTGAAATGCAAAAAACATTGAAACAGCTGTGAAAAGGACCCGAATTTCAATGACAGCGTTTGGGAGAAGTTTACACTCAAGTTGATTTTAAACACTCAGGAAATGCGTACAAACAAAAATTCTTGGTACTTATTCATGTCTAATTATTTTAAATTATTTTGTTTTAAAGTTATAAACCTGAAATATGCCCTGAAATGTACCAAGTACTTGGTAATCAAAATGAGTAATTAATTATAATATACAGTTGTAGATATATACAGGGTGAAATAGTATTCACCGTTCAAATTTTGGGAGGTGATTCGGTGGGTCATCTCGATCGAAATTGGATAATAAGTTGTATCCAAATCGCAAAAAAAAAACCAGCTATTCCATACATTTTGGCGGCTGAGCTCACGCCGTTTGTATGGAACAGCTGGTTTGTTTTTCGCGATTCGGATACAACTTATTATCCAATTTTGATCGAGATGACCCATCTCGATCAAAATTGTATAATAAGTTGTATCCAAATCGCAAAAAAAAAACAGCTGTTCCATACATTTTGGCGGCTGAGCTCACGCCGTTTGTATGGAACAGCTGGTTTTTTTTTCGCGATTCGGATACAAGTTATTATCCAATTTTGATCGAGATGACCCACCGAATCACCTCCCAAAATTTGAACGGTGAATACTATTTCTATAGGCTTTATGTTTCATACATACATAGATACACTCAGTCAAGATCGCGTAGTAAACTTTCTCCCAATTGTTATTATTTTTACAGTAAAATAGCTGAAGTCTAATTATAAAAGTTTTACTTGAACTGAACACAAATTAGACATCCGTGACAAATAGATGGGCCTGAAATAACTGCGCTGACAGTCGAACACACGTCGATCTGTTCACATAATGGTGAGCATTCCATTTTTCATGTTAAAACTATAAATAGTACCTACGGGTTTAATCTCGGCTACAGGAGCGTTCAAACCATTGTTTCAAATATTTGATTAGCAATTGTTGCGTGGGTATGTTAATAAAATACTTTAAATATTATCAGGGGTTAAACTGAGACTTACATCTTGTACCTATTTATTACCGTTCGATTTAAATATTTTGTACACGCTCTGTCAAACGTTATTTATACCGTAGCTCGGCTGTGGAATACGAAACGTGGATACTGACGTTTCAGATTGACTCCTAAATTAATTATATGAAAACATTTCTCATATTATCGCTGCTTGCTTTTGTTTAGTATTTACTAAGGAACTATACTACTAGGTACGGGTAAGTATACTAAAATGTGTTATGTGGCCTCACCAACGACACCAACACAAGTGTCAAAACGACATATAAAAACAAACGAACTTTAGATAAAATAGATTTGATTAACGTTCATGAGTAAGAACAATTAATGTTTACATCGCAACGCAATATTAAGTAGGTACTTTATCCTCCCAGTACAAAAACGAAACTTCAATAGCGCTTTACGTAGGTATACAACGTCGGCAAACGGCGGTCATTTCAATGGATTTCTGACGTAAAAACCATAGTACGGCATACCTAGTTAGTTATTCAAATATTAATCTGTGAAATGGATTCTTAATTGTTTATCTGGAAACCAATATTCTCGGACCGGGTCCCAATTGTTCCAAAGTCTCTACAGGTTCTTTAAACTAAGTTCCAATAAATCGAATTAGATAATATTTGTAGAAGGGCGGGCTCCGAGTATTTAAAGATTGAGACAATTAGTCGGCGGCTTCTCAGCCCTCAGGGCAAATATTTGCCTATTCCCGCCAACCCTTGTTTGGACCAATGCCGCCCTGGGCGTTGTCGACACAGCGGTGGAAACGGTTAATAGATGAATGTTTGCTCGCTCTTCCCCATATACTTATCAGGCCGTGGCTTTTTCCCTCACTGCCAATTTGGCTAGGGTTCGGTTCGGGCGAAGGGCGCATTGTTATATATGTATTTAGCAACTTCACTCACGGTTTTTTCTTGTTATAATCACCTAACTTATTTATTATTCGGAAAAGTATCAACAGATCACTGAATAGTGAACTGTGAGAATAGGTGTTAGCAAAAACACCTAAGTATTCTCACGCAGTACTCATAGGGATTTCCTAGAGATTAGCATATTTCGATTCCATACTAAATTACACAGATTAGTTATAAGACAGGGTTTTGATTTCATTCCAAATATTATCCTAACTATCCTGATATTAGTTAAATCAGCGATATGTGGAAGTTAGTGGATATGTAGTCTAAAATGTTATATATCCATTATTAACACGTTTTATTTAAGGAATCCACTCGAATAGTAAATGCCAACAGTTAGAGGCCTAACGAGAATGTTCACGTATAGACTCAGCGTTTCCAAATTCATCAATTAGTTAAAACGCGTGTCTATCGAAAGGTGGCCACCGCAGAGCTCATCCCCGGCGGTCTCGCCGTACTTACAAAAATACCAGAATGTAATTAAATGTGGATAACTTGCGCTTTATAGACGGGTGCGCGCGCGCTGTTCGTGTTTGTTTAGTTAGTAATAGACGTGTTTTTACGCAATCTGGAAGTCGTAAATCGTTTCACCAAATTATGTCGTTCCCGAGAGTGAAGGTGCAGGCGCGCCTCTGCAAGGATTTTAGGCCCATAAGTATTATGCATTTGTTTTAAACAGTTTTAAGCTAATAGATACCTAGTTTTACCTTCTAGTTTTCTCATTCATGTCTAATGGGATTCGAAACTTAAAACGTCGCCAAATGTCTGGCGAACAACGTCAAGAATTATAATACCGGTTTTTAATCATCTGAAAACTAAGATGTTGATGTAAACATAAAATTAGCGTCTTTTCGGGATTCATAATCGAATAAAGAGCAGTGTACCAGAGGTGTACAAGCAGCGTAGCTGTCGTGAATCACGCTGCAGTTTTACCAATAATCTGCTCACCTATATAATAAAGTAAATCGGCACTTAAAATATGTAAACGGTTTAAATTACTACGAATGTAAAGAGGCTTTGTTCACTTGGTTACTGGAACTTATTTACAACGAAACTGAAGTATTACTACACTCCAGTGAATAAATTAAGTTTGAGAGCTCATGCACACGTGCGTACACACACACACACACACACACACACACGCACACGCACGCACACGCACGCACACACACACACACACATACGCGCGCGCGCGCTTACACACATTAACAATGAATTGTACAAGTAATAACTATTTTGTATTAAATAAGTAATTAGATTACTTCAAATTGATTAATTTATATAAAAATGTAATTAGGGAACAGAACACTAATGTACCGGGAAGAAGAGAGTCTCTCCTGACACAATTGTTTCCAACACTTACTAGGCACTTTGTATGTCACAATTGTACTATTGTATTAATCAATACATTATTATTGTTCTATGTAGGTATTATATGATATAGTTAGAACCTACTAATTTAATCATATTCATATAGATTCGCTGTATTACTAAAGCATAATATGTGTTACATTGGTAACTACCTAACTAAAGCAACAGGGCTTTCAAAGTACGAATAAGCATTTTTCCAAAACTACGCCATTTGATTTGGGCTTAGATTACCATAGAGATGCAATGCCAACTGCAATAATGTTTCATTGACAAGCACTTGACGAGTCTCGTGTGACATTTGATCTCGCAAGCGACGTGAGTATGGGGGTTCAATCTTAAAGGCCCATACTTACCTACTCAACTCTCGGTCTGAAAGCTATAGGCATTGTATAGGTAGCGCTTGGTAAGGTTGCACTGTTTTATTGGAATATTCCTACGAGTATTGGTCACCTTCCATCTACAACATCAGGGTCAGCTCTCCGTGATGCACATTATTTAAATGTCTCGTATGTAATTTGAATGACACACGTAAGCCAACTTTCAGCTCTATCATGGCTCAAAATTAACTTAATAATTTTGACTAGACCAGACAGACATCGCGACAGGTGAAAACAAATGAATGCTTGTACACATAGGCAGGCAGACAGTGAAGAGTGGAATATGACTCGACATCGGTCGGATAGGTACTTTACTTTATTCGCACGCAGCAGCGATCTTCTTAATACAGTTTTTTAAACAAACATTTTAAAACACAAACGTTCGGTCACGGATAAATTTAGCTACTTGCACAATGGAAGCTTATAAAGATACAATAAGTGAGCAACGATTGACAGCGCGGGCGCAGAGCCGGCGGCGCGGGAGTCGCGGGTAATGCGGCGAGTAATCCTGCGCGCGCCGGCCCACAATACCCGGATCACTATAATCCGCAAAAAATTACAAAAATGCATTACCAACTTACAGCTCCCACTTAAACACAAAATAGACTAATATACCCCTTCAGGCCTCGCATTACAAACGAAAAGCGCTTAGGTGACGGTAAAAATAAAATGGTGACTATTTTACGGAAAGCTTGTGTTTGCAATTTAAAAAGTAACGTTCTACGCATCCTATTTAATTCAATTTGTTCACAATGAATCAAGTATTTTATTTTATATTGTTGTAGGTGGTCCTGTGCCTGCAGGTAGATGTGGGTGATCAACCTTTAGGGCTCGCTTTTTATCTATATTACACGCCGAATTCGACGTTTTATTCTAGTCGCAGAAGCATACAATTGTCTACACAATTTAAAAAAGCGCTACTTATATGGTATTCTTTTACTGCTTTATAATATCCTACTAATATTATAAATGTGAGTTTCAATGTTTCGATGTTTGTTACCCAATCAGGAAAAAAACAGCAGAAGGGTGAGGACCAAATTCTTGGCCAGTAAATAGCCTGGTTAGTCAGTAGTTAGCCATACAAACTGAACAAGTGAACAAAGTTCCGTTGTGACACAAAAATTAACCATAGAATTGTATGGTTAATTTTCGTGTCACAACGGAAAACTTTCATAGAAAATTTAATTGAGTGGGTTAGGCTGGCCAAGAATTTGGTCCTACCCAGAACGGATTGAGATATGTCATAACATAGGTAAGGTAGTTTATAACCCGCATTAACCCTTAAATGCATAATGATGTATATATGCATCGTATATTGTATACGTTTTTTTAAATACTATTATTTTTTTCTTTATTTTTCCCTCAATCTATACAACATGACACATCTATTTCAATTTATTAAAAAGTTATACAAAATATCATGCATTTAAGGGTTAAAACGTACGAAAATTTTACCTCCAAAGGGAACATATAGATACAAAGTTGATATACCAGTTCACGCGGACGAAGTCGCGGGCTAATGCTAGTACCTAATCTATAAAAAGATCAAAAGTTATAACGTTTAATAAGCAATCATCATTGTATATTGTCCAGAACGATCTCTTACTATATAAATATATGTGCTTTGTAATATTCCATTAAGGCTGTGCATTATTACATTACATTATTTTACGACACAATCAAGTTAATATTATAGTATTTTATCTCATCTAAAATCTCACTTTATGAAATTTAAATAAAACGTCTCTAAGTTAGGTATTTATCGAAATTTGTCCAAAAAGCCATTCCCGAAAAGTGTTACGAGTACATCTCTTTTGTTCGTGCGCGGAAGGCATCAGCGTGTCTCTGTCTAGGGGGCGTGTTCGACTCAAATCAAGGCATCGCCTTAATGCTATTAATTTTAGCAAGGTAATTCGGAGGCTACGAGCGTAGACATTCGCAGGCCGCCGCGTCGTAGCAAGGTCTACGGTCTACGGCTATACCTGTTCCGTCGGTTAGCGGTCTATGTATTTAATTGACATTCTGCATGTAAATGGGTCATACACATATTTAGGTTCTAATTTGTATTACATGTGAATACACTTCCAACCAAAAATGACCAATTGATCATGTAGACTTAAATACGCGACAGTGAAGGAGGTCACTAACTTTTATATTCTGCTGCTAGCCGATTCGACTTCATTCAAAACTGAACGCTATTCGTAAGGGTATAAAGCCGTTAAACACTTTTTGCAATAGCATATTCTGCAAATAAATTTGTAATTTTGTCCAAGCGTCCTTCACCGTTTTGCTATTGAGCAAATTCGAATAGTTCGAATGTGGACGTTATTCCTACAGAGAAATAGCTTTGAAAAATATTTACCAACGGCAAAAACTAATTGATATTTTGTTCACCGCCGCCGTCTGCTGTTCTCGCAAATTCGAATAGTTCGATTTGGACGTTATTCCTAAAGAGATAAAGCTTTGAAAAATATTTGGCAATGGCAAAAACAAATTGGTATTTTGTTTGCCGCCGCCGGCGGGCGAGCGGCCCGTCGCACCCCGCGGGCGCTTCCGCCTAAATAATTGATAATTGTTTATAAATTTGCGTCAAATTCATTTTTAGGGTGACACCGTAAGATGTCACGTGACCTGATCGAAAAACTGTTACAATGTTATGAATTTTTCACTTCTGGCGGCACTCCCGGAGTGCAACCCGGTCTTTTTTTTTTAGTTTTCAGTCTGCGAATGATCCAAGTACATTGCCAAACACTTAATTAGCTACTTTGCATTTTTTTACGATGCCATTCGAACTATTTTTCTGAGAGGATCAGACGGTTATATGGAACCAAATACAATTAGAACACATAAAAAGAAAAGACAAAAATGAAAGTCATAGACGGACCTCGCCGGTTCAAATTAAATGACATTACTTCGTACTAACTAATCTTGTATGGAAAAACAATCAAATTGCTGTTTAGCTCGTGAAATAGTTGTAATAGATTATGTTTTATTAGAGCGTAAGTAATAGGATCCTATTTGGTAGCTAATATTCTGCTCTTGGGCAATAAAAAACACATGCTTTTTTTCTTTTAAGCGTCATATCTTTTTCTGATTTTAATTTTATTTAGAAATTTACAATTTATTGTAATAATTTGATGGCTCATTATTATCATCGAAATAGCAACACACATTTAAACATGAGGAAAGTACCCATCAATTGAAACTGACTCATGTAAATGTAGCGCAATTAAGACTGAATGACGATAATTCTATTTTCTTACCCATTCTACAACAAATCTATAATTTGCCTTATTTAACGCTTAAACTTGTGAGCGTCAATAATGTATTAAAAAAAACTGCAAAAAATTAAATGACACGTCATTTTGACAACATTCGTCCCGTTCCGGACCTCCGGACCCGTGTTTTTTGCCCTTATTTGACGATAAGCTACCAAGTTATAAAAAGCACGGCGTATGGCCATAAAGTCATCATCAATAAGGATACATTTTGAATGGCATCCAGCGACGTTCACTTTGTGCATCTACTCGCCGACATGGAAGATTTTTCTCAGCAATATTTCTTAATGAATCCCTTACGCCACCATTCATGTCATCCGTTGAGTAAACAAGGACCTTCGTCAAACACAACTTCGATTTCGCTCCAATTCGATATTTTCGAGATTTGCAGTGGAAGTACGTGAATAAACTACAGATTATATCCCAACAAGCTAAGTACTCATATAAATAAAGAATATAAGTATTTAATTACTAATAACGCTCTTATAGAGATATTTGCGTAGAGCCATTTACTTATAATAGCATACGATAAGCGGTAACATACTCAAGAGCATTAATGTTTATAATTCAGCCTTATAGTGTGCTACAAGATTGTAACACAGAACAATTACAGGATACTTTGACTTATAGTAACATTTAACAAGCGTAAATAGTCTTAAGATCATTTGGTTTTATTTTACAGACTTCTAGTTAAGCTACAAGATCGTCTTATAAGACAGTTATAGGTTTAAGTCTCTTATAACAGTTTTCAGAAAGATCAAATAGTCCTGAATAATATTTGATCTTTATAGTAGCATTTTGTAAGAGTACAAGATATTATCTATAATATACTAAGCTGAGGTTATTACAAGTCTACATAGCTATTGGTCTTGTCCAATGTCCTTAAAACTGAAATAGTACTTTGGTAAGAGCCTTATTAGACGAAACAACCTTATAAGTTATTAGATCAAACACCTTACTAGTAAACGTTTGGTATTTTTTGCTGATTGATTAGTTGTTCGAATTCGTGTTGTGAAAGTCGTTTAAAATGGATTTAAGTGAATGGAAACGATTTAAAAGGAGCGTGAGTTACAGAAGAAAAGTAAGAAAATTGAATACAGTATTAGCGAAGCCCAATTTATCGGGAACAAGTTCAACTGCATTTGAAAGTGAACCTGGTGCGTCAAGTGCAAATAAAAGTGAAGTGAATGAGGGTTCCGCGGTAGACTGTGTTTTAGAGTCGGATACCGAAGAAGATGAATAGAATACGAAGATGATAGTGAAGAAGATAGGGTAAAATGTGTTATTGACCATGGCCATTCACATTCGTTGAGTTTTATAAATTCATATTTACTTAAAAAACAGTCAACGTCTAAATATAACACCATTTCGAATAGAACCTTAAAGACAAAATAATTTATTTTAAAAACGTATGACAGGAAAACTTTCAAATTATCTCCTTGATGATTTAATCTGAGGGGCTACCGCGAAACGAAAACCAACTTCGTTCGTGTATCTCTCTCTATGTCGCTAGAATTAGCAAGTACGACAGAGACGGAGATACATTTATGAGCGAAGTTCGTTTTCGTTTCGCGGTAGGCCATCTGTAATCTAGTGTATTTAAAACGTCGGGATGAATTTAAGAAATTGTACGCGACATAATCCGTTAAAGTAGTTTTATTTAAATGAATAACCATGGCAGAACTATAAACATTATTTTAAACCTAAATTAAGTTTCTTAGGGTTCATAAATAGTAAGATGATTTTATGAGGAACCCTAATTCGTTTTAATATGGCGGCAAGTTCTCTGGATTAAAACTGTTATAGGTGCAAATTTACCTATAATTGTCCTATAACACACTCAATGCAGATTTAAAAAAAAATGGCGAATGTTCATGATAAATGTGGGAATATTATTTTAACAATATAAGTGATGTGTGCGCTTTTTCATAGGAATTGTAAAATTAAAAAAATATAAAATAAATAAATAAATAAATATTAGGGGACAATCTTACACAAATCCACCCAGTCCCAAACTAAGCAAAGCTTGTACTATGGGTACTAGACGACGATAAACATACTTGTATAGATAAATAAATAATTAAATACATAGAAAACATCCATGACTCAGGAACAAATATTCGTGCTTATCACACAAATTAAATGCCGTTACCGGGATTCGAACCCAGGACCTCTTGCTTCGTAGGCAGGGTCACTACCAACTAAGCTAAAGCGGTCGTCATGTTCGTCGTGTGGTCGTTATGATGCCCGGTATGGTACGGTATGTTCACATACTATATACAACGTGTCCCAAAACTCAACGATAAGCCGGCACCAGAGGATGGAGCTGCTTATGATTAGTCGAGAAAAAATAAGGAAAAAAATAAATCTCAATTATTTTAGAAATTACAGAAAAAAAATGAAATTCATCGAAAATCGACATCCCTAATGGTATTTTTAACGACCATGTCTACAAATAGTAGTTTACATGTATTTTGGTATTTTTAAGAACTGTGTTAGATAGCAGGGCTACTTAAGTTTCCAAAAACAAAAAAAAAACAGTAATATTTGAATATTTGTAGACATGGTCGTTAAAAATACCATTAGGGATGTCGATTTTCGATGTTTTTTTTTTTTTTCTGTAATTTCTAAAATAATTGAGATATATTTTTTTCCTTATTTTTTCTCGACTAATCATAAACAGCTCAATCCTCTGGTGCCGGCTTATCGTTGAGTTTTGGGACACGTTGTATACAGTATTTTACAATACTTACATATGCTCTACAGTCTACACTAATTACAAATAATATTAGTTAGATTAGTAACAAAAATATGTACTTAAGTTTGTTTTTAGGTATTTATTTCTCACAAACACACCATACCAACCGGCCAAAACAACGGAAAGATGTTTATAAAATGTACTTATAACTAAGTATATTACTAGAGCGTTATACGAGTAAATAAGATTGCTTTAGTATGATGCTCGTGTGAGATACTTATAAGAGTTATAAAACTTATAAATGGATAGATAGAACTTCTGTAAGTGTATTATAGGGCCTAGTGACCTTCTGCTAGTTGATTATAAGATCGTTATAAGAAATCCGTGTGTGTAGTAAACTACAAGTATCTTATAAGTACAATAAAAATATGCTTGACAAACACTATAAGGTCTCGTTCTGATTTTGCTTTGTTTTCAGTATAGGTACCTTTTTTGTATAGGTAGAAGAGTTTTTACATGTCCTCATCATGTAGCTTACCTAATTATATTTATAATTGTCAGTCAAATAGGATGCAAAATCATATACTTGGGTACCTATCAATAACCACGTTCTGTTAATGTTTATTTTATGATCCTGATGATTATCAGCCAAAGTTGGTGTCTGTTACAAATTTCAATTGGCGGTGACGCGGTGCGACAGACAATGCAGGGATTAGTGCAGGTTTGTTCACATTGTTCACTTGCACTCTCATGCAACTGCGGGATTGCGGAGCGGCCGACGCGAGGGCGCGGGCGCGCTATCGCGGCGCGCCACGACCCGCCACCCCTTTGAGCTCCATTCTAACGCCGTTCCAATTCCATTCCGCAAACGGATCAGCATATTTTACACGCCTTTGTGAAGTCGTTAAATTGAGACCGGTATCTGTAAATGAACTAGGGACGAGACCGCTATTGAGATACTAACTTTTAATTTATTGCAGCGAAACAAATAAACATAAAGATAGATGACGCCGATTTCTGGAACTGCTGGTAAATTGTGTTGAATTGTTAAAAACAGTATGGGAAATATTTGGGACACATTCACATTAGATACATCAGTACATCACATACTTGTGACTGAGGTGTTGTATGAGAGTAAGAAGTGAAATGTCGGGACGGTTGAGTGCGGAAAATGATAAATACGCGCCAGTGTGCCACCCTTGTGTGTATGTATGCATGTTATGTAAAAAGTGTATGTATGCATGTTACGTTACTTGCTCAGATGCTACCAGACTAAATAATCAAATAGGGGCCTGAAAATGCGGCGAAATGGTTCCAGTAAAGGATACGGTACGGCAGTGTTTGCTTCGCGCTCGACTTGGCGGGGGCACTGCCGTGCCCCCAGATTTGGCTTTATAGTAATTAAAGACAAAACAAATGAATACCTTGAGCGCGCTTTATATACTGACCCCCTTATTCATAAAACTTAAAATGCCTCTGCTAAATAAAATGTGCTTTGTCCCTTTCTTACGAACACAAATGTCAAAGTGACGAATTTTGACGCCATTTTAGTTAAAACAGGCTTGTAGGACGTTTAATGAATACGGCCCCTAGCTAGATTCTTTCACGTTTCCGATATATTTAAATATTGTGTATTCGATCTTTGAAATATTGTGTTCTTTGAAATAATATTATTAATCGCGGATGTTGGTTTGCGCAAGTTGTCTCATAAATTCCTTAACCGGAAACCGGATTTTGATTTCTGTGGCTCCTGCGCATCAATCTGTTAACGCGTGCCTGGATCAAAAGATTATCGCGAATATTAAACTCGGTCACTGGAAACGGTGACAAATTATTCAATATGGCAGCAAGATGACGCCGTCATCAAAGCGATACAATAATTTTAACGTACCTATTCCCGATTATTTGATTCTAGGTACTTACCTGCATCGCCCGGATCCAAGAAGTCTGCCTATTTGTAGTTTAAACAACGTAAGTTTTGACATAGCGTAAAGTGTATCGACACCACTCCTTAAAATGCTACCTCAAATGCTACTCCGGCCGCCCACCATACAAGTAAAATATAGACAATAAAATCTGCAAAATGATTGTAAATGTACAAAAAATATACTATATAGTATCGTTTGTTTTGAAATGGAACGAAACTGTTCTTATTTAGAATGGTATAGATTGCATTGGAAGAATGCCTTTTGATAGGCATTTGCACAGCCAGAGGATAATTATTTATTATTTCTACACAAACCACAATCAACCTTTTGACAAGTAAATGTGATTTGTATATTCCTATAAACAAGTGAAGTGGTAAATGGCTCAGCTCCGATTTGAAGGCCTCAAGGTATCATTTGTTTATGAATGAAGGAAGGAAGGTTTATCCTCAACTTAAGCATATGAGTCTGATTTAGTTTATCCCACCTTACGCAATATTTACTTAATAATTTGGATAGTCAAGCAACTATTCAATAAACGGATTACAATAACATCTAAGTAAAACGTAAAGCAACGTTAAGTCCGTTAGTCAGCACGTTTGTAGAACTTGTACCTAAGTAAAGTTTACGTCTATACTGCGTCTATTAAAACCGACAAAGGCAAATAAGAATTAACAGATGGCCGGTGATGAAAAGTCGTGTCTCGTTTCAGCATTGGCTCTATGCGTATTGAGGGAATCGTGAAAGAACGGCAACATGACGACTCCATTCCTTTTGTGCAGCAAAACCGCACTATTATAGGACTGCAAAGAGACGTAAGTGTGCTTATACTTAAATAAATTAATGCCCTTTTCAACACGTATGGTATTGTAACGCACTTCAAAGGAGGGTCGGTTAATTGAGCAACGCGATGGAAATAAAAACACTAGCCGGTGTTCCTCTCCATGCTGTGATTGACGTCATCGCGCACAATTTATTATGACACGTTACTTTTTGCTTCTTTCATGCCACGGTTTCAGCCGAATTAAAATTTGCCAAAATTAAACTGTGTAGTGTACAGTCATTTGTGGAATTTGACATTAACATTTGAATAAAGCAGGTATGATCAATTACTAAATCTAGATCAACGATCACTTATAAATAATAGTTATAATTTATTGATTAAGACAAACTTATTGATGAGTTGCGTTGCCTCCGCCCGTCGGCTCGAGAGCTAACAGCTGCAATTTGGATTTAGCCTCCACGCCTAATTTCGGTGGGTAGACTTATTTTAACATTAAATACACACACAAATATCCCTTGTATAAACACATCGCCCCATAATACAAGCGCAGCCGAAAGAAAAGCTTCACTCGCTGACACGCAAAATGCACCGCTATTGAGAGTACCCAAGCGTTCCGTTTCCCGTAACATTTGGCTTAAAGGATAATTGTATTGTTTTCCTAGCACACAATTTGTTATAGAACATCAGGCTGCGAGTTTTTATTAGTGCGGCTATAGATAAGCGAGCGTCCTTCCAGGCGGTTAACCGTCGCTGCGCTGCGGTGCGGCTTCCCTCGTGTTTGAGTACAACACTCGACTACTTATTACATTACTTTATAATAATAAACGTACCTAAGCGTGCCGCAGGGCCCACAGGATACCATAGGTATAGCCTGTGTCCATTCTGAAGGTCCTCTGTAGGTATATACGAGGGAATAACTTTGGAAATCGGAAGAATAGGGGCGTAGACACTAAATAAAATAATCAATAATGTCATATTTTCTCAAAAAAGGTTAAAAAATGTAGGTAGTCAAATGGAGAAAAAATCAACGCACAAGGTAAATTATTACGAAGTTATAAGTGTCCAAAGTTTTAAGAAGGGGTATGTTCTGTCCCTTTTTCGCAAAACGCAACTTCATATGAAACGATGACGCTGGAAGAATGTGACGTCACAGAAGACGGCATCGTGTTCGGCGCTGCTTTGAGGTATCTGAATGGGATTGTCGTCACTAGGCTTATTTTTTGCCTTCTTTCTTTTGGAGTAATAATAATTTTCGAGTCTACACCCGTATTGTTCCGGATATTACCACACACACCAAATTACAAAGCTACATAAGTACTTTACCTCTTTATAATATTAGTATTCATAATAGTTACTTGAATCAGATCTTCGATAAAGCAGGTCAAACCTGCGACATGTGCCTTTGAGTACACTAATGTTTTTTTCTGAATTCAAACAGCCACAACTAAGACTGAATCGAAACCGAGTTTCAAGTGAATAAAAATATTGCTTTGCTTTACAAGCTTTATAAATCATTAAAACCTAAATCTGGTGTATGACTATGACATAGAATAAATACGTGCTTGGTTCGAGAGAATCATCTGAATTCAAGTTAATATCTGTTTAATTCAAGATATCTTCCTACTTTATTTCTTGATTGAAGTTTTTTTACCGTTTAGTTACTCTTCAGTTCTGACATACCTCATACATAGAATGCACATGAAATGTGACGTTAAAGATTAAATACGTCATAAAAACTGAGGATCCGCGTTGTCCGAATTCGGTTTTGCCTATCCGATCGGTCGGGTTACCAGTTACCAAGTAGCCGCACATGGTTCAATGTGGCAAGCACATGGGCTGAGCTGTCGTTTACCAAGCCGTTTAGTGAGCCATCCCCGCTCTGTTTACCGTTTCTACACGATTACAATATAATCATGCCGCTTAATGCATAATACCCGTCTTTAAACAAAACTATACATTTATTTTGTCAACTTTTATTAAGTGTTGTTTAATGTCCATGTGGATCAGCACAGTTATGTAATATTAGCTTTTGCCCCGGACTTGGTTCGCGTTGACTTCCTTTTCATGGACTTTTACTGAGATAAAAAGTATTATATTATACATATATGTTAATCCAGGCTATACTCTATTTGTATACTTACTTAAATAAAATTCAACTTAATCCGTTCAGCCGTATTTACGTGATTTAGTAACAAACATGTAAACATCCAAACTTGCGCATTTATAATACACTAGCTGTTGCCCGCGACTTCGTCCGCGTAGAAATTGAGAAAAAATATTGCTATTAAATGATTTTAGGCGTAACCTTATTATCGCTATCCCAAACAAACTTCTACCATCTTAAGGGATGATTTTCGAGATAAAAACTATCCTAAATCCTTCCAAGGGTCTCAAATTATGTCTAGGTATGCCAATGTTCATGTTATTCCGTTCCTGGAGTTTAGGCGTAAAAGGTTTATATTGCTGAACTTAAAATGTCCGTTTTTAAAAATATACATATTTTAATTGCTATCAATTATCACACGTTTATAACTACTTAAATTGTGTGTTTTTCATAATGTATTCAAGGATTTTTTTATGTCTACTAAGCTACATTATCTACTGATTTTTTAAATCCGTTTAGTAATAGTACATTACTGCAGAGACCAGTAAGTAAGCCATCCTGGACGAGTATGATTTAGCCGGCCGAGCCGAAGGCGAGGTCCGGCTATAATACGAGGCCAGGATGGCACTTATGGTCGAAGCGTGTATAGTGCTTTTCTCAAAAATAAAACAATATGTTTGAATAAAAGTTAGAAGTTTATTGCTGGATAATTATATAGGTACATATAACAAGATTAATTATTAAGAAATGTTAAAGGTTACGTTTGTCATATTGGGACAATTGCTTATAGATATTTTTATGGATTTACCGGGTACATTTATGTTGGTTTGAGAGATATCGGCGTGTGATGGGTCTGCCTGGGAGTTCGATATTTTCGTCGGATGATCAGTTACAGGAGACTGTGGACGTTCATAGGACGTTGATGGCTGATGGTAGATAATTAGTGGTTCTAGGCGAGAGGTCGACTGGTTTGACGAGGATGGTTGATTTAATTTTATGTTGGTGTTGATTTTTCCAGTAATTTCTGTTTTATTTCCTACGGACTCCTCTATATACCCTTCGGCAGTTCGGTCCGATTTCCATCCGCCGTGTCTTTTTATGGTGGTCAAATTGGCCCCAGAATCCGCGAGAAGAGTCGCCGATGACCTCCGGAAACAATGTCCGGTGTAGGCTTCCGGATTAGACAAATTTAAAAATGTGGCGATTTCTTTAGGCATTGCTGCTATCTTGTGACGCCCAATGTTTTGTTTGAGACACTTTGCATTTCTATAATTAATGAAAAAATGGTCGGACTTCATGTCGGCAGGACGAAGATCTTGATATTTTTTCACAAAGTTTGCAAACTCGTCACGAATCACAAACGAGCGATCTATTTTCGTTTTGGTGTCTCGTAGATTTACCAATATTATATTGTCGTGATATTCTACGTCTCTCATTGTAATGTTGGTCAGCTCCATACTCCTACACGCGCCATTCACTCCCATAATAAGAGCAACCTAAAACAAACGTTTATACATTGACACCATAGCAATAAAACAACCAATTTAATATAGTAACATCCATTAAGTATAAGTATAAAATGAATTTACCTTTATAGCCAGATATTTATCATCCGGAGCATCGTTTAAAAACTGTTGAATATTTTGACTATTAAATATCTTCGATTTCTTGCCTTTATACCCATCAGATTGTCGCTTCAGCCAAGCCGTCAAGTTCAAGTATTTTTTTATATTTACATCGTGCTTGTTCAGTACAACACTGCGGAGCATAGAATAGAGTGCCCATAGGGTCGAAGGCTTCATTGTTTTGCCAAGATTAGTAAAATAAGCCAGAAATACATTTTCTGACCAACTTGTAGTTTTATGTTCAGCTTTCCACTTCATGAACTTTTCATAATTGTGCAAATATCTCTCCTTGGACTTGGGTGGAAGTAAATTATTTCTCGCCAATTCCGCCTCGGCTTTTAGATAGGGCGGCGTGCAATCTATGTCGCAATCTGATTCATCAGAACTCATTTTTAGCTATTTTTATTCTTTCCTAAGTAAACATTTTATTTCAATGAAGTCAATCCCGCCAAAATACGAGAGCGACTTTTTTTTAATTGCTTTATGATGTTTAAGATACTGATATTATGCCACAACCCCAATAGGATTAATACATAATTTTCGTATTAGTTTTATGTTTATTGTGAATATTTTATTTTATTCTTCTTTTTCTTCTGTTAGTATCGAATTCCTAATTCCTAATTAGTATCAAAATAGTAAAAAATACGAAAGAACTGATTTTCCGCCATTTTACATCGTGCAATATAAGTGCAATTCGGACACATCAACCTCTATGGTACCAATCACCTCCTTAGAAAAAAAAATAGTTCTATATATAAATATTATGATATGTAATGGGATTTCATACTTACTTACTGGACACTTTTGCGTTTTCCTGGACACTTCTAAAAATTGTCCAGGATGAGTCACTTTCGGATACTATCTTCACAGATGTTACGGGAACATTTCATACTATTTTTGAGAAAATTTAATTACGTTAGTCCGGGCTGCCTGTATAGTTTTGAAAGTAAAATTATCATATGCCAAAAGACGTAGAACTTTCCATCTCCGTCCCCAGTCCCCATTTAACGGTCTTAGAGAACAAATCATTTTGATAAGCCAAAATTAACTACTTAAATTAACAAAATGATCCGCAGTTTCAATCTAACATTACCTTCTTTTCGGTGTGTTCGGTGTGTGTTTATATATATATATATATATACTAGTTTCTGCCCGCGACTTCGTCCGCGTGGAACACGTTTATATCGTTGCTCCTTACAAACGTTCGCCCCCTTTGACGATGGTTCCCGTGCTTAAAAGGTATATTTTTCATAATGTATTAAAGAAAGCTACATTACTGGAAATGTTTGCCTAAATCCGTCCAGTAGGTAGTTTTAATCACGTTAGTCCGGGCTACCTGTATAGTTTGGAAAGCAAACTTATCTAATGCTAAAAGACGTAGAACTTTCCATCACCATCCGCCGTCCCCATTTAACGATGTTTAGTTAGAGAATACATTATTTTGATTATCCAAAAAAACTTTTTAAATTAACAATTCCCGCCAAACAACTTGAGCAAATGACCTTGCCTGCGCAAAGGCGAATTGTACGTGCGAGCTGCCCCCCCCACTTAGTCCCGCATGTTCAAGTTGTTTGACGGGAACTGTACCATATAGTATATGTATGACCTAAGAATTCCCTTACTTCAAAAATTACTTGGTCCTCATACATTTTTCCAACCCTTTTTTAGCCTCCTTAGAGGATGAATTTTAAGAAACGCTGTAATTCGTTTCCTAGTCTTTAACCGAAGTTACAGATCCCTTACTTTAAAATTGTCTTGTTCTCCGTACAAACATCCAATTCCTTTATAGGGGATAAATGTTTTTAACCCCCTTATGGAATCAATTCTAAACAGTGTAAAACAAAAGTAAAACAGAAGTTACAAATCTCTTACTTTAAAAATGTCTTGCTCTCCTTACAAACTTTGAACCTCCTTTAACCCCCTATAGGGGATGAATTTCAAAAAACTCTGAAATCAGTTTTGTAGTCTTTTAATATACAGTCTAAGACCGAAGTCACAATTGTCTTACTATAACATTTTCTTGGTCTCCATGTAAACCTTGAATTCCGTTTTAACCCCCCTTAGGGATTGAATTTTTCCAAAACGCTGTGAGTACTTTTTTATTCTGATAAGAAATCTTTATACAACGGTTTAAGTTTCCAGCTCAAGAAAGGGTGTTTCTCCTCCAAACCTTGCACCCCTTTTTAACTCCCTTAGGGATAGAATTTTCTAAAACGCTGGAAGTACTTTTTTGTATTCTAATAAGTAATCTTTGTTTAAAGATTCAAGTCTCTAGCTAAGAAACAAAGTTTTCCCCATAAAAACATTTCACCCTTTTTTAACCCCTTAGGGGTGGGTTTTTCCAAAACGCTTTAAGTTGTTTTTTTGTACTTAAATAAGTAATCTGTCTACAAAGTTTCAAGTTTCGAAACCCAAAAGGAAAAGTTTCCCTTATACAAACATTGCACCCCTATTTAACCCCCTTAGGGGTAGAATTTTCTAAAAAGCTGACAGTTTTTTTTTGTATTCTAATTTGTAATCTTTTTCCTAAGTTTCTAGTCCAAAAAATAAAGTTCCCTCCATACAAATTTTTCACCCCTATTTAACCCCCGTAGGGGTAGAATTTTCTAAAACGCAAAAAGTACTTTTTTTGTATTCTAATAAGTAATCTTTCTACAAAGTTTCAAGTCTCTAGTTCAAAAAATAATGCTTCCCCCATACAAACATTGCACTCCTTTTTGACCCCTTTGGGGTAGAATTTTCCAAAACGCTGAAAGTACTTTATCTGTATTTTAATAAGTAATCTTTCTACAAAGAGGTAAGTCTCCAGCTCAAAAAAATAATTTCCCATATACAAACTTTGCACTCCTATTTAACCCGCTTAGGGGTGGGTTATTCCAAAACCCTAAAATTACTTTTCTTCTATTGCAATAAGAAGTCCGTGCACAAAGTTTCAAGTCTCTCACTTAAAATTTTACTTTATCCCCATACAAACTTTCAATCTCCTTTTTATCTCCTTGAGGGTGGAATTTTCAAAAATCCCTTCTTAGTGGGTATTAACGTTATATAAACTACCTATTGTGAAAAAATCAGCTTTCTAGGTTCAACGGTTTGGGCTGGGCGTTGATTTAAGTGAGTGAGTCAGTCAGTCAGTCATGCAGGACTTTTACGATTATATATATAGGTTTTACAGTAGGTACATATGACGCTACTTTCCCGCACTAGTGGGGAAAGTAGCACTTTCCGTGCATATGTCGAAACTTTAAAGAGCCATATGTACAGTAAAACGTTGTACGATACACGTGCGAATAGGTAATTCGCAACTCGTGTCGATTTAAAACACTCCCTTCGGTCGTGTTTTAATTTATCACCACTCGTTGCGAATTTCCTATTTTCGGCACTTGTATCGTAAATAACTATTTCCCCTCACTGTCTCGGAAAGCCGTCTTTTATCCTTTAAAACCAGTGAGCAAAAACGCATTTTATCCACTAATGGGGAAAGTAATTTGACCTTGGAGCGTGTTTAAGTAGCTTTTGAGACTTTTGACAGATAACAAAACGTAAAACACTCATAATACAACATTTTCACAGATGATGTATTTCTGTTGCCGCTATAACAACAAATACTTAAAAACAGAATAAAATAAATATTTAAGAACTTTTAAAGAATTGCTTGTAGACTTCATTCAGGAGCTGGGTCTCAAAATGTATGGGAAAAGTAAAACCCGACTCGCACTTGACCAAAATTCTACTTGATATTACTTAACGTTATTATAACTATTTATTACTGTTAAAAAAATATCAATATTATTATTTAAATTAAATAAAGTTGTTTTGCATGTTGCTCTTTCCTCGCTACAGTGAGGTGAAAAGTTTTGTGTTACACACGGGTGCAAATGTATTTTACTTCTCGTGTGTTGATACACTCGCTGCGCTCAGGATTAATTTAGAACCCCTCGCTTCGCTCGTGGTTCAACTATAGAATCCTTTCGCTTGCTTGTGTTTCAATTCCACACTCGCGGGTAAAATACAACTTTGCACCCTTGTATAACAAATAACTATTATATTATATTATTATACATAGTTAGGAATAAGTTTTATTTTACTGTTTCTGAACTTCGGATGGAAACTTGTGAACAAAAACGTATACCAACTTATCTCTGGGAAATCTCGTTTTCTCCAGATCATCATGAAAGACGCCGAGCACACCTGAACGACGCTCGTTAATAATATAAGTACTATACGGGAGACCACATACTTATATGTTATATGTACTTAAATTATTAAACGAGTGTCATTCGTACAACAAATTTATTATTTATTTACGAGTATGTTTGTAGAATGGCTCCACTTTTTCGCTGATATTTACGTTGGGGCGAAAAATCGATAGAGGTAATGTTTCCTTTGCGCAAAATTTTTTTTCTTCCCTGTTTTCACAGAGTAGCTCGGCCTCCCAAATAATTTAGCTTAACTGTCTTACACTACAATAGCAATCTTTGATTTATTATAAGCCTGCATGGTGGTTTAGAATTAGGCAGACATTATTGACAGTCTTTTTTGGCGGCGGAATTCTTTTGAATCACTTATAATTTAACCGAGTCCCAAGACAATTTACTGAACAGCATGTGGTTTCATATCTGTTCTAGTGGCAAAATTTGTTTTCCGAGTTTGCCCGTTCTAAGATTATTATACCCCCGTTGATCTCGCGAAGAAGCACAAGGCTCCACTTAACACTTTAAGTAGATGATATCGATTAAAGTAGGTAGACATCTGGAACTCGGATACCTTAAAATATAAACCAAACAGATCGGTGTCAGCCCGGCACTCTCAGGGCTCCACTCGTGTTTATTTGTCCACATCTTTTCGATAAATAAAGCAATATTTATTTTATGTGTCAGCTAAGTCGCATCCTATATAGGTGAAGCGTTTCACAGAAAATCCGCATGTTGGATTAAGGTAATGAGTAGATAGTATGTTAAAGGGATAGAGAACTGGGAGAACATTTAGTAGCTTTGGAATAGGTAAATTGATGATAAAAAGAGCCTCGCTTCCATTGCAATAGAGTAAGACATTAAACGTAAAACCTAAACTGCAACTATCTAATTCTTTAACGTTATATACTGTACGGAAACTGTTAGGTTTACGTTCCAAGTCTAGCTACTAATAGCCATAAAAATAAAACATATATAGCAAGACGTATGTAATAAAATTCATCACTGGCACCGTGAAGTGGCGAAGTAAGCCGAGGTTAAACTTAGTGCCGTTTGTTTGCATAAGGCAGAAGCATTTGGCGCCCGCTTCGGGGGCCCGCGAACGGGAGCGACGCCGACATTATTCTAATTATATTGAACACTTTCCCAACAAAAGATAAACGCTTAAGTTTTGTATTTTTGAAGGCGAACTAGAAATCATAAAATGCAATTGAAGCATCGCCAGCTCGCTCTCAAATAGAAACCGCAAATTGATTGAAGTATAGGTACGTAGATGTTTATTACGCGTGCAGGCCCCGTATCATGGTCAGCCTTATCACGCGATAAGTGACAAGATAGAGCGTCCGTCACTGGCTGACACCGTTCGATAGAACGAGACTGACGCTCTTGTCTCTTGTGATCTTGTCACGTATCGCGTGATAAGGCCGACCATGATACGGGGCCAGGTCGCGAGACTCTGTGGCCTTTTGCCTAGCCTTTCTGGAGTCGCAGTTATTATAAACGGCCAGAAGGGGGTCGCCAAATCGTTTCCCATCCTAAGGGAACGTATACCCATACTAAGCGACCCATTTTTTACAAATTTAATGATATTGACTACGTGACGAAAACCCTACGTAAAGAATATCACTATTTTATTTGAACCCATCATACATTTTCCAAAGATAGCCGCTGGCAGCCATCACTTGGAGCACGCGCGCGCAATATAAATCAGCAATTAGCCGCGACGACACTGCAACAACACGGCCACGTGCGCCGGCGGCGCCGCCAACCCTGGGTTAACCGTCCCTCCCAGTCTTACAGCTCTCAGCATTACCTCGACTTGTTTATGAGTCGTCGTCGAAACAGATCTTTCCATTCGGGAAGAAGCGCCCCACGCTTGCCTACCCAATGGACAAAACACAAACCAGTAAGCAACGAGCTTCCTAGTGGATGACATCTTCCGATTGGTATCGCGTTGGTTTGCGATTTATCGTGCGCGCTCGGTTCCACGCGCAGGCTGACATAAAAGTTGCTTGTTGATTGGATTACCTACTTTGATCCAATTCGGCCAACTCAAATAATCTCAAGTAACTTATACGTTATAGGTATACGTTAGTATGAGCAAGTAAGTAGAAACTTATGATATTATTGAATACCAATAATTATAAAAATTCTCTTAACTTGGATGTGGTTGGTTTTTCATAGTCATCACTCTTAAAATAAGTAGAGAGAGCTGCAGTGTAAAGAAAGGTATACGCAGCGGTTAGGAGCTGGATTTAACACTCGTAAATCAACCAAATAAATGATGGGATTTATATTCGTATTCGTAAGCAAACCGAACTCCCTATTTTAATCCACTAAAAATGAAAGAACAAGACGCGCAGAGCAAACAAAACATTAATTTTGTTTTTTATAGCGAAGCAGAGTTCCGTCCGCAGCGTTCGTTGCACGGAAAATCCTTTATTGTCCAAACATGATAGCACTGCGTGCCGGTAATACCTACTATGCATATGAAAACGAGACTGCGTCAACAACGCCTCGTGGGCTGGGCTGGTCGCGCTGCCGCAAGGCCAGCTGGCCAACACACGACCTTTCAGAACACAATGTCACGGGTCATAGCATACATTACATCTACGAGTATACTAATTTTATAAAGAGGAAAAGTCTGTGAGATGAGGTTGTGTTTTGGGTAGGTAATACCCGGAACCGCTTATCCGATTTCAAAAAATATTTCACGCTTTACGAATATATAATTCAATAGATGGCTCTGAAGTTACCATCTAACGATTTAATGTTTCGAATATCTTTAATTTCTATAAATAAAGCTTGAACTCGCCAAAACGTGGGCACACATAAGTGCTTATATTTTTTTATTTACTTAGTATACCAACTATTTAGTACGTATTTTAAAATCTCCATGGTAGCTACGATGATTAAAAAATATTATGACAGAGTCTCATTCATTCATTTGTTTTCGTGATGGCGAGCTCTGAATATCAGCAGCGTGAAAACGTTTTTCTCAAACATACAGAAAATCCACACTTAAGCTATAGATAGATCTCTAGCAAAATTGTTAAAATATCCACAATCCACCGTATGCTTGGTCCTAAAAAAGTTTCGCGAACGTTTAACGTTAGAACGGAAGCCAGGAAGCGGAGGAAAGCAAGGAGTAAAAGACAAAAAATGGAAGCCCGGGTCTTGCAGCTTTTTAGAGCGGATCCGAAGTTATCATCACGTGATGTCGCAAAAAAGGTACAAATGTCGCAATCATACATATAGAAAGTTAAGTCCAGGGCCGGATTAAGATCGTACAAGGCCCAAGCTGCACCTAATCGCGATGCTAAGCAGAATTTATCCGCAAAAAGAAGGGCACGAAAATTGTATGACGAACTTTTAACAAAATTTGAATGCGTTGTACGAGTACTAGATGACGAAACGTACATAAAAGCGGACTTCAAACAGATACCTGGGCAAGAATATTACACTTCTACGAGTCGTAAAAACGCTCCAGAAGATTGCAAAAAGAAAATGAGATCGAAGTTTCCAAAAAAGTTCTTGTTATGGCAAGCCATTTGTAGTTGTGGCAAACGAAGTCGTTTGTTCATCACAACAGGGACAGTAAACGGTGAAATATATAAAAAAGAATGTTTGCAAAAGCGTTTTCTACCTTTTTTAAGAAGTCATAGCTCACAACCATTGTTTTGGCCTGATCTTGTAAGCTGCCACTATTCTAAAGCAGTGACGGAATGGTATGAACAGAATGCGGTTTCTGTGGTACCTATAAACAGTGCAATCCTCCGAACTGTCCTGAACTCAGGCCTATCAAAGAATATTGGTCCATGATGAAAGGAATTTTAAATAAGAAAGGCGGACATGTTAAATCAGCTGCGGAGTAGCAAAAAATATGGACTTGGACTAGCAAAAAGTACCCCGATACTGCTGTGCAAACCCTTATGAGCCGCATTCGGTGGAAAGTACGCATGATGGCGTATTCTAATTATAATTAAACCTGTGTATCTGTTTTTAAAATGTACATTGTAGACAAACACAATAAAAATCTTCATGAATTTTATTATAGCCTATATTTTTTGAAGTGAAAACTTCTTTAGCGGCGCTGAGCACTTTTTGGGATGGGGAAAAATTGTTAAACACGCGACAGATTTTTGTGACGTCAGATGTGAAGGAGGTCACAAACTTTTATATTTTGCTGCTAGCCGATTCGACTTCATTCAAAACTGAACGCTATTCGTAAGAGTATAAAGCCGTTAAACACTTTTTGCAATAGCATACTCTGCAAATGAATTTGTAATTTTGTCCACGCCTCCTTTACCGTTTTGCTATTGAGCAAATTCGAATAGTTCGAATTTGGACGTTATTCCTAAGAAGATCCAGCTTTGAAAAATATTTGCCAATGGCAAAAACAAATTGATTGGCGGCGGCGACGTTGGGGAACGGCGCGGGGCGAGCGGCGGGGCATCGGCGTCGGGCCGGCGAGCTGCGACGCGTCCCACTACCAGATCAAACCACACACAGCAATGACGCGTTCGTGATTTTTATATTAACATTTTTGAAGTGAAAACTTCTTTAGCGGCGCTGTGCACTTTTTGGGATGCGGATTTTTTTTTAAACTTGCTACTGGTGTCCCGTGACCGTAAATGGTGAGAGATTCTGGACGAGGCTTGGGGGCGGGGGGGACCGATGCCGTAGTGGCGATGCGGCGCTTACCCGTACGGCCGACACACAATAAGTTCTCACGCGCTAATTTGCAAGTGAAATAGTTTACTTCTGTTGCTACTTGCTACGGTATTCTTCGATTCGAAATGTCAAAGTCACTTCTGCCGGAACTCCCGGAGTGCAACCCGGTCTTTTTTTTATTTTATTTGTTAATTTATGTGCCCACATTTTGGCGTGTTCAAGTTTTAGTTATTTAAAAGTTCCCTAATTAATGGATCCTGACATCACGATATCGATGAAGCTTGTCAATCATGTATTATTTTTGACGTGGTATGTACACACCGAAGTTTTATATGCCTCTAGGGAGGCCTTATGAAAAGCAAGGTCTCTCAAAGGTCTGTTTTGTTTTTAATTTCCGTGAACTTGCCATCCGAACCAAACTGAATCCGGATCCGAACCGAATCGGATCGGTTTATATTTATAAATAATACCAATAATTGGTAAAAGATGTATACACATAATACATGATCATTTATTTTTATTTTAGTAAATGTTCTACAAATGTTTGATAGTAAAACTTTTTATTTCGAAAAATTTGCTTATGAAGTTGCTACACTGCAATATGTCGGCCTATTGAAAAAACGTTAGATGATTTGACATCGTGGTAAACAGTGCTTTTATGAAAAATGTATGGACCATAAAAGTATCTACACTAAACAGTGCGTTTATGGGCCATAGAGCATAGAGTTTTTCGACGACTTAGTATCGGTGTCATTGTATTTGAGCTCGAGCCTATATAAATGACAGATAACGGTACAGGAGTAGAAAAAGTCAATAAATATCTACCGATAGATTTAAATCCATTTAGTTGTAAATGGTTTGCTCTTTCTGAAGGTTCCGTAGACAAACTATTCCCTAGGTACCCCATAGTTTCGCTATGTCTGTATGACAAAGCCGTCCTTGTTCTTAGGTAAAACATTGCTTTTTGCAGGTGGCATTTATCTTCGGAGTTGCTGGCTATTAAACACTAGTGCCTCTGTGAGCTGTAGACCTCGCGGGTTTGTTTCAAAACGGTTCAATTTAGTATTTTTATACCTTTTTAACCCATGGGGGTTGAATTGAAATCGTGTCCATTATCAAAAAAAACGACGAAATCTCGAGGTAATTAAACAAACACCTTTTGGAACGTGATTAAGTTCATTTGGGTGGCCATTTGAAAAAAAAACGAAAATTGATGTGACAAAAAGAAATAATTGCACTTATAAATTATTGAACCTACTCACAAAATTTCATGAGAATCGGCTGAGAAATGTGAGCTCTAGGCGAGAACAGGGGGACATCCAAACATCCGGACATGAGGAAAAACAATTTTTCGTCCAAGCTGAAGCATGGACGCTTCGCTCGCTCGGTCGAAGAAATGTTGACGATATACAAAAACATTCAGACACATATACCTATTTGCGGTGCGGTCCGATAATATTTGTATCTATTTAATTAAATATTTACTGTAATAATCATGTTTTTAATCATCATGGAATGAGTGAAAAGAAGAGTGTATTACGCGGTTGCAAAATTATTTATACCTCGGGCAACGTTGCTTGAATCCCTCACTACGCTCGGGATTCTATTCTTGAATCCTTCCCTTCGTTCTGGATTCAATCAGTCACCCTCGTCACAATATACCATTTTCTACTATAACCAACTTTACTCAATGTATTTCCTATTGTAGGTGAGTCAAATTTAATTGCCAGTTTTTTTGTATGGTGAGTGGTTAGTTAAATGTATTACTAGATTGTATATAAATATATTATGGGTACCTATACGACGGACAACGGTTATTAATGCATCATTAACGAAAATACATAAATCTCTCTCGTAAGTTTATCAAACTAATGGGAAAAAGTAGCCGAATGGTTAAACAATTATTTTATTCATCCCTCATGCAGTTCACGCATACATGTGTTAGTAATGTTAGTATACTCGTAAGTACCTAATCAGTAATCACTGATTAATGGGAAATATTGTAACCCTTTTCCTTTAAACTAACACTGTACAGCAAGGTCGTAGGTATGATACTAAATAATTTATGCGAGCAGTACTTGAATTATCTCTAGTTTCTAAGATTTGCGAATATCTCTCAAGTATAATTTGTAACTTATAAATTTACGAAGACTTTTAATATACGAAAACTTAATAGTTATTTAACTTTTACTTAAATGTCTAAAATCGTTAATAAGAAAGTAAATATACTAGAACAATTGTTACGTTATAGGACGCGTTGACGGCCACAATAAGAGTATTCAACAAATTTGTGAATGGGGGCGTGCTTAATTTTTAGAGCCGGCGATTATCCGGCTGAACAATCCGATGTGCAAACACTGTCATCCCGCATTCCCGCCGTCCACGTAGGTGTCGAGGAGCCCACACCAATTTCTATGGACCCCGAACAATGCATGTCACTTGTCTCCTACCAAATCTGGTCAGTTTTGACATGTTGTCATGTTTTTACTAACGCCCGCTGTCAATGGCTCAACGATTTCACGGCTCAGGGCCGCGCCTATGGCCAAGACCAATTTGCGACAACAGGCCACACTTCTAATTCCCATTGTGCCGATTATGAGTCTATGTTATTGTGGCGCGCCTCACAATGCGGATTAGGCATTATTTCCCAAATGACTTTAGTGCTCCGGAGATGGGAAAAGATATTTGCTCACCTGTTCCGTTCCGACATCCCCGTTCATTGTGTAAATGCCGCCGGATGCGCCAGAGGCGCTAAGTACGCATTTTAATTTATGATAGATAGATTGCATGACTCAGTCAAGCTATGCTCAGTAGGTAGCTCTCGTGAGCTTATTATTAGCGTAACAACATGCGCTAAATAAATATCTGCCACGTCCTATAACGGCTCGATAAAGAGTGTCATGTCAGACATTCTATAGACCCCTTTGTTGTACTGTGTTATTAAAATTAATAAGAATTGTCCATGATAACCTCTATAGATTAAAAACCCAAAACGTGACATTTAAACAAATACCAATTAACCAGTCGATGAAAGAGTAACTTTAAATTTGAAATGTTTACACAGCCAATAGTTGGGGACGCGATGATTGTGCGTTTCACGACTGTTTCGAATTTACAAAACAGCCAATAAAGGCCGTCATTGTTACCTTATAAAAATAAAATAAAAAGTTGGAGTGTTTCTACGCCGACGTGTTCAGCTAGCTGGAGACGAGATACTATTCACTATACCCTTATTAATAGGATTTAAATTGGGATAGTCGCAGGAGAGGAGGGATCGTGTGAAGGTAGCTATTGTAATGGTGAATTTTATTTTAAATGAAGAAGGGGTGAGTTTTGTTGCGGTCAGACCCCCCGGGCTGCGAGGCTGATTATGAAGTTGCTCAAAGAGATCGCATCATTTGACGAATATAGACATTATAGTACCTATAATTTATTCACAATAAAATTGCGTGCAGGTACTAAATAATGTCGTTGACAAATTGGTCGTTTTCTGCTTCTTTCTTTAGAACATTATTGTGTAACGCAGTAAATATACACGTATTATTAAGTTAATAACCCTTTTTGGTTGTTTGTGGCTAAGTCATCGTAGGCCACCTTAGAACCAGTGGTAGAGCCTGCGTCAAAGATGATGTTTACACCTTTGAAAATTACATATCTTTGACGTGTACTGCGCTGAACTTGCGACAGTATTGAGAACTTTCATATTATTGTCACTGTGACCAGATTTTAAGTCTTTGTGCTTGTTTTGCCACATTTAATGAGTCATTATAGCTCCAATGATAACTAATCTTAAGAAACACCATACTCTATGGTACAAATATTAGACCCCTACTTGTGTAGGGGTTCTTTTACCTCTCGAAGGAGGGTTGCTCATAATAATATATAAGTATAAATAAATAAATATAAGGGGACAATCCTATATACACAAATTGATCTAGTCCCAAACTAAGCAAAGCTTGTACTATGGGTACTAGACGACGGTAAACATAATTATACTTAAAGATAAATAAATACTTAAATAAATAGAAAACATCCATGACTAAGGAACAAATATTCGTGCTCATCGCGCAAATAAATGCCCTTACCGGGATTCGAACCCAGGACCTGTTGCTTCGTAGGCAGGGTCACTCCCAACTAGGCTAAAGCGGTCGTCAATATATATCTTCTATTAGGTGTATATGAAGATGCGTTGAACTGCTCATACATATGGTTTCGAATACTGATAGACCCCTATGCTTGGCTTGGTATTAGCGCATACGCCGAGTGTTCATACATAGACATTGTTTCTATGTACTGTATTGAGCAAACTGCTATCAGAATAAATGTTACTTAGACCATTTGCTATGAGCACTACCAGGCTCATATGTTGTTAGGCACTGGTTTGTATTCCATACAATTGAATACAACAAAAGAATATAAACTCATAATCTCGACAAACGTAGATATGCATACGAAAAGCAAGAAAATAATTAAACAAAAAAATCTAGTACCTAACCCCGAGATGGGCCTGAATAGGCGAGCGATATTAACAACATAGAGGATAAAAATGCTAGGTTCATAAACTTGTAATAAATAAAACACCAGAACGAAAAGAAAACCAAATAGTAACTGTCGCCATAAACAAATAAGTACGAATAGCATTCAATTAAAAGTCATCAAATCGAATACAATTTATAGAATATGGTAGTTTTTGGATGTGTTTACTGTGTCGTAATGAATGAGTGGTGTCGGAGCGGAGCGGAGGTAAGTTTGCGCGGGCAGGTGCGCGACAGGTCGATGGCTGGGCGCATGCGTGTTGCGTCACCCGATATTGAACCATCTTCTGGTTTCCTTTTATATTCAACTTAAGTAGCTCCACAGTATTTAGCACAATATGTACCACAAGTTGCAATGTACTATATAAGTACTATAAGTACCTACTTACTTATAACATATTGCGCACGCCCTAAGACTCGCTTATTTGGACTTCGATGTTATTATTAACTTATTACAAATACAAAACTATACTGAAAATATCCACTTGTAATTTTGCCTTTATATTTCACGTACCAAGTTTAACTTATGAATAACTAATTAAATTTTCCTCTGTACATGTAAATACAAGCTATTTTAATATAAGCGTGTTTCTGAAATGCGTTAAAATGAGTGAACGTGACTGGCACCATAGTTGGGCTAGATGTGAGTACCTAGCTGAAAATACCATTTGAAATTTCATCATTGTCCAGAAAGAAAGGTTAAGTGCGTACTTCCTCTCCAACCCCTTTTAGATACATGTCTAGTATGTATCTGCCTCATAATATCTTTAATTTATAAATTGTGAGGACAACACCACCCCTGGGTAGTTAAAATAACAGAGCCTTTGACGAAGATGCATTGTCATGGACAGAACTCGAGCGCTGCCTCCACCCGTCATGGACGTAAAAGAGAACCTAAATGTAAAGTAAATACTCGACATTTATTGTCGATTTGATCCGTGACATTCGTAGTGGAGTGCTTCGGGAACTACCATTGCAGTTACGAACAAGAATCAGTTCATGGGTGGATACAGTTAGAGTCGACTTTACAGTAGCACACACTGAATTAATAAAGGCATATTGTCTCCTCGTCACCGGAATACGGCCCACGCTGCCCTTTAATAATTTTTGTACTCTTCAATGTTAACGTCGCCATGTGATACAATATTACTTATGGATTTTTCGAATATAGGTACCAGCGCAGCGGGCGTAGCAGCATTATCGCTGTGGATAAGACATCCGTCACGATCTGTGCGAGAGTGACGGAAGAGTGATAAAATCGCAACGCCCGCTTGACAACTTTACATTATATCTACTGCTATCTATAGCTGCCCGTGCGTCTCCAACAGCGTAGGTATTACAAAGAACGCAGGCAAATAAAAATAAAATATAGCCTATGTCAGTTCAAAAGGTCCATTCTATACACAGGTGAAAGAATATTTCAAATCGGATAAGTAGTTCCGTTTTTAGGGTTCCGTACCAAAAAAGGTAAAAAAGGAACCCTCATGGTGCGACTCCGTCCGTCTGTCTGTCACAAAGTGAAATGTCTCACGAACTACTTAAGCTATCGATTTGAAATTTGGAATGGTTTTAAATGAGAGTTAACCACATGCATGGAAAATGAGTAATTTAAATATACATTTGAATTTTCAATGAAAAATTACGAATATGAGGGGGCAAAAAAAAATATTTAACTATTAGGTCAAGTGGGGTATCATATGAAAGGGCTTGAGTTGCACTTTTTGAAACAGTTTTTTTTTCTACATTGGTAAAATTTGGATTTATGAAGGAAAATGTAAAAATAAGCGGCCAAGTGCGTGTCCACTACGCACAACGAGGGTTCCGTGCCTATTAAAAAGGTCGTAACGTTACTGAAATCTTATGGCACTTACGTCCTTTTCTTTAAGGAAGGCAGTTTTTTAGGAATATCTCAAAAACCTTTGAACCGATCTTGTTCAAAATAATTTTCGCTGAAAGAATTTAATAAACCCTATGAGCATGATTTTATCATATTTTTAAAATACACGGTTCAAAAATTAGAGGGGGGGGGACACAATTTTAGTGACTTTCGAGGCGAATATCTCCAACTCTATTCACTTAATCAAAAAAATTGCTTAGAAACCTTATATATATTTTTTAAAAGGCCTATCAATTGATGTACCACACGTGAGCTTGTCATGAAAAAAAAATTGTTGACTTTCAGTTTTATGTATGGAGTGCCCCCCCAAAAAAAATTTTTTTTTAGTAATTGAAATACAAAACTATGTAGCGGTTAACAAAATACACCTATCCTTAAAATTTTATTCAAATACACCTTATAGTTTTCGAGTAAAATGCCTGTGACATACGGACGGACAGACAGACAGACAGACAGACATGACGAATCTATAAGGGTTCCGCGTTTTGCCATTTGGCTACGGAACCCTAAAAATACCATCCCCCCCCTTATCTCCGAAGTTATCCAAGCGAAACATTTGAAATTATTACATGGTATTAAGATAAACGTAAATATTACTGGAAAAGTATAACTTTTTCTGTATCTAGTGTATTTTTTGTTTTGTTTTGGTTTTGAGGAGGGGGGCAAAAAAATATTCAACTACACTCACGGTCAAAGAAACCGGGTCAGTGACGAAAACCTCAATATTTTGTAAATCGTTGGTCGTATCTGCATGAAACTAACTCTGTTTTATAGAGAATTTAATATCCTTCTAAATCCAACCTTCAATGACCTACGTAGTAACTGGAAAAAGGTTTAATTGAAAAAAAAGACCAATTAGGTACTTATTTGAAATTGCGTTCGTTTTACTTTTGCTTGTTTTTAAGCAATTGTTTTCAATCTGTCAAAGAACTATGATAAAAGGCTGTCATTGTTTTATTTTGTGGTCATTCTTGAATGTCTATCATGCCGCTAACACGAGATGAATGTACTCGTATCATCACTATGTTAGAAGAAGGAAGAAGTCAGAGGTATACAGCTAGAAGAACAGGTGTGTCACTTTCTACAGTGCAGCGAGTCCTCCAACGTTACCTACAAACTGGGCAGAACCTTAGAAGACCAGGAACCGGCAAAACAAGATGTACTACAGCTAGAGAAGATCGATTTATTGTTACAACCATGCTCCGAAATCGGCACCTCACAGCAGTTGAAGTGAAAAATCAGCTTTTAGAGACCCAAAGGGACGGCATCAGCGAGCGTACTGTCAGGCGGCGGCTCAAAGAAGCAAATTTGACCCCACATAGGCCGGCCAATGGCCCAAAACTTGAAAGTATACATCGAACAGCAAGACGACTTTATGCCCGCGATCACAGATACTGGGGTGACGAAGATTGGGCAAGAATTTTGTTTGCCGATGAATCCAGATTTATGCTCTATGCAAATGACGGGCGGCAAAGAGTTTACAGACGGCCTGGTGAACGTTTTATTCCAGCATGTTTTGAGGAAAAAGTGGCGTTCGGCGGTGGGTCAGTCATGGTTTGGGCTGGAATCTCTTCAGAGAGTCGCTCGGAGTTAGTTTTAATAGAAAATGGATCATTAACTAGTGCAAGATATGTAGAAGAGATTCTTAATGAGCATGTCGGCCCATACTTAATTAATATGGGTGGAAATTCTATGTTTATGCATGACAACGCCAGGCCACACACAGCTCAAATTGTCAGAGATTATTTTTTGGAGGTTGGTATCAACTGTATGAACTGGCCCTCGAGGAGTCCGGACTTAAATCCGATTGAGCATGTATGGGACGAGCTTGGGAGGCGTGTAAGAGCTCGAAACCCCGCCCCAGCTACACTTAGAGACCTGAAACAGGCGTTAGTGGAAGAATGGGACAATATCCCGCAAGAACGCATAAAGAACTTAATAAACAGCATGCCGAATCGTCTAGAAGCTGTAAGAAGAGCCCGAGGAGGCAATACGAAGTATTAATTTTTATTTTTTGTGTTGTATGTGAAGTACCTACTGCTTATTTTTGTACGTAAAATTGGTTGATTTTTTGTTACCTATGTAATTTTATTAAACAAAAGAATTACGATTCCACCATTTGATGTTATTTAATTCAGTATAAAATTATCTACAATATGCAGTTTAATTCATGTCCCTAGCTTTATTATTTTAGGAGATATTACAGATTTTCGTACTGACCCGGTTTCTTTGACCGCGAGTGTATTAGGTCAAGTGGGATATCATATGAAAGGGCTTGAGTTGCACTTTTTGAAACCGTTTTTCTTTTTTTTCTACATTGGTAAAATTTAGATCTATGAAGGACAATGAAAAAAAAAATACCATTCCCCCCCCTTATCTCCGAAGTTATCCAAGCGAAAAATTTGAAATTAGTACTTGTGATTAAGATAAACATAAATATTACTGGAAAAGTATAACCTTTTCTCTATCTAGCGTATTTTTTGTTTTATTTTCATAAATCATTTCCTAGCTAAGTTTGCAATTTAATCGACTTTATAAGTATTTTCTTGTTTTGAAATTCCTATAACACTATAATATAAGTACTCCCTTTCAAATAAAAAAAAAATATCAAGATCGCGGTTCACGTGATAAACAATAATCGCTAAAACACCAACATAGATACTAAGCTGATTGCCCTTGCACGTTGGCACCAAATGGGGCCGATAGATGGCGCTGACCCCATTCCTACTTCGCGCTGTTAAGATTTTTCTAGAAGTAATGGGGTTAGGACGGGTAAATTTCAATAGCAGGTCAAATAATAATCGCAATTCAATTGTCTTCATAGTTCGATGGTCTTGGTGTAAAAGTTATTCGTTGTAGTGATGCGCGACTTCGAATGATTTGCCTGTTACTAATCTCAATCAATATTCGAATTGGAAATTAGTAGTATACTAATGCTAATAACCGAATGATGACTACTTGATGACTACTAATTAGTTTGTAACTAATCGTTGCTACTAGTACCGAACGATAACCGCCGTAAGCGTGGTCAAGTCGACTCGGGCCGGCGACCGGGCGTCATTAGTAGTATTACTAATAATCGAATGATTTTTGGATTAGTCGAATTAGTCGAATGATTATAATAATCGAATTAGTATCAATCAAAGTCGCGCATCACTAATTCGTTGTTTGAAATGGAATTCTGTTGTGTTGGGTTAAACAAAATAAGAGTTTTAACAAAAATTGGGACATTTACTTTACCTTGAGTTAATTGATAGTTTGTACGGAACCCTCGGTGTGCGCGAGTCAGGTTTAGGTGAGGTAGGGCACAGCGAAATGTCATCCCGCTCGAATTTGGAGCAGCCCAACTGGGGAAGTACCTCCGCCTTGCAGAAGACCACAGCCATAATAACACTACTACTTGCTCTGTAGTAGTGTTGTGTTCCTGGAGGTGAGCAAGGTCGCCAGAGCTCCCGAGGATGCGTTGTGTTGAGAGCGAGGGAATTTGTTCCTTCAGCTCTCAACACAGCGAATCCTTAAACATATAAAGGGTCGGCAACGCCCATGTTACTCCTTGGGAGTTGCATGCGTATAGAGGCTGCGGTGTCCGCTTACCATCAGGCGGGCCATAAGCTTGTTTGCCACCGTCGTTGTATAAAATAAAAAAAGTTTGGATGTTTGGATGTTTAGATGTTTGGATGTTTGTTACTCAATCACGCATATGGATGAAAATTTGCACGAAGATAGTTTATAGCCGGGATTAAAATATAGGATACTTTTTATCCCGGGTCCACGCAGACGAATTCGCGGGCGGAAGCTAGTATATAAATAAAATATGAATGTTTAAAGTATGATGAGATGACTAAGATTTTTTTATGATATCATTCGAACCAGTTTTTGGAGAGGAGTCTCCGCCTAAGTGATAATGGAAGAGGTCACCTTTCATCAGATGTTTAATTGACCAATAGCTCCTCCAGGCGTTTTCAGTCCGACTTCCGACCTCCTTCTCCTGTCACGCCTGGAAGGAAACTAGTTGGCCCGAGTAAAGGTGTTCATGGGTATACACAATTGATTCTACGTTTATCTCAATCCAACGTGCGGTGCTATTATGTAGTAATAAGCTTAGTCTTTGTCATGTTTTCTATTACTTTGAGGATTAATTTGTAGAGGTGTGAGACAAGACTGATAGGACGGTAATTTCCTATGACAGACTTATCACCCTTATTGTGGAGCAGGATTATCTTAGAGTGGCAAAAGTTCACTGGAAGGGTTTGGGCAGTTGTAATATTATTGAAAAGTGTACAAATGTGTGAAATGGTTCGCCTACACTTAGCGCTTCCGTCGTGATACCATCCTCACCGCCTTCTACCGTGCTTCATTGTACAGTGTTAAATATAATACATACTTTATTTACGAGTAAAATGTCCGATGTATCCAAAAGTGATTTTATCATGTGCATTATTTAACTTGATTTGCTAACGAATACTTGTAAGTATTAATGAAAGTAAGTAAGCCGGAATGAAACAAACAGGGTACGCCAGGACGTCTCTATGCCACAACTGCATGCAGTCCGCCCGCCGCACTAAAAACGGAACGTGAGGATATACATTGATTTACTTTTGGTTAAGAATTTGTTATTGTATGCCATATGGGCTCGGGGCTGTGCAAGCGGCGGGGTTTTTTCTCTCAAGACGACTACAGCAATCGTTAAACAATGGGACACATGCGCGCCTCGGTGCTTGCATCTGTGACCTGCTTGTGGGCTCCGGCCCACTTATCTACTTGCAGTGCAGACTCTACGATCGCAGTTCAAAATAACGATGGTAATTTACGAACGAGGGGCGTAGGGTCGGTTCGCCGCTTAGCGACCACTTAGCCGAGTTGGTCACTTTAGATTAGTAAATATATACCTATTAAATGTACACGCATAATAAATGGCATTCGTATAGGCCCGGAGTATAGTCTAGTTTGGAAATCAACAATAAAATATCGCACTTTCATTCATAGATACATAGTTAAAAATATAGAAAAGGTTCCAAAATAGAGAATTCGCTAGATAGCGACCGCTTTTGTCGGTTTGCGACCACCTCTTAACTGGTTTGCGACCAACTTAGAAAATAGTGTATAAGTAGCTAACAAAATGATTACTGTTGTTTTTAGGGTTCCGTACCTCGAAAGGAAAAAACGGAACCCTTATAGGATCACTTTGTTGTCCGTCCGTCCGTCTGTCAAGACCCTTTTTCTCAGGAACGCGTAGAGCTATCAAGCTAAAATTTATATCAAATACTCAGGTCTACTGTCCCTTGAAGCTGTGAAAAAATCAAACTTCTAAGCCAACGCAATCAAAAGATACAGCCGTTTATGCCACAAATTTCCGCAAATTTTCGAAACTCGCAAGGGAATCAAAACTTTTCCCGTAAACTCAGAATCTTGAAATTTGGTATTTGGTACGAAGCAACGTAGCACAAGAGGTATAGTGCGGGAAAAATCGAGGGTATGTCGCGGCCGTCTCATGATATACGTTAGACGTGCACTACTTACTCAATACATGCTTACTTTTAATCTTCATAGGCGCTATCGACACTCACAGCCACAGGCCACTAGGTAAAAGCATTGAAAATGACACTAGGTTTAAGGTTAAAAGAATGTCTGGCCTTTAAGTATCCGTCCCTCAAAATCAGAATGAAAGAGACATCAATCAAATGCGATATTTTAGGGATGGCCTTTTCTGTCAAATAAGACAAATGGAATCGTGGCCCTGTTTTCCGCTCTTGTAGTTGCAGTGATACAGAGATGCATACTTTCCATTCCGACCATAGCAAGTTGGTGTGACAAGTTGCATCGATTGTAGTGTGCCTAACGTTTTTCCACGTATTCTTCATTTTTAGGGTTCCGTATTCCGTATTTTCACATATGATTTATTTCTGTTGCCACTATTAACAACAAATACTATAAGACAAAATAAAATAAATATGTGAACCCGCAAACGAACAACAAACGTGTTTTTTTGCCTTTTTTATAGACAATGATACGGACCCTTCGTGCGCGAGTCCAACTCGCACTTGGCTGGTTTTTTTTTATTGACATAGGCTTTACTCTTCACTTTTATGGTGTTTAGATTTAAATCTAATTTAAATAATAAATAATTTAAATTTAAAATATATTCATTTTAAATACCTACATAATCAATAATCACACATTTGAATCAATCGAGGTAATCGATTTTGATGTATTTTGTATTCAAAATATTATTTCGACAGAAATTGGCATTATGAGTCATGCCGTGTACTTTTAAAAAATAAGTAGGGAGGGAAGGGAAATTGTTTTGATAATTTTTATGAATATAAAAATATTTATTAATTTCCGCGTCTTTTTGGAGAAAAACACTAACTATATGCTTTGGCGGGAATGGCAATTCATGGATTCGTTGAAAACTAAGTGGTCGCTATCTAACCTAATAAGCAGCAATTATTCATTTGGGTTACGTTACCGACCACCCCATTTTACTGAATTCTATTTTTATAATATACTGAAAATTAACGAAATCCGTACCGTAACTAAATCATTTAGGCAATGAAACTACAAAATTCATATTAATACTAAAACTAAGTGACATAACTTACTTTTGCTCGCCAAATGTCGCGTTATTATTTTTACAGTTTCACTGCACGTCAACACGTTATGGAGGCCATGTGAGACTGTAGTTTTGTTTTCTCGTTTCAGGTTAAGGTGTCGGTTTACTACGGACTATTCAAAAATAGTTCATCTATAATACTTTATCTTATGGGTTTGTAGAAATGATAATAACTTTAGTTAAAGAAGCCTAGTCAGTCAAGTGGTCGCGTAACCGGCGAAACAACCCTACTCGTACCTATACCAACGTAATGTTCAGTCCTACATCACTCTGTTGCGAGTGCCAGTTATGATCGCGAAGTACTGCGTTTAGGTAAATAGCGATTTTTAGTTAGTCCATATGGATTTGTGTCTAACTGAAAACCGATTTTCAGCCGAAACCGAATTTCGAATTTTGTTTCAGTTTCGGCCGAAACCGACTTTTTTATTTAATATGTTTTTGCTCATAAGTTTGTATTGCTTGTAATCTCATCCGCGAAAGTAAGAAACTTAGGTACCTACATACAAACACTAAATCGGTTTCGTGGTTGCTTCTTTGTTTTTATATCACGATGGTCGTCGTAGCTTGCATTTTTCATTTTATTTAGTTCCGTACAATATTGACAAACAGCTAGGTACCCATACAGATCTTGCTAAATCATCACGGGGCACAATTGCGATGCAAGCTGGCTTCTCTCATGGCAATGACTAATTAACAGAAATAAATTTGGGTTGCATTATCATTATCAGCAAAATTTGAAGTCAGCTTCCGCCAAACATAACTACCTACAGAATATCAACATCTTTATTGGATCAGTTGCCCAGAGTCGCGGTCGGAAGCCCGCGGAGTTAATCGACTTGGAGCCACCGAGCATAATCCTCACAGAGCTGGTAATATCACAAGTTCACCGGACGTTTAATGAATATCGCATTATCAATATTCCGAAGAAACTTGGAGACTAGTCGGCCCCCGGGCTCGCCGCCGGCTCACTTCGGCACGCCTCACAGAATCCACTTAACTTCCAATCGATACCTTATTTCGGTACCCATATAGGTACCTGAAGCTACGTACCGTACCGATTGCCTTTGCGGGTTGCGTTCTGTTTATTATCGTCCGTCCAGCCATGGCAAAATACGCACAAAGTGGTCAATATGTTGCATTTTGAAAGTCGTGTATTTCATACACAGGCTGTCCCAAAAGTCGACACACTCGGTTAAAAGAACATATATTTTTCTTAAATAATCTAGAAAAGTAACATTTTAAAATCCAGATTAAATATGCCATCTTGACTTTCATTTTTTTTCAGTGTTTGCCTGACGTTCGTTGACTTTTGGGAGACGTATAACTAGCCGAAAGCGTAAATAAAAGAAAAATAGGGAACACTAAAAATGGCTGCGCGAACTTATTCAGTAATATTCGTTAAACATTTTCGATATGTATTTGATTATATCAAAAAATGTGAACTCGAATATAATCATTTAATACCCAAATAAACTGACTCCCATTCTGTACTTACGTCATACTCCACACATATATGCTCATTTTCCTTTCCACTTCATCCTTGCTTTGCATTAGCCAATGCGGTGGTTACTACAGAAAATAGCCTAGAGTAGTCGCTATAAATGGGCCGTATTTGAGGATTCCGTCCATTCCTCAGGGATTGTCGTGAATGGTATAATACATTGATGTTAAATAATCATGTCTCAAACAGCCGATTTATTTCATGCAGCAACAACTATAAGAAATCATGTTGATAACAATGTGGACAGGTGGGCGGGTAGTCAGAGTTGCTAACGGCTATATTGCGAACGAACGGTTAAGTGCAGATTTGTAGTGTTAGATTTGGAGGAAAACCAGGGTGAGCTCTTTCCATAATCACTTTCGATGCATCCTATGATATAGTAACGATTTGGTATCATTTACACGAGTGTTCATGAGCTTACACAGGTCGGACGATGATTGTATATGATGTGATTGTATTAATGTGCGTCCACAGGTCTTATTCTCTTTAGGAGGCGCGACGGTATATTATATATAGGAATCAGGTTTTCCTACAGGTCACTTACATGCGACAACACAGTTCTTAGTGAACAGGGGTGCAGTGGTTGTAGGGCGCTGTTTCTCGTTGGAATTGAAGTGATTAAAAGGCTATGTATTCAGTATGAGTTGTATTATAAAAAGCACACGGTAAGTTACATGGCTGTTTTCAGAGAGAGACAAAGATTGAATGAATGAATGAATGTATAGATGCGATAGGAACGAAAGGAAGGAATGATAGGCGTTCCGGTCACTCTATGATTTGTGTTGGAGTTGCCAACACTTAGTTGTGGAGTTCTTTAGTGTCCGAGGATTAGTAACAAGTGTAACAACAGGATCTCAGGTTCGGTAGTCTCAGCCTCGGTCTATAATATCATCATCAATCAAGGGTGTACCCGGATAATTATAAATTGGTACAGTATCAGTTGTGTGGTAAGAGATGTCTATAAGGGGAGGTTGGAGGACATTCTCCGGGACGAAGGACACACCTCACATGGAGCTGGTACGCACGAGGCGACAGCCTATATGTCTGATAAATAAAGGCTTTACTCCAGGCAAAATACGGTTTTGAAAAACATTAATTTATAATAGCGTTTTTTTTGTTGATTTCATTTTAAAATGATATTCTAAGATGATTAATTCAAGAATTCGACAAACTTTCCACCCGGAAGTAATTATGTAGATTTAAATGAAGCATGCATTGTCTTTTTTTGTACGATTTATCTTGAATATTATAGAGCAAATGTAAATGAACCAAAATAAAGACAAAAATATTTATTAATATTTTTATGACTTTTCGGAAGCTAGTTAGTTTATCGTTTTTTTGATGTCTGAAATTTTGTCGGATTTTGTTGCTGGGTAACTATTTAATTGATAATACCTATATCCGTTACACATTAAAAATAAGCTATTATAAATTATTTCCAAATTTGACTTTTTTTCCATACGAGTTGTCAGTTCATTGACTGGACTACTTCCACAAGTAGTCAGAGGTTTATAGTTGCATATATGCTAATACACATCCATGAGAGGAGGCCTGTGCCCAGCAGTGGGATACGTTTCACGTGTATTAGCATATGATAATAATATATATACGTATAGGCTGATTTATTATTATTATTATTTGCTATAACAGATATTGTACCTAAGCTATAGCGTGCTATATATGTAGTCATTCGCGGCCATGTGAGTGCCCAGCACGTCTAGCATGCGACGGCAGCGACATACTCTCGATTTTTATCGCACTATACCTCTTCTTCTAAGTGCTCTAATAAGAAAGAGACGGTTAGTGCGAGAAAAATCGAGAGAGCTCGCGCGCCGTCGCATGCTAGCCGTGCAGCAGTGGCTTCACGACAAGGATCTCAAATTACCTTCGGTACGTTATCAAGTCCTGCTTAAAAAAAAACGTTTTGATAAGCATTAAGTAGTTGCTACGTCAACGAAACCTCATTGGAATCTGTGAACTACCTACATAATTCTCAATTAGTTTCTCCCGTGTCAAAAAAAAAAAGACCGGGTTTCACTCCGGGAGTGCCGGCAGAAGTGAAAACTTGATTAATTTTAATTTTACACAAAAAAAAATCCTTCCTCCCCCCTCTCTCCCCCTGCGTGCCAATATATCTAATAACAACCTTATTAGTAGTACGCTATAGTTCAACTTAACTCAGCAAAATTGATGAAGGAGACGAAGAAATAAAATACCAACTTGTTTTTGCCATTGCCAAATATTTTTCAAAGCTTTATCTCTTAAGGAATAACGTCCAAATTCTAACTATTCGAATTTGCTCAATAGCAAAACGGTAAAGGACGCGTGGACAAAATTACAAATTTATATATTTTTTGGCCGTTTAAATAAATAAAAATGATTTCTCTCAAACATGATATCGCCGATTTTTAGAAGCAATTTTAATATTTATAGCTTTAGTGCATAATTTGTTACGAATATTTTAAGTGTATTTTTGTGTGTTTTAGACCTATGTTCGTGATTTTTTTCTATCGAGCGAAATTTGCTTAATCATGTTTCGAAGCACTGATTTCCCTGCAGAAAAGCCTCAAGATTACAATTCGTATTTTTGGAAACCATATTATTATAAACAGACGCATTATATTGTTTCAAAAACTCTGTTCGCTTAACTTCGCTGAACCTACGGCGCCTTAACGGCTTTATACTCTTACGAATAACGTTCAGTTTTGAATGAAGTCGAATCGGCTAAAAGCAAAATATAAAAGTTTGATAAAACAAAATGGAATTTGCATTTACGGAAAATGTTCTAGTCAAACCCCCGTTTCCCCTCCCGCCCCCAAGCCTCGTCCCGAATCTCTCACCATCCTACGGTCACGTGACCTCCTACGCATCTGACGTCACAAAAATCTGTCGCGAGTTTAACAATTTTTCCCCATCCAAAAAAGTGCTCAGCGCCGCTAAAGAAGTTTTCACTTCAAAAATTAAGATTACGAGAGGAAATACATGGACCTTCGGTATTTAAAAATTTCGCATTCGCCATATCGTCGGGGACAGTGCAATACCGCGTAACTAGCACTGGTAAATAGTGCGTATCTACACAATTACCCAAATTTACAGGAGAAGCTTGGTATATTCTAATCAGGATTTTACGTTCGTTGGCGGGAAAACTTAATTTGGCTATATTTGTTAGATACGCGGTATTAACCAATGCCAGTTAGGCGGATTTGCCTTATGGGTGTTGTGTAGATACGCAGTATTTACTAGTGCTAGTTACGCGGTATTGCGCTATCCCCGACGATATCACATTTGAGGACCTCCCCTCCTCCTCCCTCAATGCATAAATTGGATCATCAGATCTTCACAAAATTTATATGGGCCTACACTGCAGATACCTGCTTCTAAAAAAAACCGGCCAAGTGCGCGTCGGACTCGCGCACAAAGGGCTCCGTACCATTATCCGTTGAATGAAAGGTAAATTGCGGTTTACGATTTATGACGTATTAAAAAAAAACTACTTCCTAGATCTCGTTCAAACCAATTTTCGGTGGAAGTTTGCATACATCATATATTTTTTTTAGTTTTATCATTCTTTTATTTTAGAAGTTACAGGGGGGGGGGGACACGCACGCCGGGTGCCGGCACAAGTGAAAACTCAATAACATTGTAACAGTTTTTCGATCAGGTCACGTGACATTTTACGGTGTCACCCTAAAATGAATTTGACGCAAATTTATAAACAACTAGCTGATGCCCGCGGCTTCGCCTGCGTGGTTATAGGAAAATGTAACATATTGAATTTTCCCGTGGGAATTAGATGTTTTCCCGCTGGAAAATGTAGCCTATGTCACTCTCCAGCTTCTACACTATCTCCATACAAAAAATCAGATCAATACGACGCTCCGTTGCGACGTGAAAGAAGGACAAACATACAAACACACACACTTTCGCATTTATAATATTAGTAAGGGCTAGTAAGGATTATCAATTATTTAGGTGGACGGGCCGCGGGGGCGTTGGGTGCGACGGGCCGGCTCGCCCGTCGGCGGCGGCAAACAAAATACCAATTTGTTTCTGCCATTGCCAAATATTTTTCAAATCTTTATCTCTTTAGAAATAACGTCCAAATTCGAAATATTCGAATTTGCAAGAACAGCAGACGGCGGCGGCGAACAAAATATCAATTTGTTTTTGCCGTTGGTAAATATTTTTCAAAGCTTTATCTCTTTAGGAATAACTTCCAAATTCGAACTATTCGAATTTTCTCAATAGCAAAACGGTGAAGGACGCTTGGACAAAATTACAAATTTATTTTCAGAATATGCTATTGCAAAAAGTGTTTAACGGCTTTATACTCTTACGAATAGCGTTCAGTTTTGAATGAAACGAATCGGCTAGCAGCAAAATATAAAAGTTTGTGACCTCCTTGACTGTCGCGTATTTAACAATTTTTCCCCATCCCAAAAAGTGCTCAGCGCCGCTAAAGAAGTTTTCACTTCAAAAAATTGTTGAGTTTCAGTTTTAAGTATAGTATAGTAGTAGTATAGTATTATATTATATTAAGTGTAGTGTGTAGTATTTAAGTAAGTGGGGAGCCCCAAAAATTTTTTTTTTTTTCTATTTTTGTGTGAAAATTTTAATGCGCTTCACAGAATACAGACTTACACAGTTTCAACAGCGTAGTTCTTATAGTTTCGGAAAAAAGTGGATGTGACATACGGACGGACAGACAGACGTGACGAATCCATAAGGGTTCCGTTTTTTGCCATTTGGCTACGGAACCCTAAAAACATTTCTAACCTGTTGCCTGTTTCTGTTGTTAATGTCAGTTATTTAGTGGCTTAGGTACTTACATACGTATAACATAGCACACTTTATCACAATGTACCTGCTATTAAAAATAAAGGGAGTATTTTTTTCTTACCTAAGTATTTATGACATTGACACACATTTAAGATATGTATGATTAATATTATATGATATCGTTACATAAAATCCGGTGCGAAATCTATAAAATCAGTATCCTGGTTTTGACTTCTGAGTCTTCTGGTAGGTTTTAGTTTAACCGATTGACTGATTTCTTTTCCAACATGCTCTGACCGTGTTAATGTTTTATGCTGCAGGTAGGTTTTCTCAATGTGTTCTCTTCTATCGTCGACGATTTGCCTGCGATACTTATCTAACTTCGTCATCAGACTCTCTGGTACAAACATCGTGCCGGCCGCCTGGCAGTTCTCACCCGGATTAATTCTCGATATGTTTCTTATTTTGTCCTTAGACATTATTTCATCGTCGTACTTTTCCAACTCTTCTACGAACAGATACACTTGCTGCGCCATTCTTTGCAGATTTGTTAAATTCCGTACCATCTATAAAAGCCCAAATATTATTAAGGTTCTGTTTTTAACAAGGAATCCTTATATTTTCGCCATGTCCGTCTGTCCGTCTCCGGCTGCAGCTTAGTTCGATGACCTTACTAAGTAGAAAACTGTAATTTGACATGGGTACCTACTCAAATCAATCACGTCAAAGAGGTGGTAAAATAAAATCGTAACAAAACACAATTCTCGTCGTGTCCAAGGTGGTCTGTAGTTGCATAGGTTAGAAAATATTGTAAGTTTCTTACTAACATTTTTGTATTTTGGGAGCCAAGCCGTTTAAATGAAATAGTTTATCAATTAAATAAATGAATTTTACTCTGCAAGTATAATTCTACCAGCGTTTCTGAAAAAGAAGACCACCGTTAAGAAGAAACGCCGAAACAAACACGAAAGTCAGTATTTTTTTGCCGAAAAAAAACTTATTACAATGATAGTACTTAACTTAACCTACTTAAAATAAGTCAAACTGAATATTTTTTGTTTGTTGTTCTACAAGAAAAAATGTCCGTAACTGTGTTACATAAATACAAGGCAGAGATTTGAAAAAAAACGAAGATAATGGAAATGCGACTAATTAAGTACGACTAACTAAATCCTTCCTTGGGTATGCTTTCTTACCTTATATATATATATATATATATATATGTAATATGTATATATATTTGCATTCACGTTTTCGAAAACGGCTCTAACGATTTCGATGAAATTTGGAATATAGGGGTTTATGGGGGCGAAAAATCAATCTAGCTAGGTCTCATGTCTGGGAAAATTCGTTTTCTCGCTCGGTCGCGGAGAGACTGACTATTAAATGATTAAGCTTTTTTTGGCCCTAGTTTGGGCCATGCATTTCTGACAGTTAGATAGTCCTCAACCCTAAGCCATTGACATCAATGTTTTATTCAAGTAATTTTCCAGGGGAGAGACAATCTTTGTTATCAAATTACAAATCATAGTTACCTATGCCTATTATTAGGCTTTGTAGCCCTAATTTTTGTTAGAGGCAAGTGTCTCTATCCCCTGCAAGCTAAATGGTTTCCTACTGGGTGTGTAAAAAGGTGGTTATTCACAAGGAATTTACTATTCACAATGGATTGGTGGCTACTTCTAGCTGAAAGGAGCGTCACACAGTTGAAGTTCAAGTGTTCAACCAAAATCAGTTATTTGGTTAGTCAGAGATGCAGAACTTAAATCTAATTTGCTCTTATATTGCTGCTGCCCCTCACCTTGGTCAGGCCATAGTTACCTGCGTGACGGTCCAAGATCTAAATTTTGCATGAGTTCGTATATACGTTCGCATCATTTGTGCCAGTTGCGTACGTATAAGATATACTTTTTCTGCTATTGCATAAGTTTTGTATGCTGCGAAGTTATTCTTTAATTCCCACATTGGTTCAGCCTTGCGTGCGAGATCGATAACCAAGGTATGAGTAAGATCCATGAGCAGTTGCTTATTTTTATGTGCTTCCATCCATGCCTTGCGGCCATCCAGCAACACTGCAATCACAAATAACAGAGGTAGGTGTACCAGTGGCGGCGCGTGAAAAATTTCGAAGGGAGACTCGGTGCAAAAGAAAATTATGAAAAAGTTTAGAGTTGAGTAGAGCCGGTGGGAATCGGCTTGTCCGGGCGCTCGCCACTGGTTTGTACCTACCCTACCCTTCCTATACGTACTACACCAAGCAATGGTAGTTTCTTGTTACCTTGATCACCCAAACAATTTTTTGTACGTTCACGAACGAATCTGAAATACATACCTATAAATACTTGTAGGGTAAAAATGAACTGTATTTCACCTATGAATTTATTTTTAGGGTTCCGTACCATTTCATTTTGTTGTTTTCGATCACTTTGTTGTCCGTCTGTCTATCTCGGGTACGCTTCGAGGTATTGGGTTGAAATTAAAATCATATATCAGGTGTGTGAAATAATCAAACTTAACGTAAAAAAAGATACTGCCGTTTATGCAGCACTCTACATTATGGATCTACACTTGAAGCTGTATAATTTGGGGCCTCTTTTGGATGTACAATGGCTGTACATACAGATATACATAAAAAACCGGCCAAGTTATTGGGCTACAACGTAAATTGGCTTGCTCAGCGAAATTAAAAATAAAAGAATCATACGACTTTTTGTTTTGAAATCCAATAATGCGCGAGTAATAATCGTTTAGAATCGGTTGTCATTTGGGTAAATCGGTACATAATAATAATTAATAATCATAAGTGAAAAAACGGTAATATAATACCTATATTTATAATTGTTATAATTTTTGCAACTAGCTTTTAAACCGCTTGGCAACATAATTATTTAGTTTCAAATTAAAATATACACAAATATACAAATGATTTAGTTTCTTAGCCATCATTATACAGGGTGAAATAGTATTCACCGTTCAAATTTTGGGAGGTGATTTGGTGGGTCATCTCGATCAAAATTGGATAATAAGTTGTATCCGAATCGCGAAAAACAAACCAGCTGTTCCATACAAACGGCGTGAGCTCAGCCGCCAAAATGTATGGAATAGCTGGTTTTTTTTTTGCGATTTGGATACAACTTATTATCCAATTTTGATCGAGATGACCCACCGAATCACCTCCCAAAATTTGAACGGTGAATTCTATTTCACCCTGTATATCATTATCAATAATCATATTCATTTATAAGTGCTTTATAATGACAATCGATTTAAAGCTTGCCACAACTCTGAATAGGTACAGTCAAGGGCACCAATATGTATACACCACAAAGTCAAAAAAATGTAGGCAGACCTTATTCCTGCAACAATAAGGTTGACGTAGTATATACATATTATGAAACTCTGAGTGAATATAATTATATTGGTGTCGTTGACTGTACGTCACAGTACACTGAAAAATCAAATCTTAGGATGCGGCGAGTGAAGTGAGTCTTTTTAACCGACTTCAAAAAAGGAGGAGGTTCTCAATTCGGTTGTATATTTTATTTTTCTCCTTTTTCTTCAATGTTTGTTAGGAGGAAACACAAGGGCCGTTTTTCCATAGAAACGTAGTCCCCTGTTTTCTCCCTGGATAATGTCAGTAGAGCAATTTTTTTTTCCATAAATCTATGGCTACTATTGACATGTTCCTATGTTTTCCTTTTTTTCATAAATTTATTCTTAAAAGAGATATTATTAACCTTCAAAAACTTAAAAAAAATGCCAGATTTTCCGCTGTGTTCAAACATCCAGAAAACTATTTTGACTAGATTATTAACAAAAAGGGAAACATAGCCACAGCCAGCCTTTCTTTGATTTTTAATAAAAAAAATAGTTATATAGGTCAACCCCGGAAATCATAAATTTGGTGGAGTAGAATTGACGATGAAGACCACAGATGACTTATGGCATTCCTCAATTATGTACTTAAAAGTACAAAAGTACGTCACAGATTCTGATAAGATTCCGTTGAAATTGCAACTAATGAAGTGCCAAAGGTGATCCTTGTGGAATCGACGGAAGTCCTCAAATATTGTCGGGCCACATACAGCGATTGGGTTTTTTCTCTAATAGTCAATTAATCAACGCATTTGCTCTCGGAATTCGGAAATCAGTTCAAGTGGTAAATTGGAAAAGAAATGTGGAAATGTTCTCGTGGCTTGGCGGAGTACTAAATTGAAGTCGGTTAAAACTTTGTTTAGTAATTTATTGTTAACTAGAGTCACGGTTGGAACTTGGAAGTAGTCAGAAGCTAACAAAAATGTCCAAATTGTGAAGAAAAAAGTACAAGGCACACTTTCTATTAAAACGGTCACATCTTCTGAATCCATTCTCGGAAAGAATGTCGGTACCTATTCAAAAACACAGAACATTGTAGGTACGTATTTTTAGGTATAGTGTGTAGTACCTACTTGCTTGTGGCAACCACAGTTACTTTGCCAATTTCGCGCACGCCTACACTGATTGTGGCAACTGTGGTTCCCAAGCGAAGTATAAGGCAGCCCATTGATAAAAAAAGCCCGAAGCAATTTAGGCTAGATACCTTTTTAGGGTTCCGTAGACAACAAGGAACCCTTATAGTTTCGCCATGTCCGTCCGTCTGTCTGTCTATCTGTCTGTCCATCTTCGGCTTAGCTCAGTAACCATTACAACTAGAAAACTGTAATTCGGCATGGGTATATACAAAACAGTACAATCAAATCTTGAAAAAAATTTTTTTTAGGGTAATCCCTTAAACTAAAGCAGGGATGTAATTTTTTTTCCTCGTTAAACCCATGGTGTGGGGTATCGTTGGATAGCTCGTTCAAAACTATTATGGGTTTTTTAAGACCATTTTTGAAATCAGTGATTGGTATGCGAGATATTGGGCTTTAAAGCCCAAATTTTTGTTCGAGGCAATGGCTACTACTGGGGATGTGAAAAAAATCGTGGTAGTAGTACATATAATGAATTTAAAAGGAAAACTATCACGGACAAGAAGGCATTAGTAGTTACCGAGTAATAGTCGACGAACTTAATGTGTACTTGGAAAGGCCAATTGTACTAATTCGGCCGACGCAACCGCACCGCACGTCGATGTAACTAAGACAAGCAAACTACGGAACCCTACACTGCGCGTGGCCCGACACACGCACTTGGCCGGTTTTTAAATTTGAAATCAAATGAGCGGATAAACCTATTTTATTGGCCTTTTCACTTTAACATTATCCACTAATAAACATCGCTAATAAATAGGTACGTACGTAAGAAAAACAAAGCTAGAATGTAGAATCGAGCGTTATTACCCAACATGGTTCAAGTGAGATTATGAAGAACATTTTTATGCACAGCATCATAATTGATTTATTTTTCAATAATTTATGTGTTTCCGCCTACATCATAAAAATCTAAGCAAGTAATAATGTTTGCGATTAGGTACCTATAATTGATAAGAAACTACTTTACGACACTTGTCAAGAAATTTGTTACTTAGCTAGTTACTTACATTATTTATTATATTGACGACCGCTTTAGCTTAGTTGGTAGTGACCCTGCCTACGAAGCTAGAGGTCCCGGGTTCGAATCCCGGTAAGGGCATTTATTTGTGTGATGAGCACGAATATTTGTTCCTGAGTCATGGATGTTGTCTATGTATTTAAGTATTTATTTATGTATATAAGTATGTTTATCGTCGTCTAGTACCCATAGTACAAGTTTGCTTAGTTTGGGACTAGGTCGATTTGTGTAAGATTGTCCGCAAATATTTATTTATTTATAATTAAATGAGCAATATTTGTATATATATTTGTAATTACGTTCTCGATAACGGCTCTAACGATTACATTTCCAACTCCTTTTAGCCCATTTAGGGGATCAATGTTTTTAACCCCCTTATGGAATCAATTTTAAACGATCTAAAACACAAGATACAAATCTCTTACTTTAAAAAAGTCTTGCTCTCCATACAAACTTTGAATACCCTTTTAACATCCTTAGGGGTGGAATAATCTAAAACGCTTAAAGTACTTTTTTGTATTCTAATAAAAGTAATCTTTCCACAAAATTTTAAGTCTCTAGCGCAAAATAAAAAGTTTCACTATATAATTTTTTCACCCCTATTTCACCCCCTTTTAGGGATAGAATCTGAATAAACTTTTTTGTATTTTAATAAGTAGGTATACTTTCTACAAAGTTTCAAGTCTTTAGGTCTCTGAAAGTACTTTATTTGTATTTTAATAAGTAATCTTTCTACAGTGTTAAGTCTCTAGCTAAAAAAAAAGTTTCCCCCATACAAACTTTGCACCCCTATTTAATCCTCTTAAGGATGGAATTTCCAAAAATCCCGTCTTATCCCTTGCCTACGTCATAAAAGGAAGTTTCGGTGTAAATTTCAAGTTTCTACCTAGTCCCAGTAAAATCAGCTGTGTCAGAAAGTCTTCTTTTATATATATAGATTACTAGCGTCGGCCCGCGACTCCGTCCGCGTGGAACTCGTTTTATCGTAGCCCGATACAAACTTTCACTCCCCATTTCACCCCCTTAGGGACTGATTTCCGGGATAAAAACTATTCTATGGCCTTCCCGAGGACTCAAATTATCTCTATACCAAATTTCGTCCGTACAAACGTTGCACCCCTATTTAACCCGCTTAGGGGTGGATTATTCCAAAACCCAAAAAAAAAATATTTTATTGTAATAAGGAGTCCATACACAAAGTTTAAAGTCTCTCACTTAAAATTTTACTACATCCTCATACAAACTTTCAACCCCCTTTTTACCCCTTTGAGGGTGGAATTTTCAAAAATCCCTTCTTAGTGGGTACTTACGTCGTATAAACTACCTATT